>OV815271.1:0-1200000 GCA_929108145.2 Limnephilus rhombicus | reverse complement strand
GTCTAGATGGTTCCGGAAAGTTCTATAAGGTTCGATAAAGCTGTAGATAATTCTGGAAGGAGTGCCAGAGTACGTCGGTGAGTCTAGAATATTACGGAGTTCTAGACGGTTCAATAAGCTGTAGAAAGTTCTGGAAGGATGACGGAGTATGTCGGTGTGTTTAGAATGTTCCGAAAAGATCTAAAAGGTTCGATAAGGAGTGGCGGAGTGTGTCGGTGAGTCTAGAAGGTTCCGGAAAGATTTAGAAGGTTCGATAAGGAGTGACGGAGTATGTCGGTGAGTCTAGAAAGTTTTGGAAAGTTCTATAAGGTTCAATAAAGCTATAGAAATTTTGGCAGGAGGGTGGAGTACGTTGGTGAGTCTAGAAGGTTCTGGAAAGTTCAATAAGTTTAGATAAAGCTATAAAAAGTTCTAGAAGGAGTGACGGATTATGTTGGTGAGTTTAGAAGGTACCGGAAAGTTCTATAAGGTTCGATAAAGCTGTAGAAAGTTCTGGAAGGAATGGTGGAGTACGTCACTAGGTCTAGAAGGTTCCAAAAAGTTTTATAAGGTTTAATAAAGCTGTAGAAAGTTCTGGCAGGAGTAGCAGAGTACCTCGGTGAGTCTAGAAGGTTGTGGAAAGTTCTAGAAGTTTCGATAATCTTAATTTTCAACATATATTATTAAAAAAAGTGTACAATTTGCATGCGGCTAAAACTCAAAGACGAGTCCCTGTACGATAACGGGAATTATATTGTGTGGTAGCTCTCTATCCCCCATCCATGAAGAAAGTTCCCGTTTTTACTTAAAGGGCGTGCTTTTAAAGATATAAGGGCTTGAAGTTTCGCCCTCTTGAAATTTCTAGAATAGGTTAAAACATTCCAGAGTATTCTTGAGCATTCCACCACATTCCAGAACATCCCGGAACATTCCGGAATGTTGTGGAATGTTCGGGAATAGGATGGAACGATCAAGAACATACCGGAACATCCCAGATCATTGTGGATTATTACAGAACACTCCTGAATGTTGTGGAATGATTTGGACCATTATTCTGGAACATTTGAATTCTTTTTTTGTATGGGGCTACCCATATGGAGTATATAGAGCAAGATCCGTCGTGGATTCGAACGTCAATTCAATCTCATATCAAATCCTTGAGCGAAGCCGGACACCCCAGTCAGAGTATTTGGATAATTCCACAACGTTCCATAATAACCCAGAACATTCTGGAAAATAGTGGAATGTTCGGGAATAGGGAATCGGGAACATCAATGTGAAACATTCCAGAACACTCTCGAATGTTGTCCTGAGCGAAGCCGGGTAACCCAGCTAGTAAATACTATATAATATTCTCACATAGAACAGTTTTATATCTGCGGAAATGGTCTATTTGGCGTATATGTGTGCACGGGAGTCACGGGACCCCTGCAGTCTGTCAAACAGATTGGCAGAGACCTTCGAATTCATCAAATTGTATTCCTTCTGTTCGACATATTCGAGGTAAGGCGAGATACTAAAGCAGCTGTCAGGCAACTTGCAAGGCTTACACATCAACATAGCAGAATTGAAAATTACTATTTGGTAGGCGGGTATGGGTACCGCCGCCCTGGGAACCATTTATTGGATGACCAACACCTCTGCCACAGGTCACCCCAAGTGGTTCGCTACGTTTGGTGACTTAGCAGGGGTGCCCGGGTTCTTGGGGTAATGTTTGTTCAAGTCTTGATGGCGGGTGCGTCGGCCCACCTTCTGCGTGGCGGGCCGGATTGGGAGATGCTGGTTGAGGGAGACCCTTTACAACCGGTTACCGCTGTCCGGGCCGCTCGGTAGTACAGGGGCCCGACCCTCAGGCTCACGACTGAGGGTGGGCTGCCCCATCAACGAGTGTAAAAACCCCGCCGCTGCTGTTGTGCCGGTTCGTGACCGGAGGGGACCCAGCAGTAGCGTTTGGGGCGCATTGGGTGACCTCTCCAGCCGGACTCTCCCTATCCATCGCCTTGCACCGCAGTGGGTGGATTGGATTCATTCGTTCGTCACTCTTGGACACTCTGATCCCCAGCTTCCTACCCACCCCTCATACCTTTTCCTTCCCAGACCTCCCTCCCCCCACACCCCATCATAAAAACATTTAAAATCATGACAAAACAAACAACAAAAATTAACATCATTACAGCGGCGAGTAGTAGGCGACCCCGGCGCAGGCCAAAAATGTTGGTGAATTACACCAACATTCGCGGCCTGCATACCAATTTAAACTCCGTCCACCACCACCTTTTTTCTCAACGCCCCAACCTACTATTCCTGTCTGAAACGCAGATAGCCGAGCCTGTAGACGCCTCCTATCTGGACTGCCCGGGCTTCACCCTCGCAAGCAAGTTCAGACCTAAAGGAGGTGTCTGTCTCTATAGTCGAGCTGACGTCAACTGTGTGCGACTGTTGAATCTGGAAAACTCCAGATTCGACGTAATGTGGGTACGCGTCAATCTTGCCAGTACGGTAAGATTCTACGCGTGTTTATACCGCTCACCGAACCTTAGCGAATCAGACACGTCCGAGCTCTTCAAACATTTAAGCGTCACTATTGATGACCTCTTGCCCCGCTACCCTATGGCAGAGTTTGTGGTCCTGGGGGACTTCAATGTTCATAACGAACCTTGGTTGAAGTTCTCAGGATCAACAGACTCGGCTGGACGCCAAGCGGAATCCTTTGCCCTTTGCTACGGATTGGAGCAAATGGTTCAGGAGCCTACAAGGGTTCCTGATGTCCAGACTCACCGTTCCAATCTGTTAGACCTTTTTTTAACTACTGTGCCACACGGTTACAGTATTGAAGTCACAGCGCCTTTAGGATCGTCCGACCACTGCCTGGTGACGACATCAATCCCTGTAAACTTCAGACCACCAAACGAGAGGCTGAAGAGAAAAGTGTGGCACTATAGGTCAGCAGATTGGTTCGGTCTGCGGGCACATTTTAATGCTTTCCCATGGTCAGCTGTCTGTTTTCGGACTTCGGATCCCTCAAGATGTGCCCAGGAAATTGGTGAGGTCATCACATCCGCGATGGATGGCTTCATCCAATCTACTGTTAAGGAAACTGGTGTAGGCTCAAAGCCGTGGTTCAGTCGACAATGCGCTGAAGCAGTGCGACGAAAAAACGCGGCTTACCGAGCCTACAACACATCTAGAACATCCGAAGACAGAACAGCTTACAACAAAATGGCAAAGGAAACCAAGAGAATCATAAATAGGTCAAAATTCGAGCACGACCAGCAGATCAGCAGAAAGCTGACTGCATGCCCGCATGGCAGCAGGCAATTCTGGTCGCTTGCGGGCTCAATAGGTCGCAATTTCTGCAAATCCAGTCTGCCACCTCTTACCAGACCTGACGGCTCACTAGCAAACACCGCCACCGAAAAGGCTAAATTACTAGGTAAAATGTTTGCGGATAACTCAACCCTCGATGACCAAGGTGCTGTCCCGACGTCGGTTCCTCACTGCGGTTTTCGTATGAAAAAGCTGAGGATCCGGCATCGGGAAGTACTCCATGTTTTACGAGGGCTTGATGTTAATAAAGCTAGTGGGCCTGACGGAATACCTGCCCTGGTACTGCAAAGGTGCGCTGCAGAAATAGCTCCAATTTTGACGAAGCTTTTTAAACTGTCCCTGAAGACTGGCTCTGTGCCCTCTGGTTGGAAAAAAGCGGTTATCCATCCTATTCCAAAGAAGGGTGACCGCTCCAACCCGGCCAACTACCGCCCCATAGCGATCACATCAGTTCTGTCTAAGGCCGTGGTCGTCAAAGTGCGGCCCGCGGGCCGCATGCGGCCCGCGGCCGATATCTGTGCGGCCCGCACAAATATTTGCCGCTTTCTTTTAATATACATTTTAAAAAAATCTTTCTTTACTTTTTCATGTACTTCATGGGACTGCACTAAACCCACCAGAATAAACACTTATTATCATTATTATAGCAACAATTTTAGTAGACAATGATTACCAAAACTGATTTTGCTTACGAAGTTAACTAAATATAAGTACGTGGGGTGGGAAAACGGATATAAGAAGAGCAAATGAGCGGGTAGCGTGAAGGGAAGTCCCTGCAACCCCGCCGCGCCGCCCGCTCGCTGCCCCCGCGCCCCGCCTCCGCTCTGGTCGGCCAAATGGGCCACGCGTTTCATTCATGGATAACGCATTAATTAACGCACAGTGCAGTAATCTTGTGTCCTTGTTACCTAGTAAAATACTCGCGAAGTTTTCTTTAATATAATCGCGGGTGTATCATCAAAAAGTGCTATTAAAAGAAAGATATGTGATAAAAATAGATGTTTTCAAGAAAAATGGGAAGAAGAATTTTGTTTCATAAGTGGACATAAGGAAGGTACTGCTTTTTGTTTAATATGCCGCGAAACTGTCGCGGGAATTAAACGATACAATTTATTTCGCCACTACACAAGTAAACATAATGCATTTACAGAAACCTTTCCATTGGGATCGAATGAGAGGAAGAATAAAGTTTCTCATTTGAAGTTGTCAATTCGTCGTCAACAAAATATTATGACCACAGCAGTCGGTCAAAATGAGGCTGTTATAAAAGCATTTTTCCAAGTTTGTAATATTCCTGCGAAAAGGATGAAACCCTTCACTGATGCTGAATTAATAAAGGAGTGTATATTAACTGTTTCTCAGACTCTGTTCCAAAATGTCACAAATGATAACCAAATAATGGCGGAAGTAAAAAAGCTTACGCTTTCTGAATCAACCTGTCACCGCTGCGTTGAAGATATTTCAAAACACATGTTTGAGGCAATAATTGACAAATTGAAAAACTGCAAATACTTCAGTCTTGCTTGTGATTCCAGTACGGATATAACTTCCATGGCTCAGCGCTCATTGTTTGTGCGGTATTGCACAGTCGACGGGATAATAGAAGAAGACTTCTTAGCCGTCGTAACCATGAAGGGTCATACGAGAGGTTGTGATTTTATGGTTGCTCTGAAAGAATTTGTGGAAAAACACAGTATTCCTGTAAATAAGTTGATATCAGTGTGCACTGATGGTTGTCCGTCAATGGTAGGTGCAAACAATGGTTTGATTGCCTTAATGAAGAAGGAATGGAATTTACCAAATTTGCTGCCCATTCACTGCTTGCTGCATCAAGAAACTTTGGCGTGTCAAATTTCGAATAGCAAATTGAAGGATGTAATGAATACGGTCATAAACATTATAAATTTCATTCGCGCGCGTGAACTTAATCATCGAAAATTTAAAGAACTACTTGAAGAATTGCAAGCTGATTATGGCGATGTTGTCCTACATACTGCCGTCAGATGGTTAAGCAAAGGAAAAGTTCTAGAACGGTTCTTCCATTTAAAAACAGAAATAATTCTATTCCTACAACAAAGTGGTAAAGAACATCCCCAACTCCATAACGATGAATGGTGGGCACTGACGGCTTTTTTGGTCGATATTATTGTGAAATTCAACAATCTAAATTTAGAGTTGCAAGGACCTAATAAGATAATCGGACAAATGACTAATAAAATATTCGCATTTGAAGCCAAACTGCAATTATATATATATGAGCTCGAAGCAAGAGACTTTTACAATTTTCCAACTGTTGCTGCTCTTCAATCCGACATGACTAATACCGATAGTAGCTCTCAAGATATGGTATCCTATTTGAAGGAATATTTAGAAGAAATTAAAAAAAGATTTAACGATGTCAGAACTATTAAGAACTGTTTTATTCTTGTAGAAATCCCTTGGCACTATGAAAACGAGGACATGAAATTATTCTACCAGTTGGGTTTTCCGAAAACAAATTTGATGAACGAAATCATTGAATTAAAATTCGATACAGTACTAAAAGCTTATTTCATTGAATGCCGTGAAAAGCAGGAGTACGTTGAATTCTGGAGAAATGTGCCTAGCAACCTTAAATGTTTACAAGACTGCGCATAATTTATTTTGACGATTTTTCCTTCGACATATCTCTGTGAAGCTTCATTTTCAAAAATGAGCTTTTTAAAAAACAAAAACCGCAATCGCCTTTTCTCTCACCTAGAAGACGCAATGAGGATTGCATGCAGTCCCAAAAACGCCAACATAGATGAAATAATGAAAAAAATACAAAATCATACCTAAAATACACGACGCCAACCAAATTTCCAGAAGTCTGCGGCCCGCGTCCTGCCTCACATTGTCCAATGTGGCCCTTGACCAGAAAAGTGTGACGACCGCTGGTCTAAGGTGATGGAACGTGTGATCAACGACAAACTGCTCACATACCTCGAGAAGAACAAAATTATTAACGACCGTCAATACGGATTCCGGCGGAACCGCTCGTGCGGTGATCTTCTCGCGTATGTGACGCATGTTTGGGGGCGATGCCTGGAACGTTTCGGTGAGACCCAAACGGTTGCACTGGACATATCCAAGGCCTTTGACCGGGTTTGGCACCGAGGACTTGTCAACAAACTGCATTCTTACGGACTTCCTGCATCCTTGTGTACGTGGATTTCCGACTTCTTGAGGGAGAGGTCGATTCAGACGGTAGTCGATGGTTTCACCTCTTCCTCTCACTCGATAAATGCTGGCGTCCCGCAGGGATCGGTTCTGTCTCCAACTCTGTTTTTGTTGCACATCAACGACCTTTTGTCATGTGCACCAATTCACTGCTACGCGGATGACAGTACAGTTCATGATAGCTTTTTGTTTGACAAGCCCCCAAAGGGCTCACAAACTCCAACAGCTCGTAAGGCTTTGAAGCAAAGAATGGACGGTTACCTCGAGAGTGTTTTCTCTTGGGGTAAAAATAATCTCGTTGAATTTAATGTTTCAAAGACCCAATCATGTCTGATTACGTCTAAAAGGGATCGCAATGAAAATCTAGTCTCTTTCAACGGAAGCAATCTTCCGAACAGGCCCTCCATTGATTTGCTTGGTGTAACCCTAAGTGACCAGCTCAGGTATGGGGGCTCCATCGAAGCCAGAGTAAAATTAGCCTCCCAAAAACTGGGCGTACTGTACAGGGCCCGCAGATACTTTAAAAGTACACAACTGCTAACCCTGTACAAATCGCAAGTGCGCCCCACGGTTGAATTTGGCAGCCACCTCTGGTCTGGAGCTCCAAAATACCTGAAAAATACCCTCGACTCTGTGCAGAAACGGGCGGTCCGTTTGATAGATTCTCCCATCTTAACAGACGGATTGCAATCTTTAGAGCACAGGCGTCGGGTGGGAATGCTATCCTTGTTCTACCGGTATTACAATGGAAGATGCTCCGAGGAACTAGCATCATTGATCCCTTCGGCACCGGTGCATAGTCGGGAAACACGCCAAACGCGTGCCCAACATTTGTACACAGTTGACATTAGTCACATGAGAACGGGTCGTTTCTTCGACTCGTTCTTATGTTCAACAGCTCGGCTGTGGAATGATTTGCCGGCCTCTGTGTTTCCTCCTTCCTACAACATGGGTCTCTTCAAGACCAATGTTCATTCCTTCCTCTCCTCAAAAAGACCCTCCACACAGCATCCCAGCTGACATAGGCCCTGAGGGAAATTATTTTCCTCAGGGCCTCCTGTGTGGAGTTAATGTAAAAAAAAAAAAAAAAAAAAACGTGTGAGAATATTAAGAGGAAAGTCGGTCACCGAGATTTTTGAACAATTTGTATTTTACCACATTGTTGCTGTCACTAGCGCCCTTACTCCCCTAAATACTGAGCGAAAGGGACTACTGCACCAAAGGCTGATAATAAAATCGTCGAAATCGAGGTTTTATATTCCCCATTTCCTCGAAAACTCTACTGTTTTTTAACATGTTTTTATTAAACGTGTAAGAACAAAATACTTTATGACAGCTTGCTTTTTTTTAAATTCATTTTCTAGTTTATATACTGAACGTCTGTAATGGCGTTCAAAAAAGGTAATTTTAACGTTTTTTTTACATTAGCTCCACATATCTTAGGGGATGCTGTGCAGAGGGGTTTTTTAAGGAAAGGAAGGAGAGGAAGTTCTGGGAAGTTCATAGGGGTGACCTATGGCAGAGGTTTTGGCTATCCAATAATTGGGCGGCGGAACCCATACCCGTCTCCCGTGTAAGAAGTAACTTATCAAAAAAGAAAAACGTACCGACACGCTGGTGGTCGATATCTTAAATATTTCATGTCTTTCTGTATTTTAGATTTTAAAAAAAAGGAAATATATGTGCATTATATGTAAACATATATATGAACGTGTGTATGTACGTATTGGATGTATACATACGTTAATATATGTACATAAATTTATAATTTTAAGAAATTTCTCAGTAACTCCTGCAAAATCGATTGTGTTGATCTCTATATACACTATATATATATTTTTAAATTCTATTTTAACCACCACTGTTTAATATCCACATAATATAATACCCACGCACAGGCTTCGCCTTTGTGGGATCTTTTTTGTTACTCTCTTATATTTTATGCTATTATGTTTGTACCTATTCCCATGTATCAAAAAATTTTGCTAATAAAAAAAAAAAAGATAATATGGATCGGGGAATATGTCTATGTGGTCAAAACGTTTCCCGGTTTCCTCTTAAATGTTTGAAAAAAACAAGTAGGGTAAATATATTTAGTTTACAAACGCCACAAAAAATATTGATTGGCAGGTACATGCCACAACTCGTTAACGGAATGCAAATCTTCAACATCTCTTCAAAATAAATAAATGTAAGTTTTTGTTGCATTTTATAGGATCATTTGGCTGCCCCCATTACAAACATATCAATATTATTACAATGTGACATCGCAGCGGCCGCGGCGTTAAAGGTAACTGTCAACAGAAAACATTAAGAATGGCCACTGAGAATTGACACAGTGTCATTAAATAAATGTACAGAAACGCGTAACTATACTCGTATGGATTTCGCATATACGAGTATGTAAATTTATTCAGAAGGGCATGGTAGGTATAATATTTTTTGTATGTTGAATATCTTTCACGAAATGAAGAATGCGCGAGGGCTGCGATGTCGGTTTTAATTATGTGCTTGTAGCTCGTTACATTAAAGCATCTATATGTTTTGCATCTATAATAATAATAATAGTTCAGCAGTCAGGATAAAAATACTCCCAATTTGGAGGCATTGTTGAAAGTATTGTTAGGCTACCTTATTTTGGGAGCATGTTACAAAGAAAAAAGGATAAACTACATTTTTACGGTTTACATACATACCTTTACCTTTTTTTTTATTAATTTGAGTTGATACGAGATTGAACTCATGTTCGAGCCCACGACGGATTTTGCTTTATATACCCCTACCGATGGGTAAGCCCACCCATACGAAAAAGGCATAGAATGGTCCACAGTGTTCCAGAACATTCCACAACATTCGGGAGTGTTCTGCAATGTTACACAATGATCTGGGATTTTCCGGGATGTTCCCGAACGTTCCAGGCCATTCCCGAACATTCCACAACATTCCAGAATGTTCCGGGATATTCTGGAATGTTGTGGAATGCTCTCGAATACTCTCGAATGTTCTGGACTATTCTAGAAATTTTAGTGGGCGAAACTTCCAGATCTCATTTCTTCAAAAGCACGCCCTTTCAAGTAAAAACGGGAACCTTCTTCATGGATGGGGGATATGGACCATACCAAATAACACTACTGATTGATTTGTACATCGTGTGCCGGTTTTCTTTTTTTTACATTAGCTCCACACAGAAGGCCATGAGAAAAAATTTCGTTATAGCCTTTATGTCATCTTTGGGGATTTTGGAAAGAAAGAAGAGGAAGTTCAGGAAAGGGAAAATCTGGGGGTCAATGTGTTCAGGAGTGACGGACCTATGAGTTCATCCCTCCCACTGCGGTGCAAGGTGATGGGTCGAGAGAGTCTGCCGGTAGATGACTAAGTTAGGTCTCCCTCAACCAGTCTCTCCTACTTGGGGTGACCTATGGTAAGGGGGTTAATTATCCAATACACTTTGTTAACTATTTGAAAAACGAACTACACTACCATTCCACGACGTTGACCAAAAACATAACAAATAAACTGAAACCCCTGAAACCTTGGATTAACCACTCCATTATAAATTGCATACACAAGAGAAACATGCTACACAAAAAAACCAAAGATAATCCATATGACCAAACAACATCCAACCACTATAAAAGATATAGAAACATGTGTTGTAACGTCATCAGAAAAGCAAAAGAAATTTACTACTCAGCAAAAATTACAGAAAGTAACAACAATCCCAAAAAAATATGGGAAATACTAAGAGAAGCCACAAACTCACAAACTGCAAAAGAGAAACAAAGCATAAATAAACTTTCTATTGATGGACATATTGTCGAAACCTCAAAAAATCCTAAACTCGTTGCTGATCATGTAAACAATTTTTTTATTAACATTGGTCCAAATCTTGCTTCTCAAATCCCCCAGAGTGGAATCACCCAATCTACCAATTCAGAGGATCAAGCAAATAAAAAAAATATAAAATTTCTCTTCCGAACTGTAACAAAAGAAGAAATTCTCAGTACAATTAAATCTCTAAAAAACACTTCTTCCGCTGGACCAGATGAAATTACGACCAAAATCCTTAAAATGCTGTCTTCGGAGATTACATTGCCACTGGAATACCTTATAAACCTAAGCATTACACAGGGCTACTTCCCCTCTAACCTAAAACAAAGTATCGTAATTCCCATCTACAAATCTGGAAACAAGACAGATATCAACAACTATAGACCAATTACTCTACTAAATAGCTTGTCTAAAGTTTTTGAAAACCTCATTAATGCACAACTTTTAAAATTTATCGAGAGCCATAAAATACTTTCAATTAATCAATATGGTTTTCAAAAAAACAAAAGTACATCAGATGCCATTGCCAGTGTGACTGACTTCATTGTAAAAAGCCTTGATAAAGGAAATAAATGTATCTCAATCTTTTTAGACCTTTCTAAAGCTTTTGATACAATATCACACATTAAACTAATTAAAAAACTAGAGAACATCGGCATTTCGGACAAAGAGCTAAACTTCTTCAAAAGCTACTTAAATGGACGCCAACAACAGGTTAAAATACAGAATACTCTCAGTAATCAGCGCTCAACTGACTATGGAATTCCACAAGGAAGCGTTTTGGGACCGACTCTGTTCTTACTGTATATTAACAACTTTTGCAACCTTGAAAGTCAAGGACACATTGTTAGCTTTGCAGACGATACCGTCTTATTATTCGAAGACAATAATTGGTCAGCTGTATTTAAAAAAGCTGAAGAAAATATTAACTTCATTAAAAAATGGCTAGATATAAACACACTTACCCTTAACACGAAGAAAACTAAATATGTTACTTCAAGCATCAATACTACAGGCCAACCTAATGACGATTACTCCATAAAAATTCATAGCTGTACGAATTCCAATGAATGTAGTGAGTGCCCCAGTATAGAGCGCACTTCACAGATAAAGTACCTCGGCCTCACCATTGACCCATACCTCAAATGGAACCTACATACCTAGATCATTGCAAATAAAATTAGAAAAACAATACACTTCTTCAGATCCATAAGGAACTTTCTTAACTTACAACTCTTAAAAACGATTTATTTTGCAATCACCCAATCTATCATTGAGTATGGTATCATTGCATGGGGAGGGGGTACTTCATCAGCTCTAGATCCTGTCGAAAAGGCACAGAAAACAATTATGAAAATTATTCTCAAACTTCCTCTAACTGCAGACAGTGACCTTATATTCAAAATAATGAGAGTATTTGATGTTCGACAGATCTATGTAAAAACTATCCTCATGCATCTCTTTAAAAACAAACATGTGCTTTACGAAAAAAAAATAAACTTAAGATTTACACGTAACTCCAACAAAGACATATTGCAAGTTCCAGCACTCTCTTCCACCTTTGGTCAACGTAGCTTTAGATACTTTGCCACAAAAATATTCAACATTCTCCCAGAAAACATCAAACTGAGTCAAACACAGAGAGAGTTTAAAAAATATGTTAAAATATGGATACATTCTAATGATCGAGCCTATACTGGTGCCCTCACCCAAACGCCCAGTCATTGACAGTTGTTATTGTAGTAATAACCTTGCAGTTTATGAATTGTGAAGGTATATGCAAACAATAATGTTAACTAAAATAAAGTTTTTGCTGTATGGAAACCTACTTTACACATTTATAAAAAAACCATAGATAAAATTGCGAGAAACAATTAACAAAATTTCTGCCTCAATACAGGTTCACCTAGTGAGGCAGGCAATGCACAACTAAAAATACTGTATAACTATACTACTCCTGTGTAACCTTTCTTACATTACTTTCTGTTTGTTAATTTTTCTGTACTGATTGATGTAATCTATTTGTAAACTACATTGAGTATGTAATTTTATTTTTTTTATTTTTTTTTTTTTTTTTAGTTATATTGTTGTTATTTCATTGAATAAAGATTATTATTATTATTATTATATTAATAAATGTTTTCCAATGAATCTCTTCTTCGTTTTTTTCACAAATTTACTTACCTGCTTTCTCCTTCTGTCTTATTATTTATTTAAGATTTTATTCCAGCAGGATTATTATTAATGTATTTCTATACTCGTGCGGTAGATACGTAAAGTTTACACGCAAATAATTGATAACTGCAAGTAATACAAAAAATGTACTAAATTTGATACCACACGACATCTTTTTTTAACCCGATTTCCGTAAAGAGACCGAAGACAATTTTTTTCGCAAATTTTTACGCGATCGCTATTTTCATCTCTAATTTCATATCTACGATTTCAATTGGCATCACAGCAAACAACACATGAACCATTTGCTGTGTACATTGTACATAATTTAATTTGGGAGGCGGGTATGGGTACCGCCGCCCCGGGAACCATTTATTGAACATCCAACACCTCTGCCACAGGTCACCCCAAGTGGCTCGCTACGTTGGGTGACTTAGCAGGGGTGCCCGGGTTCATGGGATGAGGTTTGTCTAGGTGTTGGTGGCGGATACGTTTGCCCAACCACTGCATGGCGGGCTGTATCGGAGGAGACTGATTCTCCCGACCCTTCGCCTTGCACCGCGGTATGAGGAATAGATTCATACGTCCGTCACTCCTGGCCACACTGACCCCCAGATTCCTACCCACCCCTCATACCTTTTTCCTTCCCATAT
Source organism: Limnephilus rhombicus (assembly GCA_929108145.2). Classification (NCBI taxonomy): domain Eukaryota; kingdom Metazoa; phylum Arthropoda; class Insecta; order Trichoptera; family Limnephilidae; genus Limnephilus; species Limnephilus rhombicus. The sequence continues at coordinate 1,186,834 of OV815271.1, read as the reverse complement.
CTTCTTCTCCTTCCTTTGCCTTAAAAAATCCTCCACACAGCATCCTCAAAGATGACATAAGTTCCTAGGGATTTTTTTTTCTCAGTGCCTCCTGTGTGGAGCTAATGTAAAAAAAAAATAATAATATGTAAATTGTTATGTAGTAATGATTTGATTTGTGAACACCTCACTAGGAGAACCTGTGCTGAGGTGTTCGCATGTTTTAGATAAAGTGTTATTATAAATTACAAAATCTCGTGTCACGGTGTTTGTGGTCGCACTCCTCCGAAACGGTTTGACCGATTTTTATTAATTTTTTTTCGGTAGGTGTGAGAATAGGTTTTAAAATATATTTCATACCGCTAGGTGATAAGAGTTGCCTGTTGTATGCTGATGATGCGGTGCTGATATCTAACAGTATGGAAGATCTACAGTCTCTCTTGTCAAGGATGAACGAAGTATGTATGAAGAATGAGTTAATGATGAATATAAGTAAGTATAAAGTCATGGTGTTTGAAAGAGAGAGTACGAAAACAGTATGCAATCTAGTTGTGAATGATGAATACTTGGAGCAGGCAGATGAGTTTGTATATTTGGGAAGTATGTTTACGAGAGATGGGAAGGCTGATAGAGATATTGAAAGAAGGTTGAATGCAGGTAACTCTATTAATGGAGGACTAAACGCCGTTGGTACCAACAAAAAACTGTCCAAAGACGCGAAACTAGCCGTCCATAATGGAGTACTGGTACCTACCCTGATGTATGGCAGTGAGGCATGGAACTGGCAGAGGAAGGATGAAAGTAGACTGAACGCTGTAGAAATGAGATCCCCGAGGCGTACGTGTGGTAAAACCATGTATGATCGTGTGAGAAATGTGGAAATCCGAAAAGAATGCAAGGCTGATGTAAGCGTAATGAGTAAGATCAAGAAAGAAACGCTCCGATGGTTTGGGCATGTAGAGCGAATGAACGAGGAAAGGAGTGTAAGGAGAATATATGACGCAAATGTGAATGGTAGAAGAAGTCGAGGACGCCCAAGAAAGACATGGCACGACCAAGTAAATCAGATACTGAGTCGGGTCATGTCAAGAGTCAGAATAATAGAAGAGAATGTATGAGACGTTGTATGAATGTAAACGAGGCAAGGAATGTGTGCCAAGACCGGGATGTTTGGCGGTCCGTCCTCTCTGCATACCCCTGCGTAGTAGTTAGTTAGTTAGGAGATAAGGGTGTCCCTATCCAGAAAAAAAAATCCAATTTTTTGACATTCTTTATTTTTTATTATTATTTGGCATAAAAACATACCTAATACCCCAAATTTTAACCCTCCTACCCCCATCTCCCATTTTTTAATCGCGATTAGTATTTTTGTATGAACAAATTTAACCGTCTTTCGTATTTCAAACAGAACGAAATTATTTATGTTGTTGAATGACAGACGGCGCTACGTCCGCCTCGTCGAACTTTCATCCACACACGCGCAAGACATTCACGAGAAGCGTCATTCGGCATCATGTTCTCGCGTCGCATCGAGCTTATTTGTGTTGGCTAAAGGCGGACTGACAAAAATATCGTGCACTCAATTGCTCTTAGAAATTCAAATTGTTTTTCTTTATTTCATTTTCCTACTTTAGTTGGTGTTTTTTTTTTGTTTTCACCGGCGGTCATTGTTTACAGCGCTGCATTCCTCTTTCTGTCGTAGATCCCATCCCCACACACTTGCAATACATTCATTGTTATACAATATTCACTTAAAACAATTTATATGGCAGAACAACGTTTGTAGGGTCAGCTAGCATATGTATATATTCTTATCAAAGTTCTGTGTAAGTCTGAACATTCTCTTACTAATTGGAATATTCAGTACATTTCTTGATTATTTTTTCAACAAGTCAGCCGATCTATTTTTACCAACAGTACCCCTTTAATTACTATTTAAAAATTTCCTAGCCCACATAAAAAATTATTAATTCCCACATAATTTCTGAGATTTTTGAATATGGGGAAGTACGGCTATTACCCGTGGCTCTATCCTACCGACTTTCTTTTGGGTATGCTCGGAATGAACCAATACAGGTCAGAAGCAATGTACACCTTGCTACGCATTTCTTCAGATTGATTCGCGGATGGTTTGAAAACTCAGCTATCTTGGAGAACATTCATTTCTATGTACCCGATGGGTATCTTCCGCCACCGACAGCACAGACTATCTTCCGGTCTTCAGGACTAATTTGCCAATGGTCATGCCGGACGGGAGAGTAATCTTGCGGTTAAACAGAATTAATTCGGATATCGACACATATTTAGCGTTAGTGAAGCTACCTTTCAAAGGCAAGCTCTATTAATGCTTGTGTAGTTTGTAGGCCTACGTATTCAATGTGGTACTTTTACACATGTATTTTAAAAACGCATTAAAACGTTAGATTTTGTAATGTTTTTGAAATAATAAAATTGAATTGAATTGAATGTGCTAAATATTTGATTTTGCAGGTATCCCGATGCGACTCGATGAGGATTGTAGTCAACGAGACCACCTTGCAAATAGAGAAACCAAGATGATGGTATATAGAAGAAACAAAGGACCTAGAGGTAAGCAACTAAAGTCAAAAATATTAAAAAATCAAAAAAACCAAAAAAAAAAAACAATAAGTCAGCACCAAGATCCAGGAAGAGGTAAAACATTCAGAAATAGACAAGAAGATCCAAGAAGAGCCGAGAAGAGGCAAGAAGATGGGAGATATAATAAAAATATAACGCTCTCTCCATTTTTTTTTTTTTTTTAAGTTTTCTTTATTCATTGAAAAAATCTTTTTTACAAAATTTGCGGATTTTTCGACCACCATGCTAGGCACATGCCCGTGTTGTGGTGGTCGATTTTTTATACAGTAAATTAACATAAGCAATATAAAGAACGTGTGAGAGTGGAAATATACACATAAAATAATATAATATTAAAGAATATTATAAAATACAAAATAGTATAAAAGAATTTAATTTAGAAGAGTATAAAATCAAAGTGAGTACTATATGTTAAGCACATGAGAAAGGATTTTTACATTATTTTTTTAGAAACATTATCTACATTATTTAACACCAATTTTTGTACAATTAAATGTTGGACTTTATTCTTCAACTATGCATTCCGGAAAATATTGGTCTAAGGCAGTCAACTCTTAGATCAGCGACATCATCTGCAATTGGAAGGTTGAAAGAACCTAAGCGAAATCCGAACACTATGTTTGGTGATCGTGCATTCGCAGTATCCGGCCCTGAAGCTTGGAATAAACTTCCTATGGAATTGAGATGCATAACCAACACAGCGGAATTTAGATCCAAACTGAAAACTCACTTTTTCCGATACTCATTTTCATAAATTCATCATTCTATTTAAATTTTGAAATTTTTAATAGTTTATTTTCCCTTTGTTTGTAGTTAACTCAATCTGTTTAATATTGAGCGATGAATCACCTTAATGCGGTAAAGATTGACTATTAATTTTATTATTTTTTTTTTAAATATCTATACCTTCCCGTAAATCCAGTTAACCCATTAAGATAATTAATTTTGCACCCGTGATCTCGAATTTTAATATTATGTAAAAACTTCCTACTTCTTCTGGCGCTAATCTTAATTGTAAATATGTATGTTATTAAGTCACCAGTTTTAGGTCAGAATCTATATGTCTTAGTCATAAGTCACTAGTTATAATTGTAAATCTTAGTTGTAAGCCAGTAATATAATTAGCTATAAGTCTTAGATGTAAGTCATTAGTTGTAATTGTAAATCTTAGTTATAAACCAGTAATATTAATTGTTTTATTTATTTATTTGTACAGCGCCCTTGAGGTGATTTTCCACGAAAACGGCGCTATATAAATTAGCCAATTATTATTATTATTCGATTAAACTCCAACCTCCTTCCCATCCTCAGAGCACGTGTTCCAAGTCCTAACAAATCAGTGCTCCCTGGTGTACCGGTCTCACCGGGACAGGTTGCTCCTGGCTGGGGTGGTACAATCGTATCGTATCATATCGTATGTGGTAGTTTCATTAATTTATTTAACACTGTTTAAAATGAACCATTATGATACATGATTTGTGATTTCTGTCAAACTCAATATCACTTCAGCCACTGGCAAAACTCATAAAAGTGATATATTTAAATGTCTATTAGAATAAATTATGCGCTGCTGTGAGAATCGAGCCCACAACCTCCCACCTCAAAGTCATATTTTGAGTGTACTCTAGCGTCTCGCGTCTCTAGCGCTTGGGTCTGGGAGGCCGTTATTTATTTATATAATGAATAATGCGCAAATACCTCATGGCTTCGATCTTCGATGTCTATAGAATATCAATAAGATCACTAAAAGGTCAAGTAAATATTCACCACCTAGATATCGATAATGTTTATTTGCATGATTATTTAGAGCGACTGATAATTGTTTATTCAACTGCATTTATAACCAGCTCAAGCTGTGGCTATCTGATGCATATATCACTTCTATATTCCACTTAAGGAACGCATTATGTCCGATGTACTGCGTCTGAGATCTTAATCGTACGCATTAAACACACTTTTATTTTCCATACATAATTAGGCTTTTTTTTCATTATATTTATTTTGGGTTTAATGACTAGAAAATAGTGCGGCTTTCACAACTCCCGTCGCGCACCGTAATAAGCTACGCACCGAACTAATATGATCTGAGCTGCGATTCTCCAATAACGATCAAGAGCTTCTCGTTAAGCGCATCTACGAATGAAAAATTATTCGTCGTTTCGATCAACTTTTTTTACTTTAGCTCCACACAGGAGGCCTTGAGGAAAATAATTCCCCTCAGTGCCTTATGTCATCTTTGAAGATGCCGTGTGGAGGGTCTTTTAGGAAAAGGAAGGTGAGGAACTTCTGGGAAGGAAAAATGTACGAGGGTTGGGTAGGAATCAGGGGTCGGTATATCCAAGAGTGACGGACGTATGAATCTATCCTTACCACTGTGGTGCAAGGCAATATTCCGAGAGAGTCCTGCTGGAGAGGTCAAAAGATCTCCCTTAAGATGTCTCTCCCGATCCGGCTTGCCACACAGTTGGTGGGCAGACGCATTCGCCGCCAAAATCCGGACAAACCTCACCAAACGTAGCTGACCAACTTTGTCGAATGATTAATTTTTACGCGTTCTGCAATGTCGAAAGGTTGAAGAGATGATTTTATTGGCAGATACCTGTGAATATTGTCTATGTTTTTTTTACGTTTCTATAGTGTGAAATTGACATTACGAACGCACTTTCTTCGAAATGGCTGGTGGGTATATTACTCAAAACTAAAAATATCTGGCAACCACAGCCTGAAAAGAAATTTAATGGTGCTAACACATGCAAAACGACAGTACAACATATTATTTGTGAAGTTAATTTTCATGTGGATACTACCTATCACCGGCGAAATATTCTTGTTTGTCTCAAAGCATCTGCTTCAGTTTTCTCTACATTATACATTGCAGCCAAATCGTCGATAAATTAAAAACCATTATAATAAACCTTTTTTTATTTAAAAAAAAATACATACATATACAGATTAATAGAAAAACATATGGTTCTTAAAACTGATTACAATATATAAATTTCTTTTTAACGAAACTACCCAATTCAAAAGAGAAAACATTTCTCGTGCTTGAATTTTGGAGAGTGCCATTGTAAAATGCGAATAGGTACAGAGAGTATGTTATTACAAGTTCTTAATTTTTTTTTTTAAATATGTATATGTATACATGAAGACAAGTCGACATAATGAACTTGAAGTAAATAAGAGTTTAATTGGAATAGAATACAATATAAGATAATACAGGCACAGATATATCAGAAATAAAAATAATATTATTGTATTTACTCAATAGGTAGATTATAAGTAGGTAGTAGGTACATAGCATTGGTTTAGAAACATATTTGAAATGGATGGGCTGACAGTATTTTAAAAGTAGGTACGTAGGATAAAGTTGTAACAATTTTGTGCCTACAAATAACGCGTATGTACTTTGCTTTCAATTTGATATGCTGATGAAATATTTTTAGAGGATATGTTCTAGTTTTTTGTTGTTATTATTCTGATGATGAATTTAAAACTTATAATTAACGTCGGGTTGGTCTATTAGTTATTTTATTTGGGATTTAAAAACTTTATAATTTTTTTCAGACTTGATTTTATATGGGAGAGCATTGAAAAATTTTATACCTTGATAAGCATAGTGGTGTTGGGAAGCACTTGTTTTAAATTTTGGAATTTCTAAATTGCCCCGTGATCGTGGTCGGTTGTTTATGTTTGTGAATGTTGTTGTTGATGGATTGAAATGATCTTTATGAGTTTGTAATAATGAGTTCTTTTTGAATATTTTATTTAAACTGAGAACCCTAAAAGGGTCAAATAGCTTTGTTGTTGGAAATACAGAGGGTTTTCGTAAGATGACTTTTAAAATTAACCTCTGTACCCTTTCTACAGGTAAGAGGTTAGTTTTGAAGGTCCCTCGCCATCCGATTATACCATATTGTAGAATAGATTGGGCAAGAGAGAAATAGATAGTTTTAATCACACTGGATGATAAGATGTTTCTCAGTCTAATAAATATGTATATAAGTTTTCTTATTCTGGTTACTGTATTTTGGACTTGTTCTTTCCATTTTAAGTGTCTATCTACTGTGACACCCAGATATTTTATTACATGTTATTTGTAAACAAATTGCACTGTCGCATTCCTTATTGTTTTCACATTGTGATGGATGGATTTTAATTATAATACTGTTTTCGACATTTTTTTCTTTCAAAGAGAATGGGATAAAATATGTTTTCTCAGTATTTAGTGAGAGACAATTAAGGTCAAACCATGTTTTAAGTATGTTTATATTGATATTTGCTTTACCTGTAGCTTCTTCCCATGATTTCCCTCTAGTGATAACCACAGTGTCGTCAACCTTAAAACAACTTTGTAAAATATACGATCCCTATTGGAGTGCGCGCAGGGATCGGTCTTAGGTTAGGATGCAATAATACTAGGTTTTGACAGTTATAGCGAAGACACTCAGTGTCGACTGGTTAGACCCGCTCGTTGTTCGAGCGGAATGACTTCGGACGTTTCGCGTCTAAGTATGAACCTTCGACGAGACTCAATAATAACAAAGTCGACCAATGAATACTTTCGACGGCGATCGCGATCGGCTGCGACTGGAGAATCGAGCTCCCTGTTACCTATACACCGTGCGCCACGCGCTCTAATACGCATTGCGCCGTGCACCACGCCATAAGCCACGCCACGGCCTGTGTGCCACCGAGTAACGCCGGGCTACTAAAGGTTAATTAATATGCAATAAACGAATTTGAATTGTTATTATGTTGTTTGTAAACATGCACTCTATGATGATGATCTGCTCTATGGTAATTTTGATAGGAATTGTATTTAAATTGAACGAGTTTTAAAGCAACACGCGGATGAAAATTCAATTTTAAATTCTTACACTCGGGTGAGTAATGAAGAGTTCTGCATTTTGACTTTTGCTGTATAATTACATGAACATAAGACAACTTAATTAATTTTTAGTGTAATGCGTATAAACAAGATGTTAATCATTGGCAGGAATCCACCGCATTCGATCATACGATTTCTGTACCGCTATGCGTACCTACTTTGAATATAAATAGTTTCATTTGAATTAATTTAATACATAATTTCTACGTAGCAACAAAGTGAACCCATAGTGTGCTTGCCTGGTATTACCTACTAAATAAATTCTTACCAAAGTAACGTTAACCCCTCTATTTTGGAAAAGGGTCAAAATATTTCCGCTTTGCAATTAAATTCAAATAAATGGAGTATTTCTAAACGTATCCGAAAACTAAAAATGGTTTTTGAAAGGTGATAGATATAGTACATGCTTTCAAATTTTATAATTCGAAAAAAAATATAATTTTTTAAATGTAAAATTTTTGCATTCAAAAACAAAAAGTTTTTAAAGTGGCTAATTGTTTTTTGTAACTAAAATCACTAATAACGAAAAAAAACACGTACATATTTTATTAGGCAAATGGATTATAAACGTTATCACACCTCTCTTTTTTGTCGTTCCATGTAAAAATAATTAATAAAAATAAAAATAAATCATAATTTCGTTTCAAATTACGATCCGAAACTTTGGCTTCATGAAGGTGTATAGTTTACGTCTTTTGTGGATAATTTTTAGATTAGAATATAAAGCGTGGTGTTTTTTCTTTCTAATACCGTTTAGATCATGTTTCTCTTACCCTAATTAAATATTTGCATTAATAACTTGAATAAATATCCATTGAAACTCAACGTTGATACGAATATTTATTTATAAGCATTGCCTGGTGTATAGCAGTTAGCAGTGAGGCATTGAACTGACAGTGGAAGGATGAAAGTATACTAAATGCTTTAGAAGTGAGATCCCTGAGGCGTTCAATCAAAACCATATATGATGCAGAGACTCGTCAAGTATGCAAGACATACGCTTAGATGGTTTATGGGAATTGATCCGCCAGGTAAGTATGTTTCTGTATCCATTTGTAAATGCATAGTAAAATTAGATAGAACCTATGAATTCTTAATAAATTGTACAACTCTAACAATACAATACTTGCGAATCTAATGAAATTTACTTGCGCACGTGACCTTCGGATTTTTTTATATGAATACCTCACAAGAGTCCCAGCTGCTCCCGTCTGGAGCCAGTGGGTCTATTGCATCCCCAATTGTTGTGAGGCCGAAGGTAGTGGGGAAGGGAAGGAGATGGAGAAGAGGAAGGTAGGGAAGTACCTGGCTATTCAGATCTGGTCACCAAACACGGCTAAAGCCATTTCAAGCAACGTTTCAATTTTGAATGGTGATCTTACACCAGAGGGATACTAAGAGTACCTATATAATACCGTATGGAGCCGCAAATACACTATATATTATTTTAATTAATCGTGAAAAAACACAACTTAATCAAATAAAATTTATTTGCCCATGCCGGGATTCGGTCCCGCGACCTTCGGATTGCGAGTCAAAAGCCTTACCGCCAGACGACGCCGGCCGATTGCTGGTCGAGAGCCTTACCCCTCCCGACGGAGGTCTTTAATACTTTTTTTTTTTGAAAATTTTTTTTGGTACAATACATACAATAGATACATAAATATAATGAAAGTATACAAAAAGCTTAATACAATTATTGTTATTACAATTATATATATTTTTTTTAATATTCTCCCATTAAAAGCAAATGCTTGTGTGTACGGGAGGAAGTATTATTTGTTTGGTTATTTTGATTTTTTTTATTTTTAGTGCTGTTTTTATTTATATTTAGTACTTTTGAAATTTAGTTTATATAAAAAATAAGAGAAATATATGTATATATATATATACATATAAGTATATATATATATTTTTTTTAATTATTATTTATTTATTTTTAGTTAAGGTTTTCAGTATACTTTTTTAATTGTGTTTTGAAATTTTGAAACTGTCATTAAGGGATCTTAAATTTTCTGGTAATTTATTAAAGAAATTTGTTCCCAAGTATTTGTAGTTTTGTTGACCCAAAGTTTTTTTACAAATGGGAATTGGTAACATGTATTTTTGCCTGAGATTTGCTGTGTTTTTGAAAGGTATGGTTTTGTTTAGGATATTCTCTTTGTGATCTTGTAAGGTTGAGTGATACAGGAAATGAGTATTTAATTTTCTGACCTTAAATTCTTTGAATACGAGTTCAGATGGATATAAAAATGATTTTTTTAATATTATTTTAATTATTTGTTTTTGAACAATGTAAAGAGATTGTGTGTGAGTTTTATAGGCGCCACCCCATCCTATTATACCATATTGGATTATGGATTGACAGAAAGCGAAGTACGTCATTCTCAGTAGTTCTTTATTTAGAATGTGTCTCAAACAGCTAAAAATATAGGTCAATTTTCGTACTCTATTTTGTGATGAATTGCATTGATCAACAGTGAAAATTAGGAAATATCGTAGCTTCCCACTTTAATTTAAAAAGAAAATATCAATTACTTATAAAACGGACACGTCTACGACATCTATCGGATTAGAGTAAAGTGAATTCATATTTACGGTAGGGATCTATAATTAGACAAAGTGAGACGAGTATTGATAAAAAAATCACAGATGGTATCAACAAATAATCAGGGACAGGGACTCCCCAATATACTTTAGACGTGATATATTGACAGCCAATTGAATTGCAGCAAAAGCGATTAAAAACCAATTCAGCCTATCAACGGGAAGAGGGCCGAACCCATTTTTAGAACAAAGGAACGACCTTTGGACTTAGCAATTAGGGATGTAATTAATGAGTTTGACGTTCCCACCAAACCGAGAGGTGAATAAACTCCATGGGAAGAAATAATCTGTTCAGGGACAAAAGAACGATGACCCCAAGAAATGTTATCATTAACCGGTACATTCCAGGGATCAGAAACCCTAGTTCTCGAACGCATTAAAACATATCAGGTGCGGAAAAAAAGGATACACGTAAACACGATGCAAAAGTTTAAGTGAAAAATTGCAAAGCAAGTGACGAAAACGTATTGTAAGGCGTTAGGGAGATTTCCATCTATAATACGATTGTTTGTGACGACCGGAGATGATCGATTCGAGGGAAAACGTGCTAAAGGAAATGGAAATGTTGAAAAAACAATGGAAAATTATTGTTATCAATTTTAGACGGAGCTAGGAAATTACGATGAAAGATTTAGGGAGGAAACGTCAAAAAAAAATGAGAGTTTTAAAGAATAGGCGAGGGTACATTTCAGATGTCTAGAGCAGTAACAAGTGTTAGAGAAGAAGATAGAGTGCAGTACGGAGGGGAGTGGAAAATGCTGAAAACATTGCGATAGAAAAACTCAGGAAAAGGAGTCATTTTACGTAATTAAAATGGAGGTTATAGAGTAACATAGTACGCGATTGCAGATAAAAAAATGAGGCATTACAATGGTTGTCGATTTCAGATGTATTTTGTTGTGATAAACAAGGAATATTCGAACATGAAAATTGTTTAGATAAGGACGATTAGCCGTTAAAAAGGTAATAAAAATTATCATGGGTCTTATGAAATATTTATATTAAAGAATTCTCATAAAAGTTAACGACACTGAAATAAAAAAGGATTTATTGCCAGGTGGGTACAGGAACTAATGTATACAACTGTCAAGACATATGGTTTATGGGATTTTTCGTAAGAACGGGACAAAATTTGTAAGGCGTTCTCTATGAAGCAATAAAAATGACAGGAATTTAAGGGCCGAAGTGGGGGTATCTCCTATAAAGATGTTAAAAATGATATATTTATTAATAACAAATAGAAAATGAAATTTTCCAAGAGGCAGCAAACATCAAAAAACGATATGGTTATATCAGGGAAGTACGGGGAAGTGAGGGGAAAGGAGATACGACAGAGAAAAACAAAGGAAATCTTAGATTAACAGTGAATAAAATAAATACGGCTTGAAATATAAAAATCTATAGAGATATGAACAATAGCGTAAGAATAAATAAGGAAATTCATGGAAAGAGTGTCGTGAATAAAAGAAAATTCGAGAAAGAATGGAAAATTCAAATATACGACGTAAATAGAGAAAATTCGGTTTTAAATGGAAAGGTTCATATAGAATACAGAAAAACTCGTGGAAAAATAATAAAATAAAAATGAACAATTTGCGAGAAAGACTTCGACATGAAGATATCTCTGATAGGCGAATTTGGGGACAGATTTGGAACATATGGTAGATGCCGTACGCACGGACATGTTACGGAATAGATGAAAATAGAACTTTAAAATTATTAAATTCAAGCTAATTTTGTATGAACAACAGGACAAAGGAAGTTGGGCCATTAAACATGGATCTTACTAAATCCGGATCTTGTAAGTATGGAAGTACGAGACAGAATTTAATGTATCAAACGCAAAACGTACAAAGAGACCGCATTCGACAATAATGGAGAGGTTTCAAGAAATTACGAGTTGATAGTAATTAGATTGGTTTATTATAGGAGATTCAGATACGATCTTTTGGACCTGAGAGGGGTATAAAAGTCTAGACAAATGCCAGTTGAGGACAGTCTACGTCGTGGTCGAAAAGGTTGTAACTTCGCGGAACGTGACGAAACGGTGGGTGACTTAAAGTGGAAAAATTCTAAGTGATAATTATTTTGATACTTAGAAAAATTTCACATTCTAGTCAGTGATATACAAAAAAAAAATACTTTGCAGTTAGAGTCAGTGAAAAATAACAATAAAGCCAACGCATTATTTACTTGTGAAAAATAAAAGTGCTCGTGATAAATACAATTTGTTTTAGTGGGAAATTCGGATTTTATAATCACTTAATATCGTATTTTTAAACTTAGAAATTTCGCGTTTAATATTAGTGCAATAAATAACTGAAGTGATGTGATAATTTAGCGTGATGAAGTTATAATTAAATACGTGTGTTCAATCTAAGTGAAAGTGTTCTAACAAATAATAAATATTTAAATTAATTATCTTAAATAATAATAATAAAACAAAATAATATTTTATTAATACATAAAATTTCGGAGGGATAAAAATTTAATTTAACAACAATTTACCATCTCTAAATTAATCGTGAAGTAACTATCATTTAAAGTGTTATCTAACCAACGAGTTTTGAGATAAAATACAGTTTAGAACGATAGAGTTCATACATCATTTTAATTAATTAGATTAAATGAAAAAAAAAAAATTGAAGTCAAAAAGATTTAATTAAATTTAGGAAAATAAAAAAAGTTAATTTAGGAAAATCGCAGCAAGGTTACCGTGTATTTCCCGGTCGGAAAAAAACCTTGGTAGGGGTAAGTCTTTTCCGTTATAAAATTTTACAGATTCCAAGGAGAAAGCGGAATGCAGCAAACATTGGTATTTGGATTAATTATTTGACCAAGATATTACTCGCTTAATATGTGATATGTAACTATATTAAAATATTATAAGTATAATGAGTATATTATATATATTTATATATGTATGTATATAAACATATATATATGTAATTTTGTTCCCAAGAAAAAATTTAATCAAAAAGGAAAACACTTATATAAAAAGAGGAAAAAAGGGTATCGATTCCTACCTCTGAATTCACCAATAACTATTAAAAGTAGTTATGTGTGATAAATTTACAAATCAATATTTTATATTTAATGTTATGTATGTAATAATATAATTTCAGAAAATCCAGAGCATTTGAAATAAGTTATGATATTAGAAATTATTTCAATCATAAAATTTATGTATGTACATATCCATATTATAAATTATTTACTGAGACAAAGTATATATAAATGAATAAATATGTATACGTAATCGGGTATCAGACTAGACAATTGCGCTAAGTACATCATTATCAAACAAAGAAAAAATTTTAGAGTCATCTCACACGTCTCCGGAATGTCTAAAGTAAACATACCTCATACGCTCGAATCTAGGTCACGAGGCCGTCGAGAATGTTTACAAAGCTCAAATTGTTTACAAAATAAGTCGGTCACTGGGGCACTAGTTCGAATACAGTAAAAAGAAAAAAAAAAAATGACCTTGATTAGTGGATATCGTACTTAGGTATTAACTTCTAGGAACGGGATAAAATTATTATATTGCGCAATTATTAGGAGCAAAAAGAAAAAAAAAAAATTTAAACACTATTTTTAATTTGAACGTAACGAGGTATCTACAGACCTAAGCAATTGAAAATTAACAGATTTATTATAGCAGTTCAATAGGGTGTATTGAAGACTTACATGAAACAGTTGAAAAATCACGGGATAGCTTAATAAGGGGTAATGAGGATTTACATGATTCAATTGAGAATCACGGGATAGTAAGAATTTATCAAAAGTTGAACATTGGAGGGGAGGGAAAGAAAAAAAAAAAATATACAGTTCAACCAACAGAAGGCAGCGGTCGCTTCTGTAACAAGGACCATTAATCAAACCATAGAGATGGCGGATCTCTCAAACAAAACCGTCAACAAAACCAAACAAAAGCTTGGAGTTATGGCGAATCTCCAGAACACATCGCCAGATAAGATCTTAATGTACTAATATTTATTTATATTTCACACTATTCTTACGTATATATTCGGTATCAATCTGAAAATTTCGCAGAATTTGATGGGCGAGATCCGAGCTCGGGATGCGTTGCAAGTAGTTTCGCATTGCGAGTTATAAACCTTCCCAAAACGTATGTTTACATATATATCTTTTTATGTACTGTTCATTGAATGAAACGAACTCACTTACAATTAGTGCTTTAGGCCTGTCGGGTCACTCTCGTCTCATTTCTTGAACGTGGAGGGAGGATTCACGACCCGTAACTCCACACAAACCCGTGAGTATATGATTGCATATAGGACGAAACCGGTTCGCCCTAAGTAAATAGTAAACTTTGGAGGAGTAGGAATTTGGAGGTATCTGGGCTTGGAGGAAGACCTGAAGGCAGTGCATGATGGCGAAGGAAGGTCAATTGGGACGCGATAACTTAGGTATCAATCAATTGAACCGTGCCAAAAGACTGTGCGAATTTTGGGTTGACTTCTGATCACCCTGCTTACTTGATGGAGGCAGGAGCCAAATTTTGCCAGAAAAAGGGTTATTCTGAGTTCGTCAAATATGCAATTAACAAATTACATTAACCTACTAAATCCATCTTTATATGTACCTTATAGCAGCTGAATCTAAACGGAGGGGCGCCCAGCAGATACGAGATACAATCATAATCAAATTTACTAACATTTAACCATTTGAGTTATATTTAATTATCTGTTCAATTAGTCATGTGTAGTTTCGATTAGTATTGTTTATTCATGAATTCATTAGGATGTAGGGAATCATAATAAACGTCAAAGGGAAGTTAGTTCATTTAGAGAAATACTTAAGGTTAAATTTGCAAGAGAGAGACCAATACAGTTTTGAAATTCAACACTCTGTTTAGAATCAAGAGGGTTACCACAAAATTTAAAGTAATTAAAGTCCTATATCATAAATCAAAAAAATTACACAACGTTTGATGGAGTTTAATTACAACCTAAATACGAAAATATCTACGTTCAAAGTCGTAAATAACGTATTTATTAGTTAAGTACATATATCGCTAGAGGTATGTAGTACAAGGGAGCTTTAAGTAGCTTTCTGTAGTTATCAGATGAAATAAGGGTCCAAATTTATAAGGGCTTGTGTGACGTAGGGGAGGAATTTTCCATCCCCACCACACATATGCAAAGCCTTAAGAATTTAAATATCGATCAGAGCCAAGAGAAAAGAAGAATATTACGACTGGTGCCAAGTGCCCAGGAGTAAATAAAATACAGACAAATATACCAGAGTATAAAAGACAAACATCACAACTGCACAGCCGTGACAGGAGATCAGAGTTTTACAAGTTGTTTTAAAAAAAAAAAAAAAAAAAAACTTTTATTGGTCAATCTATTGCAAAAAGTGAAAAAAAAAATAATAATAATAATAAGTAGGACGTTATGTTAAATGAAGTGATAATAAAAATAAAATAAAAATCAGAACAGTGCGCCGTTAAATAAACACGAAAAAAATATATAAATAAATAAATAAACAATACATTTAAATAAAAAAAAAAAAAAAAAAAAAAAAAGTGTTAACGAATAAACTCTACATGTTTTAAAATAATTTATAAAAGTGTCGATAAAGTTTAAATCAAGTGACCATGAATTTGTTGATTGCTTATGAGATTATAAATATCGTAACAAAGAATGTTGGTCAGATACAAGCGTAAACAGTTTATTCAAGGCAGGCCATAAATTGACAGAATAATGGTATTGACATTCCTGAATCCAGAATGTTAATGACCGTAATGTAAACAATCTGATACGAGATACCGCGGTGTTTGTAAGCATCGAAAGATTGATAACCTAAGCATCGAAAGTGATAACAAAACATCGAAAAATTTTGAAGTAGGTGACATCGGGGGTAACGCGCATCGCTTTAAGAGATTGTAGAATAAACAAACTCGAAAATGATATCAACACTCGGTTACGGAAAAAATAAACAGACTTTACAGATAAAAACGGGGGAACTTACCTACATAAAGTGACCCTTTGTTTATAGTTAATGTTGTGGGTTTGTATGTGAGGATTATCACATAAAAAGTCATAACATAAAAGATAAGGAACATAAAATAAAAATAACATAAAATATTTGATTGGGGATAGTGTCGAGTTGAGAACTTTAATATCACAGGCGAATGTTTTATAGGTATATACCTATTTAAGGGAACATTTGATCATTCGGACCAAAAAAGGAGGGGATTTGACGAAATAACATCAAGATAGGTATTGCGAACTCTAAATAGATTTTGCGAAAATATCGTAGGTATTGCGGAACTTGAAGGAATGGTTGGCATTCTAAACAATGAGTAATTATTGGTTGAACGAAAATCACGGGATATTCATTAACATTGGAGTAACAATATTCATTCCGTTTTTTTTTGCAATTACCTACATTTATTTGAAATGAAGAGTGATGGTAGAGTTGATCTAATTTGGGTTACAATCATCATGCAAACAAATATAAATAATTGAAAATATTGTGTTTTATAGGGGGACAGGTTCCAAAAAAAAAAAAATAAAAATAAAAATAAAAATAAAAATAAAAATAAAAATAAAAATAAAAATAAAATAAATTATAAATATATATAGGTATATTTATAATAAATAGTTGGTATTGAGTTAAATGCATTAAAAATTTTAAACAAAAAATGGCGGAAAAAAGGAAAGTGGATGCGACGGAATTAGAAGCTAAAGAAATACCGTCGGGAGATGAATTACGGGAGATATTTAGACGTTCAAAGAGGTCTAAGTTACGAGTCGAGGATATGATAGAAGTCGTTCAGCCAGAGGGGGAGACCGACACAAAATCGGAGGAACAGGGCGAAAATAAGCGAGAGTGTGAAGAGAGACTCACACATGATATGTTACAGGAAAAACCCGAGGAAAAGGAACAAGAAAAGTTAACGAAGTAAAAGGAAAAATAAAAAATATAGAAAAACGAGAAAATTGAAAAAAAAAAAAATAAGTAAATAAATAGAATAAGGAAGGCAACATAATTTACATAAGGTAATTTAGGAAATTAAAATAGAGATTATAAGGTTGTCGCTTAATAAGATAAAAATATAAACATTAACCAGGCGACACTCGGAAAATAAAGAAAATGGTTGGGAAACGTGGAACAAGTAGGCGAGCCCAGGCTTTAGTGACAGCAATCGGGGAAAATGTCACAACCGAGACTTCAACAATAAACATAGGAGATATAACTACAATAATTCAGGCAGCTTTGGCACCGCTCGTCAATAAGATGCAAGAACTCGAGAAACAATTGGAAAGCCCAGCAACAGTGGCGGTGATAGGAGAGGATAGTGCGCCGAAAAGCGTTCTCCAAGTAGTGGAAATGTTACCACAGCAGGAACGACCATCATTCTCCGGTGGAAATCAAAATCCCATTAGTTTCCTGGAAGATTTAAAAGAATACACTAGAAAAGTGAAACGAACGGATCCTTTAGTCGTCGTACGGGAAAATTTGAAAGGGGAAGCTAAATCGTGGGCAAAATTGTACAATAAACGATGGGAGACTATGTTAGATTTCGAACGAGATTTTTTAGCTACCTATTGGGGAGACATAAAGAAAAATGAAGTTCGCCGTCGTCTTGCAGAAGGGGTATATGATGCCAAGAAAAATATATCCATGCTCACTCATTTCGCAAACTATTGGGAGCTAGCGAAGGCTTTAAAGATTACTGACACACCGTTGGGCATAGTTGACGAAATTATGAGACATTATCCGAAGGAAATTCAATCGCTATGGTTTTCGGGGCAATCAGGAGATGAGATTGTCGCCGCTGAGTTTCTACGAAAACTAGATACAATGGTATGTACACCAGAAGAACGGAACATGAAGAAGAGGAGTGGGGAGGAATCCACCAAGAAGGACAAATACCGTGACCGTTACCGCGCCATAAAAAGGAGGATACACGCAATTGAAAGTGTGGGCGAAAACGCTAGTTGCAGCAAGTGCACCGAAGTTAACAGTTCACCAAAAGAAAATTCTACAATAACTACAGCCGGGAAGGAGCTAATGGTCGCAGCCAACTCGGGAGATAAAAGGAGATTATAGCGCTTTACATTTAGCTAGATATTACACAAGTAATAAGAAACAAAAATCAGGTTTACAGTTAGTGGAAATCAACGGATAGAGTGCGAAGTTTACAAATATTTGTAAATGTTAATAAATAAATAAACGATTGAGAAATATAAATAAAATTATGTTAGGGTACATTATAATTGGGGAGGGGGAAGAAAGAAAATTACTAAAATATTAGATTATCAGATTGCTTGCGAGGGGCGGATCGTCGTCAAGTCTTTGAGGGTGAGTGGACAAGTTCTTAATAAGCGACAATCATATTCAATTATTGAAATAGAGTAAGGCAAATAAATTCGTTAATTTTGATTTTCTAGTTGAAAAAAAAAAAAAAAAATTGATTTTTTTTATGTGTTAATGAGAAAAAAAAAAAAAAAAAAAAAAAAAAAATGTTAGATAAGTAAGAACACTCAAAAGGAGAGAATTAGAGATATTATATGGCACACAAAAGGGACATTTTGAATAAAAATAAACAATGCTTAGGGATTGTTTTTTGAAATATTGAAATAAGAAAGTTTATCTATAGATATAGGGTAGACATTAAGTATAGAGATAAAAAGGTAACATTTGAATTAAGGTATAAATATTTTAGATTTCGAAAAAAAAAAAAAGGAAAAAAGGAACGCTGAACCAATTTGAGGATAATAAAGAACATTTATAAAAATTTAAATATTAGAGTGGACAACACTTAGGCTAGAACAACTTTGGATGAATTAAGAAATTATAATTAGAAATTAAGAATTATAAAATAAAGTTTAAATAAATAAAGAAAAAAAAAAAAAAGCTGGAAAATTTATATGAAACATGTATACCACTGATTGTCGGATTGGGTGAGGTCGTGCGAAAACACACATTTCACAAAAAATATTCATACTTACAAAACAAAAAACAATTAATTGCACACCAAGAGACCACCCGCTTTTCAGTTGTTCGAAAGGCCGCGAGATTGTAAACAATCTTTACTTAAATCATTGTAAGGGAGGTCTTAGTCCAATTTGGTTGGGGACCACCAAAACACGCGAGTCGAAGGGCGTGTTCCAGCAAAAAGAAATTAATTTTGAATCTATCAAAATTAAAGAAAATTTCATAAAGTAAAATCTACGCGAAAAGAAAATAAAGAATACAATGAGATTCAAATTCAAGATTGTTAACAATCCGAGCAAAAGAGAAGAGGGAGATAGGAAGTAATAGGATGCGGAGAAGAGATAGGGGATAACAAAATGAGGAGGGGGAGATAGGAAGTAATGGGATGCGGAGAAGAGATAGGGGATAACAAAATGAGGAGGGGGAGATAGGAAGTAATAGGATACGAAAAAGAGATAGGGGATAACAGAATGAGGAGGGGGAGATAGGAAGTAATATGACACGGAGTAGAGATAGGGGATAACCAAATGAGGAGGGGAAGATAGCTAGTCTAAATTTGAACACAATTTCGGTGTCTAACGAAAAAAAAAAAAAAAAAAAAAAAAAAAAAAAAAAAAAAAAAAAAAAAAAAAAAAGAAGAGGACATTAAAATAAAATACAACGTTAGCCACAGCAAA
Organism: Limnephilus rhombicus; assembly: GCA_929108145.2. NCBI lineage: Eukaryota > Metazoa > Arthropoda > Insecta > Trichoptera > Limnephilidae > Limnephilus > Limnephilus rhombicus. The sequence goes on along the minus strand of OV815271.1, from coordinate 1,167,085 downwards.
TTGAGTTCAGAGGAGGGAACTGTGATGAATTGCATTGATCAACAGTGAAAATTAGGAAATATCGTAGCTTCCCACTTTAATTTAAAAAGAAAATATCAATTACTTATAAAACGGACACGTCTACGACATCTATCGGATTAGAGTAAAGTGAATTCATATTTACGGTAGGGATCTATAATTAGACAAAGTGAGACGAGTATTGATAAAAAAATCACAGATGGTATCAACAAATAATCAGGGACAGGGACTCCCCAATATACTTTAGACGTGATATATTGACAGCCAATTGAATTGCAGCAAAAGCGATTAAAAACCAATTCAGCCTATCAACGGGAAGAGGGCCGAACCCATTTTTAGAACAAAGGAACGACCTTTGGACTTAGCAATTAGGGATGTAATTAATGAGTTTGACGTTCCCACCAAACCGAGAGGTGAATAAACTCCATGGGAAGAAATAATCTGTTCAGGGACAAAAGAACGATGACCCCAAGAAATGTTATCATTAACCGGTACATTCCAGGGATCAGAAACCCTAGTTCTCGAACGCATTAAAACATATCAGGTGCGGAAAAAAAGGATACACGTAAACACGATGCAAAAGTTTAAGTGAAAAATTGCAAAGCAAGTGACGAAAACGTATTGTAAGGCGTTAGGGAGATTTCCATCTATAATACGATTGTTTGTGACGACCGGAGATGATCGATTCGAGGGAAAACGTGCTAAAGGAAATGGAAATGTTGAAAAAACAATGGAAAATTATTGTTATCAATTTTAGACGGAGCTAGGAAATTACGATGAAAGATTTAGGGAGGAAACGTCAAAAAAAAATGAGAGTTTTAAAGAATAGGCGAGGGTACATTTCAGATGTCTAGAGCAGTAACAAGTGTTAGAGAAGAAGATAGAGTGCAGTACGGAGGGGAGTGGAAAATGCTGAAAACATTGCGATAGAAAAACTCAGGAAAAGGAGTCATTTTACGTAATTAAAATGGAGGTTATAGAGTAACATAGTACGCGATTGCAGATAAAAAAATGAGGCATTACAATGGTTGTCGATTTCAGATGTATTTTGTTGTGATAAACAAGGAATATTCGAACATGAAAATTGTTTAGATAAGGACGATTAGCCGTTAAAAAGGTAATAAAAATTATCATGGGTCTTATGAAATATTTATATTAAAGAATTCTCATAAAAGTTAACGACACTGAAATAAAAAAGGATTTATTGCCAGGTGGGTACAGGAACTAATGTATACAACTGTCAAGACATATGGTTTATGGGATTTTTCGTAAGAACGGGACAAAATTTGTAAGGCGTTCTCTATGAAGCAATAAAAATGACAGGAATTTAAGGGCCGAAGTGGGGGTATCTCCTATAAAGATGTTAAAAATGATATATTTATTAATAACAAATAGAAAATGAAATTTTCCAAGAGGCAGCAAACATCAAAAAACGATATGGTTATATCAGGGAAGTACGGGGAAGTGAGGGGAAAGGAGATACGACAGAGAAAAACAAAGGAAATCTTAGATTAACAGTGAATAAAATAAATACGGCTTGAAATATAAAAATCTATAGAGATATGAACAATAGCGTAAGAATAAATAAGGAAATTCATGGAAAGAGTGTCGTGAATAAAAGAAAATTCGAGAAAGAATGGAAAATTCAAATATACGACGTAAATAGAGAAAATTCGGTTTTAAATGGAAAGGTTCATATAGAATACAGAAAAACTCGTGGAAAAATAATAAAATAAAAATGAACAATTTGCGAGAAAGACTTCGACATGAAGATATCTCTGATAGGCGAATTTGGGGACAGATTTGGAACATATGGTAGATGCCGTACGCACGGACATGTTACGGAATAGATGAAAATAGAACTTTAAAATTATTAAATTCAAGCTAATTTTGTATGAACAACAGGACAAAGGAAGTTGGGCCATTAAACATGGATCTTACTAAATCCGGATCTTGTAAGTATGGAAGTACGAGACAGAATTTAATGTATCAAACGCAAAACGTACAAAGAGACCGCATTCGACAATAATGGAGAGGTTTCAAGAAATTACGAGTTGATAGTAATTAGATTGGTTTATTATAGGAGATTCAGATACGATCTTTTGGACCTGAGAGGGGTATAAAAGTCTAGACAAATGCCAGTTGAGGACAGTCTACGTCGTGGTCGAAAAGGTTGTAACTTCGCGGAACGTGACGAAACGGTGGGTGACTTAAAGTGGAAAAATTCTAAGTGATAATTATTTTGATACTTAGAAAAATTTCACATTCTAGTCAGTGATATACAAAAAAAAAATACTTTGCAGTTAGAGTCAGTGAAAAATAACAATAAAGCCAACGCATTATTTACTTGTGAAAAATAAAAGTGCTCGTGATAAATACAATTTGTTTTAGTGGGAAATTCGGATTTTATAATCACTTAATATCGTATTTTTAAACTTAGAAATTTCGCGTTTAATATTAGTGCAATAAATAACTGAAGTGATGTGATAATTTAGCGTGATGAAGTTATAATTAAATACGTGTGTTCAATCTAAGTGAAAGTGTTCTAACAAATAATAAATATTTAAATTAATTATCTTAAATAATAATAATAAAACAAAATAATATTTTATTAATACATAAAATTTCGGAGGGATAAAAATTTAATTTAACAACAATTTACCATCTCTAAATTAATCGTGAAGTAACTATCATTTAAAGTGTTATCTAACCAACGAGTTTTGAGATAAAATACAGTTTAGAACGATAGAGTTCATACATCATTTTAATTAATTAGATTAAATGAAAAAAAAAAAATTGAAGTCAAAAAGATTTAATTAAATTTAGGAAAATAAAAAAAGTTAATTTAGGAAAATCGCAGCAAGGTTACCGTGTATTTCCCGGTCGGAAAAAAACCTTGGTAGGGGTAAGTCTTTTCCGTTATAAAATTTTACAGATTCCAAGGAGAAAGCGGAATGCAGCAAACATTGGTATTTGGATTAATTATTTGACCAAGATATTACTCGCTTAATATGTGATATGTAACTATATTAAAATATTATAAGTATAATGAGTATATTATATATATTTATATATGTATGTATATAAACATATATATATGTAATTTTGTTCCCAAGAAAAAATTTAATCAAAAAGGAAAACACTTATATAAAAAGAGGAAAAAAGGGTATCGATTCCTACCTCTGAATTCACCAATAACTATTAAAAGTAGTTATGTGTGATAAATTTACAAATCAATATTTTATATTTAATGTTATGTATGTAATAATATAATTTCAGAAAATCCAGAGCATTTGAAATAAGTTATGATATTAGAAATTATTTCAATCATAAAATTTATGTATGTACATATCCATATTATAAATTATTTACTGAGACAAAGTATATATAAATGAATAAATATGTATACGTAATCGGGTATCAGACTAGACAATTGCGCTAAGTACATCATTATCAAACAAAGAAAAAATTTTAGAGTCATCTCACACGTCTCCGGAATGTCTAAAGTAAACATACCTCATACGCTCGAATCTAGGTCACGAGGCCGTCGAGAATGTTTACAAAGCTCAAATTGTTTACAAAATAAGTCGGTCACTGGGGCACTAGTTCGAATACAGTAAAAAGAAAAAAAAAAAAATGACCTTGATTAGTGGATATCGTACTTAGGTATTAACTTCTAGGAACGGGATAAAATTATTATATTGCGCAATTATTAGGAGCAAAAAGAAAAAAAAAAAATTTAAACACTATTTTTAATTTGAACGTAACGAGGTATCTACAGACCTAAGCAATTGAAAATTAACAGATTTATTATAGCAGTTCAATAGGGTGTATTGAAGACTTACATGAAACAGTTGAAAAATCACGGGATAGCTTAATAAGGGGTAATGAGGATTTACATGATTCAATTGAGAATCACGGGATAGTAAGAATTTATCAAAAGTTGAACATTGGAGGGGAGGGAAAGAAAAAAAAAAAATATACAGTTCAACCAACAGAAGGCAGCGGTCGCTTCTGTAACAAGGACCATTAATCAAACCATAGAGATGGCGGATCTCTCAAACAAAACCGTCAACAAAACCAAACAAAAGCTTGGAGTTATGGCGAATCTCCAGAACACATCGCCAGATAAGATCTTAATGTACTAATATTTATTTATATTTCACACTATTCTTACGTATATATTCGGTATCAATCTGAAAATTTCGCAGAATTTGATGGGCGAGATCCGAGCTCGGGATGCGTTGCAAGTAGTTTCGCATTGCGAGTTATAAACCTTCCCAAAACGTATGTTTACATATATATCTTTTTATGTACTGTTCATTGAATGAAACGAACTCACTTACAATTAGTGCTTTAGGCCTGTCGGGTCACTCTCGTCTCATTTCTTGAACGTGGAGGGAGAATTCACGACCCGTAACTCCACACAAACCCGTGAGTATATGATTGCATATAGGACGAAACCGGTTCGCCCTAAGTAAATAGTAAACTTTGGAGGAGTAGGAATTTGGAGGTATCTGGGCTTGGAGGAAGACCTGAAGGCAGTGCATGATGGCGAAGGAAGGTCAATTGGGACGCGATAACTTAGGTATCAATCAATTGAACCGTGCCAAAAGACTGTGCGAATTTTGGGTTGACTTCTGATCACCCTGCTTACTTGATGGAGGCAGGAGCCAAATTTTGCCAGAAAAAGGGTTATTCTGAGTTCGTCAAATATGCAATTAACAAATTACATTAACCTACTAAATCCATCTTTATATGTACCTTATAGCAGCTGAATCTAAACGGAGGGGCGCCCAGCAGATACGAGATACAATCATAATCAAATTTACTAACATTTAACCATTTGAGTTATATTTAATTATCTGTTCAATTAGTCATGTGTAGTTTCGATTAGTATTGTTTATTCATGAATTCATTAGGATGTAGGGAATCATAATAAACGTCAAAGGGAAGTTAGTTCATTTAGAGAAATACTTAAGGTTAAATTTGCAAGAGAGAGACCAATACAGTTTTGAAATTCAACACTCTGTTTAGAATCAAGAGGGTTACCACAAAATTTAAAGTAATTAAAGTCCTATATCATAAATCAAAAAAATTACACAACGTTTGATGGAGTTTAATTACAACCTAAATACGAAAATATCTACGTTCAAAGTCGTAAATAACGTATTTATTAGTTAAGTACATATATCGCTAGAGGTATGTAGTACAAGGGAGCTTTAAGTAGCTTTCTGTAGTTATCAGATGAAATAAGGGTCCAAATTTATAAGGGCTTGTGTGACGTAGGGGAGGAATTTTCCATCCCCACCACACATATGCAAAGCCTTAAGAATTTAAATATCGATCAGAGCCAAGAGAAAAGAAGAATATTACGACTGGTGCCAAGTGCCCAGGAGTAAATAAAATACAGACAAATATAAGAGAGTAGAAAAGACAAACATCACAATTTTTAAGAATGGTTATATGCGGTATCCATTTTAGACATTGGTCAATAGTGATACCTAGATATTTGGTTGAAGTTTTCATTTCAATATTAGTACACAGAAAGTTACAGTGGTGTTGTTGAGTGTTTGGTGCAGAGTGGGTCCTTATGTTTATTTCATGCGGCGTGTTTGGTTTTTTTATGAAAAGTGGTATGTAATGTGTTTTTTTTAGTTTAACGTTAGTAGGTTATTGTCAAACCATGTTTTTAATTCATTTATGTCTGTGTTAGCCTTTTTATTTAGTTCTAACCATGTGTTTGCTTTTAGAAGAAGCACTGTGTCATCTGCATATGAGACAATTTCCCCGTATTTAGCAACTTCAAATATATCATTTACATATAATATGAACAAAAGTGGTCCTAGAACTGTGCATTGTGGTATTGAGAAGTTACTACTTTCGGAATCACTTAGTTCATTTAATAATTTTACTTGTTGTGGTCTATTTTCCAAAAAGCTTATAATCCAGGATAGCACCAGTCCATTTATTCCAATTTATTTGATTTTTTTAATTAAGTTAGTATGAGATACCTATACTATCAAATGCTTTTTTAAGGTCAATAAATATTCCAACGCATTTTTCATTTGAGCCTAGGGCGGTATATATAATATATATAGTTTGTTATTTTCGCAATGGCATCGTGGGTGCTGGTGTTTTTTTTTGAAAATATACTGTTTAGAATTTATAATATGATGGTGTACTAAGAAGGCCCAGATTTGGTTTTTTACAATTTTTTTGATATATATACATATCATACTATAATTATCACAAGTCATAAACATACATAACTTTGGGTCAATAGAAATTAAATTGTAAAATATCATATTAAAAAATTTTAAATTGCTTGTTATTATAACAGAAGAATAGGAATAATGTATGGAACTATGTATGACAATGAATGAAGCAAGGGATTTGATGCCAAGTCCATGTCTCTTCATTCCCCTGTGAGAAAACGGTGTAATGGTTAATTAGTCAGCATTGCCAATTTTTGATAAAGTCACCGTTGAATTTGAACAGGTATCATATCATATCATATCATAGCATCATTGATCCCTTCGGCACCGGTGCATAGTCGGGAAACACGCCAAACGCGTGCCCAACATTTGTACACAGTTGACATTTGTCACATGAGAACGGGTCGTTTCTTCGACTCGTTCTTGTGTTCAACAGCTCGGCTGTGGAATGATTTGCCGGCCTCTGTGTTTCCTCCTTCCTACAACATGGGTCTCTTCAAGACCAATGTTCATTCCTTCCTCTCCTCAAAAAGACCCTCCACACAGCATCCCAGATGACATAGGCCCTGAGGGAAATTATTTTCCTCAGGGCCTTCTGTGTGGAGTTAATGTAAAAAAAAAAAAAGAAGGTAAATTGAACCCCTGGAGTTGGTGAACATGGTTCTATTTAATGCGGGAGTTATCAGAAACACCCCCCGCTGTTATTGTATTGACATTGGGCTGCAACCACCTCCGATCTACCCCCTCTCCGCCCTCCGCCCTCCGCCCTCCGCCCTCCGCCCTCCGCCCTCCGCCCTCCGCCCTCTGCCCTCTGCCACCTGCCCACGATATCTGTCTCGGCTATTAGTTTAGGTTGTAGGTCTACCTCTACCTACTCAGCAGCCGTAGACCAGATATTATTCAGCTCAGCAACCCAGCCGCAGACTGCAGCTGGGATTTTGATGGTGTAATTATTTATGTTATGGCAAAATAGCAGACACTGTATGTTTTATGTGACATCTCTAGAGCTTCCCTATCTCCTGTATGTATGTATTGAGTAAGGTAAATGGCTGTATGGTCACCAATCTGAGGAGGAGTATTAAGGACGTCTCTGTAGGTGGATATTTAATCAGTGTAAGATTGAAGAATTCCGAATTGAGTGTAGGATAACACTAAAAATTGGATCCATCGGTTTTTCAATCACTGATACGAAAGTGTATGCACAATGATTTGACCAATGAACGCAATGCTGCATAAAAATGTACTGTACTTGGTGTGATGTGATGATAAAAATATACTAATGTGGGAAGTCATTTGAGATTAAGGTGATCCACGAGTCCTGGAGAAATTCGACAACGGAATCCAAGCCTCTTTTTGGAAGGGATTTAAAAATACTTGAGAAAAAGTTTTTGGAAAGTTTGGAGAAAGCATTTGAGAGTTGTTTTTCATAGGTTGATTTCGTAAAGGCCTGTAAAAAACATTAATTCCTGTTTTACGCATTGTTTATTATAATAACAAGGAAATTTAAAATCTAAAGACGTCCACACACCTCCGCGTCTGGGAGGAGACTAAATGCGACTAAACGATGCGCTATCAGCCCTTCTGCAAATGGCATAAGGATGAAATTGGCAGTTGTGTGACACCTTTTTTAATCCATTGGAAAAACATATGGCCAAAATTCATGTTTTATTTATTCAGGCATAAATATATTTTTTTTTGGGGTTATTATATAAAAAACACAATTTGCCACATTATTCAATAAAACCATATCCGAAAAGGGGTTTATAAGGAGGAGAATTTGCTTTTGAAATTGTTTTTTTATAGACCTCATACTTTATTTTTTTCTAGGCTTATTAAAAAATACTTTTTTTACATTAACTCTGCACAGGAGGCCCCGAGGAAAATAATTTCTCTCAGGGCCTGTGTCATCTTAGGAGATGCTGTATGGCGGGTTTTATAAGGAAAGGACGAAGAGGAAGTTCTGAGAAGACACAGGTATCCATCCCTTCAACTGCAGCCCAAGGCGATGGGTGCAAGGCGCTTTGGCGCTGGAAAGGTCAAAAGACTTCCTCAACCAGTCTCTTTCGATCTGGCCTACCACGTAGCAAGTGGGCAGACGCATCGGCCGTCAAGACCTTGACAAAGCTCATCCTATGAACCCGGGTACCCCTGCTTAGTCACTAAACGTAGAGAAACAATTGGGGTGACCTACGGCAGAGGTGTTGGTTATCCAATAAAAGGTTCCTGGGGCAGCGTTACCCATACCCGCCTCCCGAAACGAGAAATTGACAAGTTTATATCTGAAAGATTCCCTTGAGTCGATATTGTCTGCAAAATAATCGATAAAATGCACTAAATTATTATTTTCTACGGATAAACATAAAAAATGATTAGTGTTTGCAAAGCCTTGAAGTGAGACAATAATGCGTTGAGAAAACAATCCGAGAGCTCTGAAAGCAGAAAGTACCCTTGAAACTTCTCCAAGGGGAAATGTTTATAAAGTTCGTTGTTCCGTCGCTATCCGTTTTGGTTTTGTATGTAAATAGATATTGGTAAAAAAACACGAACAATGAAAAAAAAAATGCTTTTTTAAGCAAAAGAAAGAAATGCAAAAATGTGTCACATGTAAAAAAGTAATTTATTTTATTACGTTGGCAAAACTGTTAAAAAACGAACAATAACCATAAACGGATTGTCATATTATTATAATGGAGGAGTGGACAAAGGAGAATGACTCTCTTTTTGTACCTATTTTGTGTTTTTTACCTTCCAGGAATATTCTGTTTTGACTGTTTAATGTGTTTTTTTTTTCAAAATTCCCAGCTTTTTAGGATTTATGAAGCCTTGTTAGGGAATATTATTCATAAATAATGGTGGCTGAGTGAGAAGGTGCGCGTTATTGGGGTGGAATCTTATTTTCTCACCGAATTTGCATCCCCTATTGTTATTGTAGGGAGATATTCACAATTTACATCCGCTGAGAGATGATGAATCAGCACAAAGCAGAAAGGGTCGCTATTATTAGGGAGAGGAAAAAAGGAATAATAATTGTCATCCAGGGAAGGGAACATTCTCAAATTCAAAAATAAATTATAATCATAACTTTATGCCACCGTTCGCAAAATAATTGCTGGTGTGATAACTAATAAATGGTTAGGGAACGTACCCATACTACGTGACACGATTAGGGGGGGGGGGTCTTCAAAATGTCACGCTCCATACAAATGAGCAGCGGGTTGCTTAGGTTTTTGGTCACCGGTGGGGGGGGGGGGGGGTTAAAAATTGCAAAAAGTTGGTCACCTAGTATGGGTACGTTCCCTTAGCGTTAGATGTCATCCAAGTAGAAGCAAGGTTCGATTTACAGCGGTGGTATTATTTATAATTTTTTTTTTATTTTTATATATACATACGCATATATGTATATATATATATATATATATATTACGTATGCATGTACGAAGAATGAGTCAATGATTTTTTTTATTTGTAATAAACAAACAGCTCTTACATAATATACCTACAGTGATAATAGATATACTCGTTACTCGTACAAGTGAGCTGTAGTCAAGCCACAGAAGTTGCTTATGCTAAAGTACATTGGAAATGAAGTTTTGATATCTTATAATTAATTGAGGGTTATAGGAAGGGGAGGGGAAGAGGAATATAGGAAAAGGATAGGAGATGCTCCCGATACATTCCATACTCTCATATTAATAATCGGTTATTACTAAAAATGTCAATGCTGTGAAATTTTGTATTATATTGTGCACATTATACACGAGGAATTGGGGATTTTTTTCTAACATTTGTTCTACATGAGGGTAAATAAAATAAATCGGATTGTCCGGTTGATCTTGATGAAATATGAAAGTTTATTAAATTGGTAAGTTCTGGTGAGTCCAGGCCATTATTTAGAATTTTAAACAATAGGATTTGATCAAAAATTAGACGTCGTGTTTGATGGAGGGATTTGAAATTGTGAAATTTGATGGTATAATTTGAGAAGTGTAAGTTTAGTTTGTACCTATATGTTTAAAAAAAAGAAAAAAATTTGAATGATGAACGTAAATAAGTTTAAAATCATGGTGTTTGAAAGAGAGAGTTGAATGATGGATACTTGGAACAGGTGGGATGAGTTTGTGTTCCTGTTTACGGGAGATGGAAAGGCTGATATATTGAAAGCAGGGTAAATGCAGGAAACTCGATTGATGGAGAACTGAATGCCGTTGGCGCTATTACAAAACTGTCAGAAAAATCGGAACTGACAGTCCACAATGGAGTGCTGGTACCTACCCTGATGTATGGCAGTGAGGCGTTGAACTGGCAGAGGAAGAATGCAAGTAGGCTGAATGCTGTTGAAATGACTTCCCCGAGGCGTTTATGTAGTAAAACCATGTATGATCGTGTGACAAATATAGAGATACGCAAAGAATGCAACGGTGATGCAAGCGTAATGAGTCAGATTAAGAAAGGGACCCTCGATGGTTTGGGCATGTTTGGGTAGAGCAAAGAAAGGAGTGTAAGAAGAATATATGATGCGAACGTGAATGGTAGAAGAAATAGGGGGCTCCCGAGGAAGACATGACGTGATTAAGTGAATCAGATATATCTATTATATTATTCTATTATTCTTACAGGGTAGGTAAGAATAATAGAAGAATATGTATGAGACGATGTATGAACGTGAATGAGGCAAAGAGTGTGTGTCAAGGCCGAGTTGTTTGGCGGTACGTCCTCTCTGCCTACCACTGCGGGGAACGGCGTGGTGGTTAGTTAGTTTAATTTGTAGTACTAACTATTGTTAATTGATTTAAATGGCTGTTTAAATTATCTGGTCATGAAAGAAGTGCCATTTTAAGGTGCCGTTGATCGGTTGCCTCTTGCCATAGCGATACTGGAAGTATATTTCACTCTGGATCAAAAAACTTCTATTTTTCAAAATAATAACACCGTCATAAAATTTAAACCTCATATTTTGGCATAACGCATCGGGCTTGGAAACCGCCGTCACTGCATTTTGTTTGTGAAACTTCTAGCTCCCCTATCTTTGTGCATTTTCGGGATAAATATGTAAACAGCCCACGTTTAAGTCGTTTGCATATGTGTTTGTGAGGATGGCTTCGTTGTCAGAAAAATTATAATATGGTATTAGGTAAATGCCGATGAATTTGCACATTATGCCCCAATAACAAAGACATATCTGTTATTATATTATATTTTAATACTACTCTTCCAAGGAAGCATTAGCTTGTGGTTGTTTCTTTATAGATAACTAGCTTTTTCCCGCGGCTTCGCTCACTTGGTATTGGGGGGGTTCCCACTTCGCCTCCTCTACCTCCCCCCTACCCCCTCCCTCGCCACTCCAACCCCTTCCCTCTCCACCCTCCCCCTCACCCCTTCTGCATTTATTTCAAGTACTCCCCTTATAATTTTAATCGAATAAAGAATTATAGATATCTTACTAATCGTGCCACCTATTGCAATTTTTTTAAACAAGTTTCGTATTGCCAGACCTTTGAGCTATAGCTTAATTGTTATCTGGTGTATGACCTATATTATTGTAAAGTTTCATTAAAATAAATTCAGCAGTTTTTGCATGAAAGAGTAACAAACATCATACATCCATACAAACTTTCGCCTTTATAATATTAGTAGGATAATACGACCTAAAAGTTCCGACTTCACCTCAATTCAAAGTTTTATTTTATATAATTTCAATATGGCTTGTAAAATTCAGTTTTCGATTAAAGTTTAGACCTTTTTTATATGAATCCCAACTGCTCCCCTCTGGAGCCAGTGAGACTATGGCATCCCCAATTGGGGTATGTTGTGAGGCTGAAGGTAGTGGGGATGGGAAGGAGATGGAGGAAGGGAAGATGGGGAAGTACCTGGCTATTCAGATCTGGTCACCAAACACGGCTAAAGCCAATTCAAGCAGCTGAGATACTGAGAGTATCTTCCAATCTGGAACGTGCCGCAAATACACCATATATTATTTTTAATTAATTAATTGTGAAATACCACGAATTAATGCCGGGTTCAAACCTCAGATTGCGAGTCAAGTGTCTTACCCCTGGACCACGGAGGCCAATATCCCAAATCATTCACCTCAGTTACAGTTGCTAGTACTACATCATTGATGGGATACTAATAAAGGAATGGATTTTTTTATTCTATGAAATCTTATAATTGGATTTATTTTAAAACAAAAGCTCAAATCAAAAAATTTGTACCTCAAAATTGACTCCATATGTGATGTAAGATTCACCAGTTTCCCATTTTTACTACACCACAATCTTCAGCTTCACAACATACCGACTTGACGGCCGGCGTAGTCCAGCGGAAAGGCTCTTGACTCGCACTGCGAAGGTCGCGGGATCGAATCCCGGCGTGGCAAATAAATTCATTTAAAATAATATATGGTATATTTACGGCACGTTTCAGAGTGGAAGATACTCTCAGTTTCACCCTGGTGTAGATTCAGAATTGAAACGTTGCTTGAAATAGCTTTAGCCGTGTCTGGTGACCAGATCTGATTAGCCAGGTACTTTCCCGCCTTCCTCTTCCTTATCTCCTTCCCCTCTCCACTACCTTCAGCCTCACAACATGCCCCAATTGGGGATGCCATAGTCCTACTGGCTCCAGACGGGAGCAGTTGGGACTCTTGTGCGGTATTCATGTATAATTTTTTTTAAATGCCGCAATTGGGGTATGTTGTGAAGGTCAGAGTATCACTGGCTCCAGACGTGAGCATTTGGGACTCTTGTGAGGTACTCAAATAAAAAAAACATTTATCGAAATACCACGTATTTTTCAAAATAACGTTTTGTTCTGCGCTTACACAAAGTGTGTCTGAATTCTTCTGATTATGAGATAATGCGCGGAGGAATGTGAAGAACGGACTATGTCAAATTGTAAAACACCGAACCCTAGATAATATTTTTGATAGAGGAAGTTCCTCATAACTTGCGAGTACGAGCAACGGTATAAAATGGCTACCATCGGTAGGCACTAGGTACCTTCTCAGATGTCCACAAATAATGTCAATCGGGGATAATCAGTCACGTAATTCATTTAGGTGTGTCATTCTAGTTTCCAAGCTACCTCTTATTTTTAATTAGATGGCTTTTTTGTAAATACCGGAACAAATCAAATAGGTCTCATCGAAATCGTTATGTCTCCCTTACTATCATGGATAGAATTATGATATAAATGGTGTTAGAATGAGAAAACAACACGCTTTATATTCCATTCTAAAAATTAACCGTAAAATAATTTAAATGTTCACACTAAGAAATCCAAAGTTACAGACAATACTTTGAAAAAAAAAAGAATTTAAAACTTTGGGACTTTTTTTATGAATTACTTTTATAAAGTTAGGTGACAATAACGTTTTTATTACATAATTCAGAAATATTCAATTTATTTGAATAATTTTGTAAAGTTTTTTGTTGTTTGTTTTTGGGGTGTTATGCCGTGTTACGCTACCTCCTCCTTTAGCCAACGTTTCGGACAGCGTTACAGTGTCCATCATCAGGGCAGATGTGTAAATGTTAGCGGTAAAATGTGTGCTTAAGTACTTCGAAGCAATACCGTGTTGCCAGCATAACACCCCAAAAACAAACAAAAATACTTTTGGCCGTGAAAATCTAAAATCATTTCTAATATTGTAAAGTTATTATTTATTTGTTATTAAATATTTTAACCCTCTGACAAAACATCATCGAGGCCAGTAAATAGGAAATACTTACATTTTTCATGATAACTCCGCATAGGAGGCCCTGAGGGAAAAAAAAATTTGGGGGCCTTTGTCGTCTTTGAGGATGCTGTGTGGAGGTGGGGGTCTTGGTGATGAGAGGAAGGAGATAACAAGGGTATTGTAGACGCACAAATGTCGTAGAAGGTGGGGGGGAGGGTGGTGTAGAAACGACCCGTTCTCATGTGATGCGTCCTCGGGGTTATTTTTCAAAGTTAAATGATCCAATTCTTAATATATAAAAGAGAATGTTTCTTTATTTGTCGCTTATGCGTTCTTAAACCATTCAAGCGATTGCGATGAAACTTTGGTGATTTATTGTACGCATGCCCGCGAATATATAGTGGTGAGCTCTGGCGTTATGAATTTTGCATTAAAAAAAAGCAGCACGTGTTGCGCGAGTTGCATATTTCATATAGTTTAGCGGCAGGGGGTAAGGAGGGATGGAGAGGGGAATCCTAAGGGAAGGTAGAAGCGCATGGAGGAGGGGGTTCGAAGGACTGGGGGAAACGAGAAGGTGAAAAGGGAACGCGGTTGGAGTAGGTGACGCGGGAGGGAGCAAGGGTGGGAACGGGGATGCTTGGGAAAGGACACACAGTGAAAAACAATTTATTTTATATGTGATATTGCAACGTACGCCACGTACTCGCTAGAATTATTATAATTACATCAACTGTGTAAAAATGTTGGGCGCGCGCATTTGGCGAGTTTCCCGACTATGCATCGATGCCGAAGGGATTAATGACGCTCGTTCCTCAGAGCATCCTCCATTGAACTACGGGTAAAACAAGGACAGCATTCCCACGCCTGTCCTCTAAAGATTGCAATCTTTAGTATTACGAGTATTTAGAAGATTTTTTTCGATAAATTTACGAAATAAATGCCAACCATCCCATAACAATTTATCTAGTGATATGCACGTACAAACCTAATTAATCCGGTAGTCAAATGAGGTCCCGCAGTGGTGGTATTAGAACAATTGTCTTGTGAAACAAAAGTCATGGTATTTGTTATATCAACCGGCAAAATCGTTAATTTACTGGTAGATTCAAATGATCTAAGTAATTCTAATTACGCTGCCATGATTTTGGTCTATGGTGGACACTTTCACTGGAGTAAAATTGTAAAAAGATAGAAAAATAGTAAATTGTTTTTAACGATAGGTTAAAAAACCTTGAGAATGCTTTAATTGGGAACTTGCTGACAAGTCACGTGACACGCGTCACGAGTCACGTGCTGACGGTGCATTTTTTCTGGAATTTGCGGTTGTGGAAATAATTTTGATAAGCCTCCGATTAATCAAGGTTAAAACAAAAGCTTTGACATCTAAAATTATAATATATTTATGAAGAAATCATCGATTCACAATTTGGGAAGCGGGTATGGGTACCGCCGCCCCGGAAACAATTTATTGGATAACCAACATTCCGCTGTAGGTATATTTATTGGATAACCAACATTTCTGCCAAGTGGTTCGCTAGGTTTGGCGACTTAGCGGGGATGCCCAAGTATATGGGGTGAGGTATGTCTAGGTCTTGGCGAAGAATGCGTTTACTCACCTTAATACTGCGTGTCGGGCCGAGAGAGACTGGTTAAGGGTAGTGATGCAACGGAAGTGTCTTAACGGAAGCAGAAGCGGAAACAGATGTCAAAAGTAAATCTTAGAGGAAGCGGAAGCAGAAGCGGAACTGTTAATACTACGAAGAAAAAGCACAATATATATTTTTTAAGATTTGTTTAGTTAACTTTGTATTTTGTCGTTTTAGTACCCGAAATTAAACAGGGGTAAATTATATTTAATAAAAAGTAATTTCGCTGCTTTTACACCTTAGGGTATGTTTCGGTGTTCTTCATATTATTAAACCAGCTCCACTAAATAATTGCTCACTGGCTGCGTTGCTGGGGGAAGCTGATAAATATTGGCGAACTATTGGCAATAGATGGGGGTATTTGTGCGCATTTACTTTCCATCACATAGGGGATCCTCACGGAGAGGAAGTCCCTTCTCTTTCTTGTACTCCCGAAGGTGTGACTGAATCCATAAAAATAAATTGTCACCATCGTCAGTTGTAGAAGAGCTCTCCTCCTGGTCTTCATTTACACTTAACATCGATTCCAATATTTGTGATGATGACGATCATTTTGAAGTAGAAGGCTGCACTTCAATCGCAAATTATTCTTCGTTTAGAGTTCTGTTATAAAGTTTGCGGAACCAGAAACGGAAACGGAAATGAAAAAACCTGCGGAACTTCTGCAGAAGTGGAAGCGGAAGCAGAGTTCTGTCGCAACACTAGTTTTTTTTTTTTTTTACATGAGCTCCACGCAGGAGGCCCTGAGGAAAATAATTTCCATCAGGGCCTATGTCATCTTTGGGAATGCTGTGTAGAGGGTTTTTTTAAGGAAAGGAAGGAGGGGAGAGTTCTGGGAAGGAAAAGGGTTTAAGGGGTGGGTAGGAATCTGGGGTTCAGTGTGTCCCGGTCATCCGCCTCCAAGACCTAGACAAACCTCACCCCATGAACCCGGGCACCCCTGCTAAATCACCAAACGTAGCGAACCACTTGGGGTGACCTATGGCAGAGGTGTTGGTTATCCAATAAAGGTTCCCGGGGCGGCGGTACCCATTCCCGCCTCCCAAATTGTAAAGGGTTAAGGGATACCTAAGGGATACTAGTTAAGGGATACCTAACCTAGACCTCTCCAGCCGGACTCTCTCGACCCATCATCTTGCACCGCAATGCGTCACTCCTCGACACATTGACTCAAAGATTCCTACACACCCTTCATACCCTTTTCCTTTCTAGAACTTCCTCTCCTTTCTTTCCCTAAAAATACTCTCCACACGCATCCCCAAAGATGACATTGAGGGCCATCCATAAATTACGTCACTTATTAAGGGGGGAGGGGAGTAGAGAAGTGTGACATTGTCTAACATGTGGTATGGGGGGGTCATCAGCTCTGTGACGTCACATTTAAAAATCTAAATTATATAAACGCAAAACTCTTTTAGATATAAAATTGTAAAATATGTGACGTCACACTAGGGAGGAAGGAGTCTCACAAAGGTGACGATGTGTGACAGGGACGGAGAGGAGGTCAAAAAATCATGAAATTCGTGTGACGTAATTTATGGATGGCCCCTAGGTTCTGGGGGATTTTTTCCTCAGGGCCTCCTGTACGTAAATAACATAAAAAAATGATCTAGTCGTCTTGCCTATCTTGGTGATGATTTTATTCAGTTTCATCCTGTCTAAAATTTATTTCCGCTCTATGCTTGATCCGTGAATAGTTCGTCACTAAATCATGTTTGTAGGTCACAGATTTGACTAAGAAGTAAGCTAAACCTTTTTAACCGTAAAAGAATATAATGAACATGTCCATTATTCGATCCGTTGATAAATTCACTAAAAAATATCTCACGCTGTCTTTTTTGCGATATTATATTATAAAGGGAAAAAAAGTATCTCCACCGAGTGTAAAAAGGTTTACATTCTCACGGCAACAAAAACTCGTCAATCAGGTAAACGTGCATAAAATCTGACCTAAAAAATATTCTTATTTTATTCGCGTACATTATTATACGTATTCAATTTGTTTTTATCCTCTGCAATAGGTAACTAAAAGGGATAATCCCCTTTCTACTTTGAACAAAGGACGTGTGAAAAATGCGGTTTTTTGATGTTTTACGAACGTCCTGACTCCTCTATTCAAATTGATATTATGCGAACGAAAAAACACAAATTTTATGATAGGCAATAGACATCAAGTTGATGAGTTCATTAAAAGTAAATAAAATGGTATATAGTGCTGTGATGTCCTTATTTTCATTATTTTAATATCGAGCCGTTAAAATGTGGACACCAACGTAATAAATTATGACGCTTGTACTTGTATTTTATAACTGTTCCAGAGAGGGAGATACTCTCAATATCGTTCTAGTGTAAGACCACCATTCAGAATTGAAACGTTGCTTGAAATGGCTTTAGCCGTGTTTGGTGACCAGATGTTCCCTATCTTCCTCTTTCCCATCACATTTCCCTCCCCAATACCTTCAACCTCACAACAAACCCCAATTGGGGATGCCAGTCTCACTGTGTTCAGAC
The DNA here is from genome assembly GCA_929108145.2 of Limnephilus rhombicus. Taxonomy (NCBI): domain Eukaryota; kingdom Metazoa; phylum Arthropoda; class Insecta; order Trichoptera; family Limnephilidae; genus Limnephilus; species Limnephilus rhombicus. Next base: position 1,149,014 of record OV815271.1, on the reverse strand, counting down.
GGAAGCAGCTGGGACTCTTGTAAGGTATTCACATAAAAAAAACTATGATTTTAAGTTATTTTCGTAGGTAATTCGCTCTTCAATTGACATTAAACACAAAAGGCACTATAAATTAAGCCAAATATATATATAATTATATATATTAGAGGAGACCCGTGAAATATCACGGGATATTATTTGTGAAGTTGAAAGTTTTATGTAAATAACACTCACGAGAACAAGGAAAAATGTCGCAGAATGTTGGTGATTTAGCAGGGGTGCCCGGGTTCATGAGGTGAGGTTTGTCTAGGTCTTGGAGGCGGATGACCAGGATATACTGAAAACCAGATTCCTACCCACCCCTTAAACCCTTTTCCTTCCCAGAACTCTCCTCTCCTTCCTTTCCTAAAAAAACCCTCCACACAGCATCCCCAAAGATGACATAGGTTCTGAGGGAAATTGTTTTCCTCAGGGCCTCCTGTGTGGAGCTCATGTAAAAAAAAAAAAAAGTTACGAATTTGATAATGATTCCAAACAAATCCGAGTTCGTTGAACCAGAGATACAATCACTCATAGACCCACAACCGAAATGAATGTTATTTGAATTGAATATTATTAGTAGTAGGTTTTGTTGTGTTTTGCTGAACATCGTATTATATTATTGAATCTCTTTTGAAGTAACTCGTAGAAAAGTTTTTAAAATCCCAGAACACCGAATGAAATCCACGGGTGATGGGGAATAAGGTAGAAGGGCGAATACCTAAATATAGGGCACCCGAAATAAATTACCCGAATGGCAGCGAAGGGTTGAAGGAAGTTTATGTGCATGTAAAGGGTAAAGGGTTGTTGAGGAAGGGGTAAGAGGTAGGGGGTAGGTACTCAGTGGCACGTGGTGCGCATTAACTTTTTTCCATAATAAAGAATCGGATTGGCGCTATTGGGTCGCTAACACGCTTAGGTCGCATTTTAAAACGCAAACGGGGTCCTCTGAATACACAATTTACATAAGGCCGAGGATTTAAATTTTACGGTCGTTAAAGGGTTGATTCCGTTTTAAAACGGTATAGAACATAATAAAGCATAAAAAGGGGTGGTTTGGAAAAAATCATATACCTATTTCCCATACCGCAAGTGGGTCGAATTTCCTATATATTCATAGATGCAAACGAAAAACTATACGGCCCTTGAAAGAAATATGTACAATACGGCCACATAGGGTAGCTACCCGGCTTTGCCCGAGAAATAAACAATATTTTTTGACATTTTTTTTCCGTTGGACAATTCCATAATTTGGATCAAGCAATATTGGGTTTTACTGTGATTTATTTTTGCGCTACCTCCTTCTTTAGCCAACCTTTCGGACAGCGTTACACTTTCCATCATTATCATCATGAAAAATCACGTGATATTATCATGTCAGGGAATATGTGTAATGGATGTGTAAAAAATAGCGCAACACTGCATAATACCCCAAAAATAAATAACGATAATACTTACAGCCGTGAAAATCTCAAAACAATGTTAAGATATTTCCAATCTTCATAGCTCTTTGTGAAAATGATGTTGTGATTTGAAAACAGTTTTTTAGGAAAAAACTGCTTACGCAATTTTGACGACGCAAGGCTGAATGTTTGAGTGTTTTGCTGCTTCAGACAAACTGATTTATTTTCTGTTTTACAATTGAATAAAACTAACTAATCATCAAGTCGTTTCCGCAGGGGTAGGCAGTAGGCAGTAGGCAGTAGGCAGTAGGCAGTAGGCAGTAGGCAGTAGGCAGTAGGCAGTAGGCAGTAGGCAGTAGGCAGTAGGCAGTAGGCAGTAGGCAGTAGGCAGTAGGCAGTAGGCAGTAGGCAGTAGGCAGTAGGCAGTAGGCAGTAGGCAGTAGGCAGTAGGCAGTAGGCAGTAGGCAGTAGGCAGTAGGCAGTAGGCAGTAGGCAGTAGGCAGTAGGCAGAAGGCAGTAGGCAGTAGGCAGTAGGCAGTAGGCAGTAGGCAGTAGGCAGTAGGCAGTAGGCAGTAGGCAGTAGGCAGTAGGCAGTAGCAGTAGGCAGTAGGCAGTAGGCAGTAGGCAGTAGGCAGTAGGCATACTAGGCGCAGTAATACTAGGCGTAGAGGACGGGCCGCCAAACAACTCTGTCTTGGCGCACACTCTTTGCCTCACTTACATTCACTTAAATACATATTCGGTCTGATACATATTCCTCTATTATTCTGACTCTGGACACGGCCCGACTCAAGTATCTGATTCACTTGATCGTGCCATGTCTTCCTCGGGCGCCACGACTTTTTCTACCATCCACATTTGCGTCATATATTCTTCTTACACTACGTTCTTCGTTCATTCGCTCTACATGATCATTATGCCAATAATTGTTTTATTGTAAAATACTACAATATTTAAACCTGCAAGAATTCATTGCACCGTAATAAAATTTAAACAGAAGATATGATATATGAATTCATACAAACTTCCTGCTTCTGGTAAATTAAAAAACTTAAAATAAAAAACGACCCCCTTTTTTTTAAATTGCATCCTTCAAAATAAATACCAATAATGAAAAAAAGTAACCCTTTCTCGCCCGTGTCCGCCGATATCCGTAGCGAAAGTGTTATAAATCACTCCGCCCCCAAAAAGGGTTTTCGTCAAACAATTTCACTTTTAATATAGCCTACCTAATATGATTTTCGACCGACACAATGACTTATTCTGGTGACTTTTACCATCCTATGTTTGCTTCCGTGTGCTTTTTTTTGTTTAACATAATTATTGAACAAAGTGGGTCGTATAATATAAAATTGTAAAGAGGTTGTATTTTGAACAATTTGGTAAAATGGAAGTAAATATTGTTTTCTATAATTTTGCATGAAAATTACGTAATCATAAAATAATGATCAAAAATACAAATTCAGGTAGGAGTGTGTCCTGCGTAACTCGGGTTCAATAAATTATGGAACTCAGATTTGATTTTTATTTAAGTATCATTTTCAAAGTTTCAACTAATTGGTTTAAGATGGTTTGGGTATGTAGAGCGAATGAACGAGGAAAAGCGTGTAAGGAGAATATATGACGCAAATTTGAATGGCAAAAGAAGTCGGAAACGCCCGAGGAAGACATGGCACGACCAAGTGAATCAGATACTTGAGTCGGGCCATGTGAAGTGTCGGGATAATAGAAGAGCATGTATGAGACGGTGTATGAATGTGAACGAGGCAAGGTGTGTGTGCCAAGATCGAGTTGTTTGGCGGTCCGTCCTCTCTGCCTACCCCTGCAGTAAGCGGCGTGATGGTTAGTTAGTTAGTTAGTGGGTTAAAAATTTAGACAATGTTACAACATAATATTCAGAAAAATATTTTTATTGTTTTTTTTTCAAAATTGGATAAGTCACATTTCGTGATTGTTACCGGTCTACGCTAGAGAATAAAAAATGTGAATATATATTTTTTAAATAATTAATCGGCAAGAAACTAAATTCTAAAATGATATGTATTGTCTTCAATAACCAGCACCTCTACCATAGGTCACCCCAATTCGATATGTTTGGTGACTTAGCTGGGGTGCCTGGGTTCGTCGGGGGATGTGTGTCCAGTTCTAGGCGGCGAATTTGCCTGCCCATCAGCTGCGTGGCGTGTCGGATCGAGAGAGCCTAATTTGTGGAGACCCTTTGACCTCTCCAGATAGTCTCTTTCTACCCATCGTCTTGCAACGCAGAGGGTGGGTTGGATTCATACATCCGTCACTCCTGGACACACTGACCCCTAGGGCATACCCATCCCGCATACCTTTTTCCCTCCCAGGACCTCCACTCCTTCCTTTCCTTAAAAATGACCTCCACAAAGTATCTAGGACAAAGATGACATAGGTCATAAGAGAAAATATTTTCTCTGGGGAATGTTAAAAAAAATGTGTCCGATTTACGTAGTTCGCTTTGTAAGTAAAATAAAAACGATGACATAATTATTTTGGATAAATTACAGTTACAAAGTTGGTTAAGTGCTTAGTTCCTTGGCTCTGGACTCTGCTATTTCCAGTTGGATAATAATAATAATAATAATTTTATTTTAGTAATTTGTACATTTAAGTTTACAAATTTCTAATTGATAATAATATTTCATATTCACTATATTTTATGTAGCTCCTACAATACATCTTGAACTTTCCAATTGGTCTGGACTTTGAAATTTCTGGTAGTGTGTTATACAACTTCATTCCCTTGTACAGTAGACTGTTCTGCGTATTCGCTTTGTCCTTTTTTTGTAGCCTAATTTCCTTGCACGTCCTTGTGTTATATCTGTGAATGTCTTTATTGTATAAAATTTTATTTGAGAAGTATTTTGGTAACGTGTTGTTCAATATTTTGTGGATAAATACCATCGTGTACAAGGTCAGCATCGGTTTCACGGTCAACCAATTTAGTTCCTTTAACATTTTAATAATTTTTGAAAATCTGTTTCGTCGAAGAATTATTCTCATTGCCCTGTTTTGGAGAATTTGTAACTTATTTTGTTCTCTTTCGTTACATAGGAAAAGTATACTTGAGCAGTAGTTGAAGTGTGGAGCAATAATTGAATTGTATATGGTGATTGCAGTTTTTCTAGAAATTTTTGGCCGAATTCTTCCAAAAAAAGATATCTTTTTGCCAATTTTCTTTTGGGTGTATTCAGCATGTCTATTGAAGTTTAGTAGTCCCATATAGTCCCACACATTCATTTATACATTCATAAAATATAAATTATGTTGTACATATGTTTGCACCCCGTTCAAGATTGTAAGAGTCTTCGGGTAATTGCTCTGACAACGTCACCATTCAAAATCGAAACGTTGCGTTGCCTTAAATTGTTTAGGTTTGATTAGTGATCAGATTTGATTATCCAGGTATTCCATAATCTTCAGCTCCTTTGTTTTTTAACTTCCATCCATCCACAGTTCCACTTGCTCCGGGCAGTTGAAATTCATAAAACAAAAATCTTTGAAATTCGAAGGTCACTAGAGAGAATATAATATTAACAGCCCACGTAGCCCGTGGAACCAACACACAGAACCGACTCCCAAAACCCTCCACTTCTGAAATTTCCATCCCTCTCTGGCTTTATAATATATTCATATTTGGGTGAAAGCCTCGCCCCTCCCTGAATTTAACATAGGGAAAATACGACGCGCGCAATAACTCCGCAATGTATTCTAAACGCGTCTCGCTTCTACGGAAAGCGTATTTTCGTGTGAGTGTTTTGAAGTTTCAAGTCGACCAATAACGTGTTGGGAAATATGAGTTTGAGAGGTGAGTTTTCCGGTGTGAGGGACCGGGAAAGGGGATAATTTCACACACACAAAGATGAGAACACATAGATTTTACAACTTTGCACAAAATCTCCCACTCACGAAAAATTATCTTTGTTAGAATTATGATTTTTCTCTGAAGTGCCATTATTTTAGAATGATGTGATATTATACAACTTTACCAAAAAGGTTCGCCTAGTATCAGAGTTCCACAAAGCAAGAATTGCTACCATAGTATTTTTGTCTAAGTGGTACGATTTTCCAAACTTGGCGTTTATTCAGGGAATTTTCAGAGCAGGCAATGAAAATAATCGGGAGGTCGTCACGCGCCAAATCTAATGCCCAAAATGCCTTGTGGAAATTTGGAACACTAAATTAAACTACAGAATTAGCAGGGGTGGAACTCTCTCTTTGTCTTTGAAAAGGCTATAGTAAATAATATGACCTTTTGATGAAATGGAGTTCGTTAGTTAAGCGTTATTCATTGGAACTTGCCCTGCTCGTATGGCTGTTTTGCGAGCAAGGAGTTAAACGGATTTAAAGCTTGCTTCTTATTATTCACGCCTTTAGTAGAAGAGTAAAACTATGTTGTTTAAATCATTTCGATTTCCATCGATTCCCAGAAAAAATGTCGCCTGAAACTTACCTCAGAAAATAGAGCGCTCATTGAAGTAAAACTTCTTTACGCACGCTTGACTTGGGGAGTAAGCTGGTGAATGCGTGACGAGAGCGTTACGAAAAGTGTGGTCGGGCCTTTACGCACGCTTGACTTTAGGAGTAAGCTGGTGAATGCGTGACGAGAGCGTTACGAAAAGTGTGGTCGGGCCTTTACGCACGCTTGACTTTAGGAGTAAGCTGGTGAATGCGTGACGAGAGCGTTACGAAAAGTGTGGTCGGGCCTTTCGCACGCTTGACTTTAGGAGTAAGCTGGTGAATGCGTGACGAGAGCGTTACGAAAAGTGTGGTCGGGCCTTTACGCACGCTTGACTTTAGGAGTAAGCTGGTGAATGCGTGACGAGAGCGTTACGAAAAGTGTGGTCGGGCCTTTACGCACGCTTGACTTTAGGAGTAAGCTGGTGAATGCGTGACGAGAGCGTTACGAAAAGTGTGGTCGGGCCTTTACGCACGCTTGACTTTAGGAGTAAGCTGGTGAATGCGTGACGAGAGCGTTACGAAAAGTGTGATCGGGCGATGCGAACGGTCGGGCGAGGCGAACGGAAGTTGAGAGGGAGATATAAGTGAGTGAAGTTTTACTTCAGTCGTGTGGTCTAAAGCACACTCATTTATGTATTTAGTACTTTTGAATTAAAATAAAAGACTAAGTTCGATAGTTCGATACGAGGCCGAATTCAAATAACGCCACAACAGACCGGCAATTCTACTGAATTAAAAAACACAAAATTTTTAGTACACAACGGTGTCTATAGAACATCAAAATGTAATATGTCATTGAAGAAGAAGATAATAATAATAATCTAAACGAAAATATAAAAGAGAACAAGACACAGAAAAAGATAATGGTCGCAACTGGGACTCGAACCCAGAACCTCTCGGAATTGGTAAACGCACGTCCCGGATAGACGAGAGGTTCTGGGTTCGAGTCCCAGTTGCGACCATTATCGTTTTCTGTGTCTTGTTCTCTTTCATATTTTCGTTTAGATTATTATTATTATTATCTTGTTCTTCATGATATAAATTCGTATAAAAAATAAATAAAAATGTACCTAGAATTCTGTCATAATGTCCCATATATTTTCTATTTAACTATATTGGCTCTTTCTATACCGCCAAATGGATTCTATTAAAATTTGTAGCCTTTATAAAATTATCGTTTTTTTGCTTTGAATTTGCCCTTGTATTATATTTTTGATATTTTTGAAACAAACTGTATTTTATAAATGCATTCTACCTCCTGACTCAAAGCGAAAAGCGAAAATAAGTGAGGAAGTTAGTTGGTAGACAAAAACACCTACCTACACAAAAAAATAACTTTACTGCCAACGTGAAAAAAACAAATGCATGTAAAACGTTGTTAGGTGTTTCTGATATTTTTTATTCATGGTTACGAGAAGATGACATTTTTATAACTAAAAATATTATCAATTTTCCGTCATTTTAAGTTTTACAACACTCAATGAATTATTTATATTATCATGATTGGTTCATTTTATAAGGCGCCGTTTGATCTATTTTTTATATATTTTTTTTATAAATCGAAAGACAAACATTCCCGAATGCACCGAATAGCCCGAATGAACGAATAACCCGACAATATTTGAAAATTTCGTACCATGTAGGAATCTAGGGGTCAGCATGTCCAGGGGTGACGGACGGATGAATCCATCCCTCCTGCAGCGGTGCAAGGCGATGTTCCGGGAGTGACTTGCTGGAGATATCAAAAGGTCTTCCTCAACAGTCTCTCACTATCCGGCTAGATGGTGGGCAGACGCATCCGCCGCTAAGTCGCGGCCAAATCTCAGACCGTAGGGTCTCCCAAATTGTAAATCGTTTTCGGGATATAAGAAAAAATGAACTAGCGCCATGGTACAACCTTTTAGCCCTAACAAAAGGTTGCTCAACTCGCTCGCATCAGCTTATTACCTTCCCACCATAGTGGGTAGGGAGTAGGGACACATTAGCTCAGCATGTAGAGTAGCGGCCCGGAAAGCCGAAGGTCCTGGGTTCGAGTCCCAGATATATCCATATCTTTTTCTGTTTTTTCTGTTTCCAGATTTTCGGTTTCGCTAATATTGTCTTCATTTAATTAAAAAGAAAAGAATTATTATTAATAATTACGTTAAGTTAAGTATTGGGGTGATTCAATAGTTCAGGAAAAAATTGAAATCGGAATCCACACCTCCTTTTGGAACTTTTGGGAGGGACTTAAAAATACTTTACATGACTTGAGAAAAAGCTTTTGGAAAGGTTGGAAAAGGTATTTGAGAGTTGTTTTTTACAGGTTGATTTCGTAAAGGCCTGTAAAAAACATTAACCACTTTCTTACGCATTGTTTATTGTAATAACAACTAAATTGAAAAATGATTTCACGGAACTAAGCGTCATAGAGTCTAGGGACGTCTATTTCCCGGTGACCGGCCAACTGAGAATGAAACCAACTCAGAAGCACCTCAGAAAGTTCATTAAGAGTGATGATAAAAAATAGGTTATGTTAGGTAAGGGTTACCGGATATTTTAAAATTATTTTATCATAGCTTTTAATGACTTTTAGGAGGTGTTTCTGAGTTGGTTTCATTCTGAATTGGCATAGAACCCTATTTCCCATCGCAGACGGGGCGGAACTGATACAAAATGGGTGTAACAGTGACAAGTGCATAGTTCTTATTTCGATGGCATAAGGTTCACTTAAAAAATAAGAATTTGTCGAATGCCGGTCGTAGGTATTGATTGATGACAAAAATAACAACAAGAAAATTCATATTTTATTTTGTGAAGTTCGGGCGTAAATATCAATTTTTTTGCGATTATTATAAAAAAACCGAATTTGCTATATTATACAACAAAACCATATCCAATTAGGGGTTTATAAGTAGGAGAGTTTGCGCTTGAAAGTGTTTTTTTATTTATATAATTTTTTTTTCTAGGCTTATTAAAAAATGACCGATATTTTCAAAGGCCAAGATATGATCTGCACGCAGTATTTAATTGAAGCATCTATAATACTTAGGAGTGATCAAACATTCAAAATAAAAATAAATGATTTTGCATGGAATTTGTTTGTCTGTTTGTAAGTCGCTAGGAAATAATATTTGTGCAGCGCCCTTGTGCTTTTTCAATACAAGAACGGCGCTATATAAATTTTAGAACCATTTTTATTATTATTAGAACAATTGTCAAAAATTTTGTTATCCATGATTATGTATCTAACAAAATATTCCGAACCAAACTTAAAGATTGTCGCAATGGAAAATCATAGTAAATTAGATAACACAGTATAAAGTCTTGTATATTTGCATTGCTTGTTTTTTTTACATGAGCTCCACACAGGAGGCCATGAGGAAAATATTTACCCTCAGGGCCTATGTCATCATTGGGAATGCTGTGTGGAGGGGTTTTTTTAAGGAAAGAGAGGAGATGAGAGTTCTGGGAAGGAAAAGAGTTTAAGGGGTGGGTAGGAATCTGGGATTCAGTGTGTTCTGGTCATCCGCCTCCAAGACCTAGACAAACCTCACCCTATGAACCTGGGCACCCCTGCTAAATCACCAAACGTAGCGAACCACTTGGGGTGACCTACGGCAGAGGTGTTGGTTATCCAATTAAGGTTCCCGGGGCGGCGGTACCCATTCCCGCCTCCCAAATTGCTCATAACAAACCCTTTAATAAAATAATGTCAGGGTAGGTTATTTTGTTTTCGTTTTCGCAATACAGAATATAGCAAATTTGGTTAACTTTTTATATGTAAGTAAAGCATAAGAATCCCAACTAATCCCAGTGAGACTTGGGCATCACCAATTGGAGTATTGAGACTGGAGGTAGCGGGGAGGGGAAGAAGATGGGGAGAAGAAGGTGGGGAAGTACTTACCTGGCTATTCAGAACAACGATTTGATTCTGAATGGTAGTCTTTCTCCTTATTACTGAAAAGCCCTGAGGAAAATAACTTCCCTAAGGGCCTATGTCATCTTTGCAGATGCTGTGTGAAGGGTCTTTTTGAGGAAAGGAAGGAGTGAACACGGGTCTTGAAGAGACCCATGTTGAAGGAGGGAGGAAACACAGAGGCCGGCAAATCGTTCCACAGCCGATCCGTTGAACTCAAGAACGAGTCATAGAAACGACCCGTTCTCATGTGACTAATGTCAACCGTGTACAAATGTTGGGCGCGTGTTTGGCGTGTTTCCCGACAATGCACCGGTGCCGAGGGGATCAGTGACGCTAGTTCCTCGGAGCATCTTCCATTGTAATACCGGTAGAACAAGGACAGCATTCCCACCTGACGCCTGTGCTCTAAAGATTGCAGTCCGTCTGTTAAGATGGGAGAATCTAGCAAACGGACCGCCCGTTTCTGCACAGAGTCAAGGTTTTTTTTAGGTATTTTAGAGCTCCAGACCATAGGTGGCTGCCAAATTCAACCGTGGGGCGCACTTGCGATTTGTACAGGTTTAGCAGTTGTGTACTATTAAAGTATCTGCGGGCCCTGTACAGTACGCCCAGTTTCTGAGAGGCTAACTTAACTCTGGTTTCGATGGAGCCCCCGTACCTGAGCTGGTCACTTAGAGTTATACCAAGCATATCGATGGAGGTCCTGTTCGGAAGATTGCTTCCGTTGAAGGAGACTAGATCATTTCGATCCCTTTTAGACGTTATCAAACATGATTGGGTCTTTGAAACATTAAATTCGACGAGGTAATTCTTACCCCAAGAGAAAACACTCTCGAGGTAACCGTCCATTCTTTGCTACAAAGCCCTCCGAGCTACTGGAGTTTGTGTCTCCTTTGGGGGCTTGTCAAACAAAAAGCTATCACGGACTGTACTATCATCCGCGTAACAATGGATCGGTGCATATGACAAGAGGTCATTGATGTGCAACAGAAACAGAGTCGGTGACAGATCCGATCCCTGTGGGACGCCAGCATTTATCGAATGCGAGGAAGAGGTGAAACCATCAGCAACCGCTTGAATCGACCACTCCCTCAAAAAGTCGGCAATCCACGTACACAAGGATGCGGGAAGTCCGTAAGAAGGCAGTTTGTTGACAAGCCCTCGGTGCCAAACCCGGTCAAAGGCCTTGGAAATATCCAGTGCAACCGTTTGGGTCTCACCGAAACGTTCCAGGCACCGCCCCCAAACATGCGTCACATACGCGAGAAGATCACCGCACGATCGGTTCCGGAATCCGTATTGACGGTCGTTAATAATTTTGTTCTTCTCGAGGTATGTGAGCAGTTTGTCGTTGATCACACGTTCCATCACCTTAGACAGAACTGATATGATCGCTATGGGGCGGTAGTTGGCTGGGTTGGAGCGGTCACCCTTCTTTGGAATAGAGTGAATGATCGCTTTTTTCCAACCAGAGGGCACAGAGCCAGACTTCAGGGACATTTTGAAAAGCTTCGTCAAAACTCGAGCTATTTCTGCAGCGCACCTCTACAGTACCAGGGCAGGTATTCCGTCAGGCCCACTAGCTTTATTAATATCAAGCCCTTGTAAGACTTGGAGTACATCCCGATGCCGGATCCTCAGCTTTTTCATATGATAACCGCAATGAGGAACCGACGGCGGGGTAGCACCTTGATCATCGAGGGTCGAGTTTTCCGCGAACATTTCGCCTAATAAGTTAGCCTTTTCGGCGGCGGTATTAACTAGTGACTATTTTTTACAGGTCTTTACGAAATCAACCTGTAAAAAAAAATTCTCAAATACCTTTTCCAAGCTTTCCGAAAGTATTTTTAAACTCCTCCCATAAAGGTCGTGAATTCCGATTTCGATTTTTTCCTGAACTAGTGGATCGCCTTAAATGTATCTACACGCGCATGGTGCGGTTTGAATCCTGGACCTACGGATTCGTAGCCGAGGATTGTAACCGTCATTTCTTTTATAATCCTGGTAATTACTATCTTCAGTTGGTGAGCCAAACAGGCGCCTGGCGCTAGTAAAAACATCAAGGGCATTACATTAGGTGTTAGGTATCCGGCGCCCGGAGCGGACCGCTCCATTTGTGCCTGTATGGAGGTGGTACTAGTAAATATTTAGTTAACTTCTTTCTAATGGAGCTTTTTAAAAGTTTTCTTGTCAGTTTGACTACAATCGCATGATCGCTATTACTTCACAAAGGCTTGTGTTCGAGAGCTCTAAATGTATGCAGAAGTTTAGTTTTCTTGTCAGTTTGACTACAATCGCTAATCGCATGATCGATATTACTTCACAAAGGCTTGTGTTCGAGAGCTCTAAATGTATGCAGAAGTTTAGTTTTCTTGTCAGTTTGACTACAATCGCATGATCGATATTACTTCACAAAGGCTTGTGTTCGAGAGCTCTAAATGTATGCAGAAGTTTAGTTTTCTTGTCAGTTTGACTACAATCGCATGATCGATATTACTTCACAAAGGCTTGTGTTCGAGAGCTCTAAATGTATGCAGAAGTTTAGTTTTCTTGTCAGTTTGACTACAATCGCATGATCGATATTACTTCACAAAGGCTTGTGTTCGAGAGCTCTAAATGTATGCAGAAGTTTAGTTTTCTTGTCAGTTTGACTACAATCGCATGATCGATATTACTTCACAAAGGCTTGTGTTCGAGAGCTCTAAATGTATGCAGAAGTTTAGTTTTCTTGTCAGTTTGACTACAATCGCATGATCGATATTACTTCACAAAGGCTTGTGTTCGAGAGCTCTAAATGTATGCAGAAGTTTAGTTTTCTTGTCAGTTTGACTACAATCGCATGATCGATATTACTTCACAAAGGCTTGTGTTCGAGAGCTCTAAATGTATGCAGAAGTTTAGTTTTCTTGTCAGTTTGACTACAATCGCATGATCGATATTACTTCACAAAGGCTTGTGTTCGAGAGCTCTAAATGTATGCAGAAGTTTAGTTTTCTTGTCAGTTTGACTACAATCGCATGATCGATATTACTTCACAAAGGCTTGTGTTCGAGAGCTCTAAATGTATGCAGAAGTTTAGTTTTCTTGTCAGTTTGACTACAATCGCATGATCGATATTACTTCACAAAGGCTTGTGTTCGAGAGCTCTAAATGTATGCAGAAGTTTAGTTTTCTTGTCAGTTTGACTACAATCGCATGATCGATATTACTTCACAAAGGCTTAAGTTCGAGAGCTCTAAATGTATGCAGAAGTTTAGTTTTCTTGTCAGTTTGACTTCAATCGCATGATCGAAATTACTTCACAAAGGCTTGTGTTCGAGAGCTCTAAATGTATGCAGAAGTTTAGATGTCCATCGAGATTTAAATGCTTTCATTAACGTAGCGAGGGGGGCCCTTAGTTCTGGGGGGGCGGGAGTAGAACCTGTGGGCTGGGGGGAGGGGGGCTACAGGGAAGAGATTTATAGGCTACTTGACCGGGGCTGGACAAGGGTCACGAGGATAAAGGGAAATTCACAATTATACTTTGGCACGGGCCATATAGATTGGTTTATTTAAAATAGCTCCGCCATCTATTATCATGTTGTTATCTACGCAGATACTTGAATTCTGCTTATTTATTGTTTTATGATTAGCTGATATAGCTTATATTTTATTGAAAATAACAATCAACCCTTCTACTGCGTTATTATCTGGGTATTTACTATAAACGCTCAAATTAAACTGTATGTATATAACTTAACAATTTTGCCAGTAGGTACCTACAGCATACGTATTCACGTGTAGCGTATACAAGTGTACAAGTGTTTATTTAGTAAACGCTTAGTGACTTGAAATGCGCATAGCAGAACTGAATAATTAATAAATTATAATATATCTATTTTTTTTTCAAAAGTCATTGTAAATAATATAGACCTAAGGAACCCATTTTCCCAATTACGAAGACCGTAAGGTGATCCACTAGTCCTTGAAAATTCGACATCGGAAACCCCGTCTCTTTTTGGGATGAATTTAAAAATACTTGACAAGATGTTTTTGGAAAGGTTGGAGAAGGTATTTGAGAGCTGTTTTTCACAGAGGATTTTTGATTTGGTTTCGCAAAGGCCTGTAAAAAGCATTAACTTCGTTCTTATTCATTGTTTATAATAATAACAAGGAAATTTAAAATCGATTTCACGGCACCAAGCGACGCAGAGTCCAAGGACGTCTATTCGCCACCGCAGGCGGGGCATAACTGAAACAAAATGCACATAGTCTTTATGCGGATGGCATTATTCTCAATTCAAAGCCGCCCATTTTAATTCAAGCCGAAAGAAACAGTGAAAAATTGCATCTTTTTAATTTTTTTTTTTGAAATTCAGTCACTAGTATTAAAATGTTTTCCGATTATTTTCCATGGAACTTAATTTTCTACATTTCTTAATTTTCTACGCTAATGAAATTTTATCCGAAAAAGAATTTATTAATACAAAATTTTTCATTTGAAAGTATTTCTTATAGGCCTGATACTTTAAAATTTTCCAGTCATACAAAAAGATTTATTTAAAAAATACTCGATTAATGCCGGTGGCCAAGATGTGTTCTATTTGCAGTATTTAATTGAAGCGTCTATAATATCTTTAAGCGATCAATTTTTTAAACCAAGAACACATGATTTTGTATGATTTTGCATTATTTCGCATAGCTTCATCTTAAGTGTTTGTGTAGATTTTCCATGAAAGCATCGAGTATTTATTTTCCAGATAAATATAAAATCTTTGATTCGCTGAAGTGGGCAAATAAAAAAATTCGACGAAAGATGTTAGAAGAAAAAAATCGAATATTACGGTTAGATTTATGAAATTGCGCAACAATTTTTGTAATCATTGACACGAATGCATTTTACAGCCCACCGCCACCGGTAGGATATTGCCTATTGTGAAATACACTAGGTACCCAGCAGCTTATCAGTTATTGAACCCCCTTTACTGCCTTATCGGTCAAACGGTGTTCAAAGTGCTTCAAGATCCGATCAAAGGTGCAACCTGCAACCTGCAACCTGCCGCGGCCGGGGAGCCTACTTACTCAGGTGCTCTCTGCCACTGCTTAGTGCTCAGGTGACCTTATCTCTGCTAGGAATTAGCTAGGTAGAATGAGGTAGGTACCTTAGATAGGAGAGACGTTACTACTTCCTACTTAGGTACCTACCTCATTCTACCTACATGCTTCATATATTTTCTAAAAGTAAAGTTCTTTACTGTAAGTGTAAAAATTGAATAAAAGCATAAGCTGTGATATAGTTCGATATAAAATTAGTAAAGTAAAAGGCGAAAGATTTATTAGGATCGATGTTATTAATATTGAAATCCAATCCCATTCAGTTAAGCCCGCCATTATGTTGCCAAATTATTCCCGTTTCCATAGAAATTTCCAGTGTTTATGGGAAAAGTTTGGAGTGTTTATTTATCCGGAGGGTCGGAGGGCCGAGATTAACGTTCAGCAAAGCGAACAAAAGAATTCGAATGTGAAATATTCGCGCGCATAATTCGGCCGCCGTAAAAAAGAGACGAAAACCCTTTATTAAACGGGGAAGCAAAATTGCGCGCGAGATAATATGGACGGAGAAAAAGTACCCGCGGAATAAGAAAAGCTAAAATTCATATAAAACGGATAAAAAAGGAGACGCGGGGAAGATAGGAGCGATTTATAGAGCGCGCGGGGAAGTGTGCGTGCTCTCTCTCATTGGTCGGGCGGGCTGGCCCCTCCCCCTGGTACCCCGCCCCGCCCCCTCCGCGCCCCGGGCGGCCCTCGCGCCCCTCGTCACCCGCCACCCGCGCCAGTTCTCACCGGACACCCGTCGCCGTCTGACCGCTGTCCGTGCTAGTGTCCATGTCCAGTGTCCGTATCCGTACCGATCCGTAATCCGCATGACCGCGCGACAGTACCCAGTACAGTACAGTACCCAGCCAGCTCCGAGATCCGCACGCTGCAGCTGCTGGTAGGCGGCGCCGCAGCGATCCTGGCCGAATTGGAGCCGTGGGCCCCCGGGGCTGCGCCCCCCGACAACAACAACCTGCCGCTGACTGCCGGCGAGTGGCTCAAGGCAGCGGGAGCAGGCGCCGGGGGCTACTACGACAAGGCGCGCTTCCTGCAGCAAGGAGGGGACATGCCCATGGTGCTGGGGCGCAGAGGGGCGCTCGAGGGCGAGCAGCCGCTGGACTTTACCGTGTCCAAGTTCAGCCACCAGGGCCGCCTGCTGGGGGGCCTCTTCCGTCTGGCCGGCCCCGCCAGCCCTCCCCCAGGTCTGCAGGTCTCCAGTCCTGTCACTGCGCAACCTTACTATTACCAGCCAACCAGTGTCAGCACGGTGCTACCACCGGCCCCTCTCAGTGGATGTGTTTACCTTTTACCCTGTATCCTGTATGTGTGATAACTGATAACGATAACGGTCAACTTCAACCCCATCATCCCCCGTGTGATTCACAGCCCGCGGTCGACTTGGTAATATGTAATTTTGTGCAGTGACAGTACTTATTTTATTTAGTTTTGTAACCAATGTTCTGTGTATCAGGTAAGTTTTCATTTACTTTAGCCCTTGAGGTGATTTTTCACAAAAACGGCGCTTTATAAATTATCCAATTATTATTATTATTATCCTTTCAGTGAGTTTTCATTCGATTTTTCTTTTCAAATGTAGTTTTCCTAGTTTGTTTTTTTAGCTATTTGTTAGATGTGTTTTTCATTTATATTTTTTTCACGCGACCGATCTGTCAAAAAAATCTGATTAGATTGGCGTCCTGTCTATTAATTTATTTCTTGATTAAAAATTACCCCTTTTATATCAGAATCTTTTCCGATCAGAATTATGTGGTTTGAATTTTTAGACATGTTAACGATTTGAACATAAATTCTATATTAATGTTAGGTAATAAGTTCCATTAGTAATTAAAAAATATTTACCCTCACACTCATAAAAACTATTTTACTGCATTCATTATCTACCTTTTTAATTATATTTTTATTCGTATCAGGGATACCTACCTATTTTACGTGCAATTTCAAATTAGGTTAGATTTATCAGGTTCAATATTAATTTGAAAGTTTTTCATTCATACTTGTACGTACTTACCGGAATCATGCAACCTCCTTTGAAAACTCAAGTGATGAAAAAAAAGTTTAAATAGGTTTGGTTGGGTTAGGTTATGGACTATTTTTCGCTTTTTTTTTTCTTAACTTTTAATGAATTTTCAAAGGGATGCTGAAGCTGCATAATTATGAGTTTTCATGGAAGCCGTACTTCATTACTAATGCACATATGAAAGTTATAAGTATAAGTGATATCAACGGTTTCGCAGAAAGCAGCCAAATATGCATTAGATTCACTGCACGCGTTCGGCCAAATTCGCCTTTTCACCCAACAATTAAACGAATTATATTTTTCCGTAATTTATTCGCTCCTTTTATCGCTTTTTAATTGGCGCAGACCGGAGCCCACAAAACATGAGAATTGTTTATTAAATTAGGTCTGGGATTTCAGAGTGAAAGATAGCCGCTGGCGTCAAATCTGTATTGACGCTCAAACTGCCTATATTAAATTTTGGTTTCATAGCTCCGACATCATCATTAGCTCCCGTATTGGGTATTGGTTTAAATACCCGTGTTCTTGTATTTTATTAGCTCTTGGCTTATTAAATTAAATAACCATAAAACCGATGGCAATTTTACTGTCTTGAAAATGATAACCAGCCTACGTGTATTGGGTCGTCCGGCGTGTTCTCGGTTTAATTATAACAAGGGTAGTAGTACCCAGTGGCGTGCCCTGCCCTTTGACCAAAGGTGGGCTGTGTCGCTGTGTATGATTTTTCAAGTTTGGGTATAATAAATAATATAAATGTGGTGTATTTGAGTTGCCGCAAACCCCTATTCCGGAATCCCGCAGGATTTAAACAATATTTAATCCCACGGATTTGCGGGATATTCATCTGCGGGATTGCGGAATTGAAAAAATTACTAATTTTCCACGCATGGGTCGCCATTTTTTAAAACAGTTTTTAATGTATTTTTGTTTAATTTTACTAGAACCTACCAAAGTGGATTCTTTACAAGTTCCTGTTATGTTGTAATATTTTTTACGATCTTTTTTTATTAAAGTATTCTTAAAATACTTATTGTGTTACCATTTCAATATCTTTTTATAATGTTACTAGTATTGGGTTGTACCGAACTAGTGATTGTGACCACTCACCATGTTACCTTTTCATACTAAATAATAAAAAATGTTGGCACTATTCAATTTAATGCTCATTAATAACAAAAATCACGAGCGATTTGTAAATTCTATCCCACAATCCCTCGAGATTTAAAAAAAGGTGTGGTATTCGCACACCATCATTGTGCAGTAAATATTTAAAATTACCATTGTATCATCATCTTCCACTGTTATTCAATTTATTAAAAAAAAAAATTGTAAGCAAGTTCTGATAATATATACTATTATTACGCGTGATAGCTGTTTCGTCTTCTGCCACGGTTTGGTAATACCTTCGCCTTCTGAAGGCATTATCAAACTGTTACAGAGGGCGAAACAACTGTCACGCGTAATAATAATAATTACATAGCAGAACTTGTTTATAAACTTTTTTTTTATAAATTCAATAGTAATATTACAAAACATATCATAGAAAAACCTAAAATTATAATCGAATTCTACTAATCTAACTTGATACAACAGTAATTTTTTTTTTGTATTTCTTGGGCATTGACTTATGTAACAATTTCTAGACATTTTTGTTTTGAAGAGTTTTGAAAATTAAAACTCTTCAAAACAAAAAAATTAAATATTCTCCGCTGATTGGTGTTGCCATCTGAATAAATGATCATACAAGTTCGTTACCAAATTCATAGAAAAAGTACCTACATTTACGTCATATATTTGAATTTTTTTCACATCGTTCGTTTTTCTTAGCGTAGGCACAGCTTTTCAGCCATTGTGAGGTGCACGCCACTGGTAGTGCCTACGTACCCTTGGGTTGACTATTATCAGACGATAAATTTAACCGATTTATAAAAGTATAATTATGATCTAAGTACCGTAAAAAGAAATACTTTTATTGGACTTAACCAGATACCGATCTTCCCTGCTCGGTTAAAAAAATAATTTCGCAATCTTTTATGTTACACTGCTAGTTATTACTTTAATAAAATAAAACAGATTATGCAGACGTTAATTGAATTCATAGTCGGGTCGTCCATCTTCTAGAAGTTTCCTAGAGACCATTCAGTGCAGAAAATTTTAATGATAACAATACGCCTGCTCCCGCACGGCCATAACTCACCCAACTCACCCAACTCACCTAACTCACCCAACTCGCCTAAGTCACCTGGTACTCGCACTGCCGTGGCCATTCTGGCTGCATTCAGCGCAACAAATGCACATTGCACATTAGCCCATTGTCAGGGTGGCTCCTTTCGAATAGATCAATACTCAATACAGGATGGACCGGACACTGGAGAGTCTAGCTTCTAGCTGGTCTATACAGAAGCACTTCGGAGCACCTTTTCATTGAATACACTTTTCAAATTACTACTAAAAACTAATAGATTCTACTGATAAAGGGAATAAAAATGAAAACTTGCATATATATAGAGTATGAATAAATAGCATTTATGTACATTTTTACGTAGCATCGCGTTCATTGGTCAAATCATTATACCTAACATGAAAGATAACCCGGTGGATGCAATTTTTAACCGTAAGTTGTTTTTAAGTGTTTGTCTAGATTGTAGTTGGAAGTAAGATTTTAAAAATGTATTATAATTTGTACACCCCCCCCCCCCCCTGAGGTGATTTTCACAAAAACGGCGCTATACAAATCATCAAAATATTATTATTATAATTTAAAGTGCAACATCTCATGTACGTTTTGAATTGCCTGTTTCATGTATTAAAATAAAATAATGAAAGTATATCTCGGGAGAAAGGCATGAATGTGGATGGAGCAATGATCGTGTGCCGGGATACTCTATCTCCTCTAGTCAGTAGTCAAAATACCACTGAGAAATGGCGATTTAAGTAATGAGTATTTAGGTGAGTATGTAGGTACTTAATAATTTGAGTCCTGGATATATGATATTTTATTTATTAACCTAAGGGGTATTTTACCATCCTCTTGATGGCTATCCACAGGATAACATTATTTTATAATTACAATTTATTTATTTATATAGTTCTAATATACCTTTTACCCATAACATGGAACCTGTAAATAGTGACTATATTATATCGGATAAATTAACCGAATTTTCTGCCTAATTTGAGTATATGAAAAAATATTTATTAATGTACGTTATCATATGGACGAGCTATTTAGAGGATGTGAAATACCTCCAGAATATAACATCAATATATTTTTTCGTCTTTTTCAAAACAGATTTTTAGGAAAACCAATACTTTTTCCTGCATGATTCAGTTTTGATTGTTGGTGATAAGGTCATAATTTGCTAAGTTGTTTTGAGTAGTGGAATAATAGTCGTTTGCGACCCGGGGGTATCGGGTTTTCTCGTCGCGGGAGATTGATGGTCCGCTTGGCAACGTGTCCATTAGTTGGCGGGGGTCAACTCGATTGAGCCCCGGCCCCCGGCACCCGGCACCCGGCACCCGTGTCGCGTGCCCGGTGTCCGGTGGTCGGTGGCGAGCGAGTGGCCTCAGTGTTTATTGTTTAGCATGTGCCGTGTGTCAAAATGCGACTACAATTCGGGGGTGGAGGAGAAGGACGAACGAATTTATTGTTTGGAGGTCTATTTGAATTGACGATGTGCTCGAAATTACGTAAAATTAAAAATTTTAACCCTTTTATTACGCAATAAATCGGCGACTAAATATAACGCCGTTTTTTGTGAAATATCACCACAAGGGCGCTCTACAAATTTAACTTCCCAGGATCTATCTAATTATGCACAAACAGATACGAACAGAAATTTACTTACCTGCCATCTGTCATGTCACTTCAGATAAACACAA
The DNA here is from genome assembly GCA_929108145.2 of Limnephilus rhombicus. Classification (NCBI taxonomy): domain Eukaryota; kingdom Metazoa; phylum Arthropoda; class Insecta; order Trichoptera; family Limnephilidae; genus Limnephilus; species Limnephilus rhombicus. The sequence goes on along the minus strand of OV815271.1, from coordinate 1,128,211 downwards.
CCTAAGAGAGTTTAGTTTAGGTTTGGTTATAAACGCAGAAGACTCGTCAGAATGCAAAAAATATATTTCAAAGCCTTTTTAATTTTTGATCGTTGAATACGTCTTATGAAAATGTATCTATATACCTAGGTACTTTAATTCCACGAACGTTAATAGCAATAAAACAATAATAGGCATTTTCCCATCAATCTACACTAAATAGGTATTGTTTACGATCCGCGTCTAGGCCGAACATTACGAAAACGGTTAGAACTTAATTTATCAACAAATAAATGCAAAAGAACGAGCAAAATATTTTTTGTACGCAAATCCCTACTAGTAAAGGGGTATTTACAGAAACTCCCGCCAAAAGCCGCCACGAACAATAATCTCGACATTTCTACCCTTAATAATTATTTAGTTGATCTTTCTCTCGTGGCCGAGATTTGCCCCCATGCCCCGTCCCTCTCAGAGCGCCACCCCCTGTGGGGGAGGCTGCGGGCAGGTGGGGGGGGGGGGTGTAAGGCCGCTAAGAGCAGTAGCAATAAGCGTGTCCGCTGGCCTCACAGACTTGACTATACATTTGCACGGACAATGACATTCTCTGTGAAAAGAAATCGGTAATAATAAATGACGTGTCAGCCCCGAGCCTCGAGCCGTGTAGAATAATAATATACGGATGAAAAGGTGCATAATACCAAAGCTCCTTGCCACTTCTATTAAATGCAATTTCTTGAAATTACCTTTTGTAAAATCAAGAAGTAATATATTACCATTCGGCTATATCTGCCCACCGTTTATTCTCGCTTCAGTGGAATGGCAAATATATAAAGTCAATCAAATATATTTATAAGACAGTCTGTGCGTTTTAGATCAATGTAAATCATTTTCCGTTGGAAAACAAAAAAAAATGTGCTTAGGTACTTGTCTTGGAGCAACATTAAAATCGGTGGATACCTACCTGTGCTAGTGATTGTTGGAAATTAAAAAAAATAATAATAATTCGATCATTGTGCAGAATCGTTTTTGTTGAAAAGTATCTCAAGTGCGCAGTACAAATATGATTTCCTGTGAATAAAACAATCCAATTGTGTACAGATACAGAAAACATAAAAGTCACTTCGGATAAATATAATTTTATAAGAAGGCTTCAACTTGGAAAAGGTTCAATTTTGCAGGCAAAACACAATACTAAAAGCACTGCACTTTGTGTGACTGTGCACTTGCTATATTTTATTATTCTGTACTATTATTTATATTTCATTTATTAGAATATTAGTGGCAAAAATTGAGTTGATGTTTATTTTTAGTTGACATTCTTTTTCATAGAACTAGAATTCACATTTCTATATATTTTTAAATTTTATGTTTACCCACGCATGGTCACCATTATACCACAAGATTACAAAAAGAGAAATTAGAAAAAGGCCGATTAAATTAATTAATTGAACGCATTACCACTGGGAAAAACAAATATGTTGCATATTACTTATATTTTTTTGGACTGATGTAATTTATTTGTAAACTCCATTGAGCATGTACTTTTTTAGTTATAATGGTTCCAATTTCATTGAATAAAAATATTATTATTATCCGAACATACATATTTCTGATAAGTTTTAAGATTTTCACGGCCAAAAGCATTTTCGTTATTTGTTTTTGGGGTGTTATGCCGTGTTGCGCTACCTTCTTCTTTAGCCAACGTTTCGGACATCGTTGCAGTGTCCATCATCAGGGTAGATGTGTGTCTACCATCTACCGGATCTGCCGGATCTGCCCTGATGATGGACACTGCAACGATGTCCGAAACGTTGGCTAAAGAAGGAGGTAGCGCAACACGGTATAACACCCCAAAAACAAATAACGAAAATACATATTTCTATTTTAATTTTTCATGACTTACAGCTTATATTATTGATATTAAAGCTGTTACCGGATCACAAAAACTGTATTTATTAATAAAAACCTCAAAAGGGATTAACTGTAGAATTAAAGATGCAAAGTACTGAACACCTTAAATTACACAGAAAAAGAATACTGAATACATCACATCTCGTTACATTCATTCTTTACTTTGATTCCTTTTCTGTTAAATATGTTATATAGGTAGGCATATATTACGAGTATATAGGTAGATTTCTACTATTAAGTTATTCTTCTAACGTTTCAATATCAGTGATGTACCTACAACTCTGATTAAGAAATATCGATTTACGATGATATTTATTAGCTTCTCATTAGGGCCGATAAAATTAACCGATATACTCGTATTTTCAATCAGGAGCTTGAAGTATTTGACTGGAATAATAACGTATATTAATATCGAATTCAAAATAGAAATTGCCAATATACCCAATCATTAATATTTTAAAACATTAAAAATTTCATGCTAATATTGAAACTTCACTAAGCTCTTCTAAAAGTGATAAAATCATTCCGTGAAGTTATTATTAGTAATCTCTGAAAAGATAATATTCAAACCATACATTTTTTTCGGAATTACGAGGCTTTTCATTAATTTGCTTGTAATGTCTCTAGATATTTCTGTACAAAACTTGGAATGTATTGTTAACAATCACCACAGTTTTGCCTACATAGGTACCTTTATTTTTACCTAAAGATATCAAAATCTTAAATGATATCTTATTACCTTTTATCACGACTTTCTGAAATTTGCATCTTTATCTACCGAGCATTATAAAATCGTAGTTAGTAGATACTTAGATTTCAAGTAGGTAAGTTCTACCTGTTTACCTACCGGGGGATTACATTCGTGCGTCCTCTGAAGTAGAATACGGTACCTACCTGATGATATAATATTTGTTAACACAATCAGAGCGGCGTACGCCAAATTTTATGAGACACTTTCTTAAGACAGGGGTGCTGAGGATTTATCGCGTGCCCAATAAACCTCCCCGGTACCTACTCGGGGACAATAGCTGTCAAAACCCCAACAGCTCCCGGTTACCAACACGGACCCGGCGAAAGGGTTAACAACCAATACACAAACACCTTGTTTGACAATTTAAGAAGAGGCACTCTGAATGGCAGATCAAATTGAGATACAACGCAGCCTCAAGCTAACTATTGTTAAAATACAATTTGAAAGTTAAAGCCACGCGCTAAAGTCGATTGTTCACACCTTTGTGTAATCTCATCTTATTTTGATTGTTTTATTAATTTATTATTCATACTGCTCGTACAATGTCTCACGAAGCTTTGTTAGCGCTCAAGCATCCTGAACCGATCCACTTTTATAAGCGGTCGATTAGTTTTACCATATTAATTAATTTGAAACGTTTTTCACACGTTAAGCAATAAGTAGGTACGGCTTGCATGTGTTTTATAACCCACGAGAAGAAAATAAAAATAATTGTCTTATTTATAAAATTGCTCCGCTTATAAATCAGCGAGTCGATTGTTGCAATATCTCCTTTACAAGATACGCAGCGGCTTAAAAGCAAAGTTCCAGGGAACGGGGCAAAAAACGCTGACAATCAGTCAAGTTAATAATCGTTATTAAATCGATTCATATCATTCTTAAAGTGATATCAAAATCACGAATTACTGAATGGTGTGTTAAGCTTATCTACGGAGTAGCTATTACTTAACCAACGGAATAACTAGTTCTAGAGCCGGTCATAAATCATAATAAACATGTTTGTGTATCTCCGGCGCATGTGTTTCAGGCGGTCCATTTGATCCTTATGTGTTACACGGTTGTAATTAATGTAGCGATGAAAAGATGTTACGAATCGCAGTCATCTAAAGATCTGATCACCCTTTATCGGACATATCTGCGAGGGAATTAACTTTATAACCAATGTTATTTATTTTTTATCTAAAAAAGCAAATACTTCGGGGTGTGACTTTATATTATTTTTTTCATTCAATATTATTTAGCCTGGCTTTTCTTTTTAGTCCAGTCAAGGAAGGAGGTGTAGAGTGCGTGAGCAGGGACCTAAGCGATTCCTTCAGAAACTTGTTTAGGGTGCTTAGGGTGTGAACATACTAAAGTCCTGACATCTAGGTGGAGAGCTAGGGGGGGAGGGGGGGGGGGAGGTCCCAATTTTCGGCTTTCCGCTTGTATCTCAAAAACGGTGCGTCGCAGAGGAAAATTTTTTGAGAATAAGTAAAAGTTTATAAAATTATCTTTAACTTTTATTGTATATGTAATTTTATAAATCCCAGCCGTTTTTGAGTTAGACGCTCCACAAATGTAGATATTTTCGAAAAAAATCATTTTATCTCACATTTTTCATCAAACATTCCTTCATATCGTCTAAAATATTCATCACACATAGAAATTTGTTGGAAACAAGTTGTAAAGAATTTAATTACCTTTTAGAATATGTATACATATGTACATAAATCTCTAACCAGTAAATATTTTCAGCAATTTAAACTTTTTTCGTAAAATGTCATTTTCAGAAAAAGCTGTTTTAATCTTATTACTGACCCACAGCTTTTGTTCGTTCACCTAATTATATGTGTGACCACACTTTAAAGCCAGTTATTAAATAAAGTAGACAAAAATCATATTCCTTGAAAAATTTTAAATTGTGTTTTATAATGATAATGATAATTATGTGATGATAATTTTATAATATTTCGTTATATTAAGCACATAAATTATAAACCTCATTTCACTATGTCACTCTATTATCACTGTTCTCAATAACATCATGTTACACTCTCATCCTCTTTGGACAAGAGGGTCCTGGTAAGCGTTGTTCATCCATGGCATATTCATCCTCAGTAGTGGATGGTTCTTATTAAATGGGTTCTACTTCGTCTTCATCGTCGTCCTCGGCAACAGGCACGCTATTGAGGCATCTCCCTTGGCGGTGGAGACACGCTGCAGAACAGGTTAGCATTGCTTTTCGGCATCTACATTTGCCGATTGCCCAACCCTTGGTGCAGCGGCAAAATATCATATTCAGAAAGACCTCCGGTGCTGGTGGATCTTCTGTTGTAATAGCCACCAGTGTCTCTCCTTCATGTTTCCAACCCCATTCTTCAGGGGGGCAGCTCAATCGGTGCAAAGTGCTGTTTAGCTGCGCTCTCTGTTGGAGGGAGGGAGCTGATGTCAGGCTTCATATTTGCCCACCTATTAGGTCCCACATATTAGATCCACCAACCTTGTGAACGACTGGAAGCGGTACTGGTTAAGGGAGGTCAGTCTTTTTGGCGCCGCATACCATTTAAGGAAACATTTAATTCCAGCCTCTCCAACCTCGTCGCTAGTAGAGGAGGGGTTTTAAAATATCATTGCCGCTTGCTTGAAGATTTCTGACTCCAAGTACAATATTGAGAAGCTCACCTTGCTTCTCCTGAAAGTTGCAGATGTATCGCAGCCGGTAAATGAATGTAAGAATAGGATGTGTTCAAATCCACGGTGCTGCATCTCTTGAGTGGACAGTGCCATTGTTTCGGTTTTCCCTCGTCCAGGTTTCTTCAGCAGAATAACTTGGGTGGGAGGAGTGGAAGCAATCAAAGGACGGTGAGGTTAACATCCTCACCGATGACAGCCACAGAATTGTGAGAGGATTGTTCCACAGCAGTCTTAACGACAAGGACATCGACATCATTTGTGGCGTGAAGAGTCTGTATCCCATTCTCCCGATGCTTTGTCTGTAGGAGATGAAGTTAATTTTGTTGGTAGGATTGGATAAAAAATCTTCCTGTTTAACAGGTATTGATGTGTTCCAAGTCAAATTGATGTCAGCTGACCTTCTCAGTCTGTACCATCGTATCTGTTCTTGTGATTTCGTACTGTTGGCTGGGTTTGCGTACCCATCAAATACCACAGTGCGAGTCATCCAGGATAGTGTTGGTTGATGTAGGTAATGTAATGATCACAAATTGTGGCAACGGAGGCATTTTTTTGCCAAATTACTCTCTGTAGTAGAAATTCTCAGTCCACAACTATGTTCATCTGAGACAGTAGACCAGTTTTTTGGTAGGTTCGGATAAGCTGTACAGGATAGATTTAGTTGTCTTTCGCATCCCACTTTCATTGAACAGTGCCAAGGGAAATGGGGCCAAGTTATACTCAAAGAATTTCATCAAATCGTCATCCGATCATTTATTCATCTTTTTTTTGATCGTCTGCTTATCCACTGAAACAGCAATGTTGGGTCAACTGCAACCTTTTCTTCGTGAATTTTTATCGACGAGCTGACAGAAGACATTGGGAATTGACATTATTTCACTGGTTTGTGGGAAGGGAGGATGTGCATCAAACCACTGACAGAGTTTTGAAATGTTTGCTGTATCTCTACTTCAGTAGGCTTGTCCGAGGTCTTTGTCCTGTTCACTTGACGTGAAGAAGACTCAACAAAACTCTTCAAGGGAAGTGCAGATCTCTAGAGTTGTGCTCATACCAACTAACCACTTACTTACTACATTGTGCAAAACACCTCTGCCTCCTGTTATGCCTCCTCGGCTTTTGAATGATCGCATCAATGTGGTTTCAATGGTCATATCTGACCATACGCCGGACTAAAAGCGATCAGAGCGTCGCATAGTCGACGTCGCGCGTCGGTGTATCAGTAATAAGATAAAAACAGCTTTTTCTGAAAATGACGACATTTTACGAAAAAAGTTTAAATTGCTGTAAATATTTACTGATTGGAGATTCATGTGCATATGTCATACATATTCTAAAAGCGAATTAAATTCTTTATAACTTGTTTCAAACAAATTTCTATGTGTGATGAATATTTTAGACGATATGACGGAATGTTTGATGAAAAATGTGAGGTAAAATGATTGTTTTCGAAAATATCTACATTTGTGGAGTGTGTAACTCAAAAACGGCTGGGATTTATGAAATTACATAAAGAATAAAAGTTATAGATAATTTTATAAGCTTTTACTTATTCTCAAAAAATTTTCCTCTGCGCCGCACCATTTTTGAGATACAAGCGGAAAGCCAAAAACTGGGACCTTCCCCCCTTAGCTTTCCTCCCTTCCCCCCGTAGCTCACCACCTAGACGTCAGGACTTTTAGTATGTTCATACCCTAAGCACCCTAAACAAGTTTCTGAAGGAATCGCTTAGGTCCCTGTTCACGCACTCTACACCTCCTTTTGGAGCATTTATTGACTGGACTATTTCTAATAATACATAGTAGTATATTTGTACTTATCTTAAGGTTGCAATTTATCAAGGCTGTATATTTACAAAACTTATCACATTGACCTATTTTACGAAGTATCAATCGAGTTTTTTTCAAGTGAAAACTTCTTTAGCACCGTTTTGATTTGATATTCGATGAAACGGAAACGATCGACACTGAAAATAAACAAACACATACATCTTTAGGATGTAGCCCGCGACAGAATGAGATTGCAATAAAATATTTATTTATTGCACGGGTACTCGGTTCCAATAAAATATGATAAATCCACGGTCCCACCTGGGTCCTCCCCAAGAAAACACAAATACTAATAATATGACAAAATGTATAGAAAAAGGTGCACTGGAATTCGACGACAAAAATATGGAAAAAATCATCCTTCACATTCTTCGACCAAGATTGTTCACATTGATTAAAAAAAAGTGCTTCGTAGTCTCCCCACTCTGGTCTACTTTAGTTTTCTGGAGGTTTCACTTCTGCCGTGTGTGAATTACACACTCTGATTTTTTAAATTAAATTACGTAACCACTGTCCATTTCGAAGAATTTTTGGTACTCTTTTAACAATCAGATGATTTGTGTAGCGCCATTTTTGTGAAAAATCATCTCGAGGGAGCTGTGCAAATATAATTTGCTCGGATTTAAGGTTAATATGTCTAAAACGGCAATTTAAAAGGAAGACACGACACTATCAAGTCAGCGTAAGACAAGAGTCAGGGCCGTATTTAAGCGCAGGCTACCAAGGCTGCAGCCAATGGGCCCGCACCACAAATTGATCAAAAGTAAGTTAGATATTATAAATAGCTTCATCAGAATGAAGTGTAGGTAAAAACCAATTAGCCACTTTGCTATTTTCAAGTTCAACTACATTGCATATTTATAAATATTATACATGCAAATAATATGTAATAAAAACATTTTACATGCAAAAGTAAAATATGGATTGAATAACGAAAAAGGAAATATTTTTTTAATACTTAGGTAGGTACAATACACATTTCTTGTATTATGTAAAATTTGCCTTTTTTAATAAATTTTATTTTCGTTACCGCCTTTATTATTGTATTTTGTGCTATTTAAAATATTTTTTTAAAATTTTATTCATTATATTATTTCTTATTATATTTTTATTGAATTTCATAAATTGTAAAAGGGGGGCGTCAACACGGGCAACGTACCTACTGCAAAGTATCATCATATGAAAACATGTGTCTCACTGGGTACTTTGCCTGTACTGAGACCCCTATTTTACAAATTAATGCAATTATTACATTACATATGACATTTGAAAATGCGTACATAATATTTATAAAACAATATGTAGGTATATGTATACCCGTGGTTGTTAGTGGCAATGATAATAAATTGGATTGAATGAAATGAAAACGTATTTTTTTACAATATTTTCATTATTATCTCATAATTCCATCAACTTCTAAAGACGATATCTCGGTATGATTTAAATATTTATTTTTTTTAGATTTTTAATTAGAAAATTGCGTTGAAATGCGATTTTGCAGTATCATTTTGAAAAATGTTTCCAGTTTTAATGGAGGTTATGGATTACCCCCCAAGCACCACAGGTTCAGCCTCGGGGTCTACTTATACTAAGTACGGCCCTGACAACTGTCTCTTAAGACGATCTTCGAATATGAATGAAGCAAGTGGTGTGCACAGTTATGTGGCGTTATGTACTGCACATGATGGCGTGATGATTAGTTACTTGGTTCATAATACGAATGTTTTTCTATGACATGGTTTCAATAGCCTATGAGCCTGCCGGACAAACTCACAACTTCTGAAATAAAATATGTAGTTACGTAAGTTGAGTATGTCCGGTGAATTATAATAAATAGTATCGCCGCGAGGACTTCCTGCGAATTCATCTTGTTTCTCCTCCGATTCGTAGAAGGCGCCACGATCGACGTTTTAGGACCTTCTAATTTAAATTTGGAACATTCGGATGCCAATGTTCCTGGTAATGCCGCAATGAATTGGGAAGGTTTGATTTCCGAATACCCAATAATATTTTCCTGGTAAAGTGCAATAAATCTCGCTTTTTCATAATTAGCTCCCAAACACAAATTGAACTCTTCGGGATATACAATTAGATATTATAAACAAAAAAACAATATTCTATCTTTAACTTGCTGTTGGCATTAAATCTTAGGTAGGTACCTAATTATTATCTTGTACCTGTGAAAATCACGGAAAAATTCTTTAAAATTGCTGATAAATGAATTGTTGAAATACCTATGAGCGAATTTTATTAAGGTTGACACGATTTATGTCAAATTTCAAGAATATACCACAAACTGTATCGTCACTTTTCTTCACCAAGAGATAATATGAAAAGATTCTTTTTAATATGTCGATGGAGCCGATAGAATCAATTCAAGAAACGTTAGTACTGGCAAAACGACCGAAATTTTTCAAAAGATATTAAATTTGGGAGGACTGGCTTGGGTGTCGCCGCCTCGGGAACAATTTATTGGAAACCTAACACCCCTGCCATGGGTCACCCCAAGTGGTTTATATTTGGTAATACCCATTTGGTATCTTAGCAAGAGTACCCGGGTTCTCGGGGTGAGGTTTGTCTAGTCTGGTGTTGGCGGCGGATAACAGATATGCTGGCGGAGACCTTTTAAGCTCTCCAGCAGCACTCTCTCGAACTATCGCCTTGCACCGCATTGGGAGGGATGGATTCACACGTCCTCCCGACCTCCAGATTCCACCTCTCAAACCTTTTCTTATCCAGAACTTTCCCTAAAAAGACCCTCCACACAGTATGCACAAAGTTGGCAAATGAGGGAAAATTGAAATCCTGAGGGAAATGTTTTTCCTCCTGTGTTGGGCTAATTTATAAAAAAAGTTCAATCCAAATAAACATTCCCACGTACTTAGCAGTTGATATCCAGCGAAGCTCGGCTCCTGTCTGGTTTGTCAGCATCCTATAGGTAAATGGAATTACCATAGCTCACATCATTCCGAAGAATGACACACAAGAAATAACACCGCACTGAGTGGTTCACGAACAATTTTTGATACCTGTACGGAAAAAACTTAACTATGGGAAAAAGACAATACGTCTCGGAACAATATTGCGCCGGCGCCACCGAATCAGCTCGAGAACCTAGCAAAGGTAAACGACCGCACAGAAATGGACACAGCGAGAGAGGTCTTGTTATTTCGGGTGCAATGCTCGAGAACGAACTGCTTCTCGGGGCTCCCGATACCTACCTGGGCTGGCAATAAGTCGGCGACGCGCTCACCGCCTAAGTGGGTTACTCCACACTCCACCCTTCCATCTTAATAATCTCATCTTGTCAAGTCATCCAGGAATTACGGCATGTTTATCTACCGTGCGACCTGCTGTTCTTTCATCACTCTCACCAAAGTCCTGGAGACGCTGGATGCTGGACGCTGGACCATTTTATCTCTATGGTAATTCCACGCTTTGTTTCAGCTCCACGACGGCACGCTTAGAAATATTTAGGTTATTTAGTTATTGAGGAGGAATAACATGAGGAGAAAATGTGTTTATTCTTAACGTGCCTTATACGAGTACCACCGTGAATGTAGGTAATTTCTTAGCAAACGTAGTCCAGAAACTTAATTTATTTTGTGTACTGTTTCATAATAAATGCAAAAGTTAATCGAGGGAAACTGTCACAGATAATTTAGCCACAACATTGTTATCTTTTAAAGTTGTTTATTATACACGTTCATACATTTCTAATGAAAAATATAATGTTTTTTAGTACTTTATATCTACGCATATATTTTTTAAGTAATAAGGAAATTATTTTATTTTTACTCAAGCAAAATGGTATGAAAAGCTTCAATTTATCTGAAGCATATTTATTGGTGTTCATAATTTAATCTAAAATAGTGAATTTTTTTTTAAATTTATTTTATGTATTTAACTATATTACTATTCAATGTATAAAAACAGTTTATTATAAACAAGTGTTCTACTTCTGCTTCGTAATTATTATTATGCGTTACAGCTGTTTCGCCCTCTGAAGGAATTATCAAACTGTGATTGTTACCACCTACAGACGATGTATTTATGTCATTTCTAGAAAGGTACTTATGATGAAAAAATGAATAGTTTTTATTTTTATTACCTGTTCCCCCTATTAATTTATTAAAATGGAGTTCTACAAAATAAACTTAATAACAATATAAAGGAAAATAGTGATTTGACATTAAGCTTAGCCTTGTTAGTTACGCGCTCGTCCCTTCGTAACGTGAATGATTCAGTCTTAGGAAACGAATAATGGTCAAACAGTAAAAAACTCAAACCTATTTAATTAAGCTTAGCCTTGTTAGTTATATGCGCTCGTCCCTTCGTAACGGGAATGATTCAATCTTAGGAAACGAATAATGGTCAAACATTAAAAAACTCAAACCTATTTAATTAAGCTTAGCCTTGTTAGTTATACGCGCTCGTCCTTTCGTAACGGGAATGATTCAGTCTTAGGAAATGAATAATGGTCAAACATTAAAAAACTCAAACCTATTTAACTAAGCTTAGTCTTGTTAGTTATGCGCTCGTCCCTTCGTAACGTGAATGATTCAGTCTTAGGAAACGAATAATGGTCAAACAATAAAAAACTCAAATCTATTTAATTAAGCTTAGCCTTGTTAGTTATGCGCTCGTCCCTTCGTAACGTGAATGATTCAATCCTAGACTACGAATAATGGTCAAACAGTAAAAAACTCAAACCTATTTAATTAAGCTTAGCCTTGTTAGTTATGCGCTCGTCCCTTCGTAACGTGAATGATTCAATCCTAGACAACGAATAATGGTCAAACAGTAAAAAACTCAAACCTATTTAATTAAGCTTAGCCTTGTTAGTTATGCGCTCGTCCCTTCGTAACGGGAATGATTCAATCTTAGGAAACGAATAATGGTCAAACAGTAAAAAACTCAAACCTCTTTAGTTAAGCTTAGCCTTGTTAGTTATGCGCTCGTCCCTTCGTAACGTGAATGATTCAATCCTAGACTACGAATAATGGTCAAACAGTAAAAAACTCAAACCTATTTAATTAAGCTTAGCCTTGTTAGTTATGCGCTCGTCCCTTCGTAACGTGAATGATTCAATCCTAGACAACGAATAATGGTCAAACAGTAAAAAACTCAAACCTATTTAATTAAGCTTAGCCTTGTTAGTTATGCGCTCGTCCCTTCGTAACGTGAATGATTCAATCTTAGAAAACGAATAATGGTTAAACAGTAAAAAAACTCAAACCTATTAAATGTCTTAATGAAACAAAGATTCTGTAATAATGCGAGATAAATAATTTATAAATATAGTTAATTGTCACTATTCAGATTGTAAGTAATCTTTCTTTCCACTTGATCTAGGTAACATCGACTATTTAAATATACCTACCCGATTTATCATTAGTATCTTGTTTATTTATTTCTCCACTCGTTCATATAGTTCACAAATAAATAAGTGAAAAGTGCAAGTAGTAGGTACAAAAAATGTTTCTAATATAAAACACGTTGATAGTGTCTAAAGTAATCAGTAACTATATTTAACCTATGGTGAGGAGTTCGCATGTTTAGATAAAGTATCATTGCACGTTTTCTTAGTGGCAGAGCTTTATATTATAAAATATTATATATTCAGAGCTTCCATAATAAGCTCTCTACATAAAGAAAGCTGCTGGAATACCTACTATAATTCTAATGCACGCCTAAATTCTGAACTTCATATGCCACACAAATACAACGTTCGTAATACCAAAATATTCCTAGACCTAAGCTCTTGATACTTGCGTACACGCATTTTCTTCAAACAGTATTTTCAACGACTGAAATAAGCAGAAAGTTCTCATAAAATAAATCTAACCTCAAAAAGTACCAACGATATAAGTAATGCTGTTGAGTGCAACATAAGTTAATGTGTTTATTTGATCCTTCCTCTCCGACCGCGGAGGCTTTAGTTTGATATTTAATAGGCTTTAATTCCTGGATCTGTCCATTGTTTTATGTGTGATACCTTTTCGTTTGATCTTGTACGATCATGGTCGTAGCTAATTTCCAAGATATAACCCCCTGACCTCCGTGGGAGATGTTGAACAAGACGAATCGTCGGCTCGAATGTGTTGACACGGCTCTCAGGAATTTTATTGCCGCATCTTTATCAGTTTATTCTACCCAACGGAAAATTAATTCTCAGTATTTATACGATATCGATTTATTTTTCATGTAGATACAACACTCTTAATCGATAACTTCTTAATTGTGGGTAGGTTTTTAGCAAGGTACTACCTACCTACTGTGATTTCTTACTTATTTGGGTTCAACGGTTTAATATCGCAACAATGTATGGAAATTTTTGTCTCCCTTGACTTTTTTGAAGTTTTTGTTTTCAAATTTTATTTCTTCGAAACCAAACTATATTTTTTATGTAATCACTGGCCACTCAGCCGAGTGACAGCCCAACTCCTCACCCCGGCCATACCTGTCCAATGCCTACTGATTTCTTAATGTTTTAAGTTGAAAAAAAAACATCAAAAATGTCGGATAAGTTTTAAGATTTTCACGGCCAAAAGCATTTTTGTTATTTGTTTTTGGGGTGTTACGCCGTGTTATGCTACCTCCTTCTTTAGCCTACGTTTCGGACATCGTTGGCTAAAGAAGGAGGTAGCGCAACACGGCATAACACCCCAAAAACAAATAACAAAAATCAAAAATGTCATCGGAGACCAAAATTTTGTTTACGTTTTTACTAGTATGTCCCTTCACACCTATATATAAATTAATTATTGTAGTTATTATTTCACTAACAGATATGTATGGGTTATTTGTTCAATTGCTTTCAACACTCTAAACGATAAAAGAATGGGATTAAATTAAAATAAGCTCGGTATATTTTTTTATTATTGGAATGTAGAGAAATATCAGCGAAGGTATATAGATATATCTCGTATGCTATAATAGTACACACCCAATCGATTCACCTTTTCCACACCGACACGATCACCCAGCCGCCACTGTTCCAGTCATATTAAATTAATCGAACAATCAAAAATACAAGACGTCGCGTGTTGCCTAACGAAATTACACAAAACATAATGTCAAAGTATGCTCAAGAAAAATAATTGATAGTAGCCGTAATAATGTTAAATAAATATATACCAGGTAGACACTGTCTCTTTCTATCGGCATCTATCAAACAAGTGAATATGAGACGAACGGGGTAATGTAATATGAAATAACAGTCGGTTGAGTCGAAATACGGGCAATAATACACCCTCCCCTCCAGATTCATTAAAAATAATGTGTCTTTTCCGGAAGACTAATAATCTATTTTATTTTCATTGGAAGATTTCACAAGGTGCTTCTTCTGATAAAGCCGCGAGAGCTGTACAAAGAAATTGTTGAGACTGCAGACTGCGGATCATCTTTTTCTCGATTGGGGACACCAGTATTTATTATCTGCATGATATTTAGACGTAGGTCAGTTCAAATTATTGATATTTTCTCCCAAAAATCTACGATTTACGTACATATTTTTTTAATAGATGTTTTTTCAAATGTGCGATAACAAATAGCATATATTTAACTTATTTTTGGATTTACTTAATGAGTGAAACCTCAAATCGTTATATTTAATCTTGGAAGACAATATTAGCGACTTGCAAATGAAAAAATCAGAAAAAGATTCGGTCGCCCCTAGGAATTAAACCCACGACCTTGCCGGGGCTCTGCTCTATCATAAAGATAGCAACCAATAAAAATATGTGTTAGGAAAGTGAAGATAATGTTCGTAGATACAGTTAGGCATATATAACCGAAGAGGATAGATCCGAATTAGCCCAGTGGACAGAGCAGGTCCGATTCTTTTTTCTGATTTTACTCTTTCATTTTTTTTTTATTGAGAGTCGCTTATATTGTATTCAATGATTAAATATTGCAAATTATATAAGTGACTTAACCTATTCCGTCTCAGAACAGATACTTATAGACGGTAACGTACTTTCATTTGTACCTGTATTTATTTTCAATACACGCCCATAAATGCAAGTACCACACATTAATGAAAAAAACTACAAATTTACATGCCTTCAAGAAGACACGGTAGGTACCGGTACCAAAAATGTAAACAAAATTAGTAATTTGGAAATTGGAGTTAATTTTTATCACAAAATTTTTGCTTTCCATAGTAAAAAAATCACCAATCGATCCTGGCTAATCAAATCTATAAACTTGTATCATATAATGCGTGATGCGGATGTTATCCTATGTTTGTTGTCTGTGTTAAGTATAGCTATAAGACCGGCATAAAGAGATATTAACTCCTGACACAGGTGTTGTTTGATCAGTAAAAAAGCGTGGCTGTGCAGTAATAGGTAATAGCCGATAGTAAATAATGCCACGAACATAATATGCAAAAGATACTTAGATCGGAATCGGGCCTGTTGGTGAACGCCGCGGCAGACTTGATAAATGGGAGATAAGCTCCGCGGAATCAATCAGATACAAAAAAAATCACGTTTTATATTAAAAGCTCACCGGGCGGGGCCGGGTGAACTTTCCAATGTTGCAAAAGCCGTAATTTCAAACTTCTCATTCCGTGTTCGCTTTACCGTTTTCGTTGTGAGAATCAAATAATATTGTATTACAATAATTTAACGATGGCATCTAGTTCAAATTTGACCTGTGCGAAATATGCAAATTTATTTAGGATCTTTTTCAATCTTGCGAGAAATACTTTTTTTTTTAAATTCCTCGTTCTTCTCAGCTCATCAAATATTCCAGATATTTCCGGGGGAAACAATACCTATCTTTATTGCTGTAAGATTATTGGATGCATACATTATTTAAAAACTGGTGTTTGAAGATTGGATTATTGTAAATTTTAATCACGATGCCGAATATAATCAATATAGATATAGGTTTTAATAGGAACACCGGTTCAGCTGTTGAGAAGATTGGTGAGTAATACAACATTGTGAGTAAAAATAAAAACAGTTTTTTCTCGTGTTTATTGTGATCGATCATAACGGGATGGATGTTTTAAATATCCTATATTTTAGAGAAACTCACGTGAAGATGCTCAAATCAAATTGAAAATAATACGGCCAAGACACCAGACTACTGTAAAAAAAGAAAACAGACTACTGTTTGACGGCCGGCGTAGTGCAGCGGTAAGGCACTTGACACGCATTCCGAAGGTCGCGGGATCGAATCCCGGCGTGGCAAATAAATTTTATGTGATTAATTTTTGTATTTCACAATTTATTCATTTAAAAAATAATATATAGTATATTTGCGGCACGTTCCAGAGCGGAAGATACTCTCAGTATCGCCCTGGTGTAAGACCAGCATTCAGAATTGAAACGTTGCTTGAAATGGCTTTAGCCGTGTTTTGTAACCAGATCTGAATAGCCAGGTACTTCCTCACCTTCCTCTTCCCTCTCCACTACCTTCAGCCTCACAACATACCCTAATTGGGGATGCCATAGTCTCGCTGGCACCAGACGGGAGCAGTTGGGACTCTGTGCGGTATTCATGTAAAAAATGCCTTTTTTTCATTTTCTGAGAGATGCATTTGTTAAGAATGCTCTAACCAAATGTTTTAAATAAATTCGTAAAATTGACGGATGTACCTACAGCATTTTATGTGAAACCATTTGGAATAGTTTGTATGTTGAATTGAAATATGTGAAACCATTTGGAATAGTTTGAATGTGTATTTCTCGAAAATATGTTTTTCAAGCTGGTTGACAACATATTAAAAAAAAAAACTATAGATACATCCGATTTGCATACATCAAGTCTTAAACCGTTCGAAAATTCAGTCTCTATGGCACCACTTAGGGATTTTTTTTATAAAGGGCCCCCTTCTTTTTTTTAAGAATAATGAAAATTTTCCATAAAGACCGGAAAAATATTCACTATTTTTTTTTAAATCAAAATTCCCCTACGTAGTGCCATAGAGGCTGCCTTTAAGACTTGGTGCGTGCAAATCAGTTGTATGGTTTTTTTTTTAATATGATGTAAACCAGAAACGGGTTCACATAAAGTGCTGTATCTCCGTCAATTTTACGAATTTCTTTAAAACATTTGGTGAGATCGTTCTTCACAGATGCATCTTTTAGAAAATGAAATAAAAAAATGACAACCCTTTTTTTACGGTGGTCTTAAAATAAACAAGGCAAAAAAGTTATTTGAACACAATATTATAACTGTGTGGAGTTAATGTAAAAAAAATAACTATGGAGAATAAAGTTAAAAAAAAAACATTGGTCACGAATTATTTATTTTGTAAATCTTAATTACCCACCCCTGCTTCACACGGGTGTGGCATAATAAATAAATTATTCATTGACACATTTCGTACATAAATTTAGCTATTTGCATCGAGACCCATTTACCTTTACAAGTTCCAAAGCGAAATCAGGTAAATTCCCAAACTGCACGTCCTCTATTCTTCTCGTGGCACAGTGGCCTCAAATCCATTATCGGTTCTTTATTGAATCTCAGGATGCAGAAACAGAATGCACATGGACCCCTATTATTTCGCTAGCCTCTTTTTTTCTGCATGCCCATTTATTACTTCTTTTGGGGACGATGAATATTCATACCCTCCAATAATAATAGGTATTTTTTGTTATGCATATCGGCGGTCACCGCGCACCGGTCAGGTAGGATGGGTAGGATGAGATGAAGGAAGCCCGTAAGCTCGTAGCTGGGATTGCATGCATCTTATTATGTGTAATTTCGCAGTTGTATTATTTTTTATATCTCGATCTCGTCCAATTCTTATTATTAACTTTTCGGTCCGAGAGACACGTCATTTTATATCCATCCTCGCGATTAAAGTGGTACTTATATTTCTTAGAATTATTGATTGGCCTTAAAACAACTCTGTAAACATCATGAATTACCGCTTGTTTATCCTACATAGATAAAAATATCATTTGATAAGATCTAAAACATTTATTTATCTTTTTAAATACTTATAATTATAATCATCGGCTGGTGCACCTAATTGAAAATCTCTTTTATTATAGATACATATATGAAATTCTACAATGTCGACGAACAACTATTAACACTTATAATAATATTATGGTAGATATCTACCACCTAAATTTTTTCATAATATAATTTTTATCGCTTTTTTCGGCTTAAATTTGATTTCCCTTTTTGGAAGAATGACAACCTAAAGCAATTTTAATTTATCACGCTTTGCCTTTTTTCAGCGTAAAATCCACGAAATTGGTTGAATTTAATTCATAAATCGTCTGAGATGCTCTATAAGTGTTTTTTTGCTAACGTGACCGATTCTCTCAGCTTCCAACTTCTATCGGAGGCCGCCGTTACCTGGATCACATCGTAGGCACCAAATATTATAGTATAATTGTATAGAAAACAGCACCACGATCAAAGTACAACCATCCCGCGTTCTTACTCTGAACGCTGAACACCTTAATTGGTATATGTTCAGTATAATAGTACTTCAGGACCTTTCTACCAAGTCCGTATTGAAAAAATCGAAAGAATTCAAAGTTTAAAAAAAAACTCATGAACTAAACAAACACTTTTTAAATTACACCTAATCCACTCAATCACACGACTTCAACAACCCTCATGGACGTTTAATTTTGTATCTTATCTTATCATTAAAAAATCTTAATAATGGCCTGGACTCGGCTGAGCTTGCCAATATTTACTAAAAATTCATGTACCTTCAAGATCAACACGAGAAAACGATTTCTTTCATTTGCTTACACGCAGAACCAACTAGAAAAAAATCCAACAATTCCCCGTATATGTGCTCAGTGTATTACAATGTAGACATTCTAAGCAACAACCTAACGAAATATCGAACATCTGTTAATATCGGGAGCATCTCCTATCCTTATCCTATATTCCTCTCCCTTTTAACTACTGATTAATTTTAAGACACAGTAAAACTCGAACCTCCGAGCAAGTTTAGCAAAATAAACTTTTTTGGTTAACTTTTATTAACTTCGAGTGTTTATTATTATATCTTCATATTTTAATGCAAGCTGTTTGTTTCTTACAATAAATATATATAAATTCATAATAGTCAACCAATTTTAATAAGTAATTTAATTGTAAATCTATTTTTCACTAGACAATCAATGAAACTCCACCACCATAACACGGGCAAGTGCCTAGCATGGTGGTATAAAAATCCACAAATTATATAACCATCAAAGCAATGATTAAAGATAAAAAGATGGTTGGTTCTATTAGAATCCAGGGTGGTTGGATGGAATCTATCAAACAACGCCAACGTTGGGGACAGGCCTGTGGCCAAACGCTTGGTGCTATTCTTTCGTCATTGTCATTACCTTCGTATTGCACAATAACGTATGTACTGTAAAACGCCACTGCCAAAGGGAAATAATGTGTTTGGAAGCACTCTGAATATATAAGTTATGTTACCGAAGTTTGTGTAATTGTTGAGTAGGTAACATATCTGGAAATTTATGTTAACCCACCAAAATATTATTAAAGCAATGCCTAGTGTTTTTAAATATATTTCATCAGTTGTTTTTTTAGCAATAATTGTTTTATACATGTTTTACAAAAATCAGTTACTTCTACTATGAGAACTACCAACGTTTTCTATCTATCTTCATTTTCTAAGTGCATATTTTTATTTATTATCTGCTATATATATATGTATGTTTGTAAGGTTCTACCCGAACTAAATGCGGTCTAGGTGCGACCGATTTTTTTAATGATTATTTGATTTAAAAATTTTGTTTAGGTATGAGTTGCTAATATTGTGTCTTTAATTGTTTACGATTTGAGGCTTTAAGTATTAAGTTATTCCAAAATTTAAAAATAAGTTATTAGATACTGTTTGTCTATCGTCTTTTAATGCGGATAGAGATATTTGCCTTGGCGGAGGCATATTGGAGGTAATTGCGCTATGTTGATCGTGACGCTCATAATTAAAATACGTAGGTACGAGTATATATCAAAAGTCATAACTCATAACTGTATCATTTCGGGGGTCTCATTAGTTTAATATGGTTTATTTACCTCCAATTATTTCATTATTGTTGGCCGTGAAACCATGTCTATAATTTTCAAGATTTCAGTTTGTGAATACTATTCTTTCGCAATCAATCGTGACTCGTGACACACCGCGTAGCAAGAGTTGGAGGGCGGGGGGTGTTTTATTCTTCCGCCCTTTGGTTGTTTTAGTGTTCCGTAACGCGCCACGTTTTGTTGAAAATGTTCCATCTTTATCTCACAGACACGTGCTTATTCTTATCCGATTATAATTATTCTCATTCTTAATACCAAAATGCAAATTAATTCTGGGCAAACACTAGTCTTGGAAATAGTCTTAAATTATGAATACTAAGTAATTTAAATACAGGATACGGTATGTAGCTTCTGTTAACGGTCAAACTTCGCGATTTTCAAACTAATTTTACCGCTCATAAAGTTGCGTAGATGCTCTGGATATAACATGCTAGTAGCATATCTAATAATAATACAAGTGAGTTGTTTTAATGGTATTCTTTAAGTACTTAAGTAAGATAAAGCGCACATTTGCCTACACTCTGTGTATTTTCTAAAACAATGTCTACTATTCCAAACATTTGGGAAGTATTTTACATACTTATTTGATCCCTCAATATATTTTTTTTTTGCTTCAGCAGGAGATCGAAAGTTCTGAGAATATTCGCGTATCTTCCTATTATTTCAGTATGGCTAAAGGTTGTTTTGATAATTTTATGTGTTATATGTACCTAATGAATATGATTGGGGCGGATCACATCTCACCGCAGCCTCTGGACATTCTGCGAACTAATATCAGAAGGGATACCAATGTTTCTCAAGCAGTTAGTTTAATGGTAGATATCTACAATAGTTTAATAATAATAATAATAATATTTGGATGATTTATATAGCGCCGTTTTTGTGAAAAATCACCTCAAGGGCGCTGTACAAACTTAAAATACATTTCTAAAATCTAAAAAACTACAAGCTAGGCAAACAATTATAAACAACTTATGGCTAAAAATTGCATACATCGGTTCATTGATCACCGATACGAAAATATGTGTACAATATTTTGACCAATAAACGCGATGCTGCCTAAAATTTAATGAAAACAGGACCATACTTACCTGGGAGGTCGCTTGAAATTAACACTGTATATTGTCCATTTAAAGAAATTTAGATAGAGTTCGCACGCAGAGGACATTATTGTGAACACATGTTATTTAATCCTGAAAAATATTTTAATATTAATATGTAATGTATTCTTTGACGAGTGTATTTTGGAAAGTAAAAGCAACATATAAAGGTGGGAGGTGCAGTAGTACCAATAAGGATTTGATCTTTCTAAATGTGATTCGTCAAGAGACAGATTGATGTGTAAGGAATCGAGTAATTTTAATTCAGTAAGAAAAGTGTGATTAAGACATATCATAGACAATACAAGTATGATACTCTCAAATAGGTATATTTAAATTACGGGTATGAGAGCCCAAAAAGGAAGGTTTTTAGTTTGGACCTAAACTCTGTTGGGCTTGTTATGCATCTTAATTCCGGAGGGAGTCTATTCCAAGCCTTAGGCCCAGCTACTCCGAAAGCACGATCTCCAAACATAGTTTAATGATAAATATCTGAAACAATACAATTACAATGTGTAAACTATCACCGTATCTTCTTAGTAGGAAGGGAGGATGGGGTGATAATTACCTCTGGTGCGCCATTATCGTAAAAACCTTTCAAAATATCATTAAGCAGTTTGGGGGACGGGTATGGGTACTGCCGCCCTGGGAACCATTTATTGGATAACCCAACACCTCTGCCATATGTTACCCCAAGTTGTTCGCTACGTTTGGTGACTTAGCAGGGGTGCCCGGGTTCATGGGGTGAGGTTTGTCCAGGTCTTGACGGCGGATGCTGGGGGCGGACCGGATCGAAAGAGATTGATTGAGGGAGGCCTTTTGACCTTTCCAGCCGAATTCTCTCGACCCATCACCTTGAACCACAGTTGGAGAGATGGAGTCATAGGTCCGTCACTCCTGGGCACACTGAACTCCAGATTCCTTCCCACCCCTGATACCCTTTTCCTTCCCAGAACTTCCTATCCTTCCCTTCCTTAAAAAGACCCTCCGCACAGCATCCCCTAAGATGATATAGGCCTCCTGTGTGGAGCTAATGTAAAATAAACATAAATTAATCAACGCTATTGTGAAAAACCTTTAAAAATTGGGTATTTTCACAAACGCCGTTAAAAAAGATCTGAAGACTTACAATTTATGTTTCCGAAAACAGTTCCAACTGGCTACAACGTCATTATGACGTAGAAAACGCTACTGGCTAATAAGACCTCTATCACCTACATTGACCGGTCTGACGTTAACATCGCCATATTCGCGAACAAAAATGAACTTGTCGTTTTTGCGGTAAATCAAAAATAGCACATTTTAAACATCAATGTTTTCATCGTCGTTTTTCAGAGAATAAAAAACCCAGTGAAAATACCCCAATTGTTGCCGGGTTTCGTTCTCGTTTCTCCAAATAATTTAGTATTTTCCCCACAGATGAAGGAATTTAGATCCACGACTTGTGAATGAAACCGCATATGTAAATATTTCACATTATTTGAGCGTTGCAAATTCATTCAGAATTTTGGAATAGAAAAGTATTTCCGGTAGATGTGAAGGTTGCTCCTAGCGGACCGTAAAAGATGGGATTTGTGAACGTGTTTTTATATTTCTTTCGTAAATCCGAAAACGTTGCTGCTCTGTAATTAGTTTGGTGTTTATGCCAATTCCGTATCGCGCAGGCTTAATCTTTGTTTCGAAAAAGAGTTTTAATATTTAATATGTGATATGAACTCATTATTTCACCGTAAAAATAATGAGCCTAATTAAATTTTATGGCCACGTACCTCCATCATTTTCTACGCATCCAATCGTTCATTTGTAACCGACAAGTACACCACCGCGAGACAAGTCCTTTACCTCTGATATACTACTTGTACAATTAACATCGAGTTAGTTAATTGTGCTTTGTATAAACTACCTTATTATAATATTTTGATTTATTCGAAGCTGCTACCTGCCCACATTCTGTGTGTGTACATTTACAAGTATTGTGCACTACATGAAATCTGGCAAGTTATTAATAAGCACTCCACATATTAACGACCTCACTACTTCTAAATAATTCTCTTCTCTGATTGAACACCCACATAGTAACCCTTTAGCCTAATAAGGGAAGACAGTGAGGGCTGAAGTGTATTGCGAAATAGTATAGCTAAGATGTGTACAATTTATTTCGCGCTTTTTTTGTTAAAAATTAGCCCATTGGTCCCATATAAATATTATTTCTTAGGTTCTATCTAAATATGTATAAACAGTTAAAGAAACCATACTTTCCTGGCAGGACATTTCAAATAAACACACTTTTATTAGACAGTTTAAAGCTTGGAGAATATGCGTTTTTGCATACCGAGGACACAATATTGAAAACACTGCAAATTGTGTGATTTTACAGTTGCTATTTTTTATCCTCCCTTACCATTGATACTATTATTATTAAATTAACTATTATTAAAAGATTAGTGGTAAAAGTAAACTTGACATTTTATTGTTCAATTTTAGTTCTGGAGAATTCCTTTATGTTCTTAAAAAGCTTTAATTTTTACTTAACCCGTCAGAAATCGAGCGTATTTTTAGAAGGTTAAAATATTTCCGCTTTGTAATAAATTTAAATGAATATAATATTTTTGAACACATTCGAAAACAAAAAACTATTTTAGAAAGGTAATGAAATACTAAAATAATAATACCAAAGATGTTTTTTTGAAAGGTGATGATAAAATGTCATTATTATAAATAAAACGTAAATTTTCGAAATATTAAAAAATTTTAAAATTACTTAAAACGACAAACAGAAAAATACACAAATGATGTATTATGCAAATGTATTATAAACGTTATTATCACCTCGTTTACGTCGTTTCATAAAATAATAATAAATAAATAAATTCTCGAAGTTTTATTTATTTTTCTCAAATTGCTATCGGAAAATTAGGTTTCATACTGCACATTTAAATTTTTGTATGGTTAAATTCGAGATCTGAATAAAGCGTGTATTTTTCTCTTTCTAACACCGTTTAAATCATATTTGTTACCATGACACTAAGGGAGATACAATGATAGGTATATATATGAGAACTATGTGAGCTGGGACAAATTTGGTCTCCTATGATTAAAGGGGTTAAGTTAAACCACCTAGTTCTTAATAACTTTTAAAATTGCTTACAACAATAGGAGTCTTGGGATTAATAAACTAATTATATATTTTTATTTCCAGATATGTACGAAACGACAATGATGAGAGATAAGCAGTTTGGTAAGTACAAAATTTAAATATATTTATAAAATCTATTGCATAACTAAATGGTACTCACGCGCCGTATAATTAATTCTGAAAACATTTTTTACGATTTCCACGGCGTTTTAGCAAACAAGTATTCCTATTTTACTGTTCTATTGTATTCAAATAAATATGCAAAACAAAACAAAAGAAAAAAGCGGCATGTTTGTGATATTTGACGCAAGTATGAAAAAAATTGCAGCTTTCTTTTGCGTGCTCCGAGGGGCCGCCGTTTAGTTAAAAAGAGGCTGTAAAAAAATTGCGCAAAAGCTATTATAATTTGGGATAAGGGTTGCCTGCACATAAAAACATTAACGGTAACGGTACTGGAGAAAGGAAGCCAATAGGCAGAAGCACCATAAAACGTTTGGCAGCCCTAAAACCTTCAATTCCTAGAAAACTTACGTCGTAAAACATTGCAATGGCATTACCGGGACTTTGCGTATTTTTCTACGATATTTTTGGCATAATTCAAAAACTGATAAAGCCGAAATTCTTGTGGAACAAACCAAAGCTTTTTTTTATACTGATGGCTAAAAACAAATCTATAAATGACCTTGAAAGGTTCCTTCCGAAAACCGTTCCTTCGTTTCGAATGCAATTATTAATGTTCTCAAAAGTTGTATTGATAGAATCTCATTCTTGTGATATGTTGAACGAAACCATTCCTTTATTAAGAATAATATGAACTAAATGTGCAATTTGACTGAAACGGGAAAGCTTCTCAGTTGAACAAACAAAACATCATTTTGTAATGTGTTGCATTGTAATATATATGTATAAATAAAAATATGTACCTACTTAGGTACAGTGCATCTCTTCGGTTCAGTGAAGGGAAAAATCTTAGAAATAATAACGAAATCGTTGTTACATTACGTTGTTTTTACATTAGCTTCATACAGCAGGCCCTGGGAAAAATAAATTCCCTCAGGGCCTATGTCATCTTTGGGGATGCTGTATGAAGGGTCTTTTTAATGAAAGGAAAGAGAAGTTCTGGGAAGGAAAAAGGTAAGAGGGGTGGATAGGAATCTAGCGTTCAGTGTGTCCAGGTCATCCGCCTCTAGATCCAGACAAACCGCATCCTATGAGCCCGGGCACCCCTGCAAAGTCACCAAACGTAGCGAAATAATAATAATAATAATAATAACGTAGTATTTATATAGCGCAGTTTTGTGATGTTTCACTTCAAGTGCGCTTAATTATAATAAACTTAAAATTAACCTACAGTGTTCCTTACGAGTCCTTAAAAAAACCTGGGGTGACATATAGAAGAGGTGTTGGTTATCCAATAAATGGTTCCCGGGGCGGCGGTACCCATTCCCGCCTCCCAAATTGAGATGTGTGGTTGCTCTTCTTCCCAGTGGACATAATGCCGTTACTCGAATACATTTTGATCTTGAAACTCTTTTCTTTTCGTATTTTTGTCTTTCCACTTGTCTTATAAAGAATCAATATTTTAAAATTTCTCCTATCACAGGAATAGTCATCTTAACTTGTTTTGATTGAGGTTTAACGTTGGCTTTTTAACGCGTTAAATTTACATTCAATAGAAACTTGCTTTTTACTACACTCCCTAATTGTCAATAGCAAGCTTCGGCTATTTTAAAGCATACAATACGAATCATAAAAACATAACTAACCAAGAAGACAACCCTACTATATTTCACCCCATTTGCAACAGCCACTCTTGTGAAAGCACGGAAACGTTAAAAAATGATTTTTCAAGGTCTTTTCACTTTATTACCGACATTATTCAATGTTCATTTTTTAGCTTTCTCTCGAGTACAAAATACTAAACAAATTGCTCGCCGAAGGGTACGCCACCCTATTTACATTCTTTACTCGGGGAGGGAAATGACTTTCACCCCCTGCAGTGGAATTTTGTCCTTCGTGGAGGGATTTTTTATGATTCTTTCGAAATATGATTTTGCATTGTTTTCACATTCGATTCGCACATGGAAACGCCCTAAAAATTGCTCGAATTGTAGTGATTGAGCAACAAAAAAGGGTTTTTACATAATTCTTTACGTATTTTCTTAAAATTAACAGTTATGACATAAATGGGGTAAAAAGGGTAGGTACCTAGTATGTACCTACACTACATACGGAAAAATGAAAAAAAATATTACCGCGGTGAAGGAAGGTAGGCACTTACTTTATATTATGAACCTTGTATTTTACCCTGATAACTTGCAGTAAGCTTGGAACATTAATAGATTTATTTGTGCCAGTTTTTCATCCACAATTTGTTTATTTTACTTTCGTCTCATTTATTCATTGGACTACTACTAATAAATATATTGTTTTGTATACTACTAATAAAAATATATACAGTGACTGATGCTGATATTAATTGTACATATGTATCAATATATATATATAATTCAGTCCTAAAGATTCATATAAAGATAAACTGTTCAGATATTCACATTCAGATATAAACTGTTTTAATAACCTTCAGTAATTTAATAACAATTAAATGAAACAATAATTCGTCCTTTCAAACAACATTCTAAATCACCGACTAAACTTACTTTGTATTCGAACTCTGAATTGTGAAATAATCTTTAAAAAAATAAAAATAAAATTTAATTGAAGTCTAAACGAAACACACTATACGTAAGCTTCTGTGTGAGTACTGCGAAGTAAATAACAATAATAATTGGATAATTGTATAGCGCCGTTTTTGTGAAAAATCACCTCAAGGGCGCTGTACAATTTATTAAGAATTCTTAGGTTCTATCTTAATTAACTATTTACAAATCTTAGGTTAAAAGTCCTATAATTATAAACATATTATGTAGTGTTTTTTCATAAAGATTTATAAATACGTTATGGACCTAAACAGTGTTTTTAGTGCAGTTGAGTGGTTTCGGGCTCAGTCTGTATTTGGTCTCCCTTGAATCCAATTTTTTTATTTGAGATTTAAATGATACACCTAAAAGGTATTATTGTGATTTTTGAATGAGAATTGGATTTGGTTATAGAGTTTAGTACCATGGTATAAGAAGCACTGGTAAACAACCCAGTGAGGCCAACATTACTGGATTGTACTATGAAATTTTGTACAGTAATGTATCAATAATAAAAATAAAAAAAATTTAAAAATAAGAAGTTTTTTGCCTAAATGTTAAATTTGTAGTTACTTGTTGAAAGTGTTTTTGATCCTGAGTTCTAGTGTTTCTAATATGCGTGTTGGTTTTTATTTTGTAGTAAAGGAGTATTGTTTTAGAATAGAGTTGTTTAAATGACTTGTTAAAGATTTCTTCGGTGCTATAACAGGGATTATTCAGTATACCCAGGTTAGGCATAATGAAATGAATTTGTACCTACAACAAATGAATAGCATCTCACGACAATTTGACAAAACAATGGGCGATGAAAGGACACCTGCACCATCTTCAATCGGAAATGAAATCATTTCCACTTGCCACTCGGCACTTGCCGGTGTCATCGGATGGCGCAGGGATCGGTTATTGGTACTTTGTAATAATAATAATAATTGAATAGAGTTAAGTGCAAGAGCCATGTTGATCAGATAGGTAATGGCTTATTCAAATAATAACCGGCCGTCTTTTGTTTGCGACTAGCGAGATCAGATGCCCGATTGGCTCGGGCCTGGCCAGGTGTGAGGAAGCGATCGCCAACCAGCACGCAGCTGTCCCACTTATTAATTATAAGTATTTAAATATTCTGTATCTAAAAGTCATTTTATAGTTACGAAGGAAAACTGTAGAGATGTATGAAATAAGTAATTTTGTTAAGTATGAGGTTAGTTATTTTGGCCACACGGTAAGTGGTCATTTTAAACAAAGTTGTTACATTGGTTTTTTCCAGTTTTCCACGATTTTGATTTTTTTAAATATAGAATTATTTATTATATTACAGAATATTGAAAAGTTAAATATTTTTAACAAGCAAATTGATTTATTTACTTTATTTAGTAGTAAATATAACCATATACAAATTTTTATCAGTTACCTCATTTTACCACCTCAAGTGGTTCGTTACGTTTGATGACTTAGCTGGGGTGCCCGGGTTCATGGAGTGAGACTTGTCCGGGTCTTGGTAGTGGACGAGTCTATCCACCGACTGCTTGGCAGGCGCGATTGAGAGAGACTTAAGGGATACTTTTTGACTGCTCCAGCAGGACGCTCTCGGAACCAGCACAGTGAGAAGGGTGGATTCACTTTGGAGGTTAATCACTCCTGGGCACACCACACACCAACCCCCAGATTTCTACCCACCCCCCATACCTTTTTCCTTTCCAGAACTTCCTCCCCTTCCTTTCCTAAAAATACCCACACAACGCATCCTCAAAGATGACATAGGCGTAGGGGAATTGTTTTTCCTCGTGGTCTCCTTTGTGGAGATAATGTTAATATCGTAATTAATTTTAGGTGTGTGCGTAATTTTTTTTGGTTCTTAAATAGCTTAACAATAGGTGTATGTTTTTGGAAAATGTACGGTTTTTACATAATTTTAAACTAACATTTAAAAAATCACTTTAATTTAGGTACCTACTGATATAGAATCCTTTACTTCCATTCTGAAACTATTCGGGAAAAGTAACGGAATGGAATGCTTAACTCTAGTGAAAATGCTCAAGTACAATACAATCGTCGGTCTGTAAATCAAAGCTATTATTATTTTTAATTTTCGTCAATTTGTCGATTCTACGCGGTTTTGAAGAATTTTGTGCAAACGTGTTATGTAGGTATACGAACTCCAAGCCTTCTGTCCAAAAAGCAGACCACTGATATTCGCTCCCTCTTTCCCACATAGGGCGCATACCTATAACATAAATAAACATCAGCTAGCATAATCTTAATAATACTGCGAATATAGTACAAACAACATGAACAATCTACCACATAGTACACGCACCTGTTCCTAGCCTTCATAAACATGGAAACAAATGCACTTCAAATATCGACATACATATTATCTACTCAAATTTAACATTATTTTTTGAATAATAGTTTTTATGTGCCATATTTTTATATCTAATGATCTTCCCATAGGATATATTGCGTATATTTTTCTATCACTTCTGTTTATCTATAATGTTCAAACGTATTCTCATTATTTTTCTATTTCTGTAACATGCACTCAGTCACGTATTATTTATTAATCGCAGTCAATCAGACCGTCATAAGTCACCTGTAAATTTATTATTATTATTTCTACGCCACCTACAATTTCATAACTTTCTCTTTTACTGTAATTAATTATTTTCACGTAAATTTACCTATATACCTACCATCCATTTTATCTTATTTTATATGAAAACCGTGTTTCAGTATCATACACTAATTTCGTAAAAACCCATCTGGATACAGAACAGTAACTTAAATAAAAAGAGAAAATAATTACATGAATAGGTACTAAAACAAACTGGCAATCATTACATTAAATAATTATATATACTTACTTCGACTACCACAATACGGGCTTGTGCCTAGTTTGGCAGTCGAAAAACTATATACCTTAAAAAATATATGTTTATATGTTTATGAATAAGAATAATAAAAAAAAAATAATAAAATATTTGCAACTTATTTGAAATAAGTACTGAAAAGGTTTCGTATCGCTAGCGAAATGTTTTCCCATTGAATCCAATTACGGGGTAATCGTTAGGCTGAAGGTTAATTTTAGTTTCGATAATATGGAGATGATCTCGCAAAATGTCTACCAGCCTCCGTTACCTTCCTTCCTACCTTCCTCTTCCTCCTCTCCCGCCCTACCTCATCCCACCTCTCCCTCCTCCCCCGCCCTACCGCCCTACCGCCCTACCGCCGGGCTCCGACTAATGTATTCCTCCTTCACCGACCAGCTTATTCCAATATTAATGAACGCGAAGGCTGTATTTAGGGTAGGTAAGTACCCAACACTTGGACATTTGTGTCAGTTTTTTTTATTAAAGTCAGTAGATAAAGGTTATTAAATAATAATAATTATTGCCAATTTCACTTTGATTAATTTGATAAGAAATGAAATTTCGCGGAATATTATATTTTTTCGTAATATTTGTAAAGCTGAAAGTATTTATAAAGTAGCTTCAAAATCTATGCATTCAAAAACAAAATACCGATCAGTAGCTGAGTTGGCATCGCGTCTTGGTCCCACCAAGGCGTCGTCAGTTCAATTCCTCGGCTGGCTAATCCATTACCACGCAAGCAACATTTTTCGCTTAATGTGGTGGTAGAAATATTGCCAGGTTATTCGTAACATGGGAACGTTTGTCTATTAAAAAAAATTATAAAATATTGTCAATTTTCCTTGTTTTAAAATTATGAAACTTTTTTCATAGTAATTTTTTTTAGTGTATCGTGCCTTGTTGACATACCTCCTTCTTTAGCCAACGTTTCGGACAACGTTACAGAGTTCATAATTCGGAGAGATGTACAAAATTAGGTGTGTGAATTGAATGTGTAGATTACAGATCTGCCTTGATGACACTGTAACGCTGTCCGAAGTGTTGGCTAAAGAAGGAGATGCCAGACTCTCGAATCATATCTTATAATTTTTTGTTGAAAAATCAGAGAAAAGTTCAGATTTTGCCATTTTTGAAAATGGAAAAAGCGCAGACCTCACGAAGTCTTTTCTAATATTAATTGAAGGATTAAAAATATATTATATTTTATCGCTTGTCTGAATCCTTCATACACTCGTTTCCGATTTTGAAAAGCTTAATTTAAATTCAAATTAAATGAGTTTATTGAACCAGACTTATTCAGAGATCAGAATTTTTGATGATAAATTCTCCAGTGTTCTAGCAATTATGATAAATTCTCCAGTGTTCTAGCAATTATGATAAATTCTCCAGTGTTCTAGCAATTACCTCAATAATGCGATTCGGATTTTAGATCAGTAATTTATGATAAATTCTCCAGTGTTCTAGCAATTACCTCAATAATGCGATTCGGATTTTAGATCAGTAATTTATGATAAATTCTCCAGTGTTCTAGCAATTACCTCAATAATGCGATTCGGATTTTAGATCAGTAATTAGATATATTTTCAATGTGTGTAAGAAAAGAGCCAATATTTCTTTAGTAAATAAAAAGAAAACACTTTGTTTACGTCACTTTATTATTTCTTCCGTCTACCGGTTTCCGTCTACCATCATCAGGACTGAATATAAAATACTGACAAATACAGGGAAATATACAAAATGTAAAAGAAAGAGACAGTAAATTAGAGCGGGACAGTGCGTCAATTGTGACGTAAACAAAGTGTTTTCTTTTTATTTATTTAAAATGTCAAGTCACAATGTGTTTGCTTCTTTTGAAAAATTCTTTAGTAACTTGTGGGTTTTGATTTGATGATTCACACAGTTTTATCGTTATTTTTGCCGTTGGAAATCGAACGGAACTCTCTTTATTAAAGTATCAATAAATACATGCTTATATCTACACCTTAAAAACGTTAAAAAAATCATAGTAAAATGTGCACATCAATAAGATTACCACACACTGTATTAAATTATTTTCACTCTTCACCTGTTTCATATTAAACTTTTAATTCGCGACTTGATGTGTCTGTAATTTCGATGCTATCGGTAACAAGATAGACCCGAACTAATTAAACATATTTTTGTTAAGCGCATTAACCTGATTAAAACTAATTAAACCTACAAATTGCTAAGCCTATAAGTTTAACAACGTGACGTAATTATTGTAACGACGTGTTTGTTGGAGAGCCTTTCTATTTGACGGGTGGCGTCGTTCTGACGAGTGGAGGATGAACTGCGAATGTATTTGCTAAAACTAATTTAGAGGCAAGTTAAATGGTTTCCAGTTGGTGAATGCGTAATTAGAAACCGGGCTAACTGTATTTAGCATAAACGAAGAAGTGGTCCACAACAAACAAGAATATGACGGATGCTGCGGATGAAGATGGATGTTGTCCCGTCACGGCGTGTTTACCCTTGGCCCTCGGGGAAGCTGCATGACAGATACGTATCACCTGAAAAACTGCGTAACCTTTTTTATATGTGCGTAAGACAAGATGAGTTCTGTATTTTTGTAATTTTATTAAAGTTTATTGCTGTACATAATTTTTGTTCATTTTATTTTTAAATTCATAACAACCGAATAATCATTAATTAAGGCCGTGGTCGAGAGGAGAGGCTCTCACGCAAGTAAATTTTGTTTGATTGATTTGTGAAAAATAATATAAGAGATATTTGCGACATGTTCTATAGTAAAAGAAACTCTCTGTATTGACCTGGTGTAAGATCGCCTTTCAAAATTTAAACGTTGCTTTAATCAGCCGAGTTTGGTGACTAGATCTGAATAACCAGGAACTTCCCTAACTTCTTCCTCATCTCCTTCTCATCTCCACTACCTTCAGCCGGATAACATAACCCAATCGGGTATGCCATAGTCTCACTGGCTCCAGAAAGCACTACCGGAGGGACTGTTGAGCGGCATTCACATTAAAAAAAAAAAAACTGATCTCTATTATGGGTCTGTCTGTGAAAGTAATTAAAATGGAGGTAGTGGGGAAGCGAAGGAGACGGGGAAGAGTAAGGTAGGGTATCTGGCTATTCAGATCTGGTCACCAAACATGGCTAAAGCCATTTCAAGTAACGTTTCAATTCTGAATTGTGGTCTTACACCAGGGCGATACTGAGAGTATCCTCCACTCTGGAACGTGCCGCAAATATACTAGGTATGTATATATTATTTTAAATGAATTAATCGTGAAATAACACAATTTAATCAAATACAATTTATTTGCCCACGCCGGGTTTCGATCCCGCGACATTCAGATTGCGAGTCAAAAGCCTTACCGCTAGACCACGCCGGCCGTCGAAACAAATCCTATAGATGTTATGTGTTTGTCACTTTTTAGTGTCGCTATTTTTCGTTTCATCGAGTTTCAAATTTCAACGATGCTAAAGAAGTTTTCATTTAAAAAAAAATCTAAAAAAATAATAATGAATACCTACCGATTGTGCAATGTGCAAGAGGCGGGGGGACGCTCCTCCGGAAACAGTTTATGTAGATCGAAGCAACACCTCTAATTCCATGTCATAAGTTGAAAGTTGAACGGAGTCGAATTAAAATAATAATATAATGTATAAATGAAAGCGGCCGACTTCACCTCGTAACCCCGCCACGGTCGCTTCCAGTCATATCAGGCAGAGGGCAGAGGCATAGAGGCATGGAGGTAGTGAGTAGTGAGGGTGAGGTAGAGAAGTTGCTCGTAACGCTCGTTGTCCGTTGCCTGATGGTGGTGGCTGGCGTAAAACCAATTTAGCGGCGGTCATGATCTCGAGCGGGCAGCCGTGGCAGCCGTGGCAGCCGTGGCCGGGGCATATCCGAGCGTAATCTGCATACGCCCTCCGCGGCGAGAGGCGTCGAGCATTTACTATATTTCCATACATTTCACTCATAAATTATAATGCCCATTCCCATTCCATTATAACGGTCTCCGGTCGGCCGCGGCCCCACAAATCTACAAATCGATACCGCCACGCAAATGGCCTTTTCCCAATCAATTACACGCGGGAACATTAGTATTCACAAAACTCCATTGGATTCATGTTAATCGCTTTAATTATCTCCAGAACATAACTTCATAACACATTACAGCCGAGATGTTGTGATATCTTCTAATTAATAAAATGCGATCGTGCCCTCTCTGTTTGTCTTTAACGATAATGCACAATCAGTCATTATAATACATGTTTTAACCAGGAATACCAGCAAAGGTTCAATAACTAAGATTTAATTTGTGCATAAACACAAACCTTAATTAATGCAGATCATTATGAGTTTTCTATACGTGAACAGACATGTGTATATGTATATACAAGGCAGTGGTAGAATGCTCCAGATTGAGGATATGTACCTTAATCTAAGCAAATCATTATGAGTTTTCATTTTCTATTTCATTTCTTTTAATCTCTTTTATGATGTTCTACACCGTGCGATGATGATTGCATTCTTATTTATTCTGTTTTATAATTAATATTGTGAGCATAAATTTCCTTCTATTCATGTAAAAGCCCACTAGGGCGTAAATAAATATAAATAAATAAATAAATAAATAAATAAATAAATAAATAAATAAATAAATAAATAAATA
The DNA here is from genome assembly GCA_929108145.2 of Limnephilus rhombicus. NCBI lineage: Eukaryota > Metazoa > Arthropoda > Insecta > Trichoptera > Limnephilidae > Limnephilus > Limnephilus rhombicus. Next base: position 1,093,567 of record OV815271.1, on the reverse strand, counting down.
AATAAATAAATAAATAAATAAATAAATAAATAAATAAATAAATAAATAAAATAAATAAATAAATAAATAAACAAAAATAAATAAAAATAGCTTTTGCCCCAGGCTTCGCTCGCGGGGAGTTCCCACTCTGCCTCCTCCACCTTCCCTATCCCCACTCCACTCCTCCCCCCTCCCCCTTACCCCCTCCTCCTACACCCCTCTCCCCATCCCCCCTCCTATCACCACCCCTCACCACCCCTCCATACCCGTTATATTCAAACAGCTCGCGTGCCACCTACTAAAGCGTAACAATCAAACGCATGCAGTTTCTCATTTATAATATTAGTATAGATTAGTATAATTTTAATAATCAAAGGGATCTCCATAGTAACCTAAACAAATAACAAAATGACAGCGCACGTCAAATAATTATTTATAGTTACCAAGCAACACTTTGCTTTTCGTCTGGACCAAAGATATTGAAATATAAGTAGATGTGCTATCTGCAGTTTTTACTAGGTGGGACTGCGCTTCCGTGTGTCGCCGATATTGCTTACCAATTAACAAATAAACGAATAATTAACGAATAAACAAACGAACGTTAAACTAAATGAACGGATTCTTTCCGTATTCAAACTATATTGTTAAACAATAATAATGCACATTTATTACAAGCAATAATTGTCAGCCTGAAACACTCATTTACATTGAAAAATCTTCCGAGAAAAGATACTTGCCGCCAACGGGACTTGAACCAAAATATCTTATCTCGGCAAGTATCTTTTCTCGGAAGATTTTTCAATGTAAATGAGTGTTTCAGGCTGACAATTATTGCTTGTAATAATTGTTACCCTTTGTGCTATGCATAAAAATCTTGTCTAAACGTTAGTTTATAAATTAAAAAAAATAATAATTAATAATGCACATCTTCAAAAAATCAACGAAATGAACAAATTATTTTTGTATGCAAACTACTCTAATTAGGGCGTAGTCCGCCGACAGTTGCACGGACACCATAGCATATCTCTTTTGTATTTGAATATCTTTGGTCTGGACAATAAACGTACAATAAATAATTTCATAACGCCCTTATTCATAAAGCCAGAGCTTACCAATATACTCAGCATATATTACTCGCAAATAATGTAGCTTTCTATTAGTGAAAGAATGTTTAAATTCCATTCGGTATTTTTTGCGTGAGAGATAGGCTGTTTTAATGTTTTTTTCAATGGAAATATAATTTTTTTTTTTCTTCTAACATCGTGTAGAATCACTTCCCGAAATTGGTGCCACTTGCCCCCGGACACCTTGTAGGTATATGAAAGCTCTTTACAGTTGAAGCAATTATAAATTTTATTAACACGTAAAAAAAACACTTTTCCATAAGCGGGTAGTAAAATTTTGTGTAAATATTTACCTATTCGCTGAAAACATACGCGCATTTTCCGAAATTAATTGAACTCTGAATTATGACACCGAGGCTGTCGAATAATGACAAGAGAATTTGATATAAGACATATTCAAAATCGTTACCAACTTGATGTTCAAAATCACTTGCTAGGTAGGTAACTCGAACCCGTGACCTCGATGATAATTCACTCGCGCTTTTAACCCCTCGACCACATAGCCTGTTGCGGGCAGAGTAGACGCAATAATACGGAGCCTTCTACCTAGTACCTACTTACTACACACACAACTCTCGCACGCCGTACCTGTAACCTGTAAGTTACCCGCTCTTATTATTATATAAAACAAGGGGTCCAAAGCACTGTCTGTTGTAAAGATGAACTCCGGCACTTAAGGTTTGCTCCCACAGCCCACAGCACCCAGCATCTCAGTATCTGGACCAGGAGTATGTAAATTGCAGCTAAATATCTCTCGCCACGCCGATCCGGCCTATCGCTCCGGCAAGATCTCCTGTGGGAAGGTTTAACTTTAAATATATTTATGGACAATATCTAAATGATCTCGGCTGCGGCTACCATTTTCACACGATATATGTATTAACAATCGGGTGGAGAAACATCGTGCCACATTATATATTTATAACAATAAAATAACAATGGCAAGATAATATTAAATAGTTCTGCTTTATCTTTGAATTGTTTTCTTTTATTTTAATATCAAACTAACATGACGCCTCGTACGGTATGTCGAAAAGTATTAAGGTCGTTTAATTTCACGTTAATGTATTTGTCACTTATCTACTATCAAATACCACATAACGTCTTGGGGAAACTCGTACAAGACAAATATAGGTTACATTCAAACAATTCAAAACTCTATGACCAAGCTCTTGATAAGCAAAAGCATTTATGCCCAAGTAAGAGACATACAATTATTACATGAGATATTATGGTTTAAAATTGTAAGCCAAAACCTGTTGTCGGATTTAATATACATACAAAGAAAAAGTAGATCATGCACATAGCACTAGATTTAGTAAAATGAGTGTTTGTCTATTCCAAAAATTATAAATAAATACGGGCAACGAACATTTACTTATCTTCTCTCCACCATATTTAATATGATGCCAATGAACATAAAAATCGAATCTAATTGCACCACCGATCTCAAAAAAAAATAATAAACAATGACTAATAGATCAAGACTTTTTATATTGATATTGTTTATAGTCTTATCTTTAAATATGACTATGAATAATTAGCCGGTGTTAAAATTGTGTAGGTACGTCTGTGTATTTTAGGCCTTTGTATTGTAGTTACTTTCAAATTGTGTAGGTACGTCTGTGTATTTTAGGCCTTTGTATTGTAGTTACTTTCAAATTGTGTAGGTACGTCTGTGTATTTTAGGCCTTTGTATTGTAGTTACTTTCAAATTGTGTAGGTACGTCTGTGTATTTTAGGCCTTTGTATTGTAGTTACTTTCAAATTATTCTTCTGCATCTACCTATTTTGTTTTTTTTTGTGTCTTGTTATATTTGTGCTTACATATTAATATTGTTAAATAAACTTACTGACAAACTTAAAAAGAAAAAATAATAAAATAATGAAAAAATAAAAATAAAAATAAAAACTCTGTATTACGCAAAATTAAACCAAAATAAAATCCCACGCCAAAACTTAAATACATAAATTGAGAATCAGATTTCTATTTATATTTAATTCACTAGCTGGTCCCGGCATGCGTTGCTATGCCATTTATTAATGAAATTATTTCTCCCTGAGTGTCCCTTCCCATTCGTCCCTTTCGCCTCCCCTTCTTCTCCTGCGTCCTCTTCCCCTCTCGCGTTCCCACTCCGTCACTTCCACCTTCCCTCTCCCCACTCTACTCCCACCCCTTCCCCGTTCTGCGAATCCCCCTCCCGAGTTCCCCTCTCCCCTCCCCTCTCCCAGGTTCCCCTCCCCCTCCCTGGTTCCCCTCCCCCATCTCTCTCTCCCTCCCGCTTTCCATAGCAATAGCCGCTTCCTCGCTTGCCACCAATAGCAATTTTTTTATACAAATTTCATAATGCCAGAGCTCACCGGAAGTTTTATAAAAACCTTATCCTGACAATAAAAAACACACAAAAAAAAAGAATTATCCAATTTGGTGCAGTCGTTCGAAAGTTATGCGCTTAGCAACACATTCAGCGATTCATTTTTATATTATAGAAGATGACTGTTCTTTTCTTTATTTCAACGAAAACAATCGTGACTCTACGATATCAATATAATGATTATTTGTTGACACCAAAAGCATGATCCGATACGTCGCATGTCAAGCCGCAAGCGTCGCATACAGAATGAGCGTAGCCTTGACAGATTGTCGGGAGGGGTGGGGTGGTGTGGGTGAGGCATCCTTGCCCCTAGCAAGGCCGGGTAGTATTTGCGTGCAATTACCCGCATAATATTTTACGTGGCCCCAACACACGTGACGGAGCAAGTCAGATTGCGATCTACATACGAGCGGCTCTGGATGCAAGTGGGATAACTTTTTATTCACTTTGATGCAGGTTCAGACTTTCATAATGATATACTAAAATATATTTTAGTGTGTTATATACAGTATAAGTACCATAAAATATGTGTTTACTTTTGTAAATAAATACGTTGCTTTAACACGGTACACAATACAAATATTTTGATAATTTACATAGCGCCGTTTTTGCAAAAATTGTCTGTTAAAAAGACTTTAAAACTTTAGACTATTTGATTCATTTCGATTCGTTGGCGAGAATTTACTTATGCCTACTACCTGTACAATATTTAAAGTTAAATTAAATTAAAACAAATAACTTTGCAAAAACACCACTTGGTATAAAATCAAAATTATCAATATTTTTCATTTGATTAAATAGTATTCTAAATTAAATAAAATCAAATCAATCAAATGAAACGTTTCTTTAATTAATCCTATCTTGACGAAGAAAACTTTAAAACGTTAAAAAGACTTTAAAACAATTTTGGAAAATTTTTGATGATATTGATTATATAATCAATAGTGGTGTTTTTTTTACAAAGCTTTATGTTTTCATTTAACTAAAAATGACGCCACAAAGTGTATTTGCAAGTTTGGGGAAGAAATATTTGAAGTGTTTTTTCTTGTTATAATACGTGATGTTTTGTTTTTTAGTTTTAGCAAAGAGATCCTAAAAAATCTAAAAACATTTTTTTTTTTCGAAAAATTCGTGAAAATTACTAAACATGACTAGGCAGCAACCTATCCCATTTAAATTGGGCTTTATGGATACCTTGCCGGGATTCTCTTTATAGGGATTTATAAAGCCCTACTTAACTGCATTCTTTCCAACTGAGCTTTCAGTAAATGAGATGGCACTTTGCAACAAAGTCGACCTCCTGATTATCTCTGAAAATGACCAGAGAAGGTGGTTTTCCGCTTCCACCTTTCTACTCGATGGCCAGTTTTATCATTCACATGCTGTTGGATATTCACAAGTCTTAATTGGACCTTATCGATAATGGAATGGTTGCAAGAAATGTGTTATTATACCTATAATATTAATCCGATGGTTTTAAAAGATTTATGTTTTTAACATTTATTAAAAAAAACATACAGCTAGTAGAAAAAAATACATTTTATAATAAATTACCTAATAAGAAACACAAAAAGAAAAAAATAGTTTAAGAAATACAGTTACATTATATAAGTAATTAAAAATAAAATAATCTGACTACATTAATTTTTTTTCATACTCCGCACATATTCTATCAAAAATAACGAAAGGTTTTTTTCTTAAATAAAACACGCTTTTTATGTGAATACTGCACAAGAGTCCCAACTGCTACCGTCTGGAGCCAATGAGACTACGGCATCCTCAATTGGAGTATGTTGTGAGGCTGAAAAAGGTGGGGAGGAGGAAGGTGGGGAAGTACCTGGCTATCAGATCTGGTCACCAAACACGGCTATTCTGAATGGTGGTCTTACACCATGGCGATAATGAGAGTATCTTTCACTCTGGAATGAGCCGCAAAAATATCATATATTATTTGTAAATGATTAAATTGTGTAACACAAATCAACTTATGTTTGCGCACGCCGGGATTTGAACCCGTGACCTTCGATCGCCGCCGCCGGTCGAAATTTTTATCCCTCGACCACGGAGGCCACGACATCTTCTTGCAGGATAATTGCGAACATAATTGTAAACAATTAAAGCTCTGATATAATGTTGTAGGGTAGATTAAAATATCTTGAACAATATTTTGATCAAACTGAAAGTCAGTTGGTGTGAGGTTTTGTAACTGGATGTTTTCGCCCTTAACCACTCAAAAATTGGCAACACGGGTTGTTGGTTGTTGGTTGTTGTTGTTGTTGTTTGTTGCTGTTGCTGGTTGTTGTTGTAGTTCGTCTTCTATCTGTTCTCATTTTGGTATTTTATTTAGATGATAAGATTATCTCCGATATTTTGAAATAAAATCATGAATGTTATTGAAAAAGTTGATTTTGCTAGGAGATTTAACCATCTCAAATAACTAATTTCAGGAGCTTTCTTTACTGATTAATTTTGCAATAAGCGATCATATCGGCGCCAAATGTAAGTACGATATTTTCTCAAAATGTTCAAAATAGATTTTAAAGGTACCTTAACTTACGCTCTTTTCGATCTCATGTCAGTAATGAAGACTATGCAAAGTTCTTCAACATACAGTCGTTAACTTGCCGAAGAAATGTAGCAGATTCAGTAATGTTATTTCATATTACTGATCTTCTTCAACGCCTGTCATTCCATGTTCCAAATCGCATCAGCAGACAGTCGCTTATTTTTATTATCCCTATTTGCGAGACCAACTCCAAACAAAACTCATTTATCTACAGATTATTACCACATTGACATTTTTAACTCGACTTTACGTGACATAAAACGAAAACTCACTAAGCAACATGGCTCGAACTAGAAAGTTTAATTCCTATATATTCCCGGCATCTTAATCCTAATTCTATGTTACTTCTCCCCCCTCCCCGCTCATATATTGTAACAAAGATAAATTAATTAAGAAAACACCCTTACAACGTCATATAGGGATGAATCGCAATTCTGTCCTTCTATAAGTTGTAAACATTGATCGTTAAACTGCAATATTTTTTCACCGAAAACAGTTCGCGACACCTGCGCTAGTCACACTTAGGTTTTTTGTAACAACTCCCTCTCGAGGCATTCCAGATCCCTATTGTCTCGGCTGATATGATGATGACCGGCTTTGTCTTTTTTTGCGCTCGGTTTGGTTTTTACGGCATCCGCAAACCAACCACCCTTGTCCCATCTTCCTACACGCACGTCAATACGTACCTATTCCAAGTCCGGCCAGGTAGAACTACTACACGTAAGTTACCGCGCGAAACACCGAAATGCTCCCACTAACCGAACGTTTAGGTTTAGGGCAATTGTTTAAATTGAAGAAATTTACATAATGCGCATAACGACCCTCTCTTGTTCCGTAATGCACGTTCATCGCTACCTTCGAGATAGCTAAAAGGATAGAACACCATAATGCATGTATTAATAAGGTTGCAGTGGAGAAAGCCTTTGAAGGAGAATATAGTGCAGTTTGTATGCATAGTTTTCCCGCAACCGTTGCTGTTCCGAGGTGTGGCAACAAACAACGATGGCTCCCTTTGAGCGCTGCACTTACCTTTATAATACCTAGTATAAGTTTCATAATATAATTAAATTCCTAGTGCTGTATTTGACATTTCATTTGAAGTGTAACATGCACGAGTATCGCAGGGTCGAATCGTGTATTGTAAAACAAATCAAATTCATTATTAAACTATGTGAAAATGTGAACACCACCATTCACGAAAAACATAATTCTCCATTCACAGCATCACCTTTGTCAATCGTACCGTACATTCCATATAATAAAACACAATGCAATTCACCGTTGTCATAAATATTATAATGTAACTGTGTAAAATGATTACTTTATAAGTCTACAAGTATAGCGTATAGAAATTAAAATAATAAATGGAAAGAAAATACTTGGTTTTAAGTAACTTTATTGATTTATTTTCACTGTCTACCGGTTTCGGTACCTACGAGTATGTACCATCAACAGAACTGTTATAAAAGTAATGCTATAAAGTACAGAACTTTCTATATATATAGAAAGAAAGGGACAGTATACTAGAATGGGACAGTGCGTCAGTTGGGGGAGGGAGGTGATGGAGGGGAGTGTGAGATAAGTGAAGTAACACGGAACATACTTAAAATAGGGCTGAAGGTTAAATTTAATTTACAGAAGTACGCATATGTGTACTTCTGTATTTGATAACATTATTTTTATAATAGTCCTGATTATGGTACAGAGGTACCGAATCCGGTAGACAGTGAAAATAAATCAATAAAGTGACTTAAAACCAAATATTTTCTTTTCATTTATTTAAAATATCAATTCACAATGTGTTTGCTTCTTTTGAAAAATTAAAATAATAGATGTCTCCACCTTGAAGTAGCCTACATTTCTGAGTTCTAATCAGAGGTTACTGGTTCGATTGCAGTGCAATTATAATCGATTTATTCATAAAATATGTCGTCAGATCCAGGTGTTTCCTGTATGATAAATTTTGATCTTGCGTTCTGTGGTAGGAAGCATCTTTAGATAAATAAAGGGTCATGGTTTAATTTCAACGTTAACTGATAAACTGACATGGTAGAATACAATACTCATTTTAATTTAACCACTTTGTGGTCTAGTCCTTTGCGGTTTTCCTTTTAATTCCATATCCGAGGCCTGTTCAAATGGCCGATTGGTACAAAGTAGTCCTGGGTCGATCGATCGTTTTACACGACCCGGGTCGCTCACGACGCACTGGCGTCACGAGCGGGTCATGAAGACCCGCTCTTTTCGCGACACAAAATATAAAACTCGATTACACTTCACCCAGCTACTTTCTACTACAGTCGAGAGAGCGGGTGGCGAAGCCCGGGTGTTGACAACCCGTTCACTCTCTCATACATCTATCTATCGTCGCTCGCCCTGCCACATCCGCACCCGAAACCCAGGTTGCAGTAGTAGAGCGGTTACGAGAAGTGGGTCGCGAGACCCGGGTGCTGACGAAAAAATGACCCGCTCGCTCTTTGGTGGTCCGTGAGCGGGTTTCAATTAGCGGGTTATTCATGATCGACCCAGGACTAGTACAAAGGGAGTTAGTTGCTAGAAAGCGGCTCTGTCGTTGAACAGTGAGTTCTGAGCTCTGAGCATCGAGTAAGCAGAAGGCTTTGCTACGGTTAGTTAACCCCCAGTATCTTGGCAGAATAAATGTTAACCAGACATGATGGTATTTAAATGAAGTAGTCGCTGCAATAAGATTGTTTTGGAGCCCTTGCTCCGTGGTCCGAGAGGGTACCACTAATTTTATGACGGTAATTATGTGAGGTCTTCATTTGAGTTCTTGACGCTGCCTAGTCATAAAAGATTAGTCAGAATCCCAAACATGCATTCACTTCTGATTATAATTGCTAATTAATGCAATCTTTACTTTAATTTAATATGGTAATTTCACACAAGGAAGATATGATTTAATTGTTTTTAGTTTATTTATCAAATGTTGTATTCATATTATGTTATTATAAAACTGTTTTTTTGCTTTTCTTACAACTTTGTTTTATTTCGAAGAAAAAAATTTAAATAAGCAATAGAGGCGTACCGTGTGTTTTTCTTTGGTTTTTGAGATGAAAAGATAATGTTTGGTAGGATTTTTATATACGACCAATTAATTTGATCACATTCCTAATTTCGTTTGTAATTTTTCACATCCATGGTACTAACCGCGCCACCATAGCTTGTCATTGTATTCGGTTTATTAAATTTATTTTAGCATTATCATAGGAAAAAAATGTTAAATTTGAATTTCACTTTTGTTTTCTTGATTGCATGTATGAATGAAGTGAATGTATGAATCGTGGAAGTGGAAATCAACCCACTTCCCGACTCCGATCGAGCTGAAACTCGGCAGATGAACTCGTTGTCGAAGACAATGCAATCTGCTAAAAAAAGATATTTGAATTTCTTTTAAAAGACACTTGCATTTAGATGTATTACATTAATGTCAAAAATGGAAATATAAAAAAAAAACTGTTTTTATTTCTAGTTTGTATTCAATAAAATTGTGTATTTAATGATTTGTATTAAGGACGATAGAGCCATCCACCGTGAAGGCAGATGTTTGTATCACGCTCGTACTATCATTTAATTGAATGTAGGAAACGTTTTGAATATTTAAAACATAACTCAAAGCGATCATAGCGCACATTGCTTACTACTTAATAATATAAACCATTTTAATTAAAATTTTACTCATCAACATGTATGAATCACATCCGGTGTTTAGCTCTCGGCATTCCACATCTTCATTCCTTGCACAGCTACTATGGAACAGTACAGCACAGTGCAGAATAGTACAGAACAATACAGTACAGTACGGTTCGAAACAGTACAGCAGTAAGAACAGAATAATTTAAAATAGTGCAGTACAGAACAGGACTGTGCAGAGCAGTAGATAACAATACAGAACAGTACATTACATTACTAGTAGAGAACAACACGGTGCAGAACGGTACAGTACAGAACCAAATATTACAGAACAGTAAGGTACAGTAGATACTAAACAGTACATTTCAGTCAGAACAAAACAGTACAGTAGATAAAAATATAGTAGGTATAATAGAAGTAACAGTACAGACTAGTGCTATACAGAGCAGTAGAGAATGGTAAAGAATAGTGCATAACAGAACAGCACAGCATAAAACAGTTAAAACAGAACAGTACAGAAAAACACAGAAGTAAATAGTACACTACAATACAGAACAGTACAGATCAAAATATTACACAACAGTAAAGTACAGTACTAAACAGTACATTTCAGTCAGAACTAAACAGTACAGTAGATAAAAATATAGAAATAACAATACAGACAAAGCAGTAGAGAATGGTACAGAATAGTACATAACAGCGTAAAACAGTTAAAACAGAACAGTACAGAAAAACACAGAAGTAAATAGTACAGTACGGGACAGAACAGTACAGTACAGAACAGTAGATTACGGAACAGTACAGTAGAGGTACGAACAAGTACAAAACAATCAGAATAGAACAGTACAGAATATTTCAATACCGATCAGTACAGAATGAATGGAACACAACATAACAGAACAGTATATAATACAATGGAACAGAATAGAACACAAGAGTAGAGAACAATATAGAACTCATCATTACAGTGGTGTCATTTGAATATAGTTACATTGGCAGAATCAGTGTCTCGGTTTAAAGTAGGTGTTGGAGTTGGAGTTGATGTGAGGAACAGTTACCGCGGAACGCCACGGTTTGGAGAGCATTCAATTACCACGACAACTGAAACTACGGGAGCACAACGCACTCACTAACTAACTACCGACTTCATACTAACAACACCGGGACCGGGTATTCAAATACCCTAAATACCGAGCTATTTTCACAGCATTATCATTAGGCAGATAGCATTAAATTTACGGTTCCATAATGGTTGACATCACATTAGCGCACTCAGCGACCTAGGCACAATTTTACCATCTTTTTCAGAACAGTCACTCGCTTTCTCAATTCTACACCTCGCTGGAGATCATGATAGTTTTTAGAAGAAAAAATATTTCCTTTTACAATACTCTACGTAAAAGAAAGCACTGCTATCGGTGCATGTGTGCATGCGTGATTTTAAATTGTTCAAATGAACTTTTAATTTTCATAATTGGTACTAAAAAAGGATAAATCATATCAGACCAGTGACAAAGTAGACACCCAAATTAGTTTATTAATCAATCATTTTAATTATTTGAAAAAGTATCCATTTATTGTGTTTAAATATTTGACAGATATAAATCTGATTATTTTTATGGTTTTCGTACGGTGTTTATTCGAAATGTAATAATTGTCTCTATATTATCTAAGCACAAAATTATATTTTATTTTAGAAAAATGAAACAATACAACTTTGTATAAAACACTTATATAATGCGTAAATCCTACCGGTTTCGGAACAAACGTTCCTTCTTCAGGGAAAGCTTATACTAATTTGACAGTTTCGAATAATGTTTTATTATGGTACAATGTTTCCCTGAAGAGGGATCGTTTGTTCCGAAACCGGTAGGATTTACGCATCATATAAGTGGTTTATACAAAGTTGTATTGTTTCATTTTTCTATAATGGATAACCACAAAGTGATAGCTACATTCAAAAATATAAATTTTATTTATTGATTGGCTTTTACATATCGAATACAAATTTCATGTATAACAACAGTTTAATATAGGTAAAAAAGATTACAAAATATATAAATAAAGCATAAACTCAATATAATAATTAAGAATATCATTACATAGTATAAAATGAAGTCGCTCAAAATGTACGTGCGCGTTAATCTTTTAAACTACGCAACGGATTTTCATACGGTTTTCACCAATAGATAGAGTGATTGAAGAGGAATGTTTATATGTATAATAAATGTAAATTATATTAGAGAAAAGCCGAGAAATTCAAAGAAAACATATTTTTGTGCGATTTAAAACGGCTGGCGGGCCGTACTATAGTCACTTTTGAAATTCGTTCTACGGAAGAAATTGGAAAATAGATGTCCTAGAGTAAGTAGGTATTTCATTTTCCCTTTTCAAATATCCAGTGTTGCATTGCAAGCATTGTATAATTAATTACGGCGAGTTAATTAGTAGAGAAAAGCCGATAAATTCAAATATTCAATTCAGGCAGCGGGCAGCCGGCAGCTGGCAAGCGGGTGGTGTGGATTTTATAAAGATTGGGTAATGGCATTGTGTTTCGTTAGCCACAGCAACGTGTGGCCGGGTCTGCTAGTAAATATGTCAAACCACGAAGTGATTGCTTTCTACAATAATAAGAATATACTCGTACATTATTTACATATAAAAAGTTGTGGATATTATAAAGAAAATTGACAGTATTTGTTTCTGATGATTCTCTACACCTTTTAGCTTGCAGCTATCTCTCTTACACTTGCCTGACATCAAATATCGCCATCGCATTTGAATTTCATAATCATAGTAAAACCGGGTTTTGCAGTGGAAATTTATTATATGGCTTCACAAATCCTACAATAAATAATATCCGGTGATTTCTCACGGGTTTGCACTAGTTAAAAATAACCAATATTAACTGTCAATATTGCAAATGTATAAACGTAAACGTAAACAGTTGTAAAGAAGAAACATTAGATAAAAAAATTATTAGATGTAAAGCCCCGAAAAAGGGCGTTACTAAATAAATAAATAAATAAATAAATAAATAAATAAATAAATAAATAAATAAATAAATAAATAAATAAATAAATAAATAAATAAATAAATAAATAAATAAATAAATAAATAAATAAATAAATAAATAAATAAATAAATAAATAAATAAATAAATAAATAAATAAATAAATAAATAAATAAATAAATAAATAAATAAATAAATAAATAAATAAATAAATAAATAAATAAATAAATAAATAAATAAATAAATAAATAAATAAATAAATAAATAAATAAATAAATAAATAAATAAATAAATAAATAAATAAATAAATAAATAAATAAATAAATAAATAAATAAATAAATAAATAAATAAATAAATAAATAAATAAATAAATAAATATATAAATAAATAAATAAATAAATAAATAAATAAATAAATACATAAATAAATAAATAAATAAATTAGTGGGTAGGAACTGATTAATTCATCAACACGCCTCTCTAACTCTCTATCGGGATCACCTGGTACAATCTTATCTCCTAGGTGGCTCTCTTCATTACAATATCCATTCATAAATGTTCTACATTGCTCTCCTCCTTCTATTACTTAAGTAATTTCCTGTTTCCATCTCCTACTCTGTTACTTGTAATAACTAACTAATATTGGAAAAGGCTTTGCGAATGATGTTTGATTTTTTGTATCTTAATTTAATTTGAAGTTTTTTATTGTTTTTCTTTCTAATCTCATTTCAAATTCAACACACAATCGAAATCACATTAGTTCACACAGACGCACTCGAGGTAACTCATTACAACATTAAAAAACAGTTAGCATTATAATGAAATATGATCGAAGGCGAACATCCCAGTGATATGCTTATACATAATGCCACTTTAATCTGTCGGTAATTTCCTAAGAATGTGTACGAGCTCGGCCCGCGCCGTATTTACATATCACATAACCGCCCGCGCTGTGCTCTAGGCTCTCCTAGCTCTGAATATAAAGTTCACAATCACATTCAACGAGAAACACAAAACGCATTGTTTAAATCGCCTTAGTATTCTTGCTCCAAACTAGGCGCTATTATAAAAATATGGTTGAAACAAAAAGGCAAACGAGACGTTGCTGTGATGTTATATTTTGACAGTGTGGAATTAAAATGAGATTAGGAATGGTGCGTGATTTGCCTGGGCGGGCCGGGCTCACCTACTCGTTCTTAGTACCTCTAGTACCTGCCTAACTCTCACAGAGCAGGCTACGTCGATGTTGCTTCATGGTTACTAGAACTTCAAAATTCAGTGCGCCACATCCTTCCATTCGAAGATATTTAAAATATACCGGTTGTCCTGAAAACACCACTGTATTCACGTCCCAATGTTCGCCCTTCCTGGCCGACGTGATTTACGACGAGAGAAGAATACTTTTCAGGAAACGGGCTGCCTCCATTTCTCAAATCAATAAGTTTATCTTTAATGGAATATATCAACTATGCGACAAAAGTAGATCTGATCAGAATCGCGACTGCATTTCAATTGGCTGTTCCCACGGATCGGGAGAGCACAGAGGCGAGGAGGTAACAGGTAATTATTGCAGCCACCTTAGTCCGAACGTATCCAGTGATCGCTTTAGTTAAATGGACAATAGTAAAAATTGAGTCTATTAACGGTGTTTTTTTGTCTATGGAGTAAACGCCGACATTTACCCTTTCGTGGAGGTGGTTGAATATAAAGACTCGAGCGATGCAATGATCGGGTGTAGGTATGTGACATATTGCAGCATAGGGCAGAAAGCCAACCGGATGACGACAGGTGGAACCACTGCGCTTTTCTCCGTCCTCGCGAGTTATGCAAATGCTAATGGGATTCTAGAATAAACTATCTATTACTGATGCAGAAAGTGGCAGAAAGTTAGTGTCGGCGATGAATGATTACATGACGAATGGAAAAAAGACAGGTAGCTTGGAATAGTACCTACCTAAAGTGATATGTGATTAGATTGTGACTAGTTAGATTATTTTATAACCTATGTGCGATTTTGTAATGGGAACATTCTGAGAGAAAGTTTAACACTGTCTGTAAATCTTGTCACTTGAGAGTGTAGGTGCTAACCCTTGTGTAATGTCGGGGGTTGGGAGAAAAGTTTGATTGGTGAAACCAAGCAAGCGCTCATGATCCCATTTAGGAATATAAATTGAAATTCCTATACGGCCATGAAGGTGAATTCCAATGCTGGATATCCCGATATAATACTGATGGAAACATTCTGGTTAATTTGCACCTTATCATCGAAACACAATACAAATCATCTAAACTCTACATAATACCCGAGTCAAAAATAAAGGACTACTCCAAACTCCTTTTGATAAAACCACTTTTGCACAAAAGATATTTTGAATACATAGCAAGCAAACTAGACTAGACAATACACTACCAGCTAGGCTTAGGCAAGTACACTGACTAAATTCAAACATGAAATAAAGAATTCGATTGTTTAATTATTGGTTTTGAATATTAGTTTTCGTACAATTTAACCTTTATAATAGCTCTACACTCCATCGAATTATAATGTAAAACTTAACTTCCATTTTATTGTATCTATTTTATTTCATATGTTCTTTGTATATTTTTAATTTTATTCTCATTTATGGGTTTAACCTTTTTTTTCATAAATCTTCTGTCAACCAAAGAAACGATGTACCTACTGTATTTAACCTTATGTGTTACATACCTACATACTGTGTATGTATTAAAGGATTTCGTGACAGTTGATTCCCCTACAGTTGGCCTCAAATATAATATCATATTTGAGGCCAACTGGCCGGAGTGCGCAAGTAACTTTTATTTGAATTATTTGTGTGTTTTTCACAATTTACTAATTTAAAATAATATATTTTATTTAAATAAAATGAAGACAATATAAGCGAAACTCAACCGAAAATCTGGAAACAGAAAAATCAGAAAAACATATTGACACCTCTGGGACTCGAACCCAGGACCTCTTGCTCTGGGTTCGAGTCCCAGAGGTGTCAATATGTTTTTCTGATTTTTCTGTTTCCAGATTTTCGATTGAGTTTCGCTTATATTGTCTTCATTTTATTTAAATATTACAATTTGAGGTTTTACTCATAAAGTTAAAAATAAAAAATACAATATATTTTATGTTTGTGGCACGTTCTAGGGTGGAAGATACTCACAGTATCGCCCTGGTTTAAGGCCACCATTCAGAATTGAAACGTTGCTTTAATTGGTTTTAGTCGTATTTGGTGACCAAATTTGAATAGCCAGGTACTTATATACCTTTCTCTCCCCCATCTCCTTCATCTCCCCGCTTACTTCAGACTCACAACCTATTCCAATTGTGGATGCCATAGTCTTACTGGCTCCGTAAAAGGTTGGGAGCAGTTGAGACTCTTGTGCGGTATTCACATTAAAAAACACAAACACAAATACAAAATTTAACAAAGTGTTCCGAAGGTGTGTGGAGAGAGGATCAGAAGTATAAAACACATTTTCATTCAAATACGTTAAGACTAAAACTACTTGTCTATATACGATATACGAGTACTGTATATAACAGCGTATAAGTACAAAAAATCGACACTGTAAATAAATTCGTTTGATAAACCAACTTATTTTTAAAGTTAATTTTGTAGTCGATTTTAGTTTTGAAATTGGTAAAAAATTATAATTTCATAATAATTATAGTTTCGGGGGGCCAACTGTCGGGGGTTCAACTTTCGGGTCACCGTATTTATGTACCTTATACGTCTGTCTCTCCACGGGGATTTCCAAGGGAGACAGGCACCAAAGAATCATATTTTATGTAGTCAAATAAAAATATGTGCATGCGTATGAAACTGCCGACTAATTGAGTTAAGGTGTTAGTGTCCAAAGTAATTACTGTGAAGAATAAATTATATAATAGTTGATGCTCGCGGGTTGAGTTCCTACTTTGCTGATTGATGGTTTTTGGATAAACGTGAAAGCCCCAATAAGTCACTCCAGTGAAAAATATTATGGCTTTAAAAAAATACGTTCATATGTTTTATTTGATAATATTAAACGCAGAGTTTTTAAAAATTATTAAAAAGTCCATTTTTAATCGGGTCATAGAAACACGCCGTCAAGTTGGTATTATTGAAATGTTTAGTGGTGACGTCACTGAACACCTAAAGTCATTGTATGGGAATGTAGGTATGACACAAGCCATCGTATTAACAATGTTTCATCTTATTAGTTTATTTACATACTGTATACAGAGATTTATTTGTTGTGTTTATTGAAACATTATTTAGGCCTAAATAATTCAGTTTCAAAAATAAAGGTATCTCTTATTAGTTTATCTCTATTATTGAAAATATTCAAAAACTACTGCACAAAAAAAATAGAAATGCTACTCTAGGGAGAATACTTCGAACTCTGAATTTCAAAATGGCGCCAGTTGAACAGCTGAATGCCCGATCTTATAGTAACTTTTCGGGAGTGATGACGTCACACGACTCACTGCACATACGATGGTTTTCGGGGGATCTTGAATAATTAAAACATTGACAATTATTTTAACTATTAAAACTAACTCCAAAAATAAAAATAAATATGCAGTTATTTAAGTTAGAAGGTCATTATTCATTAAAAAAATAAGACTGGAGTTCCTTATTGTTGAGAGAAAATTTGCACGAGTGGCTACCAAACATAACATCACATTTCTAGGCGTTTCAATTTTCACCCGTAATAAATGTAATAATATGTACTCAAATACCAATCATATTATCGTAAAAGGGTGAGGGATGGAAATCAATTCGTACATCCGATGGGTTTTTCTATCACGGGTTCGGGGGCGGGGGGGTGCAGGATATGTGGGGCGGCCACTCACTTCTCCCAGCCAGCCCCTACCTAACCATAACTGTGGTTGTGCCTGTTGGTGTATGACATGACGGGATTGCCTTCCTTTAATGCTTCTTTGACCACTTAAAATCTGGGAGGGCAGCTGAAGCCTCGCCGCTCCCGGAAAATATTTCCAAACCCTTCAACGGATATTTAACTCAAAACAGATATCGTATAACGTGGCAAGCAACGTACGTGCATTTGTGTAATATTCTGAATGGTGTTCTTACACCAGGGCGATACTGAAAGTATCTTCCCTTCTGGATCGTGCGGCAAATATACTATACTAGCTAGTTCCCGGCGTACGTTGCTATGCCATTTAATAAAGAAATTATTTCTCTCCCTGCGTGTCCTTTCCCATTCTTCCCGTTACCCTTCCGCCTCCCCTCTCCTCTCGCATTACCACTCTGATTCCTCCACCTTCCCTCTCCCCACTCCACTCCCCTCCTTTCCCCGTCCCGCGAACCTCCCTCCCGAGTTCCCCTCCCCCTCCCAGGTTCCCCTTCCCCCACCCGTATTCGCCTCCCCGCGAATCCCCCTCCCGAGTTCCCTTCCCCCCTTCCGAGTTCCCCTCCCCCTCCCGAGTTCCCTTCCTCTCTACCTGGTTCCCCTCCCTTCTCCCGCATTCCATACATTCATTCCCAGTACATTCAGTTATCAAACAGCTCGCGTGCCACCTATTGCAATTTTCTATGCAAATTTCATAATGCCAGAGCTCGTATATGTTATTCTGATGTATGACCTATATTATTGTTAAGTTTCATTAAAATTCATTCAGTGTGTTTGTGTGAAAAAATAACAAAAATACATCCATTCAAACTTTCCCCTTTATAATATTAGTAAGATATTATTTTTAATGAATTAATTGCTAAATCAAATAAAATTTATCTACGAATGTTGGGATTCGATTTCGCGACCATAGGATTTGCGAGTCAAGAGCCTTAACCCTAGATTACGGAGGCCGTCAAATACTAATCATAAGTAGTTATTTATTTTTTAACACATATGGTTATTTACAATGTCACGGACTGGGAAGATAAAAGATTTCTGACTATTTGGACTTATATTATGATGTCGAGTAAAAAGGGAGGAAGGGGTAAATTTATTTAATGTGAATACTTCACAAGAGTCCCAATTGCTCTAACCGTTTGGCATCCCCAATAGAGATATGATGTGAGGCTGAAAGTAGAGGGGAGGGAAGAAGATGGGACGAAGGAAGGTGGGAAAGTATCTAACTGGATATTCAGATCAAGCAATTAGGGTGTATAAAATAGGACGTAGAACAGTTCAATCGATAAAATGGCAGAAACTTTTGTTTAATTCCTCGTGAATTTATTAAATTTGTTTTATTGCATGCAGTAAAAAGCTACTTCCGCATTCCGTTCTCTTGCGGAAGTATCATTCCTGTTTTAAAAAATAATTGCAAAATAATTTAAAGTCAGTGCCCAGTGCAACTGCCCACACTACAGCAGGCTGCACTTCATCAAATAAAAATGCATAGCTGATTTATGGTACATTATTCTAAGATTGCGAACTCTGCGTGGAATTACAACGAATGCAACAATGCATGCTAAAAAATATTAAATAAATTTTATGAAAGGAAATACTCGGACTTATATTGCATAGAACTTTGTTCAATCGAAATATTTATTTATTCATTTAAACGCCATGAAATGGCTTTTACATTAAAGGGGCACATGAGATTATAAGTAGTATACAGCGGGGTAACAGTATAATATTAAGAACAAAATAAGAATAAATTATTGCACAAAAAAAAATATTACTGAAGTGATTCAGTTATTATTAGAAGTACAATGAGATATTATTGGAAAGAAATACAAATGAAATGTGTCCTCGTGTAATAGTTAAATAATAATAAATAAGGTTTATGTAAGACCTGACATGATGTATGTATGATAAAAGCTAGTATTTAAGGGTATTTAACCAGCCAGCGGCCGAAAATCAACATTTCGTCGAAAGATGTTCTTACGATCGTACAGGGCGGTTCCATTGAGAAAGATTAATTATTCTCCGTACCAGCATTTTAAAATTATAACTCAAAATCGATTTTATTTCATTCCAAATTTGCTTTAATTTATACCTACATCCAAAAATGCTGAAAGGCGTGATGATAAAACTATTAAAATTATGCACTTTTTGTAATTATTTTTTGATCATAAGTACATTTTTATCATTTTTCAATAATGCAAAATAAGAATGTAAAAAAAAATCTGAAATATATTATTTAATTAAATGAAGACAATATTAGCGAAACTCAGTCGAAAATCTGGAGACAGAAAAATCAGAAAAAGATATTGGCTCCACTGGAACTCGAACCCAGGACCCTTTGCTTACGTGGCAAGTGCTCTACCAATTGAGCTACGGAAACCATGTCAAATTCGGTGACTTTTAACTGTATCATACTTCGGCTATACCAACATTTTCATTTTCATTTTCTTAACGCACATATTAAAAAAATAAAAAAATGCGCAAATAAATACACAAACGGACCACTTTTCATCAAGAAACACATTTACGTGTACATTTTTTAATGATTTTATTTAAACTAAAATTAAAATTCTGTAACATATATTTCCCAGATAAATAATATATTGATTTATTTTACTGCATGATTATATGATTTGAAATGGGTATTGTATAATACAAAATCTTTTTTGAAAATTTAACAAATCTGCCAATGACCCATGGTATAACCTTATTATACTAAAAAATAAACATTTTTTCTCAAAACTTAAAACATAAGTTTACTAGATAAAAGATCAATCTTTCGAAATCAATTTATAATTTTTTGTGGAAATGAATCAAAACGTCTAAAATCTGATTTAAAAATGACACATTTCTGGTTTTCTCTGGTTATACCCTCTTGAATAAAGGATACAATTATTTAATGTGTGTTATGATTAAAATAAAAGAATATGAAGTATTCTTGGTGTAAAATTTTATGTACCTATATATATTGTTAGGTCATAAGCTGTGGCGAAATTATTAGTAAAAAAACACTCCTCCACTTTGGTCAAGCTAATAAGGTATGAAATAAAAAGCGGGTGTCATAATATGTTCAGATTATTATCGATCTATTTTCTGTAGCGTTCCGTTGTGTTTCTTTTTCGTTTAAAGTTCAGAGATTTGATTTCGATGGCGCTTTTAATGAATTGTTATTAAATCAAGGGGAAAGTGAGTAAACGTGACTAACGAGGAGTTGGTCTAATACTGCCAGTGCACGGACGTGAGCCGTCACTCCCTGAGTTAGTGGGTTCGGCGTATAAGTCGTATCGACACCGTCGTAACGGCTCAGCTATTTCATACGAAAACAGGGCGTATCGAGATTACTATCCTCGCCTAGAATAAACACACAAAATATTTTATTACTTATTAAAATCATTATCTTAAGCTTCAATCAAAGCATAACTCTTTAGGTTAAATACTCTGCCTTGCATAATACTGGAAAATTACATCTGAAATGTAAAGTTTATGCCGAAGTTAGTGCTCTGTTATTACCGACATTGTTTATTCAACGTGAGAAGATTCTTTGCAGCTTGTTGTCATGGAAGACCGTTTTCCCTAAAAGGTCGACATTAAAAATACACATTTTCAACCGGGCTGGGTCGGAAAGAAGTATTTTATTTGCATAAAATAATTAACATTTTCATAAAATACGTAAATAGTTCATTTAACCGGCTGATACTATCGCTACAAAATTTAGTAGAGTAGGTGGCAAGAAATAATACTCGTATATCAGAGTTTCTACTTAATAGTGTTTTTTTTTTTCATTAACCCCACACAGGAGGCTTGAGAAAAATAATTTTCCTCAGGGCTTTTGTCATCTGTGGGCATGATATGTGGAGGGTGTTTTTGAGGTGAGGCCGGAAAGGAAGTTCCGGGAAGGAAAAGGTATGAGCGGTGGGTAAGAATCTTGGGGTCAGTGGGTTCAGGAGTGATCTACCTATGAATCCATTCCTCCCTTTATGATGCGAGACGATGGGCTGAGAGAGACCAGCTGGAGAGGTCACAGGGCAGGCGCATCCGCCGCCAAAATCTGAACACACCTCACCCTTTGAACCCGGGCACCCCTGCTAAGACACCAAAAGTAGCGAGCCACTTTGGGTGACTTAAGGTTAACGAGGCGGCCGTACCCATACCCGCCTCCCAAAGTGTTGTGAACAAAATGTGTATGTAAGGAGGTTTGTAAAACTATTATTTACTTGGCTCTTACGTTTGTAAAACTATTATTTACAGCTCGCAACAGTCGAAACGATCATGCGTTCTGGGGGAATAAAAGGAATAAGGGAATCAATCACGGTTACAATCTTGAGAGGATTTACCAAACGCGGTTTAGACAAAACAGGACTTCTACGCCCGAAAATTAATTATGTTAAAAGTTTAACATGCGGTGCCCTCGCCGCTCCCTACTTCGCGTGGAACCGGATGTCGTTATCCAAATTTCATACTTAATTATTCTTCTTACACCTTTTAAATTTAGAATATCAAACTACCCAGAGACAACGGAGGTAACACGCAAATTTCTGAATTAATGTTCATTCATTATTGACTGAGCGTCACGAAGTTCTGTTTTAACTCGACCGTTTTGCATTTCATCTGACTCTAAATTTGTTTCAAAATTCCGTTTCTGCTTCAAGATTCAAAAAGAAAATTGTCAACTTTTTACGTAAAATGTTTGGGGTAAGCTTTTTTCAACTTTTTTCATGTTTGAAGCTTAAAATATTGCAATTTTTAAACACTGAAGTATATTTCTAATACAATTTTATCTAGTTTCTTAAGTAGGTTTACGACACCTTCAAAACTAAGAAGTGCTTTCAATACAGGATATCCTACAAATATTATAAAGGCGAAAGTTTGTATGGACGTATATATGTGTGTTACTCTTTCACGCAAAAAATACTGAATGGACTTCAAAAATTCTTTTGTTGTTGTGTATATTGGTAAGCTCTGGCGTTATGAATAAGCTCTGGCATTATGAAATTATTTATCATACGTTTTCGGTCCCTAACAAAACCGAGTTATTGCAAACGTTAGAAGAAAAGCAAAACAAACGTTGGCCCTGGAAACGATGTTGGCGTCGTAGTTAATATATATCTCTAAAAATGAATCGCCGAAATGTACGTACGCACATAACTTCCGAACTATTGAATCAAATTGGATAATTCTTTTTTTTTGTATAAAACTACTGGTGAGATCTGGCATTATGATATTTGTTTAAAAAAATTGCAATAGATGGCACGCGAGCAGTTTGAAAACTGAATGTACCGGGAATTAATGTATGGGAGGGGGGAGGGGGAGGGTGGAAGGGGCCGTGGAGAAGGGGGGAGGGGAGTGGCTGGCTGGATAAGCAAAGTAGGTACATATATTTTCATGAACCATTTTGTGAGTTTCTAATTATTAAGGTTTTCATAAACACGGTCGTTTATCAATTGATTAAAGACTTTGTTTAGTAAGACTCATAGTAAAAAAAACTCGGGTGGTGGGGGGCGTCACTAGCTGAAACAAGAGAACCCCAACTTAAACCACCCTGACTTTAGAATCTATTCAACTGACTTTCTCATTAGCTTACTGATTTAAAAATAAAGCTAGTTCTGTTTACATAATCGGTATCTAGACTAGATTACTAGATTAATCGCTTGCTATGCTCGAAATACTATCCATCATAACCGAATTACTTTTCTATTTTCTAATTGCATTCCCACTCCCTATCTAATTACTGGACGCTTCAGCATATGAAAATATGCAATTATTGGACCAATATTAACAACTGAACTGTGTTTTATATGTACATACACTCGTCTCGTCTATGGTAGGCAAAATGCTGTAACATGTAATATCTATGTTAAACAAAATGTTTATTTACAAAAATATCTACAGGTCAACTTTTTTACATCACAAAATTAAAGGTAATGTCGGTGAGCCGCGGCCACAAACGAGCGTATTTTTTCTGACACCACAACTTAAGTAGATTTTAATAAACGGTCTCCCATTCATCCGCCTCGAACCCCGCGGTATGGTGGCATGGTGGCATGGTGGCATGGTGGCATAGTGGCACTATAACCATAGCATGATGGCCTGACTGACGTATGTTGGTTGGACGCGGTGTAAACACGACAGATCCTCTGGTGGCCTGTCCTGTGGGCTGTATTCTTGCCTCCTACCTTTGCAAGTCCATTGATAAATCGTTCTACATTGAGGATATCTTAATGACTTCCTGAAATGGTTTTTTGTTTGAATCGACTACGAATTAAATTTAAATGTAGACATTAGGTAGAGGCTAGAAATAACTCATAATATTAACTTAGGTTTGATAATAATTTGGCGTTGAACTTATTTGGCGCCAGATCTGCCACATCTGAAACTTCGTAGGTAAATAGGCTGAATAGTTTCAAAATATAATCTACACCCAAGTGTGCACTATTTCTTATTGAAATTTTTAAACTTCATATAATTTTATCTTTTCATGGTTTTAGAAAATTTCATGAAAACTTACATTAATTTTTTTACATTAGCTTCACACAGAAGGCCCTAAGGAAAATAATTCCACTCAGGCCTATTTCATCTTTGGGGATGCTGTATGGAGGGTCTTTTTAGGGGAAGGAAAGAGAGGGAATTCTGGGAAGAAAATGGCATGAGGGGTGGGTAGGAATTTGGGGGTCGGTGTGTCCAGAAGTGACCAACGAATGAATCCATCCTTTCCACTGCGGTGCAAGGGTTGTTCCGAGAGAGTCCTGCTCGAGAGGTCAAAAGATCTCCCGCAACCGAGGGACTGGTTGCTGACCCGGCCTGCCACGCTATTGATGGCAGCCACATCCGCCGCCAAGATCCGGACAAACCTGACCCCATGATCCCTGGCCCCCCTGCTGAGTCACCAAACGTAGCGAACCATTTGGGGTGACCTATGGCAGAGGTGTTGGTTACCCAATAAATAGATCCCGGGGCGGCGGTACCCATACGCGCCGCTCAAATTGAGAATTGCTTATTCCAAAGAAGAAACCATTCGGGTTGAATTTAAGAAAACTCATTCACTTAAAAAAAATGCTTTAACTCGTCATCGAACTTGAAAACACGCGATGACGCCTGCTGATGCATGCCTGCAATACAATTGTGTCTAGAAAAGATTTGATGGTTCCAGTCAACTTATACATTCTTATGAAATTAAGTTTTTTACGAAAATATCATGTACGTAATGTGAGGAAAGAAGTGTTTTATTCAGATTCGTGCTGTGCACTTGTACTTGTACCGGTATTAGTGAGTTGTCTTCAATTACAGGCGGCTCCATTACTTCCCTCTGGCGCCGAGCGGGCTATAATTGACAGATTTGGTGTGGCCCCAACAATCACAAGCAAATTAACTAGTGACTACCAAGTTTATTCTAGAATCTTTCTGGTAGCTGCATTTAACTATTAAATTACCTAGTGGCTTCCACACTACCAAGTTTATTCTAGAATCTTCCTGGTAGCTGCATTTAACTATTAAATTACCTGGTGGCTTCCACACTACCAAGTTTATTCTAGAATCTTCCTGGTAGCTGCATTTAACTATTAAATTACCTAGTGGCTTCCACACTACCAAGTTTATTCTAGAATCTTCCTGGTAGCTGCATTTAACTATAAAATTACCTGGTGGCTTCCACACTACCAAGTTTATTCTAGAATCTTCCTGGTAGCTGCATTTAACTATTAAATTACCTAGTGGCTTCCACACTACCAAGTTTATTTTAGAATCTTCCTGGTAGCTGCATTTAACTATTAAATTACCTAGTGGCTTCCACACTACCAAGTTTATTTTAGAATCTTCCTGGTAGCTGCATTTAACTATTAAATTACCTAGTGGCTTCCACACTACCAAGTTTATTCTAGAATCTTCCTGGTAGCTGCATTTAACTATTAAATTACCTGGTGGCTTCCACACTACCAAGTTTATTCTAGAATCTTCCTGGTAGCTGCATTTAACTATTAAATTACCTAGTGGCTTCCACACTACCAAGTTTATTTTAGAATCTTCCTGGTAGCTGCATTTAACTATTAAATTACCTAGTGGCTTCCACACTACCAAGTTTATTCTAGAATCTTCCTGGTAGCTGCATTTAACTATTAAATTACCTAGTGGCTTCAGCAAACATGCGTTTACAATCAATATTTTCGGCCAGCGTGGTCGTAAGGCTCATGACTCGTAATCCGAAGGTCGCGGGATCACATCCCGGCGTGGGCAAATAAATTTTATTTGATTAATTTGTATTATTTCACGATTCATTCATTTAAAAATAATATACAGTAGTTGTATTTGCGGTAAGTTCTAGAGTGGAAGATACTCTCAGTATCGCCCTGGTGTCAGACCACCATTCAGAATTGAAACGTAGCATGAAATGGATTTAGCCGTGTTTGGTGACTAGATTTGAATAGCCAGGTACTTCCCTACCTTCCTCTTCCCCATCTCCTCCTCCCCAGTATCTTCAGCCTCACGAAATACCCCAATTGGGGATGCCATAGCCTCACTGGTTTCAGACGGGAGCAGCTTAGACTCTTGTGAGGTATTCAAATAAAAAAAATAATAATAATCACGTAGTCTCCCTATAATCTTTAAAATATATAAAATAAATTAAACACGCAACATTTCTGCGTATCTACGTACAAGGCAAATAACTGTTACATAAAACTAACCGATTCTTTTGTTTAGTGACTAAAAGACGTGTTTTTGCGTAGAATAAACTTAAAGGAAGTAGCTTCTGCATATTTCCTTTCTCATAAACGTATTTTTCTCAGTTTTACAGTATTGGCAGATGGAACCTTGTTACCCTAAGTGAATGCGCTAGAAGTACAATGCAAATGGAATCATATTGCCAAAAATATTTTGTCTATTGCAGATAGAGCTATGTTCCCTGCAAAATTTGAAAATAAAACCATGTTTTTCTAAAAAACTAAATAAGTTGTTTAAATAGAGCTAAGTTGCACGTAAATTGCCAAAATGTATCTTTGTTTTTCTAATAGTGTTTTAAATAGTATGTACTTGAACTGGTTTTAGATAGGGTTTTAAAGAGGAAAAAATTGTCAGAATTTTTACGCAAAAAGGTCAATTTAGCAAAAATGTATTTTTTTGACAACAATTAATCCGTTCTCGTCTAGGAAAAAAATAAGTATGCCTAAAAACGCGTGACTAAATTAGCAATGGCGGTAGACGCAACGTTTTGAATTCTGAGAATTTGCCAAAAACCAGGTGATTTTTTTTTGCTCGCATTGAGTCAATTTGTGGTTTGGAACTATTTCCCTAAACTTTCAATAACGGCCATGGTATGCTAATTATTCCAAGTATGGAGCAATACTAAATTTATTTCAATTAATTAGTCACAAAACCGAATTACGTAAAACAGAACGTTGAAAATGATTTCTTGCATTTTCATAAATTCAATGTCTTTGAAGAAAAAATACGTTCTTTCGTCCAAGTTACTCGTAGTTCATAAAAAGTCAGCTGTGATGTAAATGAAGTTTTTTGTGTTTCTCGGACTGTGAGTAATGTAATTCTAATTAGAATCGCATTATCTTATTTTGTACAATTCCAAGAAAATGCGCAAATATAAACCAGAGAAACTGAGATTTACTCAATCTGTAACAGAACCATTAAATTCCATATTTTATTACACTTGGCAATGAAAATTTACCAATGCGAATGCTTAGATGGTCTACAGGAGTATCACTAAAAGATAGTATTAAAAGATCACGCATTCGTGGTATTCACGCATTCACGGACATAAACAGTAAGCTGGAGGAACGACAGTTGACATGGTATGGGCACAAAAGACGGAGACATACCACACAGTAGTACTGTATTAAAATATAACAAGCCGTTGGAAACAATAGTTATATTATTTCAACGTCCAACGCTGTTGAAAATAATTAGCGCCAACAGTTGAAATATAATACCTACATGCGAATATTATTCAACGCAGTCAACGATTCAACTGCCTAATAAATAAAAAGGGTTAAGAGTTTGTACTTCGTGAACAACATTACTCGATATTTTAAATGGTCTTTTGGCTATGTACGTACCTACTGCACGTTTTTTTTTCCCATCCAATACGGCCGATACTCAGCGCCATGGAACAAACAAATTTATCAACGACAAGCAAAAAAATAACCTATTGATAAATGTCAATGTTTTGTACCTATTGTTTTCAACGGTGTTAGAATGATTAAGTCAAAAGGGTCAAGAGATCACACTTCGTGAACGATATTATGCCCAATTACACAAGGTCTTTTGGTAATGTACATACCTACTGCATGTTTTTTTTTTTTTTCCCCGTCCAATACGGCCGATACGTAGCGCCAAGCAACAAGCGAATTTATCAGTGACAAGCAAAATATATCTTCAACAGGATAATATTTTCAACAACCACCAACGTCTTCCAACAGTTTCAACTTTCAACGTTATTATAGGATTATTATTTTTACGTGTGTGTCGCGTGGGGCATAGAGATAATAATAATTAATAATACATCAATGATTCGGGGAACCACCCGTTAAAAGGGATTCCTTAATACGATTTTGATATATTTTTTGTTAGTATCGTGTCGATCTCCTATTATAGTTGCGTCAACGTCGACGTTATTTTCAACAGCTATTTTCAACAGTTGAAAATTGCCAACGATAACGACGTTGGCGTTGGATAGAATTATCGTCAACGCCCAGTACTACCACACAGTGAATCAGGCAATGTCTATGGAGCTTCATCGACGGTCATCCAGACGAAGACCAAAGAACTCCTCGATGACTCAATGCTCCAAAATATTACAGAGAAAAGGCCTGAATGAAATCGATACCCAGAACCGAAGAAGATATAGCCTGAAAACGAGAAAAGCTGACCCCAACAGCCTACCTTGGCAATGAGTTGGGACTGGGCAAGGAATAAGAAAAAGGCAATGAAAATTTACACAAGTAAATAATCCAATACTGACTAGTAAAGATATGCTTAAGGAATTAACGAGGTGCGATCAAATCAAATTAATTTACGTTATCAAACATAAAGGCATTAGGATAAATCCGTGTTGTGTTGTGTGTTGTAATATTGAGTAATGAGTAATGACTTATTAATTGGCCCAGACAGTAAAAAATCAATGAGGTCTGAGTCATATTTCGAGTGTAATTATTTTGATCGCTACATCACCAACACAAGACAGAAACTCGAATCAAATAAATCCCAGTATTTTGTCAGAATGTAAAGTAGCGTGTATAATATAATTGCGCGTTGTACGAGTGACTTGTAACTCTCTCTCTCTCTCTCTCACTCTCTCTCTCTCTCTCTCTCTCTCTCTCTCTCTCTCTCTCTCTCTCTCTTCGCTCCTGGACTCTGCCAGTGCTTCTTGTATAATTCACGACTTCATAATATCGAGTACCCACGGTTTTAAATTATCTATTTTTTATATTTTTTTTTTGGAGGGGGGTATGGGTATCACCGCCCCTGGAACCATTTATTGGTTAACCAAACCCCGTAGGTTACCCCGAGTGGTTCGCTACGTTTAGTGACTTGGCGGGGTTGCCCGGGTTCATGGAGTGAAATTTATCTAGGTCTTGGTGTCGAATGCGTCTGTCCACCTACTGCATGGCAGGTGGCAGGTCGAAATGAGAGAGACTGTTGAGGGAAACCTAACCTAGACTTCTGCAGCAGGACTCTTTCGACCCATCGCCTTGCAACGCAGTGGGAGGGTTGTATTTATACGCTCATCATTTCTGGACACATTGACATCAGATTCCTACACACCCCTCATACCTTTTTCCTTCCAACAACTTCCTCTCCTTAAAAAGACCCTCCACACAGCATCCCCAAAGATAACATAAGCCCTGAGGGAATTTAATTTCTTCGGGTCCTCCTGTGTGGGGCTATAATTGTAAAAACATATACTACGAATGAATTTCACATGCATGCAATTTTTGTGTAAACATTTTCGGTGTCTCCTGATCTACTAACACAGAGTGTCTTCCATATCCTAAAACCAATCTTTATTTTAATTGAAATTGTAAGTTCTTTACAATATTAGATATTATATTTTTTATTAGTTTTTTTATAAACAATGTCTTGCTATATAATATTCATTACGCGCGACTATAATGTAAATAATACAATAAGTTGGTAAAATTTAAAGGGTTAAGAGAAAAGAAAAACCTAGATTCTTTGAGAGTATGTTATTTTTATTTTTATTTTTTGTTATAATTTTTTTAAAGGTTTGTCCATTAGTGATTCATATCAAGCGCTCACAAATACAATTATATTGAACACGTTTGTTACTATCACTAATTTTTACAAACACAACACATATAACATATTGAACCATAATACGCTTCACAATACTAAAAACACTTCTGTAGAGTATATTATACCCATTTTTAATTATGTGTAATTATTGTTTATTTTACATATATTTCTGTCTTCATTAAAATATAAACTAATGGATAATAATAAATGTACTTACTACACGCCTTATAAAATAAGAACAAAAATGTTTTCATTCCTGCGAATTTCTTCTAGTATGAACGTATAATTTAAATCATATATGAAAAAACGTGATACCCTCGCCATACCATAAACGTTTTCCATTTTACACGTTCATACGAGAACATTGACTTGTTAGTAGCGATGTAAAAAATGTTTGATCGGTTAATTGAATAGGAATATTTATGTTTCGATGGAAGAACGAATTGTTCGATTTGTTCCCACGCCCGGCCACCCGCCGCCCCTGAGCGCGCCGGCCTGCCCGGCCCGTGTCTCTGGAACCTACAGCCTACAGTGTTATGCCTACCTCCTTCTGACTACATACGGCCGATGTCTTCTAAGAACTTATTATGAATAATGATGTACCGAATTAAGAACTAATCATACCGACAAAGATAAAACCAGGCCCATACACTAGCAACACTAACCAGGTAAAATCACACGCGGTGATAAACATGTTTCGATCATTAATCCGCCGTTTCTCCGGACACGAACGGTGGCTCGTTACCTTTCGACTTTGTTCCAAACTACTGAATAGATAATTGATGGCGTCCGATCGTGACTTTAGGCGAATTATAAACACAATGAGTTGAACCTAATAAGAAACAAATAGTGGCGAGTACAGTTCCATGTCCATTGTAATATAGTAAATACGGATCATTATTTGTTCCTTTTTGCCTTCGGCTAGCCATTTAATCAGTCACTTGGTTGTTTTGTGAAGCGATGGAGCCACCGTTTTCTGGATGTAAATAAAGGTCGCGGTCTTTATCGATCGTTTCCACAAACAATGCCTCAAACATTACCATAAACATTTAGTTCCAACATGAGTTTTTTAATAATAGCTCGAGACGAGATAATAGCTGCGCGCTGTGTGGAAGGTCTTTAAAAGGAAAGGAAGGAGATAAAGTTCTGGGAAGGAAAAAATGTATGAGGGATGTGTAGGACAATGGTTTCGCTCAACCCGCTTCTCCAGATCCAGCCCGCAACGCAGTAAGTGGGTACACGCATCCACCGTCAAGATCTAGAAATCTAGACGAAACTCTCCCCATGAACCCGGGCACCCCTTCAAAGTCACCAAACACAGCGAACCACATATTTCTATCGGCCAAAACACTGTGGTCGTGTGGTCCCGACCTAATGTGAATGTGTACGTGTTTTTGTCAGTAGAGACCGACCGTATATGGGTAACGGGTAGTGAGCAATGGTCAAAAAGGCAATAAGCGGTTTCGGCAATGTCTCGATACTCGATAGTCTACTATATAGCCGCAATCCGCAGAACAGATTATTGTTTTATATCAACTGACTTTATTAGGAGCCTTCTATAAGTGTCTTCTCGCAAATAGTGACTTGAGACACTGTTTACGAGTAGATTCATGTCTAATTCTAGTGTTGGTCTCGGGTTATAAGGATGGACAACTGTTTCCGGATTAATTTGAATGTAATTATTATTAATTATTATTATTATTGAAGAAGTGGTTATTATTATTTGCATAATTAAATTACTTTGTAATAAGCATAACACGCATGGTGTTGGTTATTTATAATGGACGGTTACCTTTCCACCTAGCAGTTAGCGTTTATCAATAATCCCTTAACCCTTGGAATGCCTATCGCCCGTCGTACGCTGACTGACACTTTTTTCATATTTTTTAAATCGTGCAAAAAATTAACATTTGTAACATGTTTTAGTATTATTTCACCAGCCGTGGTATGGATTTGCCTGTGTAAGAGCGGGGGAAGTTTACAAATTGTAATTATACATAAAAAATATGCTTGATTATAATAGTAATTAGATTAAACAATTCAGATTAATTCATTAATATTTTATATCGTACTTAAATTAGGAAACTTGAATAGGGAATGTGGGTGATGAATGGGGAGATTGGGTGGTTAGAATATATATTGAATGGGTTTTGTGATTGAAATGTAGGGTAGATCTAAGGATCTGTAACGTTATTTGTGTTAGAAAGTAAGGGATTGCGAATCGGTTTTCAGGTTATCAGGGAGAAGGTTGAAGATTTTAGAAGATTGGCTAGCTAGCAGTGGCGGTCTGTGAGTTTTCAATGAGCTTGTTGATGTTATTGTGTCTGAAAATGATTTTTTTTTCAATATTTCAATTTTTTGTTGAAAATTTTCAGGATTCTTTCAGTTTGGGAATACGCCGCATCCGCAAACTGAAAGATCTTCATACAAAAACACAGGTAAAATAAATATATTTGCAGTGACGAAACGGCAAGCTAGAATAATATTAATACAATATTGCAGGACTATTAATAAATGCTAAAAAAACCAAAGTAATAGATGCAAGATCACCTAATGCCAAATTCCAATTTAATCCTAATATTATTTCTCATAATTTTATTTGCACCCATAAAAATATTCCAACTAATTGTAAATGTGAAAGCTTAGAATTAGTTACGGAATATGAGTATCTTGGTATTACAGTAGATTTTTTTTTTAAATGGGACTAATATATTTAAAAAAAACCTGTAAAAGACTCAGATCATTTTTTTTTACATGAGCTCCACACAGGAGGCTCCGAGGAAAATAATTTCCCTCAGGATCTATGTCATCTTTGGGGATGCTGTGTGGAGGTTTTTTTTTAAGGAATGAGAGGAGAGTTTTGGGAAGGGAAAGGGTTTAAGGGGTGGGCAGAAAACTGGCGTTCAGTGTGTCCTGGTCATCCACCTCTAAGACCTAGACAAACCTCACCCCATGAACCCAGGCACCCCTGCTAAATCACCAAACGAACCACTTGGGGTGACCTATGGCAGAGGGTTTTGCCGGCAGAATGTACACATTATTTTTTTTCTTATCAATTGAAACACTTACAATAATTTATGTCACTGGCTGAATCTATTATAAGATATGGATTAACAATGTGGGGAAATACTACTGTAACTAATCTGAAACAAGGCCAAGTTATACAAAACGCAATTGTAGAATTATCAGTCATCTCTTTTTCAAACAGACACATAATACACCGTTGCTGTTTCAGAGTGCCAAAATTTTACCTGTTAAGGCAATACTATGGCACAAAATTATAATTCAGCATATATTTACCCCGCAGCATAAAGAGAAATTAGAACATCAATACAGCACTAGATTCACGCGCTACGACGGGTTAATAGTTCCGAAATTTAATAATAAGTACGGACAGAGAACGTTTAAATATAACATACCGAAGATATTTAATTTATTACCTGACACTATAATGCAATGTAATTCTATGAATAAGGTTAAATATATGATGAAAAATTGGCTATCGGAAAAACATATTTAAATTGGTACATATGAAATAATGTATGAAAAATTGTTGAATCACCTCTTCCTCACACTCGATAAATGCTGGCGTCCCGCAGGGATCGGTTCTGTCTCCGTTTTTGTTTTTGTTGCACATCAACGACCTTTTGTCATGTGCACCAATTCACTGGTATGCGGATGACAGTACAGTTCATGATAGCTTTTTGTTTGACAAGCCCCCAAAGGGCTCACAAACTCCAACAGCTCGTAGGGCTTTGAAGCAAAGAATGGACGGTTACCTCGAGAGTGTTTTCTCTTGGGGTAAAAATAATCTCGTTGAATTTAATGTTTCAAAGACCCAATCTTGTCTGATTACGTCTAAAAGGGTTCGCAATGAAAATCTAGTCTCTTTCAACGGAAGCAATCTTCCGAACAGGCCCTCCATTGATATGCTTGGTGTAACCCTAAGTGACCAGCTCAGGTATGGGGGCTCCATCGAAGCCAGAGTAAAGTTAGCCTCCCAAAAGCTGGGCGTACTGTACAGGGCCCGCAGATACTTTAATAGTACACAACTGCTAACCCTGTACAAATCGCAAGTGCGCCCCACGGTTGAATTTGGCAGCCACCTCTGGTCTGGAGCTCCAAAATACCTGAAAAATACCCTCGACTCTGTGCAGAAACGGGCGGTCCGTTTGATAGATTCTCCCATCTTAACAGACGGATTGCAATCTTTAGAGCACAGGCGTCGGGTGGGAATGCTATCCTTGTTCTACCGGTATTACAATGGAAGATGCTCCGAGGAACTAGCATCATTGATCCCTTCGGCACCGGTGCATAGTCGGGAAACACGCCAAACGCGTGCCCAACATTTGTACACAGTTGACATTAGTCACATGAGAACGGGTCGTTTCTTCGACTCGTTCTTATGTTCAACAGCTCGGCTGTGGAATGATTTGCCGGCCTCTGTGTTTCCTCCTTCCTACAACATGGGTCTCTTCAAGACCAATGTTCATTCCTTCCTCTCCTCAAAAAGACCCTCCACACAGCATCCCAGATGACATAGGCCCTGAGGGAAATTATTTTCCTCAGGGCCTCCTGTGTGGAGTTAATGTAAAAAAAAAAAAAAAAAGCACTAGATTCTCGCGCTACGACGGGTTAATAGTTCCGAAATTTAATAATAAGTACGGACAGAGAACGTTTAAATATAACATACCGAAGATATTTAATTTATTACCTGACACTATAAAGCAATGTAATTCTATGAATGAGGTTAAATATATGATGAAAAATTGGCTATCGGAAAAACATATTTATATTGGTACATATGAAATAATGTATGAAAAATTGTTGAATCTGTAGATATAAGATGTAAATTATAACTTTTAAAATGTATATGTAACTAAACTATAAGCACCTGTTGACAAGCCAATTCAATTGGCTTAGCAGGACTTTTTTGTTGATATGTATTAACTATTCTTTCAAAAAAAAAAATTATTTGGTTCAAAATATAATAAAATTGAGGTCAAAATACAATAAATCCACCGTAGATTCCTTCGCACGCGAGGGGTTAATAATGAATAGCAATAATTCCTCGTATTTAAAAGCAATAATAATTCACTCCAATTGTTTATCACCGCTAACCGTGACACGTGCGTATTACCTTTCAAACTAACAGCTACCTAGCTTCATCTTTCCCTTTCTTCAGACATTCTAGGCTTGTAGAAAGGAGAGGAACGGATGGATGATTGCGTAGAAACCACTTAAAGTATAATGCGCAGTGTTTGCGCTCGCTGAATAAAACCTGGAATTAGGGAGGGTAGAAGAATACGGTCATCCAATGAATGACTGAAGCAAGACGTAGATCACGCGATGAGTGTATATCATCATATTTCGATGTTTAGGAGTTTTAATTATTCGTATCAGTTACGACGCGAAACTAGTTTATTTGCATTATTGACCAGTCAGTGGCTGAGTTGGCATCGCGTTTGGGTCCCACCCAGGCGTCGTGAGTTCAATTCCTGGGCTGGCTTAGTCCTCTATCACGACAAAGGCAACATTTTTCAGTATAAAGTATTTCGTCTTCGGAAATTGAATTCTTTAAGCAGAAATTCTGACGATAAAGTAATTGCTCAAAATGGAATCGTTTTGTATATTAATTGTAGTGCGGTGCAAGTCTGTAGTATGTATTTTTGTTTAAAATCAACTTCGCTATGTATTCAACACATAAATTGCACATATATTAAAAACTCACCATTATTATTATTTGTTATATACGTATATACATATAAAACTGATTTTTTTCTCTTTATTGTATAATGCTATACTTTTTACTTAACAGCTTTATTTCTATGTACCATGTGTAAAATCTATTTATGTTTTCTTTTTATTCTAAACACACATGTATGCACTAAAACATAAAAATGTAAATGTATGTAAAAGCCCATAAGGGCGTTAATGATTAATAAATAAATAAATTTTTCGCTTACTGTGGTGGTAGTAGGAGATTTTTAAATATCGTTGTGCGGGAATATTTGTCTTTCTTTAAAAAAAATATATTTGTGCAGTTCACACGTGGTAGAAATGAAATCTTCAGAAAACAAAAGTAGGCATGAGTGGGGAGATTGCGAAGTACCACACAAAGCGAGAGACTGATTATTCTAACTTATTTTATCGCAAGCTAAATCCTATATATGTATGTGTTTGTCTGTTTTTAAAAAATTAAATTTAAAAAAGTTAAACAGTGCTAGCAATTGTAAAATTAATTGTGCTAACAAGATGCCACACGAAAGCATTCAGTAAATAATAAATTAATTACCATTATAAAACCTCAAGGAATAAAAAATAATAAGTCATGTCTAGTATCCGGGCAGGTAGGTTCCTAAGCATGGTTCAGTTTTAGCGTGTTATCAAAATATTATAATATCATCATATTTTGCAACAGCAGATTTGTAATTGGATCAAAAATATATTAAACATTCAACACGCATATTGATGTGATTTATTAATTCAATTTCGCAAGTGTCGGTGCCTGCTACTTGCTACCAGCCGCCTAATACCGGCCAACAGGTAACAGTGGGTAACTGGGTAAATCAGGTGTTGCGCATTTCTGACGGGTATTTTCTCTGTCATTAGAATGTTCACCGTAATCATTCGCAAATATATGGTATCACACATTTACCACATTAACATTTAAATATCGTTATTTCAACATGCATCAAGACCGACGCACGAGTGAATAAACGAATATATATAGTTCTACAAACTACCAACAAAAACCATAGATCCTAAAATTGTAATTTTTTTATTGATTTGGTAGAATTGAGTAAAGATACTCTCTTAGTATCGACATTCAGAATTAAAACGTTACTTTAAATGAATTTAGCCCATGTTTGGTGAACATAACTGAATAGGCAGGTTCCTCTTCCCCAATTTGCGAGGCGGGTATTGCCGGGCCGAGAACTATTTATTGGCTAACCAACACCCCTGTTAAAGATCAGTTCACCACGTTGGTGATTTAGGAGGGGTGCCCGGGTTCACGGGAAGTGTTTTGTCAGGGTCTTGGCGGCGAGTTCGTTTGCTCAACTACTGCGTGGCGAACCGGATCGGGAGAGTCTGGTTCAGGGAGACTTAACCTAAACCTCTCTGGACACATTGACTCCAGATTTCTACCCATACCCTACGCCTTTTTCCTTCCCAGAACTTCCTCTCCTTCTTTTCTCTAAAAAAACCCTCCACACAGTATCCGCAAAGATGACATAGGACCTGAAAGTATTTTTTTCTCCTGTGTGGAGGTAATGTAAAAAATATATATCCTTTTCCTCTCCACTTCGTTCAGCCTCACAACATATCCTAGTAATTGGAGTTGCCATAGTCTCACTGGCTCCAAAGTGTTTTGAACACTCCTGTGGAGTGAAACTATTATTAATATTTCAAATACTTACTTAAAAATGCTATAGATATTTGGGGTTCGATTTATTTTCTTGTAATAAAAAAATACTTATATTCCATTCGCTCTGTACATTACTTGAAACTTATTAACATCCAGTTAATTCCATTTTCCATACTCATAAATATACAAATATCCGTTTTGCGAAATCCTATTGCGTTATAATTTTAATTTGCTTCTCTTCATCATAAACTATGCAAATGGGTTAATTATTTATTCGTATTGCGCTATAAAGCGCACACACACTGAGCACCTACTTACGAGTAAGTCATTATATTATTATAATGATTGTGTGTCCAACCAAACTCCTCCTCGTTACTCGCAGTGGGTAAGTACTCTTTAGATCCTGCTTCCTTCCTCGTAGTATGTAAGTATTATATTCAGGACTACGCTAATAAAAATAATACATATAAAATAATTAAAAGATTAACCATGTCCAATATTAGAACTTTGATTTAAAAAGGTAATTGATTCTACGATTTAAGAGACGATTTATCCATCTTTTTTAAATACGTTTAAAAATCATTTTTCTGA
This sequence comes from Limnephilus rhombicus, assembly GCA_929108145.2. Classification (NCBI taxonomy): domain Eukaryota; kingdom Metazoa; phylum Arthropoda; class Insecta; order Trichoptera; family Limnephilidae; genus Limnephilus; species Limnephilus rhombicus. Next base: position 1,055,769 of record OV815271.1, on the reverse strand, counting down.
CATAGAGTCACCTTCAAAAGAGTCAAGAAGATCCAGGGAGGTATGGAATGTCTGTGGTCGGCTACTGGCTTTTATTACGACAATATAAGCACATTATCTTTCTTAAAGATATTCGTATAATCAATCGGGTTATCTTTAATTCACCTGCATACATCAGAATGTTACCTAGCCTGGAAAGGTCTAGGTTAGGTCTCCCTCAACCAGTTTCTTCCGATCCGGCACGCCACGCTGTAGGTGGTCAAACGCATTCGCCACCGACCTCGACAAACCTCACCCCATGAACCCGAGCACCCCTGCTAAGGAACCAAACATAGCGAACTACTTGGGGTAACCTATGGCAGGGATGTTGGTTATCCAGTAAATGGATCCCGGTACCCTTACCCGCCTCCCAAGTTGGGAAAACCGTACGACGCAATATTTCGTTAATCACAAATTATACATAATAGGAGGAGGTGGAGAAGGCACATGGTTGAAATTTTGCGATTTTTTTTTAATATTAGCTCCATACAGGAGGCCCTGAGTAAAATAATTCCCCTCATCTTTGGGGATGCTGTGTGAATGGTCTTTTTAGGGAAAGGAAGGAGAGGAAGTACCGGAAAGTAAAAAGGAATAAGGAGTGGGAAGGAATCTGGAGGTCAGTGTGTCCGTAAGTGACGGACATATGGTGCAAGGCAATGTTCCGAGAGAGTCCTGCTGAAGAGGTCAAAGATCTCCATCAACCAGTCTCTCCCGATCCGGCCTGCCACCTATTTGGTGGGCAGACGCATCCACCGCCAAGATCCGGATAAACCTAACCCCATGAACCCGGGCACTTCTGCTAAGTCACCAAACATAGCGAACCACTTCGGGTGACCTGTGGGAGAAGTGTTGGTTATCGAATAAATTGTTCCCGGGGCGGCGGTACCCATAGTTGCCTCCCAAACTGAAAATTTTCATTCATTTTATTACTCGGTAAAGATGCTGGACTCCGCTAAAAGGCTTTGATTTATCTATTTTTTTTTTATTAAAATGTAATGGAAATTTTTAACAATACACCGCCAGGTCAGGTATGTTTTGTTAACGTTAATTGAATAAGCTGTTTGTTGGAAGGCAATAATATTTTATATTTTTATCAACCTATGTCTGTATTGTGCGTAAACTGTATGTCTGTGCGTATTCCACTATGTAAGTGCGGTTAATATACTAGATTTAATGATCATGCAAGGGTTCAAATCAAGCGATTGTTTATCTGCCTTATAAGGACATAACTAGAATACGGTCAACAGAGCCTTTTTAATTACAGGAATCGCTAATAATAATCATCGCATGCTCAGTCGCCTCTGTAGCCACTTTCCAATTTAAATAAGGTACCTACCTATAAATGTAAGTTGCAAATTGGTATCTACTTATTGGATCTGGTCACCATATTCAAGATGTTAATCAATGATTGAAATAGCGAAGAAACATGAAATCGACAAGTTATTTAGCGAAATCGGTCTTCGTACTCTTCAATTCTTTAATTAGCCACCCATAAACCTAGTGTACTGTACAGGGCCGCAGATAATGTAATATTACGCAACTGCTAACCCTGCACAAATAAGTAAGTGCGCCCCACGGATGAATTTGACAGTCTGGAGCTCATTTGAATGGTCTGGAGCTCCAACATACGTGAAAAAACCCACGACTCCGTGCAGAAACGGGCGATTCGTTTGATGATTCCTTCATCTTAACAAACGGATTTTTTTTTACATTAACTCCACACAAGAGGCCCTGAGGAAAATAATTTTCCCCAGGGCCTATGTCATCTGGGATGCTGTGTGGAGGGTTTTTTGAGAAGAGGAAGAAATGAACATTGCAAATGAATCTTTAGAGCACAGGCATCGGGTGAGAATGTTATCCTTGTTCTACTGGTATTTCAATGGAAGATACTCCGAGGAACTAGCGTCATTGATCCCTTTGGCACCGGTGCTAGTCGGGAAACACGCCAAGTGCGCATAGGAAAAACGCGCTCTTAACATATGTACACGGTTGACATTTGTCACATGACAACGGGTCGCTTCTTAAACTCGTTCGTAAGTTCAACAGCTCGGCTGTGGAACGATTTGCCAGCTTCCGTGTTTCCTCCTTCCTACAGCACGGGTCTCTTCAAGACCAATGTTTATTCCTTCCTCTCCTCAAAAATAACCTCCATTCAGCATCTCAGATGATATAGGTCCTGAGGGAAATTATTTTCCTCAGAGCCTTCTGTGTGAAAAAACGCTTAAAGGGTCGAGTTGCTACACGTCGCGTCGCGAATTTGTATAATCCGGCCCTATACGAACAAAAAGTCAATGTCCTATTATCATAAATGTTCTGAAAAAAGGCGTTAAATTAGCGCGTGGTTTTATAATAATTGAAACTGGATTAGTGATGTCCCGAGTGCAGTGTACAGTAAGGTGGGTCATTTAAAAAAAAATGATAATTTTAGATTCTGTTAGCGATAAAAGGGTGCCAAATGGGTTCAAACCGACGTGTTTAAAATTTTTTAAATTTCTGATACGATCTTCTTCCTCCGGATTCACTTCAAAGTTTTGAAAATTTTCATTTTTAGAGGTATTTTCTAGTGTGTATAAAAGTTACCACGAATCCTTTAAACTATATTTTTTGTAATATTCTATGGCAAATATGGTACGTATTTACGAATTCATTTACAAAAAATCCGAGTTTTGATTATTAGTGGCTCGAGGTGAGGGCGGGGGAAGCACCGATTGCACTAAGCGCAGCGACTCTGCGCAACCGACGTCGGAGTTTGGAGTCAGTATCGCTACAGCTTTTTAAGCGGTAGGTCGCGTTGCACAAGTTTTCGCAATGGAACGTACTCGGAATGCGTTAAAAAGTCCCATATTTGGTGAAATTTGCGACGTTAAAGACAATGTTTTACCAAGTTATTGTGATGTTATGAAGTTTTTTGAGTGGACCAGGCATCAAATAAATTAAATCAAGATACCAAACTAGAACCCAAATTTCAGCAAATAGAGTGTACTGTGACAGCACGAATTGAAGAAATATGGAGAAAGGCTTCTATTCCCATCGTTACACACTCGCGAGTAGCACGCATGTTGAGGTCATATCATTTTAAATGCAAAAACCTTCTTAAGTCACATCCTAAAATACCGGAGAAAAAAATGGAGGAATTCCGTCCCAGAAGTAAAGTGCTGTTTGATATTTCGTCTTGCAAATGCAAAGATTTCAGTAAATGTGACGGTCCTAAAGATAAAAAAATACCTGTAAATGAACAGAGTTTCATTAGTGACCAACGTACTACACGAAAAATGATAATAGGAAATGTGGATACCGCTACAACAAAACGAATGAAAACTGCGTTGAAAAGAAAACATCTGAAGCAAAAATCCTTGCGTACGTCTAAAAAGGAAAGCACAGTAAGCCAACTACCTCTCTAATCGATATTTCCACGTCTTCTTCATCAAATGAATCCGATTGCAATGATGTTTTCAAACCAAATGTTGTATCTCAAATGCCTCAGAAGCAGGCTGCGGTCACTATTGATTATTCTACACTGTCGAAAACTTGTGATAGATATGGAGTTTCGGATAGAGCAGCGGCAGCCATTGCCTCAGCAGTTCTGTATGACATCAAGTCTAATATTCCAGTTATTGACAAAAGTAAACTTCGCAGAGAACGAAAAAAAACAAGGGAAAATATTAAGGCACAACACATAGTTTTACAAATACCCGCATTATATTTTGATGGCCGGAAAGATAAAACATTAATTATCAGGGAAAAAGGGGGGAGGCATTACAGAGAACTAATCATTGAAGAGCATATTTCAATGATAAAAGAGCCAGACTCAATATATTTGGGTTATATTGCACCAAACTCTGGCACGTCGAAAGTTATAGAAAGAACAATTGTCGATTATTTTTTAAAGGAAGAAATACCATTTGAACCATTAATGGCTATTGGATGTGACGGAACGAACGTGAACGTTGGAAAACATGGAGGTATAATAGGTTTGCTTGAAAAACGTTTGGATAAACCATTGCAATGGATAATTTGCTTGCTTCACATGAACGAGTTACCATTTCGTCATTTGTTCACACATCTTGACGGTAAGACATCTGGACCTCAAACATATTCTGGGACAATAGGACTAGCTTTAGAAAACTGTGAAAAAAGCCTATTGTTCATTTTCAGAAAATTGACGGAGAGTTGCCTGAATTATTAACTAAAGACCTAAGTACAGATCAGTTATATTTGTATAAAATCGTATCTGCAGTTACGGTGGGGGAATTACCTGAAGATTTAGGCCACAAATCTCCTGGAAAAATGTCTCATGCCAGATGGCTTACGCGTGCTAACCGAATTCTTCGTCTTTATGTTGCAACGGAAGCTCCTACAGAGAATCTTATTATTTTGGCAACGTACGTTGTTAAGGTTTATGCTCCGACTTGGTTCAGTATTAAAACTCATCCCACCTGTAAAGATGGAGCACGTCACCTGTGGCAGCTAATTTCAGCGTCTAGATACTTATCCCCCGAACTAAAAACTATAATTGATCCAGTCATAGAAAGAAACAGTTACTTCGCACACCCCGAAAATTTACTACTTGCAATGTTAACTGACCCTCACAAGCATATCCGGGAATTAGCTGCGCGTCGTGTTCTAAAAGCACGCAGTAAGAAACTAAGTAAAACAAGGCTGTTCCAACTTCCAAACATAAACCTCGATGCATCATATTACTACGACCTTATTAATTGGCAGCAAAATGTAACCGAACCCCCAATACTGAAGAATATATCGGATGAAGATCTTCAATTATTTGTAGCAAAGGGGGGAGAAGGTAAATTGCCTCTTCTGCGTCTGCCATGTCAAACTCAAGCAGTTGAAAGAGCTGTAAAGACTGTTACTCAAGCCTCGACTACTTTATGTACGAAGTCTGCAAGAGAAGGTATTATTAAGGCAAAGATTGAGTCTCGCAAAGTAATGCCGAAATTTGAGAGTAAGAAGGATTTTACTGGTATTTGAATACACTGTCTTGAGATAATGTTAATTATAAGCATATATTTTTTTTAATAAATAAGTCAGAATATTCTGTCTAATTTGTGTTTTATTGAAAAAAAATTCATTTTTAATTGTTTATCTAATATTTTTTTGAGATTTAACAAGGGTGGGTTTTTCTCTATTTTGTGAAATTTCAAACTCAATCCGGAGGAAGAAGATGATATCCAAATATTATTAAAAAAATTACGTGATTTTACATCTTCATTTAACACCCTTTTATCACTAACAGACAAACCAAAACAAGTTTTTTTTTTCCCCCATACAATCGTGACCCGCCTTAGTGTACAGTGTGCAGTGTGCAGTGTGCAGTGTGCAGTGGAGTGCAGTGTGAGTGCAGTACGAGTGCAGTGTTCACGCCGCGGCGAGGTTGGTTTGCAGTGAAAGTTGCATCAGCGGAAATAAAACGTAACTAAATTATGACGCATATCGAACACACAACGTTGTATTTGCGATGCGCTTTTCGCGTAGGTACCTGACTTATGATCGTATGCTAATTTCAAAAATACAAATACAGGCATGTTTCTCAACAATAGCATTATTAGCCGCTATATTCAATAAGAAACTTGATTCTCAACATCACATGCATTAATTGACCTGAATTCTTGGAATTTGATTTAATTAATTATTTGAAATAAATTAAAATGAATTACATACATATATTATGAATCGATGTGTAATAAACAATACTTAGTGTTTTTGGGGCAAAATTAACAGGTTTTCATAATAATTTGATATGATGAATGGAAAAAAAGCATTATAACGCTTTTTCTTTATTAATGATAAAGCATTATAAAAGGAATTCTAATGAAGTATTATTTTGTTATTTTAAATGTAAGATCGTGTAAAATTCGGGATCAGGCTGCTAACAACAACACTCCTTAGGGGCCGTTCAAATATTACGTAACGCACTTGGGGGGGGGGGTCTTGTGAAACGTTACTGTGCGTTACGAGTGGGGGGAGGGGGGGGGGGGTTCGAACAATGTGTTACGTAACATGTTTTTTCTTTATTTAGAAAAAATAAACTAGGGAATTAAAATCTTCTAAGTTGGCAATCCTTTTCGTTCTCGAAATCTCTTGTTTTATTTATTACCGCAAACGCAATTAAAACAAGAAAAAAGGGATTTAAGCGATTTTCCAGTACCTACTCTGCGCAACTTAATTGTGACTTTGAAGTAAAAATTGTCACTTGGGCGTTCCGTAACGTCTACGGGGCGGAAGGGGGGGGGGGTACGGAAAAAAACGATACGGCGCGTTACATGGGGGGAGGGGGGGGGGGGTCAAAAATCTTCAAAAATTGCGTAACGTAATACTTGAACGCCCCCTTATGTAGATTGCAATAACGTTTAAATTTCCGTGTAACCACCGCCAAGTCCCGGACACCCCTGCTAAGTCACCAAACGTAGCGAACCACTTATGGTGACCTGTGGCAAAGGTGTTGGTTATCCGATAAATGGTTTCTGGGTCGACGGTACTCATACCCGCCTCCAACATTTTACTGTTTAAATTTATTTACTATTTATTCATGAAAAAACATCAATGTTTTACGTAAAAAAATTTCAATGTTTTACGATCACATCCTAAAGAATTTGATTTTCCACATTATACTGTACAACCATAACCGAAAAGGGATTCGTCAGTAGGAAATTTTTAACTTTAAAACAGTTTTTATATGCCTGATACTTTATTTTTTCCTGGGGTTATAAAAATACTAATAAAATAAATACAATTTTTTTTCAAATGCAAATATGTTCTTTTCGTAGTATTTAATTAAAGCATTAAAAATATTTCTAAGCGATCAAATCTTCAAACCAAAAACACACACTTTGGGAGATGGGTATGGGTACCGCCACCTAACCATAACCAACACCTCTGCCACAGTTCACCCCAAGTGGTTCGCTACGTTTGGTAACTTGGCAGGTGTGTCCCAGGCCGGATCGGAAGAGAATGGTTAAGAGAGGCTCTTTGACTTCTCTCTAGGAATATCGCCTTGCACTGCAGTGGGAGGGATGGATTCATACGTCCATCACTCTGGTCACACTGACCCCCAGATTCCTACCCACCCCTATAATACCCTTTTCCTTTCCAGAACTTACTCTCCTTCTTCTTTCGGTTGTCCTCTTCTGCTTGTCAAAATTTGTTCAAACGCTGAAACGGACTTAGAATCGGCAATTAGCGAGGATCTTTCAACTGTCAAAAATACAAAATAGCACTGAATGGCTATTTGATGACAATTTTATATTTGAATTTGTGTGAAACAACCCGTCCATTGAACTGGCGATTCTCTAAGCACTCTGCGGTTTGCAGGCACTCGCACGCACCATCAAGTTATCAAAGTTAACTCCCACTTGCTCGCGAAACAACTCTAGACTGCCGGCTGCCGCTGCCGGCGAGCAATACTATTACGGGTAAGTCCTTATCTCAACAGAGGTCAGACTGTTTAGGCGTTCTGTTTACGTACTAGAGGTATGATTGTCCGACAGAGGTTCCGCTGCGGATCTGCCGGTATGGAGGTATAAGGTATAAGATATAACTCGTCCCTACTACACCTCGTGAACTCGGCAGGAGGTCCCGAGTATTGCGTGCCGGTCGGGGCAAAAGCATCGAGCACACGAATGCATTTTTATTACGATTTAATTTGATATCAATACTTTTCATATAAGCCCCCGAGTGGTATTAATAATTTGGATTATTATGCAGAGTTAATTAAGTGCTGGAGTTTTTATTTCTAAATCTTCTAATTACGTTTTATTATTAATTATTGAAGCTTAATTAAAGATTGAAGGAAAAAAACAATCTGATGCCTCCACCGTAAACCATCGTAATCCGCAATAATGATATGTAGTCTGCGTTTTAAATTTAGTTCAAACTCTGCATGTAGTTATGTGAAATGGTATTTCTTCGAGCTAAGTCTGTTAGTTCTTTCTTTTCATAATCGTTGCTTTAACTCATGTTCTGATGGCTGCAATTAATAATGATAACAATTACTGCGAACGTTCATTGGTAAACGCATAAAGCATAACCTGATATAGAATTAAACATCAATCTATAAAAAATGAGTATGAACATACCTGTAAGAAAAAAGCATCGCGTTGTGTATTATGAATCCATCAATTAAGGCGTGAGAAAAATTGAAAGAGAGTATTTAACATCACGGATCTGTAAGTGATTCATATTTTTATTAATTCTCAATGGTAGTAAGTGATTAATCTATTGTAGACTGTTACAGAGTTGTTAAAACAAATGATCACCGTACGGGCTTATCCTTTGTTTAAACTCGGCTTTAGATTTGTATGGAGTCCCCCACGGCGATAGTCTGTTCGCAACACTGTTCAGTACACACGATATACCAAGCTTCATTGAACGGACTGGATTTGAATATTATTATTTTTAAACTTAACTCCGATTCACTTTGTGTGTTACGTAGCAAAACAAATGTGAGGAACTAGATGGCTATTAGCTACCTTCGTGTCCTAAACAAAATAATAATATTGCTTGTTTCTCTTAAAATGTGTCTAATTTATTATTTATTATTATTGTTATAAATAATAATTATTATATTAAATTATATATAAATAATAAATAAAAACCACAAAAATAAAAATAGTTACAAGTAAATCAATTGTACGTAATGCGTATATGAGCAAACAGATAGTATCGAAAACTTAAAATGTTTTTTTATAAGTAGTTTCGAACAAACCGAATTTTTGGTTTATCTAAGGTTTAAACCTTCCTACCAGTGATCGGGAATCACCAACGGGACCAAATCCCGAGTTGGTGAGACCAACATGTCGTCTATGTCATTAAGTTCATTAATTCGAATTTCAGAAAAATGCGTCTATGTGCGTGCCAAAAGTGGATAGAATGCATTGTCATCGACGACAAGGCAATTTGCTAAGTTTCGGCTCAAATGTCTGGAAGTGGATTAATTTTCACTTCCAAGATTTCGCTTCATTTAAACAAAACAAAAGTGAAATTCAAAAAAGTGTTCCTTCTTCTTCAAAATTCGCAAAAACACTTTGTGGCGTCATTTTAATTAAATGAAAGTAAATCACTTTGTACACACCACTTATTTTTTATTTAGTTTTGACTACCACAAGTGCCTAGTGTGGTAGTCGAAAAACCTGTAAAAAACTGTGTACTGCGGGCTTGGAATAAACTCCCTCCGGAACTAAGATGTAAAACAAGCCCAAAAAAAATTTAGGTTCAAACCAAAAACCTACCTTTTTTGTCTCTCACGCCCTTAAATTAAATATTTCTATCTGAGAGTATCATTCTTGTACTGCCTATGATATGTCTTATTCACATTTTTCTTATTGGATTAAAATTACTCAAATGCTTACACATCAATATGAGCCGAGGGGCGAATCGCATTTAGGAAGATAAATAATCTGATCAAATCCTTGTACTATCGTACCGCCCATCATTTGTAAAAATTTGGTTTTGCTTTCAAAATACGCTCATTACAGAATATTTTATATGATATTATAAAATATATATCAGGATTAAATAACATGTGTTCCCAATTATGTCCTCTGCAACTCATGTGTTCCCAATTATGTTCTCTGCAACTCTGCATGCGAACTGTACCCAATTTATTTAAATGAACAATAAATAGTGTTAATCTCGGGTGACATCCCAGAAAGTAAGGTCCCGAATATTTTCTGTCTGTACCGAGTATGATTAAAACATTAAAATATGTACATTTTAACACAGCATTGCGTTCATTGGTCAAATCATTGTATATATAGTTTCGTATCAGTGATTCATGAAATAGCAGATGCAATTTTTAGCCATAAGTTGTTTTAATTGTTTGTCTAGTTTGTAGTTCGAAGTAAGATTCTAGAAATCGAAAAGCGGCGCAATACAAATAATTCAATTATTATTATTATATGAGGTAAGACCTGATCCGGCTCTGGCGGACCCTACTCGTATGACGCAGATATCGGCGGGGATGCTAATACAGGCTCCATCTGTTTTATTGACTGCCCAATAACAGTCCATTACGAGAGCGGCAAACGCGATGTTCCGCGATGTTCCGCGGTGTTCCGCGGTGATCCGATGTTCCGTGATGTTCCGGGGAAGAGCCGAGGCTTTGGGACTTCGGAGGTTTACGAGCGGACGCTTTGATACTAATTGCACTGTGATCTTATTGGCGAGAACGTCTCTTCTCCTCTCTGTCTCGTATATTGCGTGCGCATATTGCACCAGTGCAATGTGCAACGTGCGTGGCAAGTGCGAATGGCAAAACTATTATGAACACGGAGCACGCATAGAATAATTAAATTTAAAGGTTGAATCAATAAATCAAAGCATATTTATGTTTTTCCGGAATTCCTTCGTATAATTGGTCATTTTAAAATGTAACATAACCTAACCTCCAACCATAATATAGGTCTACTGCTCACGAAAGCTTCAGATCGATTAAAATAGGTGACGGCCAATGTGGTCAATGGGATAGATTTTGGACTAGCAATTCGGAATTTAATTATATATATATATATATATTAATTAATTATATATTTAATTATATATATATTTAATTATATAATATATTATATATTTAATTATATATATATATATATATGTATTTAATTATATATATATATAATTAAATATAGTGTATTTGCGGCACGTTTAAGTGAAGAGATTTATTAATGCGGTTCTTGAGGACGCCCGAATAAATATATGAAGGAGAAAAAACCAGCAATTTACAATTTGGGAGGCGAGTATGGCTACCGCCGCCCAGGAAACCATTTATTAGTTGACCAATACCTGATTATACGAAGTGGTTCGCTATGTATGGAGGGATTTTGTGACTTAGGTGGTGAAGTTTGTCTAGGTCTTGGCGGCAAATGCGTTTGCCCACCCACAGACTTTTTGAGGAAAACCTAACCTAGCCGCACTTGACCCATCGTCCTGCACCGCAGTGGAAGGGATGGATTCGTAGGTACATCCGGCACTCCTGGCACGTTGACCCCAGATTTCTACCCACCCCCCAAACATTTTTCCTTCTCAGAACTTCATCTCCTTCCTTTTCCTAAAAGGACTCTCCACACGGCATCCCCGAAGATGACATTGTTCCTTAGGGTCTAGGTAAAGTTAACAAAAAGACAAACAGTGGCTAGATTTAGAAAAAGACGAGACACGTAGGTACTCGTATTTTTTTTTTACATGAGCTCCACACAAAAGGCCCTAAAGAAAATAATTTCCTTCAGGGCCTATGCCATTTTTAGGGTAGCTGTGTGGAGTGTTTTTTAAGGAAAGGAAGGAGAGGAGAGTTCTGGGAAGGAAGAGGGTTTAAGGGGTGGGTAGGAATCTGGGGTTCAGTACGTCCTAGTCATCCGCCTCTAAGACCTAGACAAACCTCACCCCATGAACCCAGGCACCCCTGCTAAATCACCAAACGTAGCAAACCACTTGGGGTGACCTATGGCAGAGGTGTTGGTAATCCAATAAAGGTTCCCGGGGCGGCGGTACCCATTCCCGCCTCCCAAATTGAAATTGTCGTATGTCTTAATAGTTAAAAGGTATCATCTCCTGCATACACATTACACAGGCATTATTATTACAACCCCCCCCCCCCCCCGCTTACCACCCATTCCTCCGCTTCGAGACCCTCTCCACTGGATACTGGTGGAGACCATTCGTGAATCAATTTGAATAGCTGAGATTAATTGAATTTATATTTATTTATGCCCCCGACTGTAGTTAGCATGCCCGGGGCAGTCGGGGCCTCTCACACGGAGCACGGAGCCGGGGTACCTATACCTAGTACCTACTCGCCACTCCGCTCTCCGCTATACCTGCGGGATGCTGTGCCGGGCCATTATCCCCTTTCATAGCATTGAAATATCAGATCAACATATTATACAAAGAGGGTACTCACTACTCACTACAAGCGCAGATGCTGTTTTAACATTGTCATTTTTTATTACCTGACACCGAATAATACGCAAAAGGATTTTTTTAATTGAAATTACTCAAATACTGAATTCACATGTAATTCAATAATAATTTTAATGATATTGACTTTTTTTACATTAGCTCGACACAGGAGACCCTGAGGTAAATAATTTCCCCAGGGCCTATATCATCTTTGGGGATGTTGTGTGGAGGATCATTTTAGGGAAAGGGAGGAGAAGAAGTTCTGAGAAGGAAAAATGTGTGAGGGGCGGGAAGTGACGGACGAATGAATTCATCCCTTCCATTGCGGTCTAAATCCTGTTGAGAGTCCTGCTCGAGACCGTCAAAAGACCTTCCTCAACCAATCTCTCCCGATCCAGCCTGCCAAGCAGTTGGTAACCTGACCCCGTAAACCAAGGCACCCCTGCTTAATCACCAAACGTAGCAAACCACTTCGGGTGACATATGGCAGAGGTGTTGATTATCCAATAAATGGTTCCCGGGGCGGCAGTAACCGCCTCCCAACATGTTTCGATTTGCTCGATTGCTTCTAACCGTTTGGATTCGTTAAGACTACGACATGAGGCCGGAGATAGAGATTAAGAAGATGGGAAATAGAAAGATGGGGAAGAGAAAAAAAACGGGCTATTCAAATGTGCTCGCTTAACTGAACGGTGAACGAATATGAGTGCATTTCATTTTATTTTTTTAATATAGATACTTTGGTATGAGAAAAGAAGAGTGAAAGTAGATTGAATACTATGGAAAGGAGATCCGTGAGGCGTATGTGTGATAAAAACTATGTATAATCTTTTGAGAAATGTGAAGATACGCAACGAATTCAAGATTGATGTGAGAGTAATGACTGAGATTTTGAGACTTTTCCCATTTTTTTTCTTGAGTACCAAACAAGAGGTCTAACTGCTCCCAACCGTCTGGAGCCAGTGAGACTTTATCATCCCCAATTGGAGTATATTATGATACTTAAGGTAGTGAGTAGTAAACAGGTAGGGAAGAATCTGGTCACCAAACACGGCTAAAACCATTTCAAGCAACTTTTCAATTCTGCATGGTCTTTCATCAGAGGGGTTCTGAAAGCATCTACCATTCTGGAACATGCCGGAAATATTCCTATATCTAAGGTATACACAATTGTAAAATTGTGTGCGAACGCTGGCGCTGGGATTTAAACCCGCGACCTCCGAATTTGTAAACAAACAATCGTAACCACTCAATCACCGTCAGAGTTCAGAGTAGTGTGTGTGACTTAGGGAAATTAAATTATACAGCCATCAAATTGTTTTTAAATTGTCTCACTGATTCAATCTATACTGCGCACTGCACACAGTGTGCTGCACTTTTGCACATCAGCAAGATCGCCACACGCACTCGCCACATTTATGGGAGTATTGTGCAATATCGTACTATAACGCATCACTTCATTTGTTGGTTGCATGTCTGCTCTCAATGCACTTCCATTCCTAGCCACTAGCCAATGATAGCAAACAACCAACACGTTACTTAAACATCTGAAGTCATGACTCACAGCGAACCACACTACGCCACTACACCAGGACTAACTAACAAGACTATCGTTATATCAAAGATCTACTAAATCACTGAAAATAAACAACATGCCTTGTGTTTTATAAACAGCTTTTAAAAATTAAAAGCTTTCGCTGTTTTTCTGTGCCAATCTACAAATGTAGGCATTAAGCACTTTTAAATCACCATTTAACCCCTCTGGCTTCGGACATATTTTTTCAGAAGGTCTAAATATTTCCGCTTTGCAACAAAATTAAAATAAATAGATTATTTGTGAACACATTGAAAAACTACAAACTGTTTTGAACTGTAATAAAAAAACACTTTGAAATTTTATAATTCGAAATAAACATAACTTTTAAAATTTAAATTTTTTGAATGCAACATAAAAAGGATTTAAAAACACACACACATAATTTTATTAGACGAATTTATTATAAACGTTAACTTTTCCGCCGTTTCATATAAAAAAATTAATAAAAAATTTCCAAAATTTCACAATTGTTTTTCAAATTGCGGTCGGAAATTTTAGTTACATAAATGTGTAAATTTTAATTATTGTTTTCCATTTCTAACACCGTTTAGATCCTTAATTCTCTCCGTGATATGGAGACAACGATTTCTTTCATGTGAGTTGTTCCCAAAAGCGAACAAATTAGCCTGAGGGGTTAAATACAAACGTTTCTATAATCTAAAATTTACATAAAATTATAATAATAATATGTAATTCTTAACGATTATCAAAGAGCTTGCCTCTTCTTTATCTAAAGGTTTCAGTTGAGTTCCTTAAAAGCTTCGGGCGTTTTTAATATAACACTTTAACAGCTACTGTTCAGTCGACCCACATTTTGTTTGTTCACAGGTAGTCAATTCTTTAAAGTAATAAATAATACTATAAAATCAAGCACGTTGATTAAATTATTTTATTATGTATAAATAAGTAATTTAAATCATTTTGCGCCCGATTGACAGGTTTCAGCAATGACCGTGCATTGATGTATTTAAATTTGAACTTTTCAGCCGCATAACAGTAATTTTTAAGATTATCTCAAAATTTATTATGGTTGGGATTTATGCTCTCAGCAGAATTCTGCGTATGGAAAATCGTATATATTTATAGATGAAGAGTAAAATAACGTGCGTACACGATGTATTTGATTTTATTCTTAAATGTGGAAAATTCTAAAAGTAGGTACCTAAGGTTAGGAATTGGTAGGGGTCCCTTCTTCATTTAAACACTCCAAGAATTTGAACTGAGTTATTTATTTAAAACAATGTTAACCTAAGGTAAACAAGCATTTGTTTATTGTTCGATTATTAGCCTTAAAAAGAGAATGAATCTACAGGAACCAGCCTTTTTATTAACAACGCACCTCTTGAAAATCTAACAGTTTCAACACAAGCACTACCTGAACGCACAAAAGAAACCTGCATTATCGACATATAGCCTATCCGTAAATAAAACAGATTAAGACAGGCAGAGGGCAGTAACTATACAATTTAAGTAATCAATTATATTGGTACAGTAGAGTTTATTTTTTGAGGAAAGATATTTTTCCTAGCTTTGTTTTCTTCAAAATCGTGGACATCTGAAAAATCGAACGATTCATCCCCGAAAGGTCCATGTAGCGATGACTCTAATAGAAAACTTAATGGGCTATTAAAAGAGACATTTTAATAAAAACGCTGTAATTAAAAACTTGCATTACTTTTCGAACCGAACAAATACTCTCACCCGTTGTATTAAGGCAATATTAGCATATATTTTCACACGAATCATCCTTTGACCTTTTATCTTTTTTCGAAGGCATTAAGATTTTGTACTCTTAAAGGGCACTTATTAAACTGGCGTCAATATTTGATAACGGTGATTATAATTCTTAGTAGATAGTTTGGGCCTTTTGACAAGGGCGAATTTCAACGACTCGCAGTGTGGCTATCGCCCAATAGCGTGTGAGCGGCGCGCATGCGATTTGATGAAGAGACCGACCAAAAGCGGTGCCTTTTGACTGGACCTCTCGGCGGAAGCTCCTCAAACTACTTTATATCATAAGCATTATAATTCGTAGCCATTGAGTTATTTTAACCAATAACAACAACACTTTGACGTCCTCAGTAGTCGAGGGACAAGGCTCTCGACTGGCAATCCGAAGGGAGGGACAAGTGTATTAATTTAATTAAATATATGTGGTATATGAGAGATGGGAAGATTACGAGAGATGGGAAGGCTGATAGAGATATCGAAAGAAGGGTAAATGCAGGCAACTCTACTAATGGAGGATTGAACGCCGTTGGCGCCAACAAAAACTGGAAGGATGAAAGTACACTGAATGCTGCAGAAATGAGATCCCTGAGGCGTATTCGGGGTAAAACCTGTGTACGTTCGTGTGAGAAATGTGGAGGTCCGCGAAGAATGCAAGACTGATGTAAGCGTAATTGAATAAGTTTAAGAAAGGGACGCTCAGATGGTTTGGGCATGTAGAGCGAATGAACGAGGAAAGGAGTGTAAGGAGAATAAATGGCGCAAATGTGAATGGTAGAAGAAGGCGGGCACGCCCGAAGAAGACATGGCACGACCAAATGAATCAGATATTTGAGTCGTGCCATGTGAAGAGCCGGAATAATAGAAGAGCATGTATGAGACGATGTATGAATGTGAACATGGCAAGGAGTGTGTGCCAAGATCGAATTGTTTGGCGGTCCGTCCTCTCTGCCTACCCCTGCGGGGAAACAGTTAGTTAGTTAGTTTATATGGTGTATATTTACACGCTTCAGAGAGGAAGATACTCTCAGTATCGCCCTGGTGTGAAAACACCATTCGGAAAAAGCCTGTGTTTGGTGACCAGTTGTGAATGGCCAGGTAGGTACTTTCTCACCTTCCTCTCCCCAATCTCCTTCCCCTCCCCACTACCGTCACTCGCTAGAAAATCTTATGTTGAGAGCAGGCGTAAAATGAATATATATATATTACCTATTATGGCATGCTCTATTACCTATGATCGATTTAGCAGGTACAAATTTATATTCATGAATCACATAACTCCATTCATAAAAACAAAAAAACAAAAAAGTGTCAAACGTGTAAAACGTTTAACACTTGATCGTGCCATGTCTTCCTCGGGCGTCCCCGACTTCTTCTACCATTCTACCATTTGCGTCGTATATTCTTCTTACCTCCGTACCTCTTAAAAATTCACAATGTTTCTTTAAATGATACTTAAGATGCTCCCCGCGAGATTTTTGTTCTATTTTAAATGAGTCGTGTTTTATTGAACATTTTCGCAATTTTCGCATCGATTTTGTAGCTGTAAATGTTAGCACTCTCCTCTAACATTCGTTATTTCGTATCTCTCCATCTTCTTCTTTTCGAGCCCTGTTGCGGAGCCTTAAGGTGATCCACTGGTCCTTGAAAAATTCGAAATCGGAATCCCCACCTTTTTTGGGAGGGATTTAAAAAACTTGAAGAAGACTTTTTTGGAAAGGTTAAAGAAGGTATTTGTGAGATTTTTTTACAGGTTAATTTCATAAATGCCTGTAAAAATATTAATAAGGAACTCCAGTGAAAAATATTATGGCTTTAAAAAAATATTTTCATGTAGACCAATAAACGCTGATTCTGAATATATAAGTTTTATTTCATAATATTAAACGCAAAGTTTTAAAAAAATGATTAAAAAGTGCATTTTTAAACCTCTCCTCAAAACACAGCGTCAAGTTGGCATTACTGAAATGGTTAACGGTGACGTCACTGTTAACCTGCTAACCAATTCACCGAAGTGTATCAAGATGTATTGACATTTGAAATCTTACGCCTTACACCACGAAAGACACGCACGCCATTCAACATTTCGTGTTTTTTGGTTATTTTCATACTGTTAAAGAGATTTAGATAAATAATAGTTATTGTGTTTATTGGAAACAATATTTAGGCTCTCAACAATTAAAATTATGACGTAAAAGGGCTATATTTGAGGTTAAGCATAGTCATAAATAGGTCATATGTCATATTTGACAATTGGTTTACGATACATCGGTCGTATTTTCGAATTGTTTTTTACTAAAGGGGCTTTTTATACAAGTTATTACACAATCGTCATGATCAGTATATTATAAATACCAGTGTTTCTGTATGTGTTATACATAAAGCAATGTACAGTCACGCCTGAATATAAAATTCGAGGCTTACGATGTCACTTGTATTTGCAATGAAAAAGATGATTTATTGTTTTTATATTGCACTTTGTTAAAATACAATAACAGTACCGGTGAAATGTGGACATTTTACCAATGTTTTTCTATATTAAAAGCAGTTAATCTTGAATAAAAAATACACCTCACACCTAAAAGTCATCCCAAAGCATTCCGCCTGATTCCGCCATTGATTTTTCTGGATTCTTCATTCAAACAGGGGTTCTGCCCAAAAAAATTATTTCCCTAGATTTCGAAGTGAAATTTCCCTAGAATTTCACAATTACGCAATTACCTACGTAGCCACCTGATTGTGTAACACTAATCCTGTTATATGTTAATTAATATGATTAATTAATTGGGAAGATATCGGAATTTGGTAAATGTACTTATATACTGTGCTTTTCCAAATAAAACACTTTTTGCTACGTGAAATAATAATTTAAAAGTACGAATACACTCACCACTGAATTCCAAAT
Source organism: Limnephilus rhombicus (assembly GCA_929108145.2). Taxonomy (NCBI): domain Eukaryota; kingdom Metazoa; phylum Arthropoda; class Insecta; order Trichoptera; family Limnephilidae; genus Limnephilus; species Limnephilus rhombicus. The sequence continues at coordinate 1,037,614 of OV815271.1, read as the reverse complement.
TAAAAAAAAAAAACACTTTGCACAATAAAAATCAACCGCAATCACCGATAAAACGGAACTTAAATTTTTTTTTTTCAGAGGTCCAATTTATCTTTTTAGACATATAATATCATTTTGAGTTGTCAGTGTTAAAAATAACATTGCATGTAAGTACATGAACAATAATTAAGATTCATAGGAATTCCAAAATATATATATATATATATATATACGTATATAAAAAAATACATATAAAAAAAAATATAAATAATACCAGTAATATTGTCATATGTAATAAAAAATTTGCCAGAGTTCGAAATTTTCCTACATTTTGTCCTGATTTCCCTTTTCCCCAAAAAATATTTTTCTCCCCTAGATCTAGGGAAATTTCCCTAGACATAACATCACTGATTCAAAATGACAACTTAAAAATAAATAAACTATCGGTGGGTGAAGACGTCACACAATCCACCATAGATACGGTGCTTTTCGTGGGGTCTTGGAAAATTAAAACTTTGACAATTATTTTAACTATTAAAACTAACTAAATAACTAAATAACTAATAAAAGTGCAGTTATTTAAGTTTAAATGTCTTTATTCAAAAAAAAAAAAAAAAAATTGGACTGGAGTTCTCTATTCCGAGTTTCTAGGTTCTCTATTTACCGGATCTTCTAATAATGATTGGTGATGGTGGCAATATAGTTGCAATGCCTTAACTAACTAACTAACTAACCAACTAACCATCACGCCGTTTCCCCGCAGGGGTAGGCAGAGAGGACGGACCGCCAAACATCCCGGTCTTGGCACACATTCCTTGCAACGCCTTTGCATGTGCTTTCTTCGTTAGTAGCCAGGAATTGCTCGCACGATATTTACATTCCAACTTTCAATTTGGTTTTATGCGGCTATTTATAGCTACAGATTCCATTTTTCCATAAATTATCCAGCTCGCAAGTTCTCAGACGTTTTTTCCTTTTGCGTTAGTACGTATTATTTGCCATTTCTTCCTCATATCGCTTTCATTGCTGTGGCTCTCGTTGTTCGGGCAACAGTTAACAGGAGGTGAAGTGTTTCACCGAAAACTTTTTCCACTCTTTATCTTGCGCATCTAAATAACTAAGCGAATGTATTGTCGCTGATCAACATCTCTATGAAGTTATATAGAAAAGTGGGTGTTTTTCTAACACGATATAATGATGACTTGTAATATGTTTTACGGTAAATACTACTAACAACCGGATGGAAGGGGCTAAAGTAAATGCAAATGCATTTTTGCAAAGCATATTATTTTTTATGAGTTCATGAGATAATATTAATGATTTGTTAAAGCCCTTTTTGGTTAAACACTCTTTTTTATTATAAATATTTGTTTGTTTGTGGTTTCCGTTTCTCAAATGTGTGGCAAGCAAAATTTTCCATTAATAAGATAAGCTTTATCAAATTAATGTGCGATGTTGCATGTGATTTAAGTGGCTTGATGTACACTTTTGGTATCAGGTACATGGCTTTTGATATCTGGCTGAAAATATTATAATTTGCGAAGTAAAAATATTTTTTATGGACGCTTTATCGTATGTAAACTATTCTCCTGAAGGATTTTAATTAGTCAAAATATAAAATCTCATTTTGTTTTAATTAAACACGCTGAAATTTTAGTACTTTATGCAAAGTTACATTATACGGTTTTTAACTGACCAATAATATTTCACTTCTCGCCATGTTGTTCACAGCTCTGTAGGTTGATTGCATTTTTAATTTGAATAAATAAATCATTCTTATTTAAGTTTTAAGCACTGACATAAAGTCGAGCTCAGAATTAGCATTTTGTAATAAAATTTGGGTGTCCGTACGTTCATTTGTTCATCGTTGTTAAATTCACCCGTTGAGATTGACAAGGCAATTCGTATTCAATATTATTCCGAAACACCCCGCATTTCAACCGTTTTAAAGCGGGTTTAAGATAATCTTTTCTACCGCAATATAAAAAATTATAATTTCACCCAAATGAGCTGAATAATGTATGCGCGCCACTAATATATTGTTTTAATGAATTCACGAATTGGATATGGAGTGCATCGTGCTCGTGAATGTGATGGTGTTAATTTAGACACCCGACGTCAAAATAAATCTTCATTCGGCTTCTGTATTCGTCGCTCACTTTTAAGTAGGGCCTCCAACAGTTAATTTGCATTCTAGAGTGAAAATGAATCAGTGTATTCCTGATTCCAGTGTATTGTAGTGTAGTGAGAAGTGAGTACCAATAACGTAATCTACGGTAGAGTTAAATTCACGATGATGAATATTTAATTTTTCCAAAATATTTCTTAATTGAAAAATGCACCCGAATGAGGGCGTTAATTCATTATTAATCTTAGAAATAAATAAATCGTTTACGATTTTATTATAAATCGTTTCCGGTAAACGAAAATGTTCCTTTTTTTAATGCCCGTCGTCCGATTCCCTTTGGTCTGAAATTGATTAATTGTTTGCCAAAGCGTTTGCAGTACAAAGCAGCTCTGGTTTATTTAATTTTATAGGGGTTGATAGGGGAGGGAGAGTGAAGGGTTGGAGGGGAGTGAACGTCCGGCACCCGAGGTTTAGGGCTGATTTCTTTTTACGGTTCGGACGCTCCATCTCCTACGATTCACCTGTAAGATATTTTTTATACTTTTGCTACCCCTAATGCATAATTAGGATCCCATTTTCGGATTGCGATATAGATATTAACATCGCCATCGTTTGGTAAATTCGTTTTGCAATATTTAGAATTCAGACGGAATATTTTGTCTTTTATTTTATTTTGTACTTATATCTTGTCTTATATTTTCCATTTCGTTGGTTTTTTAAAGAAACTGTTAAAATCTCGCTTCTTAGGCACCAATATAGTAAAATACTGATTCGGTTTAACGTCTTTTAAGAAATAAATACATCTTGTAATTGAAGAATGGGTAAAACAGTTCGTGCGGAAAACATTGATGGAGCGTTTCATAAAAGTCTCCAGTTTTTTTTCGTTTGTTGTATTTCTTTATCTCGACTGAAAAATAGAAATGAAGATTTTTTAAATTCTCTCGTAATGATCTACTTGTCATTTTAGCTGATACTTAGGGAAGTAGGAATTTAATATTATATGGATAAAGCAGCTGGTACACTACGAAGACACCTTCAGGTTTGTACCATTGTAGGACTATCTGTATTAGTAATAGTCATACAAAAGTTATAAACGTATCTGGGCAAAACAAAACGGAATGTAGCGTTTACATGTTACCGAATATTTATAATTCACGATATCTTATTTGTGGAAAACTTTCCAAACGTTTGCATTTGATGCTGCGTTAAAAGTTACGATGCTTAAAAATCTTTTCTATTATTATATTGAAACGTCTTTATTCTTACAGATCTTTTTAACTGGCTATTTTATTAACAAAGTATTAGCATTTGCAATTTTTTCATTACTCTCTTTGATGGTATTACAAGCTAAATCTTTTCTGACGGCATTAATAAAAAAAAATGATTTTTTTTAAAACACCCAGCCCTATCCATTTGTTTTCAAAAATAGAAAATGAATGTGTAGTTATATCTACCTATTTATTTGCTTACTGGCTTTTACCCGCGGATTGGCTCGCATGGTATTTGGAAGAAATTACAAAACAAAGAATTTTCCTGTGGGAATGAAATGTTTTCCGGGACGAGAAGTCTGTCACTTCCCAGTCCTCCAACAATCTCTATGCAAAAAATCACGCCGATTGGTAGCTCCGTTGCAACGTGAAACAAGGATAAACAGACAACGCGCCCACTTTCGTATTTATAATAGGTACATAATATTTTGGAAAAATTGACAATATTCATAACGCATAAAAATATAAATAAGTTTTAAAAGAATGTGAAATTAAGGCAATTATATCTCTTATTTTAAACATAATGCTTAAAAATCATGAAAGCAATAAAAATAAACTACAAACATACACTTTTTGTCAAGAATTGTACCTACTATTCAATTATCAAGCTTAAGTAGCAAGATTTTATATAAAGTAACCTGTATTATTTAAGTGAACAATCGGTCGTAAAATTAACCATTTTATGAAAATTGTTTAGCCTAAACAATGTTCATGGTAACAATTAACTGTGAGTTCGTTACAATGATTTGTTATACTGTTGGGGAATTACTCTAATTTAGTCAAGATCAGAAATCAGAACACCTTTCACACTTTCGTAATTAAATACTTCAAGTATTTATGTTTACCACGAATAATTATAACAAAACGCCTCTGCAGTATCGAACCACATATTTTAAACATTCAGAAAAAAAATTTAAATCACCGCATTTGACCACGGTAAAACACTGCAGCGCCCATTTGAGTCTCGGGAAGTTTTTCAATTAGGTATTGCATTGTATTGTCTCTGTTTGTTGCGATTGGAGGTTATTTGTAATTAAACTAATAAGTCCCAGTACACAGTACACAGTACAAGCAACCTTCCAGTAAAGATCTCTGCCTCGCGCAGATCACTGCAGTGGAATCTTAATAGGAAGATTGTGCTATTCCTAGTTGGAGTAGGAACGGATCATTTAAATAGGCCTTCCCTTTGAGCTCGCCGCCATCAGAATCTTGTGGGACTATTGTTGAACAATGCCCGTCAGTGGCTTTTCATTCATTTTGTATCATCGGCATTTATCTTATCAGATAGCACCGGGTTATGATCTCTTATTAAAATGATACTAGATGATAATAGGTGGGAGATGAGTGTTTCTCTTCGATTTACATTTCACTTACAATACCCCCCGAGTATTCACCGCTCTTACTTCACTGCGCCTGCGCCCGGTGATGTATACATTATGGACGATTTAATTCTACGTAGATTGACCGCACGATTTTAAAAATCACGTTGTGATATCTGGATCTATTAGAGCAAGAACATGCTCGTGTACTATTCAACTGTGAGGGCATCTACTGCTACTCAAGAAAGCTACACAATCGGTGTGCCATGGCGTACAACGGGTCAAGCATAGAGAAATCGATAACTTTACAATATTGGAGCGATTGGCGTAGCATTCGACGATTTTATATTGATATACCAAGCACGGCTTCACTGATGACAGCTGAACCGATATTGACAGGCAATAAATAAGAAATTGGTATGCGCTGTCAACACTGGCGAATATGTCTACGAATTCACATTTCGAAACGTCAGACGTCAATCATTCACGTAAAAATATTAATAAATTGGCAATGTTAGATTCGAAGGTGTTTTTGCCAAAAAGACCACTTTGAACTTGAATAACTGCAGTCAAAACACGAAAATGGTTTTTCACTGTGAATAAAAAAGTTAATAAAAAAAATAATAATTAAAATTAAAAAATTTATTTGAATTTTTTAAACAGCAACAAAATTAATATTAAAATGGTTTTTCCTACGCCTGTCTTAGAGTTTTTGAAAAAAGTCCATGTTTTTAAAAAAATGGTAAGCCTGGAATAATAACTCTTATAATTGTCAAATAAAGGAATAATTTACTTTTGGATATCAAACGTTAATACAAATTGTCTTTTGATGTGACGTGGGATTCTAAGAAGAGTTGTTGTACGTTGTACCGTTGGTTATAAAATGTTACGGAGCGCGGCTTTGACGAATTTAACTTTGGATCATGAGGTTACGAGTTAAGGAAATTCTTAAGTCAACCTCACTAAATTGTTTCACATCTTTTTATGACTTAAACCAATCATTAATATAAATTAATAATATGCTAATAATATTAACGTTCACCTTACAGCACTTAGTAATTGATGTTTGTTCGCATCTGAACCCGGGGCTCCGTAATCAAAAATTTAATGTTGGATCGTCAGAGTGGCTGCCACGCCACGGGGTTCCGGATCGCCTTGTGTCGAGAACAGTAATGAAAAGATGCTAATACATTTGACGAGTTAATCATGTCATGCGTATCTTTATTGTTTACTTAATTAAGAGCATTTTTAAATTCCATAATGACGGGGTCTAGTCTCTCGTCCAAAGTGGTGCGTTATACGTCTAGAACACGGCTTGTTTGCTTGTTCGCCCGTTAGTGTCTGTACGGCGTACGTTAATCATGTTTTACTTTCAAAACGGTTAATTAGCGGTCTTAAAGGAAATATTAATGTTTAAAAAACATCAAATCTGCCTCTTATACTTGTTGTCCAAATTACTGTTGTTATAATGGAACCTAGTTACGGGCAACAGGTAAACATAGCAACATGTTTTAACAAATGTCACGTATAATTCCGCCTCGGAACAGACCTAGTCTAGTGAGGCGGGCTACTAACTTGTGTGTATATGATTATTATTACAATAAACGACCGGGTTGCCGGCAAAATTTAAAAAAAAAAAAAAAAATAAATTTAAGTTTTTGATGAGAAGAAAAGATTCTAAAAATTGTATTTTATTTGGAATACCAACAGTATAATATTTAAATGGAGCATGATAATATCTAATTTACATTAATTTTACCAATTACAAGTGTTTACAATTTTATAATAGATATAGAAATGAGTTTAGTAATTTGAAAATTTTATTAAAGAAAGATTACATAATAAATTGTTTGAGTGGGACAGGATATGATGGGGGGGGGGTCGGTCTAGTTGAATAGTACTTAGTCTAATAATAAAATGCATAACCCAGGAAAGAAGTTCGTTGAATGGTATAATATGATTATAGGATTCGTTCAGTATCTACAGTTATGAAATATCGAGTGATCACCTGTGTGACTTTAAGGAGTGTAGTGTGGAGTTAAAAACGTCAAAATGTGACTAATGTGTATTGAAAATGTGTGATGCACGATAAATGTAGGAGTTTTGCTTAGAAATTGTGTTGCATTAAGGAAGGCTAAGAATTTCGTCTGATCTTTTTTTTATACGATAGCTCCACACAGGAGGCCATGAGGAAAATAATTTCCCTCAAGACGTATGTCATTTTACAGAATGCTGTGTGGAGGGTCTTTTTAAGGGAGGGAAGGATAGGAAATTCGTGGAAGGAAAAAGATATGAAGGGTGGGTAGGAATCTGGAGAATTAACGGACATATGAATCCATCCCTCCAACTGCGGTGCAAGGCAATGGGTGGAGAGAGTCCGGCTGAAAAGGTCAAAATGCTTCCTTCAACCAGTCTCTCTCGATCCGGCTCGCTGCGCAGCAGGTGCAGGACAGACGCATCCGCCGCCAAAACCTGGACAAACCTCACCCCATGAACCCGGGCACCCCTACTAAGTCACCAAACTTAGCGAACCACTTGGGGTGACCTACGGCAGAGGTGTTGGTTATCCAATAAATTGTTTTCCCACTCCTTCTCCTTTTCATACCCGCCTCTAAAATTGATCTGTTGGTTCGTTTATTGTATTATTAATGAGTTTAATCATACATTAGTAAAGAGATGTCGTCTACAAACAACTTGATTCAAATTTGTATTATGCGTACAATAATTTTTTAACACACTCTAGCAAAGTACGAGTAGTTGGGAACACTCGGACTGCTACAAGCAGTCGATTTACACAGCTTTAAGCTGTGACTAGAAAAACATCGCAAAACGAGCTTAAAAAAGTTCGTGCATTCTCACCATTTGATTAAAAAAAAACAATGTCTAATAATGCGAAGGTTGTATTTTTAATATAATATTTAATTATTGTTATCATATTTATAAATTTTCAAAACGTTTTAAGTGATGCACAGTGTGTGGAAATTCGTAATACCTATATACAGGCGGGAAACTGGTGAACCTACACTAGGGAACTCAAAAAACCCTTTTTATTTAATTAACCCTTTTTATTGAGTATACGTTTGCTCTGAAGAAGGAACGGTCGTTTTGAAACCGGTCGGCTTTTTTCAAATATAGAAGTGGTTCAAACAAAGTAACATTGTTTCATTTACCTTTTTATTTAGATCAGGCTGAATGACGAAATCTCAAATCGAAACAAAATTACACTACAAAATCGAAGCCCAAATGTGATGTAGATTCACCAGATCTCCGCTTGTACTAAGAGTTTCAGGACACAGTGTAGAATCTAGAATAACAATAATATTATAAGTTAGGTCGTTTCTCAAACTCTTCCAAACGGATAAGTCTGTTTACCATTTTAAAAGGTTTATTATAATTGCGTCAAATCTAAATAGAATAATGAGAATAAATGAATTGTAAATTAGCACGAATCTGCCTGAACTGTATGCAGATACTATGTAGATTGTAGGTAGCCACGTACAGGGGTGATGTTCAATGTACATTGATAAAGTGAAGTAATTAAAAGTACAACTGTAATCTACAAGTGATGGTCGTGCTTTCAATGATACACTCGGATATTATTTATTGTAAAATATTCGTAATATTATGACTGGAATATTTTATGTCTGTTTATCATAATCTCAAATCTAGTACATTTCCTTCGCCGCTTCCTGCGCGGGTCTCGCGACTCTACAGTGCGCACCGCACACTGCGCACTACACTCCGCATGCACATGCCGACCGGGCATTTCTTAACCACTGGATGGGATACCAACATTTCAATTAAAAATATTTTTAAAGATATTAATCAACGGAATAATTAGCATGCACCAAACAATTTCAAAACATCTGTGTGGAAATATTTTACGTCTAAAATAGTAGTTTTATGAAAATTTTACAAGAGATTTGGCATAAAAATGAATAATTCTTCATTAAATTTATAAATTGGTAATTCCTCCGTACGAAAAATAGCTGTTATTTAGAAAAGTTTAAGTAATTTTAAGTAAATTGTTGATTTTTGTATGACCGTTTTAAAAAATGTTTTCATTAAGTTACTATTTTTTAGACACCTAAATGTACTTTTAAAGTTAGATATCATTATTTAAAATATCAGAGAAAACGTATGTTAGTATTGTAAGTAGCGCAAACCCACGAATAATCATGGGATATTATAATTATGGTATTTTTGAAACTGAAAGTATTTTTCAAAAAATGCCTCAAGATCACTGGCCTTTCAAATAAAACAAATATGGTCATTTTTTAGTCAAATTCGATAATAAATTTATCTTTCGAACAAACACCGATAATAAACTTGAAAAATCATGAAATTTGACAGATTAAAAAAATATAAACTCATTTCAAATAGGTTATTAATTTATAATAAACAAAATGATTTTCTTATTATATGTAGGAACCCACTTTATCGTTTGTCTGAATTCACACAATAAGTTCCACTTTTTAAACTTTTAAAACAAATTTGAGCTCATTGGACGTGAATAATTTCACTACATTAAACCCAAATTAGATTTTTTTTAATATTTTTACTCCACATATTTCCATGTTAAGTAAGGCCCTAGCTTCTGATTGTATAGCTAACATACGACAATAGTAGGTATGTTTTGTGAAGCACATGTCCGGCCTAATTAAATTTCCCGGTGAAAATAATATGGTTGTGATATAATGACCCCTCACCTCCACTGGGGGTAACTATTTAGGGATAATATGTTATTAGAATATTTTTTACGACAGGTATTGTGTTTGTTAAATGGTGCCACCCTTGGCAGCTCCGAAACCACCGGTTCCTGTTTAAATTGAACGCTACAATGATCCGTATAGCTATCACTCAAAACAATACTTTATACTTGAAATAACGTCAGTTAACGAACGTTAGGTTTGACAACTTTACTTATAATCGAGGTTCCCAAATATTTTAAAGCTTTAAAAAAATTCAAGACAACGACTTAAAATAAATTCAATTTTCCAGCTCTTTGGACTGCTAGCCATGGAAGTACCCGCTTGAACACTAAATACTATACATATTTTTTTAATTTGAAGCCATCAAAAATAACCTAAAATTTAAAGGTGTTCCATCACGTAGAATCAAAAAACATTTCTGATGAACGTCGTATGAATATGAATATTGACGCAAGGTAATTACTTTAAGAGAAGAGAAGGCCCTTCCTTGGTAAACCAGTCTCACTTGCCCGCAATATCAAAGCAGCTCATATCGGATAACTGGCGAATTGATTTGAAGTAATATGCAGCGGAGAGTTGCCACCGGATATAGTTACCTACTGTTTATGCGTCGGACAGAATCATGTAACGTCAGGCGGATAAATGTGCACGTACATTCGTAAAAGGTTAAGAAATGTTCCAGCATATTAGCGCGTGATTGATGCACTCTGGTTTCAGTTGCTTATCTGCAGGATGGAAGACGGCACTAACAAGCTTTCAATTTATCATATCATTTATTAATTACTGATCTGATACTTTGATAAGACCATCCAATAATATAATTAGTTGGCCTTTAAGAGCTTTTACACCCTTTCCTTACTTGTTATTATTTTATTCAAAAATTTTACACAGGACCACACTTAGCTTACTTGAGTCAACTAATACCGCACTTACCTTACTTGAGTCACCTAGTACCTCAGTCACCTTGAGTCAACTAATACCGCACTTACCTTACTTGAGTCACCTAGTACCTCAGTCACCTTGAGTCAACTAGTACCACACTTACCTTACTTGAGTCAACTAGTACCACATTTACCTTACTTGAGTCAACTAGTACCACGATTACCTTCCTTGGGTCAACTAATACCACACGTACCTTACTTGAGTCAACTAGTACCACATTTACCTTACTTGAGTCAACTATCCCTTGGGTCAACTAATACCACACGTACCTTACTTGAGTCAACTAGTACCACACTTACCTTACTTGGATCACCTAGTACCACACTCACCTTGAGTCAACTAGTACCAGACTTACCTTACTTGAGTCAATTATCTATATCTTCTCTTTTCTATTCATATTTACAAAATATGTATGTAGGCTTATAATATGCAATGTAAAACCAGTTATACTATATATATATAAACCTGTTATTATATATATATATACCTATTATTATATATATACCTATTATTTTAATAACTATGCTAGCAAACAACAGTAATAATCAGGTATTAATTTTTTATTTTATTTTACTTTCTTGTTTCTGTTCTCTTTCTACTCGTAGTTCTCATTATACAAGATGTGTACGTAGGACTATAATATGAAATGCAAACACCATTACCTTATGTTTTAATTATTTTCTTCTAAGTACACATATATTTACAATGTTGTATTGTTTCATTTTTTTTATATATTTATAACTTTAATTTATTATTATTATCATTTCAACAACTATGCTAAACAAACCATGGCTATTTTATGTTTTAATTGATTATTTCATTTTTATTTTATTCTTTCTCTTCTCTTTTTTTTTCTTTATTTTCTACATCACATGTATGTAGGACTATAATATGCAAAGCATACATAAGTTACCTAAATGTTTTAATCCTCTTAATTCCTCTTAAGTTACCTATATGTTACCTATATGTACCTATCTACTGTTTCTTTTTAAAATGAATATTATTTTCTATGCTAAACAAATAACAGTTACTATGTTTTAATTTTATTTAATATTCTTTCTCTTCTTTTTATTTCATCAATTTTCTTTCTTTTTTTTGTACAAATCATGTTTCACATGTTCATACCCATAATATTTTGACTGTCCTAAAACGGGAACACTCCTAGTTGGGCAGTCAATTTTTTTTAATAAATTATGTATATAAATGTATAAGCTTATGCTAAATAAACAAATAAATAAATAAAATAAAATAAAAAATGACCTTACTTGAGTCAACTAGTACCACCTTGCATTCTTTAAGGATATATTTGCATTAACACCATTTTTGTTAATTCTGCAAAGTTAAGTACTTTCTTAAAAATCGTTTCTTTATGGAACCATACTCAATTAAAGGTTATTAAAGAATATTTAATATCTCAACGCGAAGCCTCTTTACCTTTACCCAGCGCTACTCCAGTTAACAAATTGAACCTACCGTTTTCTTTCTACAACAGCTGTTGGTAATTGTGTATCTAATAATTCAAATTGCATTGTGTATATAAACTGCTGATGTTGGGAAGACAGTGATATCTAAATAAATGAAAATTAATTACTATTATCTGTACATCATCTGTACAAAAAGGTTGTAATCTTCCAACTATTTCTCATGAATGGGAACTTATAAAGTATGTAAATTCAATGTAATTTTGACAGGTCAAAGAAAATGGTTTATTACGCTACTTGATAATTCAAAAACCTCATTTCTTTTGATGTCCTTGAATTAAATTAGTTTCCTAGCATGACAAGTCGTGTGACGAGCGACTGATGGCTATCTCCCTCTAATTAGCGAGCTGCTTACGATCACACAAACGGTGGCGCCACTTTAATTATTCATAATTGAGTCTTTCCCCTTTCTGTGGCACCTCCCGCGAGCCGCGAGTCGCTAGATATTGGATAAGCTCTCGGCACTTTGTTCTTCGTGACGTGACGGGTCAAAAATCCATCCCAATAAAGCGGACGACTTTTATGGTCGCCAATCTAGAACTGGCGAACCGAATTACCGAATACACTACCTACTTCACGTTCATTCAGAATTCAAATGAAGTTCCTAAATGCCTAACATGTCATTGAAGAGCTGTGTCTAAGCATCAGATTGCGTATCCACTGATCATCTCTTCTCTACTTTAATGTTATAGTTAAGTAGTATGGCACCTATTTAGTTACCTAATGTTAAAGGCAGTATGGGATTGTTGACTGATCTCTACCGTTTTGCATTCCATCTATCTTTCTTTTTCCTTGTTTAAAATTAACTTCACACAGATGTGCTCTAATGAAAATAATTTCCCTGGGGGCCTATGTCATCTTTGGAATGCTATGTGGGGGTTTTTTGAGGAAAGGAAGGAGAGAACCTGTGATTTGAAGAGACCCGTTTTATAGGAAGAAGGAAACACAAAGTAAATCGATCATGCAAGAGCTAAAAATGATCTGTTCTCACGTAACTCAACTGTCAACTGTATACAAATGTCGGGCGCGCGTTTGGCATGTTTTCTATCTGTGCACCGGTTCCGAAAGATTCAATGATGCTAGTTTCTCGGAGCATCTTCCATTAAACTACCGGTAGAGCAAGGAAAGCATTCCCACCCGACGCCTGTGCTCTAAAGATTGCAATCGGTTTGTTGAGATAGAATATAAGATTTTTAAATAAGTAGGTGGGTATTTAAGTGCCGACTTAGAAATCTCATGATTTTATAATGAAATATTGGTCTCGATTTATTAAATAAAAGAAATTAGAAACCTACTTTTTGGAAGCGAGGTGTACAACTTGTCACAGATTACTAGTTCTAATACTCGTAGTTCTGTGAATTCTGTATTCCGTATTTTCTGAATAAAAGTGGGCAAAACGTGAAAGCGATTCCTTTCCCTTTACTACATTAGCGAATAGAGATAGGAACAGTTCTCACAGTGTGATTTGAATGTGGCTCGCTGGTGTGGCCAGGACGGGTAGGGCGGTAGAGCTGACAGTGGATCTGGTACCCCTATCGCCTACTTCCCAGGCTGCAGATCAGAGGATCACGAGTTCCGCACAAGACTTAAGCAAAGCCGTAACATTTTTAAGACCTGTGTTTAATTATGCATTTGTTAGGAGCGCAAAGGTCGCTGTTCCGCGACATTTTTAATCAATCCGTGAATATCCTGATCTTACCCTGTAAATATTGTTGTGAATATAGTACCTATGTAATTTTGGAAGTGAAGTATGTGATTTTGGTTTGAAAATGAGATTGCTTAGAAATGTGTTAGATGCTTTAATTAAATTCTGCGAGCAGAACACGTATTGTCCATTAAAATATTCCAGTGTTTTTATTAGATATTATAACTGCTTTCAAGTTGAAAACCTCCTACTTACTAACCTTTTTTATTAGATATTATAACCGCTTTCAAGTTGAAAACCTCCTACTTACTAACCTTTTTTATTAGATATTATAACCGCTTTCAAGTTGAAAACCTCCTACTTACTAACCTTTTTTATTAGATACTAGCTGGTCCCGGCATGCGTCGCTATGCCACTTAATAAAGAAATTGTTTCTCCCTGAGTGTCCTTTCCCATCGTCCCGTTCCCCTTCCGCCTCCCCTTCTTCTCCTGCGTCCTCTTCCCCTCTCGCGTTCCCACTCCGTCACCTCCACCTTCCCTCTCCCTACTCTACTCCCCCCCCCCCTTCACCGTCCCGCGAACCCCCCTCCCGAGTTCCCCTCCCCCTCCCAGGTCCCCCTTCCCGCGTTCCCCTTCCACCTTCCCCGCCTTCCCTCTTCCCTTTACCGCTCCCTCGTCCCGCCAACCCTCCTCCCGCGTTCCATATATTCAATCCCAGTACATTCAGTTCTTAAACAGCCCGCGTGCCACCTTTTACAATTTTTATTCAAATTTCCATTTTTCATGTATATTAAATTTGGTACCTAACATAGGTACCTATTTAAAATATCTAAAATTCTTGATTCGATTCAAAATATTAGGAGAGTACCTACTTTAAATAAATTTTTCAACTTTTCAAAAATAGAATCCTGATTGCACAATCATTCATTGTTTTGCAAAATGTCATTCTCTAACACGCGAACTGTCAAACGTGCGATGTTTTCTGTTATTATCTAATTTTCTGCGCAATTTTCTAAATTTTTCTCTCCGTAAGAACCATCCTCGCACTTCAAGGAATATTCTAAAAAAAGAATTAGCGAAATCGGTTCAGTCGATCTCGAGATTTGCGCTTACCAACACATTTAGCGATTCATTTTTATATTATAGATTATAACTGCTTTCAAGTTGAAAACCTCCTACTAACTAACCTTTTTTATTAGATATTATAACTGCTTTCAAGTTGAAAACCTCCTACTTACTAACCTTTTTTATTAGATATTATAACTGCTTTCAAGTTGAAAACCTCCTACTTACTAACCTTTTTTATTAGATATTATAACTGCTTTCAAGTTGAAAACCTCCTACTTACTAACCTTTTTTATTAGATATTATAACTGCTTTCAAGTTGAAAACCTCCTATTTACTACTTACTAACCTTTTTTCGGTTATGGTAGCATTTAAATATTTGTGCTTGAGCTTCGCAAAATAAAATAAAGCACACTTTTTGACGAGGTTTTTTACTTAAGTAAATGAAAACGGGCGACAGGTGTTCAACGGGAATTTAAACCTTACCGCCATCTACATAAAGATTGTTATTGTTACCGACCTAATTCCGAATTTTACTCGATGTGGCACAAATGCTGTCTTCCTTACCACTCTTGCCAAAACAATCGAAAACATTGAACAGAATTAATTAACAAACATAACATAAAATTAAAAAATATGATATTTACATTAAATCCTAGAGGAATGGAGTCTTTCTTATCTTAGTATATTGTTCCCATTAAGTAGTAATAATATTTTCATTCAAACTTCTTCAAATCTCGGCGATCTTTTTATTAGAAAATTATACCTCCTTTATTGTGCTCGCTGCGGATTCATTTTGAGCGGCAAATACTTGCTTGCCATATCCATTCAGAATTACGGCCTTATTACCAGATATAATTACCTAACAACGGTAAGTTTTTAATGAATTGCAAATCTTTTGCCCAACGCGCCTAACAAATTATTTTAATTACACACGTTTCTGACGTCATTCTCTGCCCAGGTACCACCTGCTCCGAACTTTGCAGTTTTTAGTGTTCGTCTTCCGATCGCCTTCCTGCGCTCTGTACTAAAAGCTGTCGTTCGTCTTTTATTAAGTTAAATTGCATTCCAGAGGAGCCTTTTTTTAAAAAGAAATACATACATTCCTGGTTTACGAATAACCCGACAATATTTGAAAATCTCCTACTACCACCACAGTAAGCCGAAAATGTTGCTTGAGTTGTGGTGGAGGACTTAGCCAGCCGAGGAATCGAACACGGAACGCCTGGATGGGACCCAAACACGATGCCCACTCAACCACTGACCGGTCGAATAACTGCAGTTGTAGAATATTGATTAGTCAATTTGGGAGGCGGGTACGGGTATCGCCGCTCCGGGAACCATTTATTAGATAATCTGTGCCATAGGTCACCCCAAGTGGTTCACCGTTTCGTGGGTGAGGTTTGTCAGGGTCTTGGCGGCTGATGCGTCTGCCCACCTGCTACGTGGGCGGGACTGGTTGAGGAAGGCCTTAGACCTCTCCAGCCGGACTATCTCGACCAATCGCGTTGCCCCACAGTTGGAGGGATGGATTCATACGGCCGTCACTCCTGGGTACACTGACTTCTCACCCCTTTTATCTTTTCCTTCTCGGAACTCCCTTTACTTCCTTTCCTTGAGGCCCGGTAGTAAGCGCTCAAAAAGAAGAAGAAGGAGAGATATTTAAATTCGAATGTTAGAGGGAGCGCGCTAATATTGTAAAAATGTTTAATAAAACCCGACTCGGTTAAAGTAGAGCAAAAATCACTGTAAATAACAAAAAAACGTGTTTAAATCATTTTCGAAGCTTACTTTGCGATTTTTTTTCTATCGAGGGAATTTCATAAAATTGCCGTTTCGGCGTTGCAAATGTTATATATAAAGCGGTAGAAATTCGGAATGCCACGGCTTAAAGACCCCCCCCCCCCCCCACAGCATTCCCTTAGATGACAAAGGCGCTAATGGAAATTATTTTCTGTGTTGAGGTAATGTGAAAAAAATGGGAAATGCGAATGACACTGTTACGTTAGTTAACTAGAATTGCGGCGCTCGCATGCAGATGATATTATAATTAGTAGATTATTATCTCAACCGGTCTAATTCATATTTCAACACAGAGCTATATGGGTGCTCACTGCTCCCGATTATACACTTAAATATTTGTAAAAGGGCGCTCCGCTTTCTAAAAATCCATAACATAATGTATAATATCTGTAATTTTATTTCTTAAAACAGTCATTGCAATTAAAGAAACCATGCTTCCGTAATACAAAAAGAACTTCCTTATCAAATTAATTGCTAAAAATACGTCAAATATGCTAACAAAAATGGGAACTGTATTCCGTATGCAGATTGGATAATTCTATGAATATGAGCTGGTGCATTATTATCAATTAAACTCGGTGTACGTTTATTTCGAGGTATTATCTCATCGGGAATGCAATCAATCACTTTTTGTTTTACGTGCAACGTTGTGTGATGTTGTCTTATTTGTTTTATGCCGTAGATTACTTCATAATCATAGGCAGTATACACTGAAAGTCCTAAGTCGCTAGCACGACTCACAACATGAATAGATCTGCGATTAGAGGCACGCTTTAGATGGCGATACATCAGTAATTAGCGAAAAAATATGATTTTTTAAAATTCCAAGTCAAAATTTCCCAGTCAAAATGTTTCCTGTAATAATGTTCCTTGGAAAAATGCTTCTAACCTAACCTAACTTTTTAATAAATGTATGTATTGTTATTAACTAACTAAACAACACGCCGTTTTACCGCAGGGGTAGGCAGAGGGGACGGAAAGCTAAATAACTCGGTCTTTGCACACACTTTTTGCCTCATTCACATTCATGCATCGTCTCATACACACTCTTCTATTATTATGCTCTTGGAGTGGCCAGACTTCATGTATCAGACTTCATGTCTTCCTTGAGCGTCCCCAACTTCTACTATCATTCACATTTGCTTCATGTATTCTCTTTACACTCCTTTCTTTGATCATTCGCTCTACGTACCCAAACCATCTGGGCGTCCCTTTCTTACGCTTTGCATTCTTTGCGGATCTCCACATTTCTTACCCTATTATACAAGGTTCTAATACAAATACGCCGCAGGGATTTTACTTCCACAGCATTCTGTCTACTTTCATGCCTCGCTGCCATACATCAGGGTAAGTAACTGCACTCCATTACGGGCTTAGCTTCTTTAGTCAATTTGTATTATCTATTTAATTTCTTTCCAAACAAACATTTTTGTCGTGAATTTTTTGACTGGGAATATTTTACTGGAAATATTTTGTCAGGAAACACGTTTACCATTAATATTTTACTAGATACGGATTTTTGCATGCGGTAAAATCGCCTATTCTCTTATATTGCACCAATAACCTAACAGACAGCCAACTCCTATACGAGGTTGCAGAACTGCTTTGAAGCCATTGAGGTGCAGCTGATTCCTTTACCATGTCTTCAACTACTTATATTTCTTTCATCAATGTTTATTCTGTGCTTGTTATGGTGCGACCATAGATAATAATAATTGTCACCAGAAAATGACAGTTGAGCACGCGGTGACATTTTCTATGGAGAAACAATAGCTCGGGTCATTGTATTGTGAACAGCCAGCGTGGTGGATTCCCGCCAACACAAATTACAGAGAAAGCCGGATTTTGCCATCGTTTTCAGAAGATAATAACATGTTACTTAAATTTTTTTTCTTTGGGTAGCCATGAACACGAATATTCACCAGATATCTTGCAAAATAACTACATAATTAGGCATATAATTTTATAAGTACAAACAAAAACTATAACGGAAGTGATTAATGAATAGATTTACTTTTGAAGTGTTTCAGTAATATTTTGAAATATTATAATACTTACGAACATTCTTAAATATAATAGGTACCTACCTACAAAGATTGTGGTATTTTTTTAGCTTTGTAGATTCCAGACGAGTGAAGGGTTTTTCTCAAATCATTTTCTCGCATTTTCCATAGATAAATCTGTAGTACGGTCACTCTATCGGCGTGGCAGGTAGCAAATTGAATTTGGAATGTCAAGTTGAGTGCATATTCACTGAGTGGACGGCCATTGGCCAATTCGATTTAAGCTTGGAAAGCTCTCTCATAATATACACTACCTCTCCGGCCAGAGCGGGGTACCTACCCAACCCGACCGACTTCCCTCTGCCCCTCTGCCCACTGCCATAGAGTAAAGATGCTATGGAGGGTACTTACTCAATCTAGTCGTAGAATAGACCCGGTACAGAGAGGCTCCTACCACTGCAAAAGAATTTCTCAATTTTCTGGTTGGGAGAGGTGAAGGGATGTCAGTTCTGAATTTATTTTTTAAAGAAATTTACAATGTTAAACAAAAATCGAGATAAACTACCTTTCAGTAGTTTTACTAACGGTGGATTTTTGGTACTTATAATCTACATAAAATAAAACTTAAATCTTTAAAACGTAAATATTTCATAATAATCTAAAACAAACTCTTTGTATACTTTTATCCATTAACAGGTTAAGGGGCGTACTTGACCTCTCCTTAACCGGTTAACCTCTCCTTAACAGGTTAAGGGGCGTACTTGACTTACTTTAACCAATGATTCCTCACATTATTTGGAGTAAAAAATCATGGAAATATTTTTTTGTCTCCGGCGACATAAAATCAGTCAGGGGCGTGGTGAGGAGAAAAAATAAAAACACTTAAAAATATCACCGGAGACCAAAATTTCTGCCCCCCACCAACTGCGTGTCAGGCTGGATCGGGAGAGGCAGTGGGGGGGGGGGTGGATTCATATGTCCGTCACTCCTGAACAAACTGGTCCCATCCCTCAAACCGTTTTGTTTTCCAGAACTTCCTCTAATTTCTTTTGTGAGCTTATATTTTAACCAAGTTCTTTCTTACTCAAACTGTCGGATTAAATGAGAAGGATGTGCCCTAGATCATTAATATCTCCCCATTGTCTATAGACCTGATTGCCGAATGAATACGCATCGACCTTTTGATTTAGGGCACGTGCTCGAGCATTACTATTTTATTATAAATCTGAAATAAATTATAATTATTTGAACGCTTTTGATGTAGGTACGGTATTATATTACTTGAGTGTGAAGGGTACATTTTCTCGTTCGGGGATTTCCTTGACCTCGCTTAAAAGGTTACCGTGATGGACAGCCAAAAGAAAATTGTGACCCCTTATCGGAAGGGCTCTTTATTCGGTCTGAGAAATACTTAAAAAGTTATTAGGTTTATTCAAAAGGGCTTCGGACCCCACTTAGCCGGGTGGTGGTGGGGGTGGGGGTGGGGGGACACCCCCTCTACTAGCACTGTCTTCCACTCACCTCCCCCTCTACACTCGTCCTTCCCCGAAACTGAAAGAAGAGCGCGTTTATACAGTCTGTTGAACTTCAATCAATTTGTCGAGCACCTATTTATGAGGGTGTGGAATTCGACTAGATATAATCCAATCAAAACTTATATGAGCACAAGATTTTTATATCTCGTATTTTCATTAAATTCCTAAAACTATCCTTTTTTTATTTTATTCACAAAAAGATACAAAAATTACAAAAAAATTTATACAATAATAATTAATTATTTGATGTACCCCCATAAATAAGCAGCGCTTCTTAAAATAATAATATTAAAAAGCTTTTTAAAATCAATTGAAAAATATTTTTGACTAATTACCCACCAATATTACGAAATAAAACTGCAATAAAATTATCGCGTCAAAAAAGAGAAATTCGTTTTTTATGACTATTAATAAATTGCTTTATAGAAGTAATACATCTCGCTCTTACCTAAAAAAACAATCAAGTCAGCTCAGCACTCTCATATTCTATCCTTAAATAACTGTAAACTACCTGTCTTTTCTCCATTTTTTTTTAAATATTTAACATAAAGGAATATGATTGGCAGTTTTGAAGGATATCATCAATTCCCATAAGAAATAGTGACGCTGACAGCTGCATACAAAACTGTTTATTCTCCACACCCTCTTTCCTCGACCTTCGCATCCCATTTGAATGCTCAAGAACCTCTCTAAAGCATTTAGGGAAATTTACCGTTCTTTAATGATTAACGATCTCGCAGATGATTATTATTTATAAAATCTACTTCTTAAAGTATTTTAAGCGGTTTTTATCAATTCTAAAAATAAATCATATCAGTATAATAGTTTTTATTTCCAAAATAAAGATTTGCGCGCCAAAATCATCGCGATTGACTGTCTACTGTTTGCCACCAACCATTTTTTATGTGAAAAACGGTCTTAGAAAATCCTAGTAATGTTAAGGAGTCACGTGCTACCAGATCTAACCAGCTAGTTCTAAAGTTGTATAGAAACTTTTAACGGAAATTTTCCAACCGTCGAAGATCCGATACTTAAAACGGGTAAATAAGGTAAATAACCGAAATCTGTCAATGACGCTCTCCTGATTTACGCTGTCGTATTTAATATAATCACATAAAAAAATTGTAAATTTTGATTGTGTCGCATTCTACATTATTTATAGGGATCAAAATTACAAATCCAAAATGAAACCCCTTTGTTCCGCAAATTGCAACATAGGCAGTGAGACAGCGCAACGAGGAACATGGTAAACTTGTGTAACCTTTTGTTAGCAGCAGCAGACATATTGTCACATAAATTATACGATCTTGAGAAAAACCGTTTGGTTCATTACTTTTTACTGTTTTTTACCCAAAAAATGTGTCACGGCGCGAGGGGAGGGGCATAAAAAGCGTATTGCATTCCCTCGTGAATAGCAAGCAGGGGATGTAACACTACCCCAGTAACACGGTCCCGACAGGTTGGGGGTAAGACAAAGCCGAGATTTTTTTATCGTAAAAAATCTTTAAATTCACCCAAAAAATACAAAGGGCTTCCCGGTGCAGCCCGGGCTGTGACCCACTTTTGTGCGGAAGGTCGTGAGAAGACTTTGCAGAATATCGCCAAATAACCGGCGGAGGGATGGTGCCCTACTTTTTACCGTTTTTTAGGAATCCAGAATGCACTTCCAGAATAAAGACGCGGGACGAATGCATTGTTTGATGAGCCGGGAATAATAAGTATCGTTATTGGCATGTTCTGTGTTCTGTTCTTTCGGGTTGATCGGAAGGGGCTGTGTTTGTGATTGCCTAACGGTTACATGTTCTGCCCAGATTTTCTCACAGATATTTCATATTTTTACAAAAAACGTGCGTTTCTACACCAACTGCCTTCCCATAACTCGGTAACCTTCTTATTTACAGGACAGCTTTCGGAAATTCACTGCTTTCAATGAATTCAGACTCTAGCAACTTCTTATTCATCAGCGCACTCGCATTATTTTAAAAAATTATGTTTTTTTTTATTAAACGGGGTTCTACGAATTAAACACAAAATAATTAATACTTATATTAAATTTAACTGCTTTTAACGATTGATATTTACTTATTCGTTATTCACAACTATATTGGACAGTGTTTTCGTACTCTCTCTTTCAAACACCATGACTTTAGACTTACATACATTCATCGTTAACTCATTCTTCATACATGGAATGCTGGTATCTACCCTGATGTATGGCAGTGAGGCATGGAACTGGCAGAGGAAGGATGAAAGCAGACTGAATGCTGTTGAAATGAGATACCTGAGGCGCATATGTGGTAAAACCATGTATGATCGTGTGAGAAATGTGAAGATCCTCAAAGATTGCAAGGCTGATATAAGCGTAATGAGTAATATTAAGAAAGGGACCCTTATAATAGTAATATTAAGAAGGGCGTGTAGAGCAAATGAACGAAGAAAGTTGAGTAAGAAGAATACATGACGCAAGCGTGAATGGTAGAAGAAGTCGGGAACGCCCGAGGAAGACATGGCACGATCAGATGAATCAGATGCTTGAGACGGGCCATGTCAAGAGTCAGAATAATAGAAAAGTGTGTATGAAACGATGTATGAATGTGAATGAGGCAAAGAGTGTATGCCAAGAGCGAGTTGTTTGGCGGTCCTTCCTCTCTGCCTGCCCCTGTGGGGAAACGCCGTGATTCTTAGATAATTAGTTAGTTATTTTCGTTATTATTAGTAGAGAATTAAAAAAAGATTTCTATTTGGGTACCTATTACGTGTGAAATGTTGATTTATTATCATTCCATAATCTATTTAGGGGTTATCAAAACCGCACGAAATAAAAGACTTAATTATTCCATTCAAATAACTTAACTTATCTCTTTCGTTGTTTTTTTCTTTTCACCGTAATAATAGGTATACTTCTTGCTTACATCTATTAGTTATACGCGTTTAATGAACTTTTATGTAAAAGGCAAGCCGATTGATTTGCCGTCAATAAGTACCTACCACTGAATGCATATAATCTTCGCAATCATTTGACTAGCACACGGGGTGTCACACGGGGTATCACACGGGGTATCACATGGGGGGTATCACACGGGGGAATCTTAATGCGTTTTTATTTAACAAATGAAATATTTTTTAAAGTTCGAAACTCATATTCCCGGTCGTATTCGTGTATTGAGGTGTTAATAATCGAGTTTTTAAGTTGTTAAACTAAAATCGTTATCTTTAAATAATTTTACAGCGTATTTTACAGCGTATAACAGCACTTACCCGATGGATTTTAATCAGCGATTCATGAGCATATTATATCGAGTAAAAAAAGTAGATGTCATCTTACTGCGTGATGGTACATTTTGTTCTATAAAAAAGTAGATGTCATTTTACTGCGTTATGGTACATTTTGTTCTATAAAAAAGAAAAAATATTTTTTTCAATCACACATCGCCACTGATCACGTCGCGACAGGATCAAGTGATACGCGCGACACGCTAGTTGCAAGGTATCATCTGACAGCAAAGTGACATCAACATTTTTTACCAAATATTTAACCAAATATGCTCAGGAATCGCTGGTTAAAATCATTCGGGGTACGTGATGTTAAACCCTGTATACATATATAATATTTCGCGAGGAATTGTTGATTCGTTTGGCGCGTTAGAATTTATATTATTACATTATCTAATATATACAAAAAATAATAATTTCCATTTTAGAGTTTATTTATTTATTTATTTATTAATCATTAACGCCCTTATGGGCTTTTACACACATTTACATTTTTATGTTTTAGTGCATACAGGTGTGATTAGAATACAAAGAAAACATGAATAGTTTTTACACATGGTACATATAAATAAAGCTGGTAAGTAAAAAGTATAGCATTATACAATAAAGAGAAAAAAATCAGTTTTATATGTATATACGTATATTACAAATAATAATAATGGTGAGTTTTTAATATATGTGCAATTTATGTGTTGAATACATAGCGAAGTTTATTTTAAACAAAAATACATACTACTAGTTTACTAGTTTAGAGAAATATTTGTGCATTAAGAATCGAATACATTTATTCTGATCCAACAAGGTGTTTGAGTGTATCTGTTTTGCCACCACAAGCGGGTGGCAGGTG
Source organism: Limnephilus rhombicus (assembly GCA_929108145.2). Lineage (NCBI taxonomy): Eukaryota > Metazoa > Arthropoda > Insecta > Trichoptera > Limnephilidae > Limnephilus > Limnephilus rhombicus. Next base: position 1,013,614 of record OV815271.1, on the reverse strand, counting down.
GCGGGTGGCGGGTGGCGGGTGGCGGGTGGCGGGTGGCGGGTGAGTGCGAGGGTGAATCGGTGAGACGCGGGACGCAAGCCGCTCACGCAGACAGATAGACTGGCAAGTAAGTACGGCCGCGGCGTCGCCCGACACGGAACTCGGAGGAAAACCGTTGTCGCCTGAAATGCAAAGTAGGGTAGAATCGACGCACATAAAGGCGCCTCTAACCCGCCACCAGCCATTGGGCCGCGTCTCCGCCAATCACAACCCCGAGGATAAAAAACTGCCGGGGAAGAAAAAGGGGTCCGTAAAGAAACGCTCCGCCACCCTTCCATATATTATATTACATATGTAAAATGAGTTCGACATTACATAACCGATTATGTACATACATTTCATTCTCCAGTTACCTTCATCGCGCGTACCTTTATTTGACAGATTTGTTTATATCGAAACGAAGGTTTTATCCGACCCTTTTCATTAATGGGTGCAGGGTAGAATATAATACAATCCATTGCTATTTGCAATGCATCCTTTTTTAACCATCGCTTTTTTATCCAACCGTTTCGCTTTTTTATAAATCCGCGACCGTGAATAAACTATTATTCTTGTTGGTTTTTTACGGAAGAATCCCAAATGTGCCCGAAGTTTGCAATTTAAATCTAACTTCCCTGTTGGATTTGTAGTAACGGATTTTATAGGATTGAGTTTTAAAGGTGCGCCTAACATATTTATCAAAGGGATGAAATATCAGAAACTTTTCAACTTTTTTATGTTCGCCGAGAATACAATGCATTATGATACATGTGGCAAATTTTCAATAATGCTTTTAAACTTTTATATCGCGAAGGGAGTAACGTTTGTTACAAAAGGGGTGGTTTGTGTTTAAAATCTGCGCACGAGATCAGACTGAAGTTTAGTGGCAAAGAGTGTGCTTGTTTGTTGCTTCAAATATTTAAGGGAATTAAGTCAAAATGTTTTATCTTGTCTTTTATTTACATATCTATTGATTTGCAGTAAAACAAACATCCAAAAATACCAATCTTCATACAAACAAAGAAGAACTTTCAATGTACAATTCTTTTTCAATTGGGTAAATGTAGATCCTGCCAACAGAATTGCGAATTTTACTAATTTAATGTTCAAACTAGTTCCCAGTATAACGACAATTTCGTAATTTCATTGAAATACTTGTGATCTTGTCTGTTAGTAACCGCGGTGTAACTGTAATGAACTCTATATAGAACGCGGACTTGCTTTGAATAAAAGTTTTTTTTTTCAAAATTTAAAATGTTAGTTTGAAGAATTCAGACAAGCGATAAGGTTAATATAATATTATCCTCTAACTAACTAACCATCACGCCGTTTCCCCGCAGGGGTAAGCAGAGAGAATGAACCGCCAAACAACTCGGTCTCGGCACACACTCCTTGCCTCGTTCACATTCATACATCGTATCTTACATACTCTTCTATTATTCTGACTCTTGACATGGCCCGACTTAAGTATTTGATTCACTTGGTCGTGTCATGTTTTTTTTTTGTCGTGTCATGTCCCCGACTTCTTCTGCTATTCACATTTACGCCTTATGTTCTCCTTAAACTCGTTTCCACGTTTATTCGCTCAACATGCCTAAACCATCTGAGCGTTCCTTTCTTAATCTTACTCATTACGCTTACATCAGCCTTGCATTCTTTGCGGATCTCCACGTTTCTCTCACGATCGTACATGGTTTTACCACATGTACGCCTCAGGGATCTCATTTCTACATCATTCAGTCTACTTTCATCCTTCCTCTGCCAGTTCCATGCCTCATTGTCACGCATCAGGGTATAGAGTAAAATGCCTGGCATGTAAATTTTTAAAGAAAAAATATTTTAATTTCCATTTTCAAAAGTGGAATTGATTTGTCGAGAATTCGGACTAAAAAATAATTTCAGAATCAAAATATTTAGTAATATAATATTAACATTATCATAGATATGAGACAAATAAAACATCATCCCTAAAACAGTTAGATTTGTCTGTTGGTGCGGTGCGGTGCGGGCTAATAGAGTTGAGAGTAATAGGTACTACCTCCTCTATTAGTATTGTCTCGAGTTACCGGAGGGGAAATTTATTGCTAAACTTTTGCAGTCTTTTTGCAAAACCATATATACATTAGCCGACATCTGTGAATCTTAAGTGATATTCAACTTTACCCCGGAATTGAACAAATTAATATCTACTGGTTTATACAATATTTTAAATCGGAGGACCAATTTTTAATTTGTTTTTTTTTACAAACATAACACGTAAACACATATTTCAATTTATTCGTCTTCTTCATATCGTCACTTCCTTTGAATAGAGTTCTAAATTCACTTCACCTTGTTCTGAGATATGAGGTGTCAAAGTTGGCAAAGACTGTTTCTCATTATCTATTTACCAATTTCAGATTTTGAGGTTGAAACTTGTGTAAATTATTTTAATTGAACATATTTTAAAGGAAAGTATTTAAATAGGACGTATATTTACCCTTTTATAACCTATCTTAACATGCAAATAGAATCCTGTGCAACCAGCTAGGGCAAAATAATTCATTGCACAGGGTTCTAATTACATTTCCCTAATGCAATTCCAAGCTAGAGCCACGTTCTATTTAAATGTATTCCAGTAAAATATAATAAACTAAAATACTTTCACTCAAATTGTTAAATAGATTACGAAAATTCGCTTTTGGAAACTTAGAAATCTTAGAAAGTGGTAAGGCGTAGTTAGAACCCTATCCAAATGAAGTGACGAACCGTAATGTGCCTCGTATTTAAGGTCAACTGTTAGATACAAACAAAATAGAAGCTATAAGTGATGATAGAACCTTGTAAAATGAATTATTATTGAAATTGCTTGATGTTAGAACTTTGTCACACATATTTCTACGAAAATCCAACACAGATGGTTCTGAAAATTATTTTGGGTACAGAAATGAGCAAAATAAATGCTTTGGCATTCAAAGATCATTTCGGAAAAAAATGTCGGTTAGACCCCTGTGAGGTGACAAATGAGGTGACGATATGGAGGACGAGAGTTGGAGGTCAAAGTTAGATGCTGGGGTGATTCAGCCAGTCTACGGCATTGGATGTCACTTGGTTCAGAACAGATGTGCCGAAGGGAAACTTTTTCAATCCTGATAATGTCATATTTCGGGTAGGAGGTACCAGAAACACTATTAGAAAATTCGGTAACGGTTCAATCCAATTATGAAACGATAAATTATTCCTGTTTTACATTACAGTCGGATTATGCACATAATAATGACCCTCGCGCGTGCTGCCGATTCCGAGGTCTATCCTCAAATATCCATGTACGCATTGTGTGTTATCCGTTATTCTTCCCGCGAATAGTACAATGCTTTCTTCTCTTTCTTTGGGAACAATCCTTTCTCTTCTGCAGATCGAAGTAATAATATTTTCGATTTGACAAAAACGACCCCCTTATCGGTTTTCAATCGTGACAAAAGATATCTTTAAAATACTAAACAAGGGATTAACAGATGCGACTAATAGTTCGGGTAATATTCCGCAGGAAAGGGAAACGGGAAGAGTGAGCGGACAATAAGCGAGAGTTCCTAGAGGGGTTGATTATATTATTTATCTTAAGGGTAACCCTTTCAGGAAGTGATTTTTTTTCTTGTCGCGGGCCAAATCGGTCTAACCCGGCCCGCGCCGCACACGCGCCTTGCACCATCGCCATTCATCACACACTCTTCTGCCGGCTGTTTTTTTTGTTTGTGTTTTTGTGTTATTTGCCTTTATCCTAACCCTTTGTCGAACTGAAAGTAGCAACCGCGAGCGAGCGGGACTTTTACTCTCTTACAAAAGTAAGATTCGCTTTTTTGCTGCGGATTCGAATGTTTATTCAGTGGCCTAAGGAAGGACAACATGGCAACATTTCTTAGAAGTTGCATGTCGCTTTAACTCCGCCATGACAGCTGCCGATAGACTGGCTGGGAATTATAATGTTTTCATCGGCTGCAAATGCAAAGGAGCTAATTAATTATGCATCGAATTCTGCTCCGATATAAAGCACCATCTAATCAATGTCTATACTGAGCTGGCTGAGACGCGACACCCATCCCTCTCGGTCTGTGCCTCGGCGAGTGGGAGAGAGCGGGAGAGCGGGCGGGCTACCCACTCCGCTCCCGTGTCAGGGTAGCCACCCCGCCAGCGCCTAATACATAGTCATGTATGGAAATAGGTGGCACAAACGCTGGATTCGAGAATAATAAATCGATTCGAAGCGAGTGCGACTGCGCGTCTTCGTCTCCTACCTCCCCATCCCTTTTGCTCCGTAGCGGGAGAATATTTTCTTCGGCATAAAGTGTTAACCATTCCCCCGTCCCTCCCCGCAGCGTGTGAAATTTATATAAATATACAAAATGTATATTTGTGCTCTCCGTACGGCTACATCTATAGCTACGGTTACTGCTACGGCTAGGAGCTACGGCGTAGCGGGAAACTGCATTGCGCTCGTGTGGGTCTTTTTGACACGTGTATTAAATATGTGTTTCCAGCAGCCATGACTTTATGTTGAACTGGCCTCTTTGTGTTCGGGATATACGGCGCTGGAATTGTTTATGTGTGAGATCCATTCTGAGACTGTATACACGTTGCGCGCTTTTCCTGTTGAAATATGTTTTCTGGACTTCGGAAACATTTCAACCACACTCAAAAGTTGGGTGGAAAAGTTAATACAGATATATACATACACTTCAGTACGATGATATATTCATCTCTGTTAGTGTGCACCTTGGGTGTCGATGCATTCATACAAATTGTTTTAGGTATGCAAGTAGTTTTTTTTGAGACACACAATAAAAATATGTTAGTTCCTACTACCTACACCTACCCAGATTAATGATTTTTTAAAAGTTAGCAATAAACATATTGAATATGATTTAAGTTTATCACGACCAAAAAATTATAGAGATTTATTTTAGGGGTATTATGATTGGGAACTTGATGACAGATGCTGTAAAGCTGTCCAAAACCTTGGCTAAAGAAAGAGGAAGCGGAACGCGGCACAATACCCTAAAAATGAATCACAATCATTATTGTACATAAAGGTACGTACAAACCAAGTTCTGAATATCTGATGATTGTAACTTTCAAGAGATATTATTTATTTATTTAGTTCAAAACAATACAAAACAGTACAAACAAACAATACAATTATTTATAAAATGTTTTGACTGCCCACTAGAATGATTCCCGTTTTAGGATGGTCAAATTCGGATAAGTATGAACATATGGAATATGTTTTGTACAAACAAAAAGAAAATGGAGGAAATAAAAAAGAAGAGAAAGAATATTTTTTTTTTAAGTTTAAAACTATTAAAATAATAGGTATATATACTTAATAACGGAGAATTAAAACATATAGGAAACTGGTGTATGCATTGCATATTATAAGCCTACGTACATACATGTTTTGTATTAAATAAGAAAAAGAGAAAATAAATGGTTTAATAAAGTATTAAAACTTAAAAATAACCGTTGTTTTGTGTAGTATAGATATTTGAGTAATAATAATAATAAAATAAAAAGAAAAAAAATTAAATTATTAAAAAAAAAAAAATTAAAATTAAATTAATTAAACTTATTAAAACATACGTATAAGTTAAATAATAAAATTAACTTATTATTATTTAACTTATACGTATGTTTCCGAAAATTATTAGCACGCACAACTTATGTGAGCTAACTTAATATTAATAAATAAATAAATATTAAATATTTATTCAAACCCCAACCTTATCTGATCACTATATTGTTTTGGGTTCCATGCCAACTCAGAATCAAGTCAACTCAACAACTCTTTGAAAAGTCATTAAAAGCCATGAAAAAAAAATTAAAATAGCCGGTAACCCTAACCTAACGTAACCTATCTAACCAATTTTTAATTTCTTTATCATCATTCTTTAAGACCTTCCTGAGGTGGTTCTGAGTTGGTTTCATTCTGCGTTGGCCGGTCACCATTTTTTTGTTTGTTGAATTTTTATTTCTATTTTTTTTTATCTACTGTAATATTATTTAAATTATTTCTTTCTCGTGTTCAAAACTATTTCTTGTATTAGAGTTGAACTACCTATAATACCTTGTATTAGAGTTGAACGACCTATAATACCTTGAACTACCTATAATACCTTGTATTAGAATTGAACTACCTATAATACCTTGAACTACCTATAATACCTTGTATTAGAGTTGAACTACCTATAATACCTTGAACTACCTATAATACCTTGTATTAGAGTTGAACTACCTATAATACCTTGAACTACCTATAATACCTTGTATTAAAGTTGAACTACCTATAATACCTTGTATTAGAGTTGAACTACCTATAATACCTTATGTAAAATCACTCACTAAATAAATAAATAAATTGCTCATTTTAGATTGGCATTATAACTTTTAAAAAAGGAGTTACTTCATTTATAAAAAACGAAACAATCCGCAGCCTATTTTTATGTTATTTATTTAAATGCGTGCTGATTGGGTAGGTGCCAGTTCACCCTTTAAAGGGTTGACATGTAAATTGTTCCCTTAGAGATCAACCCTTCTAAACAGTGCGTTTCTCGCATTCAACAGTGATTGGATCTACAATGGACTCCCTTGCTATATGACGTATAAAAAACATATTATTTAAATCAAACAACCAATGGGGTTTTAATATGGAGAATTGAATAGAACAATATTTATTCATTGGAATAATGGAGTTTTTGAGGAGAGTAGTTTGTAGGTTTTAACTGTTTTAATTAACTAATCGGCGTACACGGAGATCTCCTCAGATGGCTCTCGTCGTATTTGAAAAATCGCAGCCAAGCAGTAGTCGTCGGTGGCTATAAATCGAATTGGGTAACCGTACCGTCAGGAGTACCCCAAGGGTCATTATTGGGACCATTGCTCTTCAACATATACATTAATGACATTGGAAAATGTTTCCTCCACTCCAGAACGTTATTATACGCAGACGACATGAAAATATTCTCTCCTTTTACAAGTATCAATGACTGTACTCGCGTACAAGAAGATTTAAATCGCCTAAATAGCTACTGCACACAACACAACCTTCAAATAAATGTTAAAAAATGCGGCATCATCAGCTTTACCCGAAACAAAAATCCCATTTCTTTTGATTATTCTAATAATGACATTTTCAAACTGTGGTTAATCCACTTCGAGATGACTTATTTACAGGATTTAAATGTCAATTTTTGAAGGTGTCTTGCAGAACTTGATAATAACATTAATACATTTAATTTTAATTAAATTTTAATAAAATTAAATGGAGTTCTACGAATTAAACACAAAAACAATTAATAAATTAAGCCAATAGATTGGGGATTTCAATAACTCGCATGGACATTTGCGTCGTCATTTGTGCCGATTTTGACAAACAGCAAAGTTTGCAAAAAGCATTTACCCTAATTCTTGCAGCCGTTTATCAAAGAGTTTTTTTGGTTAAGGGCGGAAATGTAAGTAAACCCTTATCTGTGAGGTTGCAAAGTATCCGGCACAAAGGTGCGGGGGTAGCGGACTCGGAGCGCCCTATTTAAGGACCGCTCGGCCAAATAATGCCCCTGGCCCCGGGGCTGATAAGGGCGGTGGTGCGCCCATGGACCGCCGGGCAGGGGGCAGGGGGCAGGGGGGCAGGGAGGCAGGGGGCCGAGGGCTGAGGGCAGATCGCTTAGCTGATTCCCTTTAATGGAATTCACTATTGAATCCAAACTTTCGGCACACAACACTACAGACGCGGGTACTTCATCATATAAGGAAATCAGGCGAATGGAAAAGGAATTCGATTGGGATGTTGTCAGAGAGCATCCTTTTTACGTATTCCATACAAACAAACAACTTGGATTTTATTTGATGCACAGTCGTATGTTCGGTCAACACTCACCAAGATGTTTCAAAAACATTTTCAAACAATATAACTTACTAAAATATTTCAACATTGTTATGGCGTAATCTGTTCATAGAGTGTATGCATTCGACCTATGATGAGTAGTATAAATGTTTACCTACCTATAACTTTTTTTTTGTTATTGTTATTACTAAATAAATTTTGGCTGTGTTTGGTTTAAATAATATGATAAAATAAATTATTAGGTTACTTTTATAACTATATATTACTATGCAATTTTAAATTTACTACGCAATAATCTGCATGCTACACATGAGGCCCTGAGGAAAATAATTCCCCTCAGGGCCTTTGTCATTTTAAGGGATGCTGTGTGAAGAGTCTTTTTGGGAAAGGAAAGAGAAGAAGGATGGGTAAGAATCTGGGGGTCAGAGTGTCCAGGAGTGATGGACGTATAAATAAATCCCTCCAACTGCGATGCAAGGCGATGTTCCGAGGGAGTACGGCTGGAGAAATCAAAGGGACTCTCTCCCGATCCGGACCGCCATGCAGGCGTAGGAATGTGGGGATCAGTGTGTCCAGGAGTGACGGACGTATCAATCCATCCCTCTAACTGCAATGCAAGGCGATGTTCCGTGAGAGCATGGCTGGATAAATCAAAGGGACTCTCTCCCGATCCGGCCCACCATGCTTTAATTATAAAATTAAACTTTAACTAAATTTATCAACTAAATTTATTAACTAAATCAAAACTTCATAATCGTCAGTGTTTTTTACCCCTGTCGTAAATTAATTAATTCGTGTTGTGTGTGTGCACAAGTAGATAAAAACCGCCTAGCAAAAATAATTTGAATATGTTGTTGTCTTGAAAAGAAATTAATAATGCGTGTATTCGTTTATTTACATTGTAAGAGAGCCCCTATCGGCATGCCGTTTCACTTCCTTTACAACATGCTTGACCATATAGACAAGGAATCCGACATAAAAGGTAAACAAAAACGCATCAACATTGGCGGTGGGCATCCTTTTTCCTTTAATTCAAATTCCTCCCGCCTTACGTCAGGTCAGTTCATCCTTTGATCATTGAGAATCCTACCTCACCCCTGGGCCCCCGGGCCCCCGGGCCCCCTGACCCCTGTGGGTGGGTGACTTCTAGAGGGGTGGGGGGGGGGACATCTGCTGGTGACGTCGCGGAGGGAAAAAATTTCATTTACATAATCTTTGATTAAAGTCTTACTGGGTTAGAAACTTTTGTAAATTTATTAGATGAGCGCACTTGGAGTGAAATGACACAAAACTGCGCTACATAAACATTACGTTATTATTATTATTATTGTGCAGTTAAGCAATTCAATTTGGAGACCTTTTAAAACTCGTTAGATTGTTGAATCCTGCGAATGCAAATGAAAAAAATATTTTGAAAATTATTATATTTAATTTAATTTTTGTTATTATTAATGTTAACCGAAATTCAAGGAAATGACAAATAATAAATACCAACCGTCCAATAGCGGTGTAAAACGATAATGTAAACATAAAATATTTAGGCTTTACTAATAAATGTGTTTTCAATGTTATCCAAGTGATAAACAATATACCTAAATGTAGGATAGGTAAAAATATAAAGCTAAGTAATAAAATTATGTTAAATATTTGTTTCTCTATTGCGTAAAATTAAAAAGACGTTTAAACCAACATTTGCCACAGTGACTATTTATTAGTAAGAGGCTACGTATGTAATAATAATAATAATAATTGGATAATTTGTAGAGCGCCGTTTTTGTGAAAAATAAAACCAAGAGACACTAAAGTTTGAGTCGAACGTATTAAAGGTTAAAACAAGAATTACGGTGAAAAGAAGGAATTTTGTAAAATTCTGAGAGCTATCGCTAAATATATACAAAATCTGGTCACTACAGGCTATATATATAGGCTATACTATATTATAGTCGATACATTCGCACAAGAGTTGCGAGAAGGCTTAGTTGGTGCTTTGGAAAGGAATATAGAAAGTTTCGAGTTTTCTTGATTTAGATTTTGATTGCAGCCAAGAAGAAGACATGATTCTAGATTTATAGTATTGAAAAGATAATTGTAGGTATTTTAAGATCTGAACTGGTCCAAAATATAACATTTATCTATGAAATTGAAAAGCCGCCAATCAATCAGATTGTATTTATAAATTATGTAATAAAAACGCCCCAGATTTCTGTATTTCGATTTAATAATAAATTTTCCAATTTTCAATTTCCTATTCGAGTGGAGTAAATATGAGAACCTACATAGTTAAACTAGAATACACTTCTATTCCTCGCCCACGCAGAATCAAATGGGAGAACAAAAATCATAACAATTGGATAATTTTCCGGTCGGATGAATAATTGAATCAAGGAGAACAGAAAGCGGGGAGGTCGGAGGTCGAAGAGAAGGCTGCTAGGTACTGGGTACTAGTACAGCCCTTCTGATTGAGGAAGTTTGGGCACCACCTCCCCCTCTCCCCCGTATCGATCTGAGAGAAAGGGCATAAGGTAAACAATGGATGCGGGGGTAAACAAGTCCACGCACGCGGTACATAATATGTAACGACCCTTTCTCTAATTCTGTTTGCCGTGGACCGGCCGGCAAACATGCCCCGAAACACACTGCAAATAAAATACCATTTTGCTAAAGGTGAGGGACGATGAATATTACGAGTATGAATCCCTGCGAGAAAAAGGCCAGCGAATACAACAAGCGAATTAAATTTTCATGACGAATAAGCGAGTCATTTCAATTTCGTGGGTAAACACAATGTTAACTTCTTATTTGTTTTGTTTCTGACGGATATCCACTCGAGAATCTTTTGTTTGCACACAAATATATTTCAAATTAATCATAGGTAAAATTAAACTACATGTATGTGAATCAAAATATGCTTGCTTATATGTGTACCTATATGTAAGTTGTCTTTGTATTGCTATATTAAGAATAGGAAATGTTTGAAACTTTCAAAATACCTTCTTTCCACCCTCGCGAAGGTTTCTGGATTATTACTACCACATAACAATACAACTGAAAAGTTTTTTTAATCATTACAAAAACTCTTACGAAACTGTCAAAAATGTCACAATTTGAGAACGACTTAATACCAACCATCGATTGTTAAATTAAAATTCAATTTACCAATAAACCTGTACCTATGTTTAGTAAGTACCAAATTTGATTGATTGTTCTTATTATACCAAAATGAATGTTTGTAATAAATTAAAAGCGAAAATTTGTAAAAAAAAATTCCAAAAGGTGGCACGCGAGCTGTTTGAAAATCTGAATGTATCGGGACTGAATATATAGAACGCGGGACGGGGGTTGGCAGGACCGAAGGAGCGGGAGAGGGGATGAGGGAAGGGGGGACGGTGGAGGAGGAACGCGTGAGGAGAAAGGAGCATAGGAAGGGGCGGCGGAAGGGGAACGGGACGAATGGGAAAGGACATGCAGGGAGAAACAATTTCTTTATTAAGTGGCATTGCAACGTATGCCGGAAAATCGCTAGTATTCCCAATATTTTCAAACAAGTTTTATGTATTACCTTCCTTTGTAAATACGTGTTTACTGGTGAACGCAGTAATAATAATTGCTTTCCCACCCAAAGGGAGAAATCTCTAAATGAAATGTTTGTATTTCCTATTTCTCAAATCCAGAAGAGGTTACTTAAAGTAAGTAACTATTTTCCGATCTAGCCGAGTATTCGTAACGCGTGGATTCAATTTGCAAAGTATAAAGAGGAAATAAATTGGTTTCATTCGTTACGCTGGACTTGTGGACAGGCGTTACAGTGACGGCGATGGCGAGGGGACAGGGTTCGGGGTTCGGTCCCCAGCAGACCCCGTAAAGAATGTATCGCCTCCGATAATTGAAAAGGGCAATATTCTTTCTACATTTCCATAATGGATGGTGGGAGGAAGTAATGGTCTTTCAGGAAATTTATCGCCAGCTTACAGGAACCGACCAACGGGAATTGACGGTGGTCTATTTGGATACCGGACATTATTTAAATGTCTAGTAAATTAATCTGATCTTTCTGAATAAAGTGTAGTCTCTAATTTTATATTCAAAGAGTTAATAGCGACAATAAAATTAAGTTGTTGATATTTAATATAATGACGATGTTATGCGCTTTCAAAGTGAACTTGGGTCAAAATCAAAAATATTTCAACTTCACATTCAATGCCCGCGACACTGTAAATAACTAATTTGTAAAAATGTAGGAAAAAACCCTATTTGTAAGCGTTTATAAAGGTCATTTCATGAACATTCTCCAGCCCTAAAGGGTCCTAAATTTTCCAGTCTTTCAAAATACATATCAACTCTACTTTTGCGACTAGTCTTTTCATAAATGTAATACTAATAGTGATGGGGGAAGCAAATGTAAAATTGTACAATGTCCAGTGTTTTAAATATAATGTCCTCCGCGTGCAAAACCGTATCTTCTCCAAGCATGAACTTTCTAATTAAAGTGTGTTTATCGGAAGTGACCTGCCAGGTAAGTATGTTTCTGTATCTATTTGTAAATACATAGTAGAATTAGATAGAACCTAAGAATTCTTAATAAATTGTGTCCTTGAGGTGATTTTTCACAAAAACGGTTCTCTACAAATTATCCAATTATTATTATTATTATTATTGGGTGTAAAACGTATGCAATGGTGTCTCATGACGTCACACTCGGAATGGCGGCGCTGCGGTACCGCAATGTTATAAAGCTTTTGGTCCGGCCACAAATTTTAAACATTTTGACGGCTTATATCTTCGTTACTGGTATTTTCCAAAAATTCTGAAAGTCCTGTCTTCAACGTTCTCTAATTAATGAGATCAATTTGTAAAATAGATTACAGGTGTGCAGTTCACACGCGGTTGAAGTGAAAACTTTAGAAAACTAAAGTAAACAAGAGTGGGGGAGGCTACAAAGCACCACACAAAGAGGAGACCGATTATTTTATCTATTTTCTCGTAGGCTAAATCAGATGTATGTGTTTGTCTCCTTTTAGTGTCGGTTTTTCGTGTCATCGAGTTTCCAATCACAACGGTGCTAAAGAAGTTTTTACATCATAACCTCATTGTACGAGAAATTCTTTTGCTTGTTTCGATAAGCAGACTTTCTGCATCTTCCTTTAGGTGCTATGCCTGCCCATTATCACTTTCCCTGAAAACATTTCAGGAACAGGTATGCTAAAATTACCCTTAAATTAAGTTATATGATTTAAGGTATGAATCAAATAATAACACTAAAGTCATCATCGGTTCGAGAGAAACCGTACAAGCTGCGTTCATAGAACTATTTTTGTGTGTATTATTACGAACACTCTACACTCCCTTATTCCCAGTGTATTCGGTCGTCTCTATTCACAGCAGCGCTCACTGGCACTCTGATAAGATCTTAAGAAATGAGAGGTGTCGCAGACTGCGGGGTGGCTGCGGGGCGGGGTGGCGGGGGAGGGGGAGGGAGAGAGGTCGCTGAAACAGGGAGGCTCATATTGATTAGTCTCTGAGGCAGGAGTGTTCGAGCATAACCAGACATTGGCCAGTGAATAGACGCGAATCAACCGTCACAACTTTAGCGTCCAGTAACAGGTCACTTGATAAAAGATATTCGTGAAAGATACAGATTTTCTGTACCCTGAAGTTCGCAGGTTTTATTTATGTATTTACCCCTTGCATTAACCACTCGGACCCATAAGCTTATTTACACGTCATTGTAACATTACTATCCATACGTATGACGTATGAGGCCTGACCTGAGGTATGACCTGAGTTATTTTATTAACATCATAAGTATTTTTCTAGCTAAATTAAATCATCAGGTTGTAACTACCTGTAATTTGGGAGGCGGGAATGGGTACCGCTGCCCCGGGAACCTTTATTGGATAACCAACACCTCTGTCATAGGTCACCCCAAGTGGTTCGCTACGTTTGGTGATTTAGCAGGGGTGCCCGGGTTCATGGGGTGAAGTTTGTCTAGGTCTTGGAGGCGGATGACCAGGACATACTGAACCCAAGATTCCTACCCACCCCTTAAACCCGTTTCGTTCCCAGAACTCTCCTCTCCTTCCTTTCCTTAAAAAAACCCTCCACACAGCATCATAGGTGAGCATAAAGATGACATAGGCCCTGAGCGAAATTATGTTCCTCAGGGCCTCCTGTGTGGAGCTCATGTAAAAAAAAAAAAAAAACTAACCATCACGCCGTTTACTTCCGGTCTAGGCAGAGAGGACAGACCGCCAAACAACTCGGTATTGGCACGCTCACCTTGCTTCATTCACATTCATTCATCATCTCATATATACTCTTATATTATTTTGACTCTTGACATGTCCCGACTCAAGTACCTATCTGATTCTCTTGATTGTGTCATATCTTCCTCGGGTGTTCCCGAATTCTTCTACCAGAAACCTTATAATTTTATGCATAATATCTACGAACAAATTCTTATGAAATAATATTTCTAGGTACCAATTTTTTTTTGCTTCTTTCCGACCTTTTTAAATAACGCCTTTGTTTCCCTTGCAACTTGTGGTATCGACTGCTGTGATATTTGCGGCGACCATAGACAACGGCTACTCCGTCAGACTTTTCCTTTGACCGTCACAGTTGTGCTGCAGTACATATAATAATATATATTAACTAATTTGATTGCGAATGTAGGTATATGTGACTGTATGGTTGTGAGCATGAAGATGGTTTTACAACTCTGTTTGTTTTCTTTGGATTTCCCGAACGTGTAAATAATGTCGAGTGGCCGTTAACTTCTAATTATTATATTATGACGGTAGAGGCACCTCTCATTCTTTCTTCATAAACAATTGTCTTGTTAAAACAAAAAACATTGTTATCAAGTTAGAAGGATGCCAATTAACTATTAATTAAATACCACATTTGTAAAAATAAAGATACCTAAATTTTATGTAAATTGCAGAGATAAATGGAAACCGATACCCTAAATTTTAATTAATCAAAATTTTATCTTCCAAAACTTGATTTTGGATTTGAGGCCAAAATACACAACCAAACTGAATATTTTTTTTTAAATCAAAAAGTATAGCAATACCTCGTATCCACGGATTTGGGCACTTTTATTTATTCGTGTTGAAAATATATAAATTAAGGGCCATTAACGAATTTTGTGCGTTAATGGTAATTATTTTAAAAATATATATTCCCTGCCTGCGTAAATATGAAGAAAAATAAAATAAAAAGACTGATATCAAAACATTTTGATTAGCTTAAATTTAAATAACAAATTATTAATATACATTAGAACACAAATTTGTGGTAATGCATTAAAATTTCGATCGGTAAAGATCGCCTTTTTAAAGAGGTTTATTTTTTTAATTCAGATAGATTGATTGGGCTACATTATTTTTTTAATCATTATGATCACAAAATATTTTCAAGGTTGCCTCTAAAATCAAATGGCATGTATCTTATAATATAAAACACAAATAAATAAAAAGAAGTCATTATCTGTTTTCAACAGGTTTTGATTTTAAAAAAGGGTATTTTGGTTTAAAATTCTACATTAATTTTTGACTGAAAAAAATCGCACAGCCGTTTCTCTTAAAATTTAATAAATGTTGGATTCAACCTGCGAAATTACGAACTGAAATTACATTTTTGTAGGTGTATCAACTACCAAAACTCAAATATTGTAGGTGTACCAACTACCAAAACTCAAATATTGTAGGTGTATCAACTACCAAAACTCAAATATTGTAGGTGTATCAACTACCAAAACTCAAATATTGTAGGTGTATCAACTACCAAAACTCAAATATTGTAGGTGTATCAACTACCAAAACTCAAATATTGTAGGTGCATCAACTACCAAAACTCAAATATTGTAGGTGTATCAACTACCAAAACTCAAATATTGTAGGTGTATCAACTACCAAAACTCAAATATTTCTTTGAATAAACTTAATTTATTTTTAAATAATTGAGGCTATAAGTTCCCCGTGTCACCCGTACCTGAGTATATTATGAATTCTCAAACGAGTGTCAGGTACCTACTTTGTGAACAATGCTTATTATAATAGAAATCACATCGCGATAGCATCCTTCTCAGTGACTTTCGTCGCATTTTGCAGCAATTAAAAAATTGACTCCCACACGTCAACTGAAAAGTTTCTACACTTGACCAACTTTTATTATCTTCTTAGATTAGAAAATAATCTGAACATAAGCGTTTCAATTATAGAAAACAATAAATAAACAGGTTTCAAAGATACGTTCGAGCTTAATCTGTATAACTACTGATATTGTCACTTTTTTTCACTTTGTTTTCCTAAATTTGAATCACTAAAATAACGTAATTTATGATTTGTTTTAAAGGCGATTCTTATTAAAAAGAAAGGAAAGTCCTTCTGGCAGTGGTAATAATTTAATTCGCTCGCGCCTCAAGGTCTTGTTAATAAAATGCCAATCAATGATTGCTAACACTATTAAGATAAGTTCGCCAGTGTTGCGAGGGTGATTCCACCCTGACAGCCTTCTCCCTTCTATTTCCTCTTCTACTCCTCCTCCCCGCCTACTACGTCTCTACTACAGTCTGGTCTCCAGTCACCATCACCTCCAACTGAGTACACATCTATACTATCCTGTAGGCATAGTCTCCATTCAAACTACCACCTTCCTACACATATATATGGGAGTACCTCTACGTATAATAATACATATATATTAAAAACATTCGGGGACAACTTGCAAACAGACAGAAAAGATAAGTTTCGCCGTGCTTCCAAACATAAACAGAACGACTCTTTTATTTTTATTATATATATTAAGGAATAATTATATAATTATTACATTGTGAAATAAACCTAAGGCAAACATATTATGTTTCATTAATTAGGCTGTTTTTAAATGCTACATTAAAGACAAAATAAAAGGAAAAAATAGATATTATTTATAAGAGCAGTAAGAACAATAAAAATGAGTACAATTTTCTTACCATAAATAAATTCTGTCCGATTAATTTTATATATTTTCAAGGTACCGATGAAAATGTCTACATCTCCTAAGATATTGTATGTTTTTCTGTTGAATTTTACGCACATTTAGATTTACAATGTGGTATACCTACTAAATAAATCGTTCGACCTTGTGTGCAACGAAATGCAATCCTTTTATTCAGACATGACGAATCAACAAAACAGTTCACCATTTTAAACGGGATTAAAATTATTAATATCACAATGTTTTCTACAAGAGCGTAGTTCACATTTCAAATGGTAATTTTAAAAAGTGTTAAGTATTGTCCGTTATCTACTCCTGCCATTTATCATTATGTGAAATCTAATGGTAAAACAAATGCCTCGCTTGAATCACTGACCCTGCGCGTATAAATAAGCAAATGAAAAACTCAATTTTCCGATGCCATTTCCGTCCGTTTGTCTGTTCGTCTGATTAGTTGCAGCAGGGAGGCTTCGTCGCCCCCATCCCCATCCGCCCCACCCGCCCACGTGGTCCGTCTGTCCGCCCTGTGTCTATATTGTCTATGTCTGCAGTGTGCTGTATACCTCCTAATGAACGGACAACTAACTGAAGTTCGGTTCTCCCTCGCGTGTCCGGCGGTGACGTGTTTAGTTCACGCATTCGGCTAAGAACAAGAGAGTAAGGTAGGTTAGTGAAGCTGCGTTCGCCTTTGCGGATATTTCCTGGTAAACAGATGGTACTATTTGTTTATTTTCTTAACCCATTTCACTATATTGTGTTTAACCTTTTCTCGAGAAATATTATACTTTCTTGGTGCTACGAGTATCTATAACTACTTCTGTTTATCATTAATACGTATAATGTATTATTTTTTATAATTATCATCACAACTACAATACTCAACATTGATGCAGATAAACAAATTTAAAAGTGGGTTGTGTTTATTGTTATATTTAAGAAATACTAAAACTTAATTCCTAACAAGAGCAACCTTCCCGCTGATGAATAACCTAGGTATTTTGTTTGTCTACAGGTAAGATGTGGTTAAAGGACGAAGAGTGCGAAGCCGCCAACATGGCGTGGAGATCCCCGCCCATGGACGCCCTCGACCAGCACAAGGCCGCCCTTCGCGCCCGCCTTGGACTTCCTTCTCCAGGTAATGATTTTACCACTGTCATATCATATTATCTGCTTTACTGGACCAATAAATGACTACAAACTTGGTTTACTAGCGATGTTTAGTGAAGTTTGTATGGATTGATTACATTTAACAAACATTTCAAACAGTATCTAAGCTTGGCCAATAATGTTTGAATGTAAGTTATAGTGTTATTTATTTATTTTGGGGGTGTTTTGCCGTGTCGCGCTACCTTCCTCTTTAACCAATCTTTCGATCAGCTTCCCTGACATATCTGCCCTGATGATAAACACTGTAACGCTATCCGAAACGTTGACTAAATAAGGAGATAGCGCAACACGGCATAACACCCCGAAAACAATTAACAATAATATTTTGGCCGTGAAAATCTAAAATTATACCTCCCCTCTTTTATTTATGCTGATTGCGACGTTGTGAAAAGGAAGAACAGTTTACAACGGTTTGCCTTTACATTGCTATTAATTGTAAATGGAGCTCTTTACACCTAAAAGTTAATATTGTACATCAAACGTTATTTTTTATGTCCCATCTGCTCCCAACCGCCTGGAGCCTGGAGCCAGTGAGACTATGGCATTCTCTATTGGGGTGTGTTGTGAAGCTGGAGGTAGTGGGAAGGGGAAAGAAATGGGGAAGAGGAAGCTGGGGAAGGATCTGGATATTCAGATTTGGTCTCCAAAAACCATTTCAAGATACGTTTCAATTCTGAATGGTAGTCTTACGCAGGGCGATACTGAGAGTAGTACTCTAAGTAGGTATCTACCTACTACTCAGTTTGAACGGACGTATTACTGAGGATTCAGCTTTCTTAGATTTGTTTGTAATAAATCTTGAGATATATTTTGGGAGGCGGTATAGGCACCGCCGCCCGGGAACCATTTATTGGATAACCAACACCTCTGCCATAAGGCACCCCAAGTGGTTTACTACGTTTGGTGACTAATCAGATGCCCGGATTTATGGGGTACGGTTTGTTCGGGTCTTGGCAGCAGACGCACCTACCCACCAGCTGCATGGTAGGCCGGATCGAGAGAGAATGGTTGTCTCGGAATATCGCCTTGCACTGCAGTGTCATACGTCACTCCTGAACATACTGACCTCAGATTCCTACCCACCCCTGATACCCTTTTCCTTCCCAGAATTTCCCCGTCTTCCTTTCCTAAAAAGACCCGTCACACAGCATCCTGAAAGATGACATAGGCTCTGAGGGGAATTGTTTTCCTCAGGGCCTCCTGTGTGGAGCTAATGTAAAAAATAAAATACAAACAGTTCACTGTAAAAGTTGAATATAATATAACACATTACTGTCACCGTAATTGAACAATTAGCTTCAATAAGTTACCGAAGTGCGCACACAACTGTGGTAAATCGGCGCAATCAGTGCGCAGTGCGCAGTGCGCAGTGCACGGAGCCAGCGCGCTTGTGAGGTGGTATTACCTTCTCCAGCGACACGTGCCCGAATCAACTGTCAAAAATAATTGGGCCTACCACTCCTTAATAACACCACCGACATCATTACTTACAGCTTACAGATAGAGATCTCAAACCCTTCCAAATTCCAACTACAAGTTAACAATCTTTGGGATCAAACCTTGCTTCATGAATTGCAAGCTGAGTTTAATGTGAATTATCAAAATTGTATTTTTGCCTCAATTTCCCTCAAGCCACCTCAGTACAAGTTTTATGTTAACTAATATATTGTTTTATTACAGTTTATATCATGTAATCACTATGTGATTCATTTATATGCGTGCTTTTAAATGACAGAGTATTGCACCACTGCACCACTCTGTTCAGCTGAATTAAAGAAACACAATTATTGTAATTAAATATATAATTATATTGCTTTTAAATCTAGAGAGAAAACCCTCATCAAAAACTATGTATCTGTATCTGAAAACTATGTATATATTGACGTCGAAAATAATAGAAAATTTGAACAAAAATATTATAATCAGGAATTACATAAGATTTCAAAGTAATAATTAATATTGTATTTTTATTTTAACTTTACGGGTAAAACCTCAAATTGAAATATTTAATTAAATGAAGACAATATAAGCTAAACTCATTTGAAAATCTGGAAATAAAAAAAAAAATTGATAACATAATATTAGGTATCCTTTTTCTTTCTTTCTTTCTTTTTCTCTCTTCTTTTTTATCTCCTTACCTATTATTTGCTTAATATATAATTTTCTTTTTAACTCGAGCTTTGCTCGATAAAAAGGTGTAAGAGGAATTATTTAATGTATTTTTAATATTTAATTTATACTAACACGTAATTAATAATTTTACCATCATATTTAAAATATAAAAGTTTTTTTTTTTTTTTACATTAACTCCACACAGGAGGCCCTGAGGAAAATAATTTCCCTCAGGGCCTATGTCATCTGGGATGCTGTGTGGAGGGTCTTTTTGAGGAGAGGAAGGAATGAACATTGGTCTTGAAGAGACCCATGTTGTAGGAAGGAGGAAACACAGAGGCCGGCAAATCATTCCACAGCCGAGCTGTTGAACATAAGAACGAGTCGAAGAAACGACCCGTTCTCATGTGACTAATGTCAACTGTGTACAAATGTTGGGCACGCGTTTGGCGTGTTTCCCGACTATGCACTGGTGCCGAAGGGATCAATGATGCTAGTTCCTCGGAGCATCTTCCATTGTAATACCGGTAGAACAAGGATAGCATTCCCACCCGACGCCTGTGCTCTAAAGATTGCAATCCGTCTGTTAAGATGGGAGAATCTATCAAACGGACCGCCCGTTTCTGCACAGAGTCGAGGGTATTTTTCAGGTATTTTGGAGCTCCAGACCAGAGGTGGCTGCCAAATTCAACCGTGGGGCGCACTAAAAGTACGTTCAATGTATTAAAAAGTAATTTTTCCAAACAAATAAAGCGCATTGCAGCGGTGCTTTCCTTAGCAAAACAAACAAATAAAGCGGATTGCAGCGGTGCTTTCCTTAGCAAAACAAATAAATAAAGCGGATTGCAGCGGCGCTTTCCTTAGCAAAACAAATAAATAAAGCGGATTGCAGCGGTGCTTTCCTTAGCAAAACAAATAAATAAAGCGGATTGCAGCGGCGCTTTCCTTAGCAAAACAAATAAATAAAGCGGATTGCAGCGGTGCTTTCCTTAGCAAAACAAATAAATAAAGCGGATTGCAGCGGCGCTTTCCTTAGCAAAACAAATAAATAAAGCGGATTGCAGCGGTGCTTTCCTTAGCAAAACAAATAAATTAAGCGGATTGCAGCGGTGCTTTCCTTAGCAAAACATTATTTAAAATGATTTTCAATATAGTAAAAATCATTGAAGGTGGCATATGTCTCCCATTCATTGGAAGGTGATGAATCAGTCAAAAGCTAAGGGATTTTCTATCGATCAAAGCGTTACATGGCGTTCAATTCACTCGTACATAGAGTTATTAATCTGTTACTGCAAATTATGAATCTTTTAGATGACAGATTATGTGATACAAGATATAATACTTAGCATTACGCCCTTACAAGTCAAGTTTTTCCAATCAATCATGACGGTAAATTTTTTAACAGTTGTTTCACAAACATGATCTATTACTATTCTTACCAATGCACTCGGCGAGTAAATCACAACACGTAGCGTCGCCACTTGGCCGAGGAAATAATTGACAATATGACTCGAGTAATGTGAAAATAATCGCTTGTGAAATAATGTTACGCGTTGTTAACTTACTTTTCACCATAACAATGACAAATAAAAGATTTTATTTTAGTAAATAATTTCTCTCATATTGTTTTCATATTATAAAGATGTGTGTGTGTTTTTTTTAAATAATGAATAAATGTGCAAGACAGCGAGATATATATAATATAAATAGTCTACGTACATTTGAAAAACACGCATTGTAGTTGTTTCTAAAAAATTTGATGGAAATAACTGACTGCATAAATAAAAAGTCTTGGTTCAATTAACAGTCTGCTATTTTAAACATTTACGAGCATAATCAAAATTGCAGCAAAGTAAAACGAAATATTAAAAACAAGGAATTAAAAATACCGCCGTACCTGGTACAAATGGGTGCATATTATTTCGGCTTGAGCGTGAAATTGAGATAAACATATTCGGAAACTTTATCTCCGCGGATGTTCGTAAAGTTTTATGATCTGATGAAAAGTCCCATCATTAAATAATGCTAATCAATTACAAAGTAATCTCCTTGGCCTTAGCAAGATAAATAAATTATTTAAATGTTCATCAGGTGTACCAGCTCTGCTACCTGCTACCTGCTACCTGCTACCTGCTACCTGCTAACTGTTATAATTAATTAATAAGTCCGCCGTCAAAGCAGATTATTTGTTGAGCTAATTATTCCGCACAGTTGGCAAGCAAATAAAGCCTTCTTTACGAGTACTATAATCATTATTTAAGATTTAAAGCTGCATCTCTTGATTCGTTCGATGATCTCCTTGGAACGGCCGTGGCGGCAGCGCAATTCACAGGAAACCCAATTAGTAGCCAAGTATTGACGAGAAGAGCCAAGAAGAGGCAAGAAGTGAAGAGAAGATAGACAAGAAGACTCGAGAAGAGACGAAAAAATTCATGAAGAGCCAAGATGAGACGATAAGATCCCAGAAGAGACAAGAAGAAATATGAAGGTACAAGAAAAGCCGTGAAGAGCCAAGAAGAGCTGAGAAGAGACGGGAAGGTCCCAAAAGGGACAAGAAGCGTCAAAAAGCGCCGAGAAGAGACAATAAGAGAAAAGCCGAGAAGAGGCTAGGAGAGGCGAGAAGAGCCAAGAAGAGACAAGGAGAAGCAAGAAGAGACAAGAAAAGCCGAGAAGGGGCAAGAAGAGGGAAGACTTAATAAAGGGGAAAAAACGCTCAATCGTTCCCTTTATTCCTGCATATCCTTATTTCCAATATTGGCTTATTAGTTTGCCATGTATACAGGTTGATTAAACTCCAGCCTCCTTCCCATCCCCAGACCACGTAGGTATTCCAAGTCCTAACAAATCAGTACCCCTCGGGATATCAGTCTCACCGGGACAGGATTGCTCCTGGCTGGGGGTACAACCGTAACTTATAACTACTTTATGGTAAGTTTTCAGTATTCCTCAATTTCCAACATATATTCCACTCTTTATTCCCTCACCCGATCTACGGCACGAAATGATTTGGGCTCCGTAAAACCCACAATTTCCATTACCCGCGTCCGGGTAAGGCTTCAATGGTCTAAAATATATGGCAAATCAAAAGAATGGAAGGGGGCTGTCCACCGAAGGAGATTTTGCTTTCAAAGCGAGTCACTTTTTCAAAAGGATTTCTGCAATTCAGTTTATTGTAAATTCAAGGCTCTCCTTTTCAACGACAAAGGAAAAAGCTGAATGCTGGTTCTATCCTAAACTTAACATTTTTATTAAAAAAAATTAAATTATCACCATTGATTTTGTTGAAAGATGCGCTAAAAGTGATGAAAGTATCATTGGCGGGATATAAAATCACCGCGCTCAATGCGGGTACAATTGAAAGCATCTACTTAGACGACAGATCTATCTCCGCATCTGTTGTCGGCTACATCTTGCAATATTCATTCAGTCCATTATGTCGGGCGGCTTTAACCTCCATTATGGCAGTCCTGCCTCACACGGTGCACTCGTGTACCATCAGCCGGGCAACTCCGGGCATTCGGATAAAAGATGGCCGATTTGATGGGCTAATCAGCGGGGTGAGGGGGGAGGGGGTGGGGTTCACCCTCGCAGAATATAAAGGGGTGGTTACTACATTGTGTTGCCGCATGTTTAAACAGAGCGTCGGTGATGATTCGAGAGTAAAAGCTATGCGATTTATTCGGGGTGGTTGATTTTGATTCAAAATTTCATTACAAAACCGAAATATCAAAAAAATTATACATTCTGAAATTGATTCTGAAATGTTCTCACTTCTGGGTATTCGAGTTGGGTTTTGAGTGAACCTTTCAATTTAAAATGGGACCGAAAATTCACGTAAAAGGATTGGCCGACTTTCCGCTTTAGCAGCCACTTCACGCCCGCACTTTATTTCTTCTCACTCCGTCTTCGCGGAATAAATACTTTTCAGTCAATTCCTTCCCTTCCGGATGAAATAATGGAACAAGTCTCCCAGCTCGGTTCCTGCCCCATCCCCTTTATTACATAAATCGTGCATAAAACTAATCCCCCACCCCAACCCTCCCCCAATACCCTGTTGGAAAGTTCGCATACAACGGTCCCTTAAATAGTTTATACTCCTCGCCCTTTTCTTTGTTTTTACATCTCCACTGTGAGTAGCTTGCTGTGAGCTGCAGGAACTACCCACCCCTTGTCCCCACTAAACTAAATCCGACGCTAACTCGATTTGAATAAAGTGTTGTCCTTGAGAGAGTTGTTCAGATCAATTTGTGAAAACACAACTCTATTTATTGGCCATTGCAGTAAACGATTCATGGCTTTTATATAATGGTTGATTTTTAAAAACGTAAGAGTTATAATGTTTTAATGTACTCAGCATTATTCAAATGTGCCTTATTTATTATATTGGTCTTAGTTATAAAAAAACAATGCAATGTCGCTTCATCGACAGTCATCCAGAGGAAGACCGAAGAACTCCTGGATGACTCAATGCGCCAAAATTCTTCAGAAAAACGGCCTGGAAGAAGGCGATACCCAGAACAGGAGAATTACAACCTGAGAACGAGAAGTGCCGACCCAACAGCCTGCCTACTGCCCGGGCAATGAGTTGGGACAGCGCAAGGAAGAAGAAGAAGAGTTATAAAAAAACATATAAATTTTTGATGGCTTATATATTTTTCAAAAATTTCAATTAAAATGTTGAGTTAATGGAAAAAAACACAAGTAAAGCCGTTTGAATATAAATCCTCATTCCTTACATATAAAATCAAATACCTGTTATTATTAATAAATTTTGTCTTGGATTTATTAAATAAAATCCTGTTGGCAATTTGTAAAATGCTAATGAAAACTTTACCGGAGATGATAAAAACGAGTATTTACGGCTTTCTCGATATATATATATTTCAATAATAAAATACTTAATAAACATACTTATCTTAACATAATCATCAATAATAATAATTAATTAATTACTTTAACATTATTATAACATTGTATTTAATTTATATATAATACATAGTAAATGTACCTACGTATTATTAATATTTATTGATATTTTGAAATATTTTTAAATTTATAATATTACAGTTTAATATTTTATTATTATCAATACGGTTCATCATTTTATATTATATAATATAGATTTCCATGAATGAAAAGTAACATTCTCAAAAAATGTGGCTTGAATAGTGTTTTACCTATTTGAGGTCAATTTGGTTTCTGTAAAAACATACACAATGCTTCCCTTTTTATACTTACTAAATTTGCACAATTTTTTTCTTCAATAATGTTCATCACATCATGTTTACCTGTAATTTACTTAATGTAAGACATTTGTAACTCGTGGTGTACTTCTTTATGATATACTGTATACCTACTTGGTGTTAATTAGAAACTAATAAATAAAATGAAAATTTAACAAACATGGTAAATATTCAAATTGGTATGTTTGATGGTTTTAGCAATATTTCCAAGATTGTTTGTATGATGAATTCGGGCTGCGTGAATAGGCTTTAGAATCCTGGCTAGTTGGCTGTACAACTGTACAGGATACAGTATGGGGTACAGGGTAGGGTAGCTCGTACTGTGTACACTGTACAGCCTTTAGCCTTATCTCCGTCTGCAGCCGCGGTCGGCCGCGCGCTTGACCGGCGGCGTCCATCTAGCGGAAATATATCGAAGCTAAACAAACTGCCGACAAACCATTATTATTATCATAGGAAAATTCACGCAAGCTGAGTCTGAATTTCAGTCTCAGGCTGAAATACTTTATGAAACACCTTCTAAATGTGTGCGCATTCGATTAACGATTAACTCCTCATTCTTATAAATCTAACCAATTATTTTGTATTATTCTAAATAAACCCTGACTTAATTATCCCTTATTGAAAGTTAGGTATGTAAAAAATACAAAACATGTACGTGTATGTCTTACACACTCTTTGTGCCAACTACTTTTTAAATATTATTTTTTTTATAAAACACACTACATTTAATGAATACTTATTTATGGAGAACAAATAAATTAAATCACCATACTAGGCAGCTGCTTGTGTCATGGTGACCAATGAACTATAGTTACTTTGTTTGAAATCTAATATAAAAGAAGAATATAGAAAAATACATGCATAAAAAACTTTTTTTTATAGAGTAAATTTGGCATTTTCACGAAGATTTGGTTCCTTCGAACGGGCAATGCCTAGCTACCTAATGATGGTAATTATTAATGATAATTTATTTTCATTATTTATTTGAAATGTGTAATATGTTAAGTATTCAAATTAAAGTTCGTAATAGACTTAATTCTAGGAGTCACAAAATATTTCATCTTCAGTTATTTAAGTCGCATTCCGAATTTCTACCGTTTTATTTTATTTATGTACTTTGAAAACATTACATCTTTATAATGATCTTTGGCTGTCCAACTAGGCAATTTGCCCGTTTTAGAATAGTCAAAATGAGCTGATTTTTTACATTTAATTAGTGTGTTGACTATAATATTGCCTTTGGCTTAGTTATAACACTTGATAAATAATATTAAGGTTTTGATGGTAGACACAAGAAGTTACTTATAAGTATAAATTATATATTTAACAATAAAAAATAAAATAAAAAATATAGAGATGAGAAATAAAATAGCATTCCAAAAGATTTTTTTTAATAAACATGAATGCTTTTTAATAAACATGAGCTTTTCAACCAATCCTAGAAATTTTAATATTAATTTTGATGAATTAATCAACTCGAGAATCAAAAAATGGATAAAAAAATAAAGTAGACAAAAGAAAATGCAAAGAAAAATTTAAGCAGTTTTGAACTAACATAATAATATTAAGGTAATACCAATATAATACCAGTATATATGAAATGTCAATAAAAAATAAAATTCAAAGACTGTTGTTGTTGAGTCCCCGTCACTTTTTGATTTCCATTTCGGGTATAAGATTACCCAATTTAGATGAATACTAGGTATAACAATAAACAAAGTAATATTAGATAATGATTAGAGTAATTTGGCGAGTTGTTTGGCGGCCCGTCCTCTCTGCCTACCCCTGCGGGGAAACGGCGTGATGGTTAGTTAGTTTAGTTATTAGAGTAATTTCACATACAATAACTTTAAATGTATTTCCATTCCTAAAATAATTGAATATTTTTATAAAATGTTTCTTATTTGAACACCGTGATTCATGAGCAAGGTTTAGGTATATAATTTGTCAAGGTGACGTATACATAGTATGAAATATATAAATAAAGGAGAATGTCTGTATGTGCTGGAAGAGCGGGCTGGCAAGCGGGCGGTGCGGATTTGATTTGTATGCAAATTAATAGATGGCGGTGTGAGTAACCGTCCAGTAGATGGCGTTGTGTTTCGTTAGCCACAGCGACGCGTGGCCGGGTCAGCTAGTATTATTATATTAGGAAGGAATAAAATGATTCTTTAGATTTCAATCACTTCCCTGTTGGTGTTAATGCGCCTAAATCTAGTCGCACAATCCACTACCAGTTGCGCCCCTATAAATCATTCCTCGGCACACTCCCTTATTTAAAAAATACTTTCGCCCTCCTTCAGCGGGAAGGGTTGAGGGTTGGCCGTGTGGGTTAGCTGTGTGGGTTAGCTGTGTGGGTTAGCTGTGTGGGTTAGCTGTGTGGGTTAGCTGTGTGGGTTAGCAGGGTGGTTGTTGGCAGCGGCTACGGCGGCTTGGCACGCGTCCGCCGCTAAACCTTCTCTCGCTTTAGCCTCAACGATGTCCTTCCGGCACAAAGCCCGAAGGAAGTTACTAAATAAATGGTTGGAAGCCATTCCACTAATCATTTACTATTTTAGGATGTCAAATCAACTGAATTTTAATAGAATGCCATTATTTTGGATTTCGTTTATATTTTTATAATAAACACGTTTCTAAATTACGTCAATAATTCTCCCCAGTTTTATATAATAATTAAATTTTCTCTCGCAATTTTTCCAACTTTCAACATGTTTATACATTTAATCCGTATGTTACCAGACTTCATACAAATTAACTACATGTATACATGTATATGGGGACACACTGAACCCCAGATTCCTACCCACCCCTTAAACCCTTTTCCTTCCCAGAACTCTCCTCTCCTTCCTTTCTCCTTAAAAAACACTCCACACAGCATCCCCAAAGATGACATAGGCCCTGAGGGAAATTATTTTCCTCAGGGCCTCCTGTGTGGAGCTCATTTAAAAAAAAATGTTTCATTGGTCATATTAAACAGGCAGCCGCGTACGGTAATTTAATGTATCTATCTCTTCTCTGTAAATGTCTTAATTGAATATAATATATTTCAGAAATAAAAATGCTTTTAATGCTTAATGACTAGATCTGAATAGGCAAGTTCTTCCCCGTCTTTATTTTCCCTATCTCCTTCACTCTTCCTATTACCTTCAACCTCACAACACACCTCATTTAGGGATGCCATAGTTTAATTCAGTATTCACATAAAAATAATATCCAACAAAATTTAACATCTGTGTGTCAATTCTATCCCTAAACATACCCACAAAAGTCTAGATAAAACAAAAATGCATTTACCCGTTGAAAAACTGTGGTTTTCATTAAGCTCCTTCTTTAGCCAACGTTTCGGAAAGCGGCGCGCGGCGTTGCAGTGTCCATCATCATTACATATCTGCCTTGATGATGGATATCCTAGCGCTGTCCGAATCGTTGGCCAAAGAAAGAGTAGCCCAACACATCTTAATACCCCAAAAATAAATCACCACAATGCTTTTGTCCGTCAAAATCTCAAATCAAATCCTCAAAATAATTTATGTTAAAATCTATAACTTACCTCCCTGTTGTGGAACAGCATCTTCGTCGGAAGTGAAAACACTATCCGTGTTGCCGTATGCCGCATTTTAATAATATTATAAAACATCTTCATAACATTGTCACTCCTCCACTGAAAGGAAGGTTATACGAGTACTAGAATAAGGGAGGGTCAATCTTCCCTCCAGACGCGCGACGGCAGCAATTGAAGGGGTCGTTTTCGCATATTTTATCAGATGTGTGCCAGTCGGTACAAACAGGAATGTCAAATTTCAATTTTACGCATGTGCATTCAATTCAAACTTAGTCCACCCTTGTGTAGTTTTTGATTGTGTACGTTTATTATCGTTCTTTCCGAAAACAGAAAACACCACTAAATGTGTCAGTATCTAAAGGCAAACGAATAGAACAAAGAAACTCGTTCTATCCATTTATTCGGAATGTTTGCATCTTATATAGCTATATTTTTTTTACGTTAGCTCCACACAGGAGGCCCTGGGTAAAATAATTTCCCTACGTCATCTTAGGGGATGCTGTGTGGAGGATCTTTTTAAGGAAAAAAGGGAGAGGAAGTTCTGGGAAAGGTATGAGGTATGGGTAGAAATATGGGGGTCAGTGTCCAGGAGTAACTCACGTCTAAATCCATCCTTTCAATTGCGGTGCAAGGCGATGGGTTGAGAAAGCCCGGCTAGAGAAGTCAAAATGCTTCTCTCGACCAGTCTATCAGACCTGCCGTAGGTAGCACACCTCACTCCATGAACCCAGGCACCCCTGCTAAGTCACCAAATGTAGCGAACTACTCGGGGTGACCTGTGGCAGAGGTGTTAGTTATCCAATAAACGGTTCCCGGGGCGGCAATACCCATACCCGCCTCCCAAATTGATAGAACGTCATTAAAAAGTACCTACCTACGTATATCTGAATATTTATTTTAAATTCATAGAAATTCAAAGAAAGATGGAAATCAAGGAACATTTTAACATAATGTGATTGTTACTAAAAACAGATTACTTGTCAGCTTTGGGCAACGGTTTTATGGTTAATAGTAAAAAAGCAGGTTTTTCTTTCCTTTTCCATAGCAAGTTACTTGGTATCTACTTCTTTCGCGTACTTAAGATAAATAAATAGATAGGTAGCTACACCAACAGTAATCAATATTATTGAGAAAATATAAAGAAAACATTAGTTTTTTTTCACTTTTATTTAGGAATGCACTTGCACTGCACACTAGAATTTCCTTTCGAGCACAAAGCGGTCGGTTAGATATGCGGGAACAAACCCCCCCATCAGAGTCAACAGCGGGCATCTGCAAACAGAGGTCAACTGGAAACTCTACCCGGCCCTCTGGTCCACATTCTACAGTCTCCAGTCGGGACATGGAGAAGTAACCACTCTAAAAACATCGAGACATTTCCATACTGTTTACAGATGCTAATGTGCCCCCTGCCCCCCTCTGGCAGGTTGCTTCAGTAGCCGATATTGCCTCTTGCAGCCAACCTACACAATAACTATTTATTTCAGGAGGACTTTCAGAAGATGGGATGGAAAGCGCAACGCAAAATATTCTGTATTGTAAATCGAATAAATCATTTTCAATTTTACGATATTGTGGCAAACTAAAACTGAGGACCGGTTGTTTCACAGACTTCGAGCAATTCATAAAATTTCAAAGTTGACTTTCAAGCACTGTGAAAGTCATAATCAAGTTCTATTAGTATCTTAGTACTACAAAATGGGCACCAGAACTTAGGCAGAACTTGAATTTTAACTTTAAAATTTTACGAATTTTTCAACTTCTACGAAACTGCTCATCCTTAACTTATCTAAACTACCAGAAAAAATGAAGTCACCATATTTTCGTGTTCCTAACCTACATTTTTCTACCTCTCCATAATCACACGCTGACCGTTTAAAACGCAAGTATGCCAGTTAAATTAGTGTGAAAGCTGTTCAGAATACAAGCGTGCAACGTGCTGTTAGCGACTTCAAGAGGGATATCGTGCAGTTAAAAAATAATTGTTGAATTTATAAATAAAACGGCTGCTTATTTAATTCAGTGAGCATTGCTCTTTGTAATTAATCCCCGTTAGTTCTCCCCGCGGTTACATTCAAAAATAGTTTAACCCGCAAAACTCGTTTCGCTCCTCGTGCCCTGTTCAAGTTTTAATATTCCTGCGAAAGGCTACACCTGTTATTACCTCTAAGGTCTAAATACATTATGCAAGCAATACATATATTCAACAATCCGGTGGCGAGACTACCCGAACGGGACGGGACGGGGACTCAAAGAAACTCTCTTTTCCACTTTGGACCGAAAGGGAGGAATATGAAAAACGTTTTTTCCCGCTGGTGGCCGAGTATTTACTTAAAAGGCTCCGCGGCGAGGCTTTGATATGGAAATGTCCCCCCCCCCATACCTGCCCTCATCCACCTCTCCACTCTCGCCGGTCAGCGGTGGGATGAATACATTTACGAACAACTTTATTTGCGAATATTTTTCTATTTGAATCGATGAATTACAATGTACCTACCTCAAACAGTTTCAGTAATCATGAGCTATAAAAATTCAACAACCTTCTCAAAAGAAATATAATTTTCGATTGATCCGCAAACAAAAATTAATTTCTAGATATCCATTCTATATTCATTTAATCCCCGCATCCATTTCTTAATAATGAATAAAAATGTACGAGTATATTATTTGGTATTTTCAATATCTGCAATAAGATGTTCCTGTGATCTATTTCTAAGATGGCCTATGATAGGTATTCGGTGATCTCTCATTAACAACTATACACGCTATTGTTGTGTATTCTGTGCTTTAAATATGCAGTCCTCCGGGTGTTTAGTTCAAACCACTTCTTAGTATAGAGTACAGTATCAATGTAGCACGAATATATTATTTAATCCCAACCTTCTCAAGGGAGTTCATATAAACCGACTCACCACTGAGTGAGCACCCTCTGAAATTTAAACCATAATAAGCCAATTTAGATTTACGTTTTTTCACCCCTTCACTAGCATTTAAAATATGTATTCATTTCAATGTTTCTTGCAACTTGCAACCCTTCTGAAACCTCGAGGGGTCTCATTTGCATCCCTCGGGGGCGCGGAGGACCAATGTACTGTGTGATTTAACTCGGCTACATAAAAAACTCATTCACAAGTCTGTTTCTACAATGTATGCATACGCCCTTTATTGAGGAAGGGAAAGGGCGATAAATCACCAAGGATATTAGGGTTAACCATGATTGGTTACTGGCTCTAGTGACACATATTTAATGATGTCCCCACTGGCACTGTTCCATATGGCTCTTTAAGGTGATCCGCTAGTCCTTGAAAACGTCGAATTCAAAATCCCCTCCTCTTTTTGGGAGGGATTTAAAAATACCTGAGAAAACTTTTTTGGAAAGGTATTTGAGAGTTGTTTTTTACAGATTGATTTCGTAAGGACCTGTAAAAAACATTAATTCCTTTAGATAAAAGAAACAATTTAACTTTGTTTGAACCACTTTTATATAAAATTGATTAAATAAAAAGTGGTTCAAACAAAGTTAATTTTGAACCACTTTTATATAAAAGTGGTTCAAACAAAGTTAAATTGTTTCATTTATCTATAATAGATAACCACAAAGTTATAGATAGCTACATTCAAAAATATTAATTCCTTTGTTTATTATAATAACAACGAAAGTTATAACCATCTCTTTTTATAACTTTTGAAGGTTAGACGAGAGGTTCTGGGTTCGAGTCCCAGTTGCGACCACACGAAGTGACGTATAGTCCCGGGACTTCTATACCTATACACCATGGCGTACAAAAAGTGTACATGTAGTCTTTATGCGGACGGCGTACTTAAAAGTATTTTTAAAGGCCTGACACTTTATTTTTTCCAGACTTACAAAAAGACATATTATAAAAAAATCGATTCTTTCCAAAGCCAAGATGTGTTCTATTTGCAGTATTTAATTGAATTAAGTATTTTATTGCTTATTTTTTATTTTTTATTTATTAATTTTCAACGCCCTGATGGGCTTTTACATGACAAGTTTATGATACAGAGACAGTTTTTTTTTTTTTTTAATAAAAAAGATAAACTATAAAAACATAACAAGTAAACATCATATGAAAGGTAGGTATACAGATAAATTTAAGGAAAGATAGTGCATTACAATAAAAGAGAAAGTATCTTAGTTGTGAATGGCATAGAAAATAAATTAGTTGGTATGTTAGTAAATACAAAATTTACAGGTGACTTATTAAATGTTATAAATAATACATGACAAAATGCAAGATACATAAAAAGAAAACGTTAACAAGTTTTTACAGAGAGATAGAAATACACAAATATACGCAATAGACCCTACGTGATGCTCCTTAGATATCAACATATTCTACATAAAAATATTGTTCAGATATTTCTTGAATAACGGTAAACTTGTATTAAATACATCGATATTTGAGGTATATTTGTTCCCTAGTGTGTGTAGTCGAGAAATTGATGCGTGTGTGTGGTAGTTGGTTAGAGAATTATTGTTGCAGAATAATGTGTTTTGCCTTGTCGCTCGAGTTGGTACCTTAAAGTCAATGAGATGCAGGAGTTCCGCAACAATCTAATTCGGAGTGAATAATTTTAAACAAAAAAGTTAGGTCGTTTATTTTTCTTCTGTTTTCTAAGGAATGCAATTTAAGTGTATTTAGTAAAGATGTGTAGTTAATGTGTTGAATAGGTATGTGTAACTTGAAGTTAATAAATCTTAAAAATTTGTGCTGCACTCTTTCGATATTTCTTATATGAATTTGATAATATGGGGACCAAACTGTGGAATTGTATTCCAGCAAGCTGCGTACGAGTGACAAATATACGATTTTTATAACTTCCAGCGAATCGAAGTCTTTGATTGTTCTGATTATAAATCCTAGTGTTTTCATGCCTTTGTTAGTTATTTGTTGTATGTGATTTATAAAATTTAATTGCGAATCAAACACAACTCCAAGATCCCTAATTTCTTTGACTTATATAATGTTTATAAGCAATTAAATTTTCAATCCAAAAACACACGATTTTTGTTTGATTTTGCATGAATTCGAATGGCTTCATCTTAATTTTAATATTTTAAAATGTATTATTCACAGAAGTTATTTTTTACGGAGTCACGAATATTTGCTACTATCTTGATTTTAACTTATAATGATTATTGGCAATGAATCACCTTCTTTAATTTGCTTGTATCACAATTCTAACGCGTGCCGATTTTATTGAATTTTCATTTTAAGTGTTCCTGCGTCATCTACGGCTTTGCAACTTTTCGATTTCATTTCATGTCAAGGTGTACGAAAGAGTTATAGATCGCGTGTCACCCACGTGTGTTCGTGCAAGTACATGTATTGAGCCCATGGGTGTGTGTGTGTGTGTGTGGGATGCCATTATCCCATTCATCCTTTCAGCTGAAACACGAGGACATCTCTGCACATCGGAAGGAGTATGGGGCAGCCACGTACCACAATCCACTACCCACACAGTCAGAGAGTCAGATCTATTTATGATGATTGTTGTAGCGCGGTGTTAGGCTGCACCGAGCAGAGAGCAGAGAGCAGAGAGCGGAGAGCAGAGAGCGGAGCATCCCCCGCGGGCTGATTGATTGACTGTTGACTGTGAATTGTCACCCGTACTGCCCGCGCAACCTGCACCTGCACGAGCACGAGCAGGAGATGAGACGGACGCATTCATACGACTTCTTTATTCGCACTTTTATCCCAACACAGCATTTATATTTATGGCATGGTATATTTGTGGCACGAGTGTTCGATTTTTTCAATATCACCCTAGTGAAAGAACACCATTCAGAATCAAAA
Organism: Limnephilus rhombicus; assembly: GCA_929108145.2. Classification (NCBI taxonomy): domain Eukaryota; kingdom Metazoa; phylum Arthropoda; class Insecta; order Trichoptera; family Limnephilidae; genus Limnephilus; species Limnephilus rhombicus. The sequence goes on along the minus strand of OV815271.1, from coordinate 978,832 downwards.
CGTTCTTTGAAATGACCAGATCCGTATAGCCAGGTACTTCCCCACCATCCTCTTCCCGTCTCCACTACCTTCTGCCTCACAACATACCCCAATTGGGGTTGCCAATCGGAACACTTATGCGATACTGTCGTAAAAATAAAAATAAACTAAGTACCTATTAATAACTAATTTAAAATGTTGATATATAAACTTGACAAGTCATTACATTGTTTCTGTATTAACCACTCGATGTAAAGCATTCGAACCATACAATATATATACAGGGTGTTAAGGGACGTACTTGACTTACTTTAACCAGTGATTCCTAACATTATTTGGAGTAAAAAATGTAAATAAAATTTTGGTCTCCGGTGACTTTTTTTGACGACTTTTTTTTTTTTTCAAAATATTTTTCTTCAAAATCAAACAAAAAAAAATTTCTTCCGCTCGTCGTCACTGGTCACTCAGCCGGGTGTCTGACGAACCCCTTACCCCGCCTCCAACTGTTCAACAACTACAATTTTTTTATGTTTTTGTAGAAAAAATAAAAAAAAAAACATCAAAAATGTCACCGGAGACCAAAATTTCATTTACATTTTTTACTCCAAATAATGTCAGGAATCACTGGTTAAAGTAAGTCAAGTACGTCCCTTAACACCCTGTATATATAAATCTCGTGTCACGGTGTTTGTGGTCGCACTCCTCTGAAACGGCTCAACCGATTTTTATGAATTGTTTTATGTATATTTGGTAGGTGTGAAAATAGGCCATAAAGTATATTTCATGCTGCTAGCTGATTAGGGTGTCCCTATCCAGAAAAAAATCTATTTTTTGAATTTTTTTGTATTTTTTTATAAAATGTATTAAATATAATGCTTAAAAATACCTATAACCCTAAATTTTCACCCTCCTATCCCCACTCTCCCATTTTTATGGGAGAGTGGGGATAGGAGGGTCATATAGAGGATAGAAGGTCCCCACCCTCCCTTATAAATATAGAAATAATTTATATGGCAGATCAACGTATGCCGGGTCAGCTAGTAATTAATAAAATTTATAGTGCCTTTCCATCCCATTTGAATTTCGCAAACATATTTTTGTATTGGAAATTTAAGGAAAATATTTGGATTACGCAAAACGTCCAGTTGGTATACATACCATATTGAATCGTTGAGATCCAAAACCCTACAAAATTGATTTTCTTGCTTTTGAGTAAATCAAAAGAGCGTGTAGTGTAGTAAAAGAAAGCATAGTAGTTAGTGGTTAGTAGACAGATGGTGATGATTCCAGTTTATTTTTTTACACGTTAAAACGATATATTGTAATACAACTATTATTATTTTCTATTTAAACGTTTAATACATATTTAAAAAACGTGTTTTAATTATTATAGGCCGACATTTAAACACTATTTATAAAGAAACTAGAAGGGTTTTGGAAATAATAACAACGAAATCGCATTCATTCCTTGTGAGACACCACATCAGATGGCATTCACACCTAATTGTTGACCAAAAGTCATTAAGGTGGATATTGGACTCAACGATTCAATGATGAAAACAAACGAATCTGAAGACGGCATTTATATAACATTTAATTAGCACAGTATTTTGTGTAAAATAACGTTGTATGTTCTAAGCAATGTTCTATTGTATTTATCGATTTGAGAGTAATTAGAGATTGCCGGCAGAGCTGAAATGATTTAGTGCCGAGTACTGGGTACTGGGTAGGTAATGTTCTCACGAGGAAGTGGCGCGGGGTAGCGAGGAACCTGGAGAAGATGGCGGTAACGGGGGAAAGAAAGGGAAGAAAATGCCGTTAAGTATTTCACCCCATCGAACAATATTTCGACTAAATATATCCCGTGTATTCTCTTTGTTAATTGTTTCCCTCCTTTTGCAATAATAATATATTACGTACACATGCCCCAGGACAAACAAAACTACCACTAAAAATGTCAATAGCCATATTATCCGAAGGGCAATATCATAAAATAATATACGCTTAACGAAAGCGATGAAAGTTTTCTCCCATTATGGTTTTGGCGGTGAAAGCAAATATTTATCGTACATTTAATTACTAGGAATATAATAAATAAAGAATCAGAAATATAAAACAGGGAAACATCTGTATTTGCCGGCGCGGCGGTAGTAAATAATCTGCGACTAAAATAATGCCGTAATGATGAAAGGCGGTATTACGTTTGTACTGGCCGCTTTATATCTTTATATTCTTAGCCTTTCCCGGAATACTTTACCACCTCTTTCTACTTCTAACTGGAGTTCTACACCCTCCACAATATGCGTAATGTGAGCTTTGCATACAAGGTGTTTGAAGTAGTGTGCAATATTATATTTGTGAATGATGAATACTGGGAGCAGGTATCTGAGAATTATGTTTACGTGAGATAGAAAGGCTAAAGAAATATTGAGTTAAGGGTAATTGCACTTAACTCTGGAGGACTTAACGCGGTTGGCGCTGTCCAAAGGAGCGAAGATAGCAGTCCACAACGGAGTGCTGGTACCTGCCCTGATGTATGGCAGTGAGGTATGGAACTGGCAGAGGAAGGATGAAAGTAGACTAAATGCTGTAGAAATGCATCCCTGAGACGTATTTGTGGTAAAACCATGTACCAGCTTGTGAGAAATATGGAGATCCAAACGAATTAAATTAAATTTTTAAAAATGATGACACTTTATTTCAAAGCAAACTTGAGATCTAGGGTTCATGGAACCAGAGTTATAGACACAGCCGAAATTAGTAAGAGTTATACTAATTTCAATTAATAAGAGTTATAATTAAGTTCGATGGTTTGTTGCACGAGTTTAGAGAGCACAAAATGTATAAGTAGAATAATGTTCTTAGTTTATTTGAATTGAGAATAAGTTAAGCTTTATTTTTCTTTCTCTGCAATAATCTTTAATTTTTAATTTTATACAAATTTAATAATGTTTGCGTTAGAAGCGTCTACAGCAGGTTGTACCGCTCAGTGCCCGCAGCATTCTCGTTTGACAAATTATTTAGCAAATCCGTTATATAATTGAATGTGCACGACGCCATTAAACTGAGAAGTAATGTATCGGGTTAGTTCGGGCGCCACCCCTCCTGGGCCCAGTCAGCTCCAGCGCCAGCGCCAGCGCCGGGACCGACTAATTAACAGATTATTTGGCGCGGAAAATTTACTGCAGCCAGCGGCAACAAACCGCAATGGCGGCCGAACACCGAACCTTGAACGCTGTGAACACTAGTGAACGTTGAACCATCATGGGATCTGCCCAAACTCCGTGCTTGCTACTAATATATAGAAAAGTTTATTAATGACTAGCACGAGTATATTTACAGTCCTCCCGACTAATGATTCCTGTTCTGAGGCATACTGAGGGTTGTTTTGTTGTGTTGGAGTTAATTCACTTTTTTATAATTTCTTAACTTTCGTATTTGTAGATTTCCTCATCTTCATATTAAGTTAGTCATATTATTTTGATGTTGTTTTGGAGCCAGTCTCCAGCGACCGTTTCTCATATAATACCTCAAACATTTTATTCAAACATGCTACATTGGGTCAGGGTTCTAGTTTTTCGTTTTGTATCTGAAACGGAAAACAAAAACATTGTGGCCGCGACCTAACCATCCACAAAATTTCTACGCATTTTTGTCGGAGAAGACCGGCCATATCTCCATTATATTTTTCATTTAATTTGGAAGGACAATATTAAAAAAATTGTTGCATTGACTGTATAGTTTTTCTGACCAAAAGATATATTAGATTTTTGAAGTTTTAGTCCCCGTAGTGTAGTTTTGTTGGTCAGTAAGATACCCATATTTTCCTTTGAAGTTGGGAAGAGCATTCTTCGATTAGCATAGTATTATATTTTTAATAAAGTTATTTGCATTACTTTTATAAACGGTTGCAACAGTTTGGGCAAGTACTTGCCTAATTTAGAGAGAGTTTGTAGCCACGCGGGTAATGTAACAATTATATTTGATAAGTTTAATGATTTATGCATTTTAATGAAAATTCAATTAGTATCTCTATAGATTAGGTACCTGATATTAGTTAAATGGTTTTGCGGTTAATTTTAACATTCTTGCACAATTCCGTTTTACTAACACGGCATGTGACTTCAAGTTTGTTCTAGAGCTCGGAACTCATTTGGAGGCACATGTTGTCTTTTAAAAAGGAACTGTGTGACAGATTTAAATTCCTAAATTTTTCAAACACGGCATTGAGATTGATTATCCGGGATCTCAACCTTTTAAATATTGGCAGGTTCATTCATCTTTCTATACTGTTCAACAGATGTCAGTGGTTGTGGCATTACCTTAATGTTATATATTTTGAGGGGTTGGTTTTTTTAACTTGAAATTTTATTGGTAGGTGTCAAGTTTTGGATGGTTCTTAAATTCAATGGTATCATAACAGTAATTTTTTGCATAAATATTTGCATAGGTTTTTTTGTGGAATGTGGTATTAGAGTCAAGCTTCTTTTGTTTAAATATTTTCATGTTTAGGTCAAATTATTTTTTTGCGCAGTTTAAATGTTTGCTTTGTATAAAATTTGATTTCACCTTTAATGGGTAGTGATTGCATCTTCTTAAAAATAGCTTAGTATTATTCTTTTTTTCGCTCACGTGTTTCCTCTACATTCTTCAAAGAAATTTTAACCCAAGCATTTGGACTGCGGCTTAAAGGAAATTCTACATCAACATGGAACATCACTTATTTATATCAACCGACTTTCAGTTGCCCTTGAATAGGCAGAAGTTTTAACCCAAGCATTTGGACTGCGGCTAAAAGAAAATTCTACATCAACATGGAACATCACTTATTTATATCAACCGACTTTCAGTTGCCCTTGAATAGGCAGAAGTTTTAACCCAAGCATTTGGACTGCGGCTAAAAGAAAATTCTACATCAACATGGAACATCACTTATTTATATCAACCGACTTTCAGTTGCCCTTGAATAGGCAGAAGTTTTAACCCAAGCATTTGGACTGCGGCTAAAAGAAAATTCTACATCAACATGGAACATCTCTTATTTTTATCAACCTACTTTCAGTTGCTCTTGAATAGGCAGAAGTTTTAACCCAAACAATTGGGACTGCGTCAAAAGAGAATTTCTACAACAACATGGCACATCACTTATTTATGTCAACCTACGTTCAGTTGCTATTGAATAAGCAGAAGTTTAACTCAAACATTGGTCGGCGTCTAACAGTTTTCTTCATCTGCAGGGATCAGCACTTCATTGCATCATCATACAAATAGTGGCTCTGTTATAAGCAGAGGGTTGAGCCGAATCATTTGGTCAGTATGAAGTTTATTCACTGGTTCAATGAATATCATCGAGGGAGGACTTACTGTTTCATAACATCACCTTGAAGATAATTCAGCCGTACACATGTGGGAAGAACACTACGAGAAATGACTCAGTTGGGACGGCGCTAGAAGCTATAACTCATTCACCGCAAATCAGGATAACATTGGAATTCTTGGTGGCAGCGGTGTTTTCTCTCTTCACGGTTCTGACGCCAGGTGGCGTAGTGGAATTTTTTGCACGGTCAATAATGTCAAGTTTTTCGTAACTCGGGAATTTCAGGTTTTCTTTGAATAAAAAAATTATTCAAAATAGCACCGTTCCGTAAAAATCAAACGATTTTTTAAAATGAAGTTATTAAAAATACGATCTGTATTAATACGAAGTAGTTCTAACTTATCTATACAATTTAGAACCTACTTGCTTACAAATTCCATCTATCAACCCTTCTACGTAACATTGTGAAGTAAAGTGTTTATTATTTTTATTTGTATAATATGCAGAACGATTCATACCTTTTTAACAACAAATTATATAAATGAAACCATTTTTTATCGTAATTTATAGAATATGAGTTACATTTATACATATATATTTTACAAAATATTATATTTAAGGTCATCATTGGTCATATGTACCTTATCAGAAAAGAGCAATAATTACAAAAAAGGAGACAAATTAAAAAATATAATTACAACAAAAGCAAAAATTTCAATACACCTTTTCTATTCGCAATAATTAAAAGTATATCTTTTACTATTTCTCAATCAGTTATCACATATTATGGACTACTTACTATCTTCGGAAAATGCCACCAATTTTTATTAAGACAAAAGCAATCATTAAAATTATTCCTTTTCTGCCGAACATATCTTACAGACCCTGCTGAAATTTTCAAGCGACGGCAAACTACGCCCTTTAAAATACCATATAGATACCACCACCGAAGAAGCCCTTATATATAAAGTACTACTCAAAAAGTCAGTAATCACACGCCTCCATCATTTAAACAATTGGCACCAACGCAAACAATCAAACATAATGTTAAGTCACATCAAATCAAATCCAACACCGTCACATTTACATTAAAAATTATTATTATTTGTTTGTTCTTGTCTTTAATAATATTTTATTTATTTCTTTTAACACAGCAAACTTATTTTGTGGCACCATTTTAATTCAAATTAATAAAATACTTAGTTTTTACGACTTCTATTGTTTACAAAAACCAACATGTTTCGCGAGCAACGCTCACTTCTTCAGGGTTTTATTAATACTAATTATAAATAATAGACAAAGACAACGGTGTCAATGGAAAAAGAATAGACATAGACAATGGTATTAATGGAAAGATGAGAATGGGTAGAGGGGCAATAGGGAACAATTTACAAAGGGAACAGGTTTAATATTAGGTCATTTAAAAACAATTTTTGATTATTAATAACTAGCTTTTTCCCGCGGCTTCGCTCGCATGGCATTAGGGGATTTCCACTCAGCCTCCTCCACCTTCCCTCTCCCCACTCCACTCCCCCCATCAATCCCCCTCCCCCTCCACCCACCCCTCCCCCCACTCCACTCCCCCCCATCAACCTCCTTCCCCCCACCCCCTACCCCTCCCCACAACCTCCTCCATCCTTCCCCTTTCCCCTTCCTTCCCTCCCCCCTCTCCTTCCCCCCTCTCCCTCCACTAACACCCTTCCCCCCTCCCCTCTCCCGCAACTCACCCCTCGCATTCCACACATTCATTCCCGATCCATTCAGTTTTCAAACTGCTCGCATGCCACCTGTTATAATTTCTTATACAAAATTCATAATGCCAGAACTCAACGGTAGTTTTATACAAAAAAAACGAACAAAAAAAAGAATTATCCAATTTGGTTCAGTCGTTCGGGTTTATGCGCATACAAACATTTTGGTGATTCATTTTTATAGATAGTTATTAAGTACGAATTATTATTCTTCTTTTTATATTCTACCAAAAAATCCAGTACGGCAGTTTTATACTTTAAAAATGCGATACCTGTCTATCCAATTAAAACAATAGTTGTTGTGTGACATTATGTCAAAATTTGAGAATGACATTTTGCAAAACAAAGATTCTTAAATAAAAATTCTATTTTAGAAAATATTTAAGCGAATTTATTTGAAGTACCTACTTCCCTAATAATTTGAATCGATTAAAGAATTATAGATATCTTACTAATAGTGCCACCTATTGCAATTTTTTCATACAAATTTCGTAATGCCAGAGCTCTGAGCTATAGCCTGTATGTTCATATTATTGTAAAGTTTCATTAAAATCCATTCTGTAAAGTAGGAATTAGTATTTTATACATATTTGAATTTTAACATCAAAGGATGTTCATAGTAACCTAATTTAAAAAAAAAACATCGTTTCCAAGGCGACAATTAGCGTTTGCAATAAATCGATTTTGTTAGCGACAGAAAACGTATGATAAATAATTTCATAACGCCAGAGATTATTCATAACGCCAGAGCTTACCAATATATATAGCCTATAGATCTCGCAAATAATGTAGCTTTCTATTAGTGAAAGAATTTTTAAAATCTATTCAGTAGTTTTTGCGTGAAAGAGTAACAAACATACATCCACACAAACTTTCACCTTTATAATATTAGTAGGATATTCAAATTCGCATTCACACTCTTTCTGATTTCTATAATTTCTATATTTTTTAATGTAGCTATTACTTTGTGGTTATCCATTATAATAAAATGAAACAATGCAACTTTGTATAAACCACTTATAAAATGTGCAAATCCGACCGGTTTCGGAACAAACGTTCCTTCGTCAGGGAAAGCTTATACTAATTTGACAGTTTAGAACAATGTTTTATTATGGTAGGGGTGGAGCCGTTGTTAGTTAATAATGTAGATTGGGTGGGTAGGTATTAGTGTAGAGTGGGTGGGTAGGGGAACAAATCCATGATTGGGCTATATGACAATATTTTTTGTTTGTTGATAATAGATTCATTATTTTTTTTTTTTATTTAAAATTTTGTATATTAATAATTTTTCAGTTCAATGTTGCAAAAATTTCCCTTCTAATATTAAACCAGCGTTTTATACAAGAAATAATATCGGTAATTTTTTGAGAAATACTAAAGATAAAGACCATAAATTGACTAATTCCGGAATATATAAACTCAAATGCAATGATTGTCCCTCATTTTATATTGGAAAAACAACTCGTAATTTTGAAATCAGAATCAAAGAACATTTAAGGTGTCTTAATAATAACTCCCCGAAAGTACTGGAGAACTCTGAGAAATGCCTTCTGGTCTCAGGTTTGAGGAAAGGAAAATCCTGATCTATTTCCTTCTCGTGGTGGGGAGTGAGCAACGACCTCGTATCGGCAAATATAGACAGGGACCGAGCGTTGGCCGGAATAAGCTGACCACCAACTTTCGCCCTACCAGGCGTCTGTTGTCTAGGGCACCCTCTTGTCCTGGAGAAGTAAATAATCTCCAAAGGCGGAAGAACCTTCGAGGTCAACGGCATAGGATGTGGAAAGAAACGGGAAACTACCACATTAAAGGTCCAAGTGGCATCCCAAGAACCAGCAAAACATGAATACCCAATCTCAAGTAAAATTCTCCGGAGGTAAAATAGTCCCCCGTTCGGATCTCCGGGTGGGGACTGCTCGAGATGCTAGAAACACAAAGTCAATAGCGAAACAAAAGTCAAATACAAAGAACCAAATAGCGAGATGGGCAACGTGGAATGTCCGCACATTACTGCAAAACAGCAAACTGGATAATCTGAAAGCTGAGATGCAAAACGTAAATTTGAATGCCCTAGGTATAGCAGAGATGAGATGGCCCAATTGCGGAGACTTCTGGAGTGGCAACTACAGAATTATCCACACAGGATGCATAAAGGATAAACCTGGCCAAGGGGGAGTAGGCGTTGTGCTGTGCAAGGAGTGGGGAAGACGGGTTAAGGGATATGTGCAATATAGCGGAAGAATTATTCTAGTCAAAATAGAAACTAAGCCTGTAGACACTGTAATTATCCAAGTATATATGCCAACATCTAGTCATAGCGAAGAAGAAGTGGAGGAGGTATACAGTTCGCTAGATAAACTTATATTAGAGATAAAAGCAGGTGAAAATCTGATTCTCCTAGGAGATTGGAATGCTGTTGTAGGAGAAGGACGTGAAGGAACTTGCATTGGGCCCTTTGGGTTGGGTGCAAGAAACGACAGAGGAAACAGATTGACAGAATTCTGCGAAAAACACAAACTAGTGATAGCAAACACTTGTTTCCAACACCACCCAAGACAGCGATACACCTGGAAATCCCCTGGAGACAGACAAAGACTGCAAATAGACTATATAATGGTTAGACATAGATTTAAAAACCAAATAAAAGACTGTAGAAGCTATTCCGGTCCAGATATAGATAGTGACCATAATATGGTAATGGCCAAAAGCCTTCTAAAACTGAAAAAATTAAAAAAGAGAAAAAATCTCAAATGGGATACAAAAGTATTAAGAATAAAAGAGATTAGCGACAGTTTTAGGGAAAAGACGCAAGAGTGCAACCTAATGGAAGAGGAGAACGTGAATGCGATCTGGAAAGTGATAAAGACGAAGATTATAACTACGGCAGAGGAAACTATAGGCAAGGAAAAACCCCAAGCACGGAAGGAATGGATAACCGATGAAATCTTAAATATGATAAAGGATAGAAGAGAGCTCAAAAATGATAAAAGAGCTGAATCACAAGAGAAATACAAAGTGCTGAGAAACCAAATAAATAGAGAATCAAGAATAGCCAAAGAAACATTCTACCAGAATAAATGCGATGAGATAAATGACGACCTAAAGAGAGGAAATGTAGAAAGAGCTCACGCTGCGGTGAAAGACTTCTTTGGGATGAGAGTTGGAAAGGGTAATGCAATAGAAGGAGAAGACGGCAAAATACTTTTCGAAAATCACCAAATAGGAGAGAGATGGAAAAGATATCTCGAAATGCTGTACAATGGAAAGGGAAATAATGACAACGAAACATTGATAGAAAGAGAAAATGAGGTAGACGCAGATGATTTGGGAGATCCAATCACTAGAGAAGAGTTTGACCTCGCACTGAAAAATCTCAAAAACGGGAAAGCACCCGGAATCGATGACGTTCCGGCTGAACTAATTAAGCCAGCAGGAAAAGGAACTATAGATGCCCTGTTTAAAATGATACAGACAATGTATAAGACTGGAAAGATACCAGAGGATTTCGAGAAATGCCTAATTGTCGCATTACCAAAGAAGGTGGGCACGACGAAATGTGAACAACACAGAACTCTTAGCCTTATATCCCATGCCTCAAAAATATTGACTGATATCATTCTAAAAAGAATCGAACCAAAAGTAGAGAACATCCTTTCCGGAGACCAGTTTGGCTTTAGAAGAGGTGTAGGAACCAGAGAAGCAATATTGTCGCTACGATTACTACTAGAAAAAAGATTAAAAAGAAACCAAAACACATTCATCGCATTCATAGACCTGGAGAAGGCTTTCGACAAAGTAGAATGGAAAAGACTCTTCGAGATTCTGAAGAGAATTGACATCAAATATAGAGATAGACGAATAATCCAGGCGCTATACAAGAATGAGGCCGCTATAATTAGATGTGACAATGATACAAAAGAAGCCAGTATAAGACAAGGGGTGAGACAGGGATGCTCTCTGTCACCTGTTCTTTTTAACGCATATATACAAAGTGCGATTGATGACTTGAGGGAGAGAATGAGTCACAGAAAAGGTGTAAAGATACACGGGCAAAAGGTGGATATGATAAGGTTTGCTGACGATATTGCTTTGGTTGCTGAAAGCGAAGAAGAACTGCAAGAGGCCTTAACAACCATGCAAAGCATTCTTCAAAATAATTACAACATGAGGATAAATAAAGACAAAACAAAGCTGCTGACTGTAGGCCGAATGCAACATCAGATGAGAGTAGAGATGTCAGGAGTTCCACTAAAGAACACCAAGGAGTTTGTGTACCTCGGGAGCAAAATAACATGGGACGGTCGGTCTAAGAGCGAGGTCGACAGCCGTATACACCAGGCTAGGCTTGCATTCAATAAAATGTCGAAAATAATAGAATCGAATAATATAGACCTGAAACTGAGAATACTCCTCATCAAGACCTATGTATGGAGTATCTTGATGTACGGCTGCGAAACATGGTGCTTATCCGAAAGAGATAAACGGAGACTAGAGGCTTTTGAGATGTGGTCCTATAGAAGACTACTAGGAATTTCCTGGAGAGACCACATCACAAATGAGGAGGTTCTCCAAAGAATCGAAGGAGGAAGGCACCTGCTCAGGACCTTGTCCGAAAGGCGCGCAAGATGGATCGGCCATGCAATAAGACAAGAAGGCCTCTTGCATGCCATAATGGAGGGTATGACCGAGGGGACAAACGCTAGGGGACGCCCACGCCGAGAGTACCTGGAGGACCTGCTGGTGGACGTGCGCTGCTTATCATATGCAGAATTCAAAAGAGCCGCACAAGACAGGGAAGAGTGGAAGAAACGAATAGATGAAATTGCTGCAAACCAATCCCAGGATTGAAACCAGAGAGAGAATAATAATATTTTTTCTGAGTTCGCTAACCATATCATTGAAAATAACCATAGTTTTGAAAAAAACACAGGGATAAATATTCTTCATATTAATCATAAAGGAAAACGTTTAGATAACTTAGAAGCTTTGGAAATTAAAAAATCCCTTAAAAATAATGAATCTATTATCAACAAACAAAAAATATTGTCATATAGCCCAATCATGGATTTGTTCCCCTACCCACCCACTCTACACTAATACCTACCCACCCAATCTACATTATTAACTAGCAACGGCTCCACCCCTACCATAATAAAACATTGTTCTAAACTGTCAAATTAGTATAAGCTTTCCCTGACGAAGGAACGTTTGTTCCGAAACCGGTCGGATTTGCACATTTTATAAGTGGTTTATACAAAGTTGCATTGTTTCATTTTATTTTCTATAATTTCTAGTTTATCCAACTGAATGCCATTGAAATTACAATGTATTAATTATATTCCACTATTGAAGTTAAAGGTGTGACTGGTTTCCACCAAATGGTTGGCAAACTCCGAGAAACTGTTATTGTTTAAAGATTTTATTTGTTCTTTAATCCTTATTTCGAAGTTTCTCGAAGTTTTACGTATATAAAAGAAACCACAATCATTACACTTCAATTTATAGATTTCAGTTTTTTTCATTTTTGAATCTCCATCTTTATTATTTACAATATAATTTTTAAGTTTGTTATTTGCTTAAAATGCAGGAAGAATTTCATTTGATACATTCTTTGTGAAGGAATTAGAAATATTATTATTAAAATACATAATTTTCCTCCATTTTTGTCTTCCTGATCCTTTTGTACAGGATAGATGTGTATGGTTTAAGGAATTTATTCGTGAACTTTTTATTAAGAATGTTTTCAATTAAATTGGTGTTATATCCATTATTGATTGCAATTTCTTTAATAATTTCATTTTTTTTAAATTATAATATTTAATCGAGGCTTCTGACTCGCATACTGCTGTCATTTTTTGCCTCATCTGTTTTATTTATTTTAAGGTTTCATTTTTTTTTTTTTAAATATATCCTATATATTAATGTTGCAATATTAACATATGTATGTATCTTTATAAAACAATGTATCATATATTTTCCATGTTGCACCATCTAATGAATTTCATGAGATAATTTCATTTATTGTTATCAAGTTTAATTTTTAGAACTCCATTTTAATTTTTATTTCTTTTGATACGATTTTAGATTTTCACGGTCAAAAGTATTTTTGTTATTAGTTTTTGGGATATTATGCCGTGTTGCGCTACCTCCTTCTTTAGCCAACGTTTCGGACAGCGTTACAGTGTCCATCAAAGAGGATTCAATGTGTCTCCTTGAAAAATCCCTCTTTTTATTGAAATGCCCGTTACTACTATTTTTTACCTTTTAATGAACTAGTAAATCTGTATTCCAAAAGGACATAATATTTTTCAAAAAGCTCATTATAATTGGGTTAAATTTATATATTTTTAATATTTTGATTAGCCACGAGTGAGGGACACTATCTAAAGCTTTTTGATAATCTATATAGCAAGTATGTAAATTACGCTTTTGATTTTGAATTTGTTTTAAAATTACAGAATCAATAACTAATTGTTCTTTACATCCCGTATGTTTTCTGCGACAACCTTTTTGTTGTTCAGATAAAATATTCAGATAAAATATTTCAACTGTTTTTATAATTTGAATAATAATATTATTGATCATATAAAAGAAATAATATTAATTAAATAATATTTTACAATATTCTATAACATGATAATAAATTTAATGTAAAATCATATACATTGCGCTTGATTCTTATTTACACTAATGTTTTACACAATCTATGTAAATGCGGTAGGCACAATTAAATAAATAAAATTATTTGATAATTATATTATAATTAATTCATTTTACTGTAAAATAAATATAAATAAATAACACTTTGATTTTAAAGGACTAAAATCAATCCAACTAGATTGATACAATTAATGGCATTTATGTTTTTGTAAATAAATTTAACATTGATTTGGGTACACAGGTAGAGTGGAGATAAGTACAAATGCATATCTACAATAAAAAAGCGATCTACATAAAAAAAAATGTAAAAGGCATAATGTATATTAAATGTCGAATACACGACCCTTATCCGTGAATTTGTAACTCATACGCTATTATTCAATTGATTCCCTAATTAAATAATTAAATATGGTCGATACCGCGGGTAATATCGCCGATATATTTATTACTGAATTACTGCATTGGGGCTACTACGGACCCGCATTTAACTAACATATACACTTCATTTGAATCAACAATAAATTGTTAGTCAATATGGCAACGTATTTAACAATTTATAAAACTGATTAACAGTGCGATAAAGGATGCATTATCTTAACTATTTATCCCTCGACTGCGGCCAACTACATGTCGTTTTAAGTTGTAAAAAATGCTCTTGCTTGACGGTTCACCATTGTTATAACATTTTATTTATTTCAGTTATGAAGAGTATTTTTGAACACGTACTAGACAGTGTGATCGAATGTTATATCATTGACAAATAAAATTACGAAATTTTACATTAAAGATCAAAATAAAAATGAGTTTACTAATATAACAATAATAATAATGGTGACCGGACAACTCAGAATAAAACCAACTCAACACCTTCTTTAAAAAGTCATTAAAAGTGATGAAAAGAAAAATTAAAAATTGGTTAAATAGGTTAGGGAACGTACCCATACTACGTGACCAACTTTTTGCAAATTTAAGTATGATTGGTAGATATACATTTAAAATTATTATAGAAGAGAAAAAATAAAATTGAATATAAGTATTAATATGATTAAATTTGACACGTTCAGCCATCGAACTAACTTTTATTATTTACACATCCAGAGTCAAATATTTCAACCAAATAAATGAGCTTTGCTAGATGATAAAAGCGGAAATAATAAAATTATAAAAAATACCACATCTGGATTTACGATTCAATTGCATAGTGCAAAATACGGGAGAACATCCATTAAAAAAATGATTTATAAAGCTTGTCCATTACTTATATATTTACAAAATAATCCTTTGCTAGGCAAAATATTTTATTTTACATTTACATAATTTTGCAACTTATGGCGCGGTTTTTCCCAGAAACATACGATAGAAATGAAATACTGTTTTAAGTTGGAAGCAATCACAGATATAATTACGCATTGAAATAATGTTTCTTCGGATAGAACGGTTTAAAAAAAATACTTATACATATTATCGTTATGGAAGATTAAAAAATAAAATCAGTATTTACAGAATTACAAATCAAAAGACAAGTTTTTTTTTTTTTTTTACATTAACTCCACACAGGAGGCCCTGAGGAAAATAATTTCCCTCAGGGCCTATGTCATCTGGGATGCTGTGTGGAGGGTCTTTTTGAGGAGAGGAAGGAATGAACATTGGTCTTGAAGAGACCCATGTTGTAGGAAGGAGGAAACACAGAGGCCGGCAAATCATTCCACAGCCGAGCTGTTGAACATAAGAACGAGTCGAAGAAACGACCCGTTCTCATGTGACTAATGTCAACTGTGTACAAATGTTGGGCACGCGTTTGGCGTGTTTCCCGACTATGCACCGGTGCCGAAGGGATCAATGATGCTAGTTCCTCGGAGCATCTTCCATTGTAATACCGGTAGAACAAGGATAGCATTCCCACCCGACGCCTGTGCTCTAAAGATTGCAATCCGTCTGTTAAGATGGGAGAATCTATCAAACGGACCGCCCGTCAAGTTAATAAAGATTAAGAATTTGTAAATGTTTGTGACATCCAAGACTTTATTACATTTTGATATTTGCTGTAGAATGATATATTTTCATATTAAAATTCTGAAGTCTAATAGAGTGCATTATAAATTTTTGGTGTAAAAAAATACGCTTAATACCCAAGTCTAGTTTTGCAAAGGGGATCTTCAAATATATTTTATTTAACCGATAACTGAATCGATTTTAATTTTTTTTTAAATAATATTTTTTTTATTAGGTTGTTTGTTTATTTGCGTTTGAATATTAAATGAGAAAAAATCCACCACATAATACGCCGGCAATTCGTACCTTCTACACTTGGAGATGTAATATTCCGGGTTCAGAATCCTGCCTGTATCGTCTATTCTTATCACATATATAAGAAGAAGAAGACGTTTTAACACTTTTTGGGTATTTGATATTCTTACCTGCATTCTACAGCCGTGCTAAGAATCTAAAACGTTGCGTGAATTATAAATATTTCAGGAGTTAATAAATATTGAAAAAAAAAACTTAAACGCCAACAAAATACTTGAAAACCGACAGCTTTAGCTGTGACTGGCACTCATAAATTTGTTTATAATTATTATGTCCTAAAATGTTTATCAGTTGTCAGGCTGTCAGGCCACAATGCTGGTGGCTGGTGGTGGCGCCCTCCGCTCCCCCGCGCCGGTGGTGCAAAGCAACCCCGTCTTATCCGAAGATCATCAAATTCACTCTTTCCTAAAAAAACTCTTTTTAGACAAAATACTAAGAAACAAATATAAAATCCGAACACAAAAAAACTGCAGGTAAAAATGTTAGGGGTGAAATAAAAATAATAACGCAGCAGAATTCTACGGAAAAAACGAATAAAATTAAGCAGCTTTTAAATGTGTTTTTCGGTTGATCTAGTTAATGCGAAAAAAAATACACTCAGGTAGGGAAAATAATGGGTGACGCCAAAAAAATGCGTAAAATTCAGAAAAAAATGGTATCCAACCCGGCAGTTGGTGGCGTGCTGTTAAGGCACTACCCTTATTAATGTACCCGAATAACAAAGATGCATAAAAAACACACCGAAATTTATACAGAGAATTGCATGATGGGGGAAGGCTTTATTGCGAAATCCAGACAATTCTACCTGCGTGCTTCTTAGTCGGGGTTTGTCGTTCGCGCAATATTGCCAGCAAGGGGTAACGCGAGAACTTCTTAAATTGGGATTTTTTTAAAGAAACTCACATTTCCGGCTGGGCCTACTCCTTTGGGCTGAGGTATTATTGTTCATTACATTACCTACGCACGACGCAATCACCGGCGGTACCTACTACCTACCCAACCACTATTAGTGTAGTGTGTTAGATCGACACCGCGCCGCGCAGTACCTACCACCACTGGAGGGGGGTGCACCGCTCCGAGAACTCGCAACTCGGAGCACCCTTTTATTCCCTAACGGGGTGTCGAGCCGGAACGTACTAGACCAAGAGCTGCGCACTCTCACTCTCGCTAAGCCACCACGCAATCGTGCTTACGTCAAAAGTGTTTCGAACTTTAAATAATCACAAAACTACTACTTTATAATTAAATTGGTGAATTAAGCTTATTATTTATTTTCATCGCTTCGTTTCGTGAAGTTTTTTTTTAAATAAGTTTGTTTGAAAAAAATAAAAACAATGGTGATGCTATCATCGTGCAAGATGCGGGGACAGCTGAACCTGAAGCCGCCCCCGGAGAGAAACAACAACCAAATCCTGCTCAGCAAGACTGCTTTCATGCCGCCCTACTCGGCTTATCGTGAGTCCAATTACATCAAAATTTAATTTTATCAACAAAAAAAATTTCGAATTTTCCAACTCAAATGTATGTTTTTTTTAAATTTCATTTTTATTCACAGAATTTATTATAAATTTTAAATCACACCATACGTGGTACGATCACCGATCTTATTTTAATAATATTTTGAAAATAAGTAATTAAGTGAATAAACATAACTATCGTTACAACTTTCAGTAGGTATCTACCTCAAATTAATTTATAACAACACTTAAGTGACCCTCACAAAACTGCGCGGTATAAATGTATTGTTAATATTAAGTATTAACATGCCAACCACTTATAATTTATTTTTTTAAGTTTGTAAGTAGAAACATATTTTTATCCAAATACAGCCTTCGCAATATTATGAACCAGTATGAATAAATACTTAATTGTACACTTTATCCCTGAACTCATTTTTTTTACTTAACCAATCCTGTAATAATAATAAATTTTGGAGTAGTTTTGTGACACACGAACGTTTTCTTCAATCTCTTTAGTAATTAATTACCCGCGTAATTCATCACTATTTGAATCAAATTTTTAAATTTATCTGCTCTTCCAAAAATTTTATTTAATCTTAACTAATTATTATTCTAAAAATAATAAAATGAATAGTGTATAGTTTTGTGTTGACGGTATGTTGTCTTCACTGTTAATTCTTGTTTATTTCAATGCATCCGAGCGGACTACGAGTAATACGGTTCCACTAATTTATTGAAATAATGGAAATGATTGCGCCTTAATCTGATGGAATTGACCCCTCTCTAAACAGTTGTGGAGCTTATTGTTATTCTAAAACAATTTGAATAATCCGCCTTAGGAAAGCGATATCATCAAAGTGCAGCTTTAAGCGAGCTTTTAGGTCATATTGCAATTCATAAGTAGCATAATTTAATTAAGAATTTTATAACGGAATCGCCGACACGTCTTTTAACCGCGGGATAGATACGAATCATTTTAATACTTTTATCATAATTCATAAATATTCTTCATTTAATGCGTATTTTAATTAATTACGTTAAATCTATATATATAAAAATGGATCCCTGTATCCCTTGGTCATAACTTGGTATCATAACTTCAGAACGACTTTACCTATTTGATTCAAACTTTGGGGATTTGATGTGTGCATGCCCGCGATGGTTTTTATATACAGTGAGTTCTGGCATCATGAAATTATGAATTGCTAACCGTTCATCCGATTGCGATGAAACTTTGGCGAGTTGTTGTGAGCACGCCCGCGAAGGTTTCTATATATACTGGTAAGCTCTGGCATTATGAAATTTGTTTAAATTTTATAATGCCATAGCTTCATAATATGAAATTTGTATAAATTGCAATAGATGGCACGCGAGCTGTTTGAAAACGGTTTGAATATGGGGCTGAATGTATGAAATACGGGAGGGGAACTCGGGAGGGGGATTCGCGGGACGAGGAAAGCAGGCGAAGGGAGTGGGAAGAGGAATGGCGGAGTGATAAAAAATTCGAATAGGTAACCTATTAGTTGGTTGGTTTATAAATTAAACGTGTGGGTATGAGAGCGCTGATTTTAAAATTACATCTAAAACTAAGTAGTCTCCTCTCCTCTGTGCTGTGTGCTGCAGGGAATGGAAACATTATATTTCTACTGCGGGCGAGTTCAATTTACCAGAAATTAATTAATGACATTGGGCGCCATTTTCCTCCCCCACCTCTCTCCCATCCACCATTAAGTATAACCATCTCCACCTCCTCTTCCTCTGAACTCTGAACTACCCTACAAACCTGATGTGTGTTATGATATTTATTACAACACTTTTTAAGATAACTTATTATTAAAAGTTAATTAATGATTTCCCAAAACTGCGTTTGTGTTCATTTTTATTTATTAATCACTATTCCTTCTTAAATTTCATCAACTCCAAATTACAAAGCCCTGCCTTGTGAACATATTTTTGCTTTGCGACGGGAATCAAACCCATACCCAATGCGTAGAGGCCTGCGCTACGGTCATCTCCAAACTACATTTTATGTAGTTTTCCTTGTTAATTTATTTATATTAAATTTAAAGTAGATCCACTTCATGCGGTCGAATATATAGTTAGGTATACTTGCAAGATTTCGTGTTTAGCCAATAGCGAGATTGGATGAAGTACTACTTTTATTACTGTTACTGCAACTAATATTATTTCAAAATAAGTTAGTTTTGGTGTCTAGCAATATGTATTCATATAGAACACACGGAGGATAACATATCCACGTAGGTATACCTCCCGCACTCCCGTATGAGTAGTGAGGGAGACCTCTTTATTATATATATTATAATATTATACAGTGTAGGAAGGAGGAAAGCGCCGCGTGGTGGCGACAGTTGGGACTATTAATTGTTGGGAAAACGAAAAAGCTCTCACCGCTGCAGGTTGGAAAAACCTCTCCTGGGTTGGAAGCAAAATTTGTCTACTTTGCGCAAAATAAACCACAAATATTAGTTGTGTTCTAATAATCTCCAATTATATCATTATATTGTCCCTCTAATTATTTCTACTGTACTTAGAGCAGTAAAAAATTATGATAAATGAACAGCTACTTACAATAGTTTAATTTGTTAATGTATTTTTATTATATTGCTTTGTATCCTGCTTATTAAATGTGTTTCCAATAATGTCCTCCGCGTGCGAAATGCGTCTAAATTTCTCCAATAATCTAAATTTCTCCAATTATCTAAATACATCTAAATTTCTCCAATAATCTAAATACATCTAAATTTCTCCAATAATCTAAATTTCTCCCATAATCTAAATTTCTCTAATAATCTAAATTTCTCCAATAATCGAAATACATCTAAATTTCTCCAATAATCTAAATTTCTCCAATAATCTAAATTTCTCCAATAATCTAAATTTCGCCAATAATCGAAATACATCTAAATTTCTCCAATAATCTAAATTTCTCCAATAATCTAAATTTCTCCAATAATCTAAATTTCTCCAATAATCTAAATTTCGCCAATAATCGAAATACATCTAAATTTCTCCAATAATCTAAATTTCTCCAATAATCTAAATTTCTCCAATAATCTAAATTTCGCCAATAATCGAAATACATCTAAATTTCTCCAATAATCTAAATTTCTCCAATAATCGAAATACATCTAAATTTCTCCAATAATCTAAATTTCTCCAATAATCTAAATTTCGCCAATAATCGAAATACATCTAAATTTCTCCAATAATCTAAATTTCTCCAATAATCTAAATTTCTCCAATAATCTAAATTTCGCCAATAATCGAAATACATCTAAATTTCTCCAATAATCTAAATTTCTCCAATAATCTAAATTTCTCCAATAATCTAAATTTCGCCAATAAACTAAATTTCTCCCATAATCTAAATTTCTCTAATAATCTAAATTTCTCCTATAAACTTAATTTCTTCAATAATCTAAATTTCTCCAATGATCTAAATTTCGCCAATAATCGAAATTTCTCCAATAACCGATGTTAATCTCGAGGGATGTGTGCATGAAGAAACCAGATTACCTGCATGTATATAATAGAAAGAAATAAAAAAAATATATATCATTGAAGAAGAAGATAACAATAATAATCTAAACGAAAATAAGAAAGAGAACAAGACACAGAAAAATAGAAAAAAAGACAACGGTCGCAACTGGGACTCGAACCCAGACCTCTCGTCTAACCGGGACGTGAGCGTTAACCAAATTAGCTATTGCCACCTTCTGTCAAAACCGTCGTATTTGTTAATCTCATATTTCAAATTTTAGAATTAATATTATCTTCAACTAATTATTTTTCCATATTACGGGCAACTACCCATTTTATTGAAGAATTGGTTTGTAACTTGGATAGTGTCTCGGATAAATATATCCGAATTTATTCATATGGAACTGTACTATATATATACACCTTGAAAAATTATAAAAAGAGAGTTTTTCTTATAAAAAATTAAAAATATGTGTTTATTTTAACGCATAATCACGTTAATTGGTCAAATGTATTGTACCTACAGTTTTGTATTAGTGATCGACGAACCGATGGATTTCAATCTGTTAGCTATAAGTGGTTATAATAGTTTATCTAGCCTATAGTTAGTAATAAGATGTGGCATTAAATAAACATATAAGATGATTTTTTTTTATAAAACGGCCCTATTTAAATCATTCATATTTTATTATTATTAATAACACAATATTTCCGCTTTGAATAATTGCCCCCGATGCAATATGCAGTGACAAAAGGCGTCACATATACATGCAGTATTATACAGGAGTATGTAGTAATAGCAGCAATGGCGCTGAGCTTTCTTGCGAGAAGTTAGTTATGAGTTATCGTTACATTAACGGCCGCTAAGAAGTTTGCGGGGGCTGACCACGTGACCACCCTCTCCCCTTTCCACACCCAACACCCCGACCGGGGAGAACACCGGATACTGTAATATTACAAGTGTAAAGGGTGGGAAAAAATTAAACGTAAAAGCTAAATTATTTAGGTGTCTGAAATAATAATAATAATTGAATAATTTGTAGAGCGCCGTTTTTGTGAAAAATCACCTCAAGGGCGCTGTACAATTTATTAGGAATTTTTAGGTTCTATCTAATTTTACTATTTACAAATAGATACAGAAAACACACTAACCTGGCAGGTCACTTCCGATAGACACACAAGAAAATACGGCTTTGCACGCGGATGATATTATACATATAAAGAGGTTAAAATAACACGTAAAATGAGAAGAAAAATTGTCCGTTACATTATTCACCTCTCTTTTTTAAATCATTTCATTTTGAGAAGCTTTCGAAAAAACCTGGATAATAAAAATAAAAATTAGAAATGTTTTTTATTCGACTACTGATGAGTAGTACATCGAGTGGACGAGTTGCGAACACGAAAAATTATATTCCTGAATATAGAAAACAGTGAACATAAATTTATTAAGCGAGACTTTTCGCTATTCCCGATAGACTGTCGCATTTATAGAGTTGCATATGCCGTTCCAAGATGGCGCGTCCCCCCTACCCCCTCCCACCCCCTGCTGGACCATCAACACCCCCTCACACCAGAGGGTTGCTAGGCGACGGGGAACTTGTCTCAATTACCCACCCACTTTTAGTCAGATGCACTTATCGCCATACACACACACACACAACCCGAGAACTTAATTAACACTCGCGCTGTTTCATATTTCCCTTGGATATGTTTACCTGAACACCTGTATTACTTGATGTACCTACTTCACCTACTGTCATCACAGATCACAGGCATAAAATCTTTTGTAATGGTTTGTTTGTGGTAGTTTGCAACTCCCGTTTATTTAATTCCATTTTAATAAGTTCGATAGTCTTCACTTGACTTTCGATTATGAACACCTCACCGAAAGCATGAAATATCGCAGGCTATCCCATCCATCGATCCTTTTAACCTTCTCCCGGCCGCGGCGGGTTAATTTATAATTCTATTAAAATCGTGTTGTCGATGGCGCGGGTTACCAGGAAAGTAATTGAAATCATATCGGAGCTACTCACTACTCATAGCTCGTAGCATGCAAAATGCCTGACATTTGTAGTTATAACTCGGCTGTTCTGTTGTTCTCTCCATACATTGTGTATCAAATGTCAGGCTGTAATTGAATAATTGAATATTTCATGGGAACCATTCATATAGCACCTGTTTATTCCAATTATATTTAACACGAAGCAAATTGGAATTATGAATTAATGCTGCTACCGTATCGACATTTGACTAGTGATAAATAATCACGATTCATGAATATCTTGTTGTATTATGTTAATATTTATTAACTCCCTTTTTGGGGTTTTTACGTATTATGAATAGTAAAAATTATTCAGTATTTATTATACAAAACTGATATGCCTTAGTAACAATATTTTGTATTTATTTAGTGATAAATGTAAGATGTCCACTTAAAGAGGAATACATCGTATGGTAGTTAGTCTCTGAATTTCGGCACTGAAATAAATCCAGACTTGTAAGTATTGCGTAGTGGAATCCGAAAGCTTATCGATGCAAGCAATTCAGGACTCGTTTTGTATAGAAATAGAAAATCCTTAGGTCTACTGAAATAAATCCAGACTTCTAAGTATTGCGTAGTGGAATCCGAAAGCTTATCGATGCAAGCAATTCAGGACTCGTTTTGTATAGAAATAGAAAATCCTTAGGTCTACTGAAATAAATCCAGACTTCTAAGTATTGCGTAGTGGAATCCGAAAGCTTATCGATGCAAGCAATTCAGGACTCGTTTTGTATATAAATAGAAAATCCTTAGGTCTACTGAAATAAATCCAGACTTCTAAGTATTGCGTAGTGGAATCCGAAAGCTTATCGATGCAAGCAATTCAGGACTCGTTTTGTATAGAAATAGAAAATCCTTAGGTCTACTGAAATAAATCCAGACTTCTAAGTATTGCGTAGTGGAATCCGAAAGCTTATCGATGCAAGCAATTCAGGACTCGTTTTGTATAGAAATAGAAAATCCTTAGGTCTACTGAAATAAATCCAGACTTCTAAGTATTGCGTAGTGGAATCCGAAAGCTTATCGATGCAAGCAATTCAGGACTCGTTTTGTATAGAAATAGAAAATCCTTAGGTCTACTGAAATAAATCCAGACTTCTAAGTATTGCGTAGTGGAATCCGAAAGCTTATCGATGCAAGCAATTCAGGACTCGTTTTGTATAGAAATAGAAAATCCTTAGGTCTACTGAAATAAATCCAGACTTCTAAGTATTGCGTAGTGGAATCCGAAAGCTTATCGATGCAAGCAATTCAGGACTCGTTTTGTATAGAAATAGAAAATCCTTAGGTCTACTGAAATAAATCCAGACTTCTAAGTATTGCGTAGTGGAATCCGAAAGCTTATCGATGCAAGCAATTCAGGACTCGTTTTGTATAGAAATAGAAAATCCTTAGGTCTACTGAAATAAATAAAAAATAAATTATTGAAATACCCATTTTAAAACATAGAAAACGTAAGAATTAATTTTGTATTCTTTCAACAGCTTGTACCTAGATGAATATTATGGTTCCACGCCACCTCAGAATCAAGTCAACTTAACACCTCTTTGAAAAGTCCTAATCCTAACCTAACGTAACCTATTTAACCAATTTCTTTAAAAAAATTCATCACTTTTAATGATTTAATCAAAGTCTCATCTACGGGTACCTACCGCTTTTTTTATAAGTTACAGTGATTTAAGTGACATTAAAACTGTGGCTTTTGTAAAGCTGAAAATATTGGCCTCCGGATCAATGCCCTTCAAAATAAGAAATTTACCGATCGAATGTTAGCAAACTTGAAAAAAATATTATATCTATCACAAAAATAATACATTCATACTAATTATAAGTATACGATCAGGCAACTAAATAATGTCCACTCGATCTCAATCAGTAAAATCACACACGTTGTCTTCTTAGTAACGTTTCTTCACTCTATTGCCAATTCATATAAGCATCCATAGAACATTAAAAAAACACATTTCGATTAAAGAATTATTTTGATACCTACGTTGTTGTCTTGTCTGATATGAAAAGGTAGTTCCAATTTTTAATCATATTTAATTGAACTTGAATAATGTTTACGCCTTACGCATGAATATTTCACGTTACTAACCAACTCACCGACAGTAGAAAATATTACATTAAATTAGTGTGTTTAATAGTTAAGTCGTAATAAAATGGCGTTGTAAATCCATTAATAATAATTTCAGCACACGTGCTAAATAATGACAAAATATGAAGTATTTTCCATTTTAAACCGACGTAATAAATAGTTTAACGATTTTCATGAACTTTTTTCCCTGTTAGAATGGTGTAAGCGTTTGTTTTTGTCGCGGGTTCGTTTTTTGGCGGTAAGGAGTCGGTTAATGTAGGTTTATGCCCCATGACGTCATGCCCACTCCATATCAGCCATAAAGCGGAATGTCTGGGATGCAAAGTGGTACTGAATATTTAATCAAACATCCGACGGAATCTCTCCACATTTAGATCAACGAATGGGTGTTGGGCAGTGGGCGGTGGGCAGTGGGCAGTGGGCAGTGGGCAATAGCGACTGTAGGCAGTAGCAATGGACTGTGAGCAGTTAGGTGTCGGTGTTGGCGGTGCTTCCATATGCGGGAAACCCTCATTCGAACGCAAATGGCAAACCATTTATTATTGCGTTTTTTTTCAATAAATTATGTACCTATCCAAATACGTATATCCTAATAGCCAAATACCTAAAAATCGATTCGTCAAAGATGACATGGCAACAAATATGGAAAAAAAAATATTATTCGAATAAAATCCTTGTAGACTACCCCCTTCCTCTCCCCCATATTTTATGTATATAAACTGTAGATTAATAAATGTTTGTACCTACCAGTCTGAAGATGGCTTTAACGTGCTGAATCGGTTAGGGTAAAAAATAAATTAAGTGGAAATAAGGTTTATATGGTGCGCGAGAATGGATGTTTCCATTTGATCGTATTCCCAAACAATATACAATACGGTAAATTGTCTCAAGTGATAACACAGAAACGAAGCTCGTGGAAAAAAAATAAAATTCATTTTTAATCTCAAAATTTGAATGATAAATTAAAAATTTCATTCATTGCCTAATTCACTATGAAAGTTCGTGGAAATTCAATAATATTATAATGTCACATGACTCCTTTTCACACCTTATTCGCATTTTATTATCTGAACACTAAAACAAAACAAGTGAAAATAAAATTTAAATAAAGTAAAGTGAAGTCAAATTAAAACAAGACATTCTAGAAATTTTGTAAAGTTCTGGGGATTATCGCTAAATACGAGAATGTTCGAAATCTTGCACAAGAGGTTGGGGGAAGGTTAAGTTGGTTCTTTGTAAAGGAATATGGAAAGTTTAGGGGTTTCTTAGTATTTTAATTTGGGATGCGGGTATGGGTACCGCCGCCCGGGAACCATTTATTGGACAACCAACATCGCCTTGCATTACGTAAGAGTACGTACATACGATTCGTACGTCCGTCACTCCTGGACACACTGAACCCCGCATTCCTAGCTACTCCCATACCTTTTTCCTTCCCAGAACTTCCTCTCCTTCCTTTCCTAAAAATACCCTCCACACAGCATCCCCAAAGATGACATGGGCCCTGAGGGGAATTATTTTCCTCAAGGCCTCCTGTGTTGAGCTTACGTTAAAATAAAAGAAAACGATGGCGATTGGAATTGTTTTTTATTGTGGCCAAAAGGAAGGTTCTACATGGATATTTATAATTTTGAAAAGAAATTGGATTTAATTTTTATAAAGACGTTCATTTAATGTTTCTAATTTGAAATATTCTAGGACACTTACTTACAATATGTTTTTGGTTTAAAAATGATATAAATGTTCTCAGTTTGTGGTGAAAAGATTGTGGGTTCTTTGTAAAAACGCGATACCATTCATCCAACATTGTGGTCATTCCTTAGGCATTTTCTCTTCGACTCTCGGGTCTTCGATATGAAGATAAAGTTACCTCGCGGTGTGGGCTTACGGCGGCCAGTGGCCAGTGGCCAGTGGCGTGTGTTTTGGGGGCAGACTGGGCAACTGGGCAACTGGGCAACTGGGCAGGGTATGAGACTGCATGTGTCCCCAGCAGGATTAGGGTCCGCCGGGGCTGACCAGTGTTTTAGGGCCGTATTACTTTAAACGGCTCCCCCGGGGGTCACTTCTCAACACACCGCTATTATTTTTCAACCCCAACCACCCGAATTGTAAAGTACTAAAACAGGACCATCTTCATATCGACAGTTCGACGGGGAAAATCCCCATCAAAAAGGAGATCGAAATAATACCTACTGGATAAAACTATAGATGCAAGTAATATTTACTAATAAGTATAATATTCCATAACGAAACATATAATAAATGTTGACCATTGCGCTTTCAATAACAACAAAGAACTTATATAAAAATATGTAAACAATATAACATATAATGTAGACATACCTAGTTTTTTTTTTGGTAAATAAAAATATATAAATGAAATACAATATTTTATAGAGACATGAGAACTTTAGCATTCGAATGAACACCGTTAGTCAAGTTGAAAAATCACAAAATATGTCAAAAATTTAAACAAAACAAATACTCAATTCAAATATACTTATGTTTTCATATGAATCAGATACTTTGTGATGTGACATCATAATTTAAAATAAATCAATAACTTTAATAAGTAATTAATTCATTCATTAAAATAAAATATGTTCTTAATGTGAGTAGGTATCTACTTTATCGCTTGTTTGAATTATTCTTCATATCATTTCCAATTTTGAAAACGTCACTTAGGCAAATTGGAGGTCATTAAACGTGAATAATTTCACGCAGGAATAACGCACTTCACAAACAACCGCAATTAGTATGTTTGAATGCCATTTTTTTTCTTTTGATTGTTATGACTGATTGAATATTATGGCTAAAGGTGTAAGAAACGAAAACATCCCTCCCGATCTTCCTCCCGTCCCCAAACTGGTCCATTTCATCATGGCGGTTTACGGCGGGGAAAATTGACCCTTTACATTTCTGAGGGTTGTAAAAGGTTCTTCTAAATATTACCTATCCAAAGCTAAATAATAATAATGATATAATAAGTTCATTGCAAGGATTCGCCAACGCAGCGATTTCCCATTTTTTTTATATTTCTTGGGCATCAACTGTGTAACAATGTGTAGACATTTTCTTTGAAGAGTTTTAATTTCAGTGTAAATTTTAATTTTTGCTACCGGTTTCGACACATCCGTGTCTTTCACAAGCAAACTTAAAACTAACTTAAAAATTCTACACAAGTACAAAAATGATTAGATTTAATTTTTTTTTTTTTTTAATAATAATAATATTTATTTCACATAAAATTATACAATGAAACATATATGGAAACTTTGACTAGCCAACTAGGAATGGATCCTGTTTTAGGCCAGTCAAATTGACAAATTTAGTTCATATCATAATTTCATATTACATTGATTAATTATATAAACATATTATTTATTGAATGAAACAAGTGTTACGATTGAATTCCTCGTAGAAGCTTTAGTTAATAACTACAATTTTGAACTCATAAAAAAAAAGAATAAGCGAAGAGAAAAAACAATTAGGTGGAGATATTAGCAGGGAACCGTACTGGGCCCGATTTTAATTTTAATATATATAAATGATTTATATAATTTTGTAATCCCTTGAAAAATTGTTTCTTAGAAGAAATAAAGAATAAAAATTAAAATAATGTGGAAAAGTCACTTTAAATTTCCGCACGCGACAATTTCTATTTCCACTGCTTATAATATTTTACTGCCCACATTTCGCAAAATACAAATACCCGTATGTGAATCAGCTTTTTGTAAAATGTAAAAATATCCTTTTCTTGTAGTTTGATCAGCCCTGAAGGGGCCAGGGACGCTTTTACGACTCCTGGGGCCCATCTCGGTGACAGGTGATGGCCTTCTTACGACCGCGACCCAAACTAGCCTCCTGCTGGACACCTCTGCATTATTTAATATTCAATACACTGTTCATATAATACGGTGCTTATAGTCCGATCTGCAAAACACAGCCGCTGGGAAAACTGCAAGCGAAATTAAAGACACCGCACCAAAATAACCCGAAAATGCATTACTTTTATTAAAATTTCGTTTTGATAAAGCATCGCTTTCCATATCGACTCTGAAAAGGATAAATGGTTAAAGCGCCATGCAGCTGGAAAGGAAAAGTGGCTTAAGCGCCATAGAGCTATATAGTACGGCGTCGATATATTGCCGATAGATTGAAGTTTTTATTTTGCACTTTTGGGATCCCTCGTTGAAATCGATATACAGCTAAAAACTCTTACCTGATGAAACAAACTAATGTTAGTTAAGTCGGTATTTAAATAGGACAAAAGAGTGTATTTTTCTATAAATGCTACGTTTATTTTTTTTTAAATAATTTGACTTTTAAAAGCGGTACGAAATATAAAAACAACGGCAATCAAGTGGAGACTTCAATTCTGCTTGGCTGTTTATTTGAATTTGGTTATTTAATAATTTATTTACACTTGGTTTTACAAACTAAACTGAAAAAACTCGGTTGATACACAGATAGATTAACAATTACATAAGTCTAATCGGAAAAATTATGTATTTATAAATCATGAAATTGTTTCTAAATAAGGATTTATTAACAAATAAAATTATAAAAATATATAAAAGTTCACTCACATTACAAATAATATAGAGGCAAGATTCACAAGAGGCACACTACTCCTAGATTAAAATTTTAAGCACTACTCGCCCGCGTACGAGCTCGGAAGTTCAAAAATTGAGCCTAAACCTGAAAACAGGCGCCATCTGCACAGATTTCCTACAAAAAATGTTACAGGATTATTAAATAAATAGGTACTACTTCATGAAATCTCCCTGTATGCCGTATGTCTTGACTAATAGAGATTTGTTTTTGTTGCAGATTTACCTCCCAGCAGAATGGTGAAGTCTCCCTCCCCGCCACCCTCGAATGGTGAGTAGATCTTTACGTTTTTACAACCGTTCTTGGATCCGCATTTCGGCGACTTGCCGACTTCTGTATTTATTCCGTACTGCTATATGGTTTTCTTCAAGGCCCAAGATCATTCCTTACTCTTATTAAAAAGACCCTCCGTGCAGCGCCCCCAATTATGACATTGACAAACCCTGAGAGTATCAATATAAAAATATTCACCTACCTAATCATGTCAGTGAAATTGATAATATTTCTATTATTTTCTCCAGTTCGCGTATTAAATTCAAATTTAATAAATTAAATCCATTTTTCTTTTCTTCTCTACTTTAAGGTTTAATATAAGTAATTACGAGTATTTATTTTGTATTCAATACTTAACGCATGATGAGAACATTGTATAACTTGTCTGGAAACTTTTATTTTACTTCTATAAATGTGAATTTTGGGAGGCGGGTATTGGTATCGCCACCCCGGGAACTATGTATTGGATAACCAACACCTCTGCCGTAGATCTCCCCAAGCAGGGGTGCCCGGGTCCATGGGGTGAGGTTTAACTAGGACTTGGCAGCCGATGCGTCTACCCTGCTGCGTGGTGGGCTGGATCGAGATAAACTGGTTGAGGGAGGCCTTTTAACCTTTCAAGCCGAACTCGCCTTGTATCGCAGTTAAAGGGATGGATTCATACATCCATCACTCCTATACAAACTAACCCCCAGATTCCTACCCACCCTTCATACTTTTTTCCTTCCCAAAAATTACTATCCATCCCTTCCTTAAAAAGACCCTCCACACAGCATCGGCCTCCTCAGGGCCTCCTGTGTGGAATTACTGTAAAAACAGTTAATTAAATCTTCTAAATATTCTGAACAAAGCATTTCCCTCATTCACTCTTATGTAAAATATTAAATATCAAAGTGGGTGTGAGGACAAGATTATAATCGTTTCTAAATTGTTTTACAGAAAAGAGTGTTTTTTGTTTAATTCACACTTTTAAAAGAAGAAACACCTGGCAATGTTCGTGTACCTGCAACTGCATGCATGGAGAATAACCGTCTGTGATTCTTCCTACCACCGATATAAAATCCCGTTGAACGGAGAGAATATTTTAGCATCCACTCAATATTATGAATGGCACGTAACAAACGACTGCGGATCGCCAGTAGCGTCTGTAGCGATCCGACACAATCCCGGCTATATTTAAATTCATTTTTTATTCTATATTCGTATGCAAACAGCGTTCCTAGGGCCCCTACCCCTGCCGAGAGTCCGACAGTCAGACCAGCCGCCCCGAGTGTCCGCCACAACTAACTTCCTCGATCTTTAATTTCTGAAATTTTTAACTTTTCAGTCTAATTAATTGATTTATTCACAAAATGATCAGGATTTATAAAACAATAGTAGTAGTTTTCCCAGAGAGCTTAATCAGTTTAAACACTGAAACATTTAGCATTCGTTATTACCGTGAGGACTCACGGTCACGGTACCGTGACGGGAATAAACATATCGCTACAATACTGCAGCTCTCAAAAGGTGAGATATACAATGTGTAGGTCTGTTTCCTCCAAAGGAAAAAAGTTATCATTTTCTTGCATCTCTCTCACACACCGCACCGTGCGTCTCCGTAGACCTCTACAATACCATTTTCTTGCATCTCTCTCACACACCGCACCGTGCGTCTCCGTAGACCTCTACAATACCATTTTCTTGCATCTCTCTCACACACCGCACCGTGCGTCTCCGTAGACCTCTACAATACTATTTTCTTGCATCTCTCTCACACACCGCACCGTGCGTCTCCGTAGACCTCTACAATACTATTTTCTTGCATCTCTCTCACACACCGCACCGTGCGTCTCCGTAGACCTCTACAATACTATTTTCTTGCATCTCTCTCACACACCGCACCGTGCGTCTCCGTAGACCTCTACAATACTATTTTCTTGCATCTCTCTCACACACCGCACCGTGCGTCTCCGTAGACCTCTACAATACTATTTTCTTGCATCTCTCTCACACACCGCACCGTGCGTCTCCGTAGACCTCTACAATACTATTTTCTTGCATCTCTCTCACACACCGCACCGTGCGTCTCCGTAGACCTCTACAATACTATTTTCTTGCATCTCTCTCACACACCGCACCGTGCGTCTCCGTAGACCTCTACAATACTATTTTCTTGCATCTCTCTCACACACCGCACCGTGCGTCTCCGTAGACCTCTACAATACTATTTTCTTGCATCTCTCTCACACACCGCACCGTGCGTCTCCGTAGACCTCTACAATACTATTTTCTTGCATCTCTCTCACACACCGCACCGTGCGTCTCCGTAGACCTCTACAATACTATTTTCTTGCATCTCTCTCACACACCGCACCGTGCGTCTCCGTAGACCTCTACAATACTATTTTCTTGCATCTCTCTCACACACCGCACCGTGCGTCTCCGTAGACCTCTACAATACTATTTTCTTGCATCTCTCTCACACACCGCACCGTGCGTCTCCGTAGACCTCTACAATACTATTTTCTTGCATCTCTCTCACACACCGCACCGTGCGTCTCCGTAGACCTCTACAATACTATTTTCTTGCATCTCTCTCACACACCGCACCGTGCGTCTCCGTAGACCTCTACAATACTATTTTCTTGCATCTCTCTCACACACCGCACCGTGCGTCTCCGTAGACCTCTACAATACTATTTTCTTGCATCTCTCTCACACACCGCACCGTGCGTCTCCGTAGACCTCTACAATACTATTTTCTTGCATCTCTCTCACACACCGCACCGTGCGTCTCCGTAGACCTCTACAATACTATTTTCTTGCATCTCTCTCACACACCGCACCGTGCGTCTCCGTAGACCTCTACAATACTATTTTCTTGCATCTCTCTCACACACCGCACCGTGCGTCTCCGTAGACCTCTACAATACTATTTTCTTGCATCTCTCTCACACACCGCACCGTGCGTCTCCGTAGACCTCTACAATACTATTTTCTTGCATCTCTCTCACACACCGCACCGTGCGTCTCCGTAGACCTCTACAATACTATTTTCTTGCATCTCTCTCACACACCGCACCGTGCGTCTCCGTAGACCTCTACAATACTATTTTCTTGCATCTCTCTCACACACCGCACCGTGCGTCTCCGTAGACCTCTACAATACTATTTTCTTGCATCTCTCTCACACACCGCACCGTGCGTCTCCGTAGACCTCTACAATACTATTTTCTTGCATCTCTCTCACACACCGCACCGTGCGTCTCCGTAGACCTCTACAATACTACTAGCCGTGACGATTATTTTGAAAGTATGGAATATAGTTACAAGGATAAATTAAAGTGTGAGTGAATTCCAAAAACTAAAAAAATTCACATGTCAAAGCGCTGATGGTTTTGCTTTTGTTCTTAAACATATATTGCGCAGTTTTTTCTTACCACTAAATAACAACACTTAAAAATGAGACAAACGGTGAACGTCTGCACCCCCCTCCCCAGGGATTTAGCAGGGGTGCCCGGGTTCATGGGGTGAGGTTTATCTAGGTCTAGGAGGCGGATGACCAGGATACACTGAACCCCAGATTCCTACCCACCCCTTAAACCCTTTTCCTTCCCCGAACTCTCCTCTCCTTCCTTTCCCTAAAAAACCCCTCCACTGAGGGAAAATATTTTCCTCAGGGCCTCCTGTGTGGACCTCATGTAAAAAAAAAACAATCATTGTCATACATCTCCCTCACATATATAAAGAAAATTAAACTCAAGGAAAAAGTTGTAATTTAGCGGAAGGAGTCACACGTATTTTGTGTGTTGCATCTTTTGTCTCATTATTTAATGTGTAAGAAAGCGCTGCAGCATTATAGCGATGAGGAACGTATGTTTATTGCTTTTTTTGTCGTCACGGTACCGTTACGGTAATTATAAGAACCCTCATTGGATATGATTGGAGATTTTCACGACCTTTTTTATTTATTAATTATAATTAATTATTTATAGTCTTTTTTTAGTAAAAATCTAATCGCACAATTACTTAAAACAGTAATCCTTATTACTGCTAGTATTGTACCTTTTAGAGTTTATTTCATAATTATGCTTTATAATAATGTTAAATATGCATTAACATGAGCATTTTGAAAAGGTTTAAAAATAAACAAATTTTAAAAAAAAAATTGTAAATTAAGATCAATTTGTGTTTATATTTCAACATGCATTCAAATTAATTTTTTAAATATATAATGAATAACAGATCACTTTGTATAAACCACTATATTATAAACAATATCTACATGTTTCGATAACAATGTTATCTTCATCAGGATATGTTAATATAAAGAAAAATAAATGACAAACAAGTATCGACAAATTAGAATAAACTATAAACATAGACAAAATATTAAAAAGTATATGTTATGGTTTATTCTTATTATCGAAACATGTAGATATTGTTTATAATATAGTGGTTTATACAAAGTGATCTGTTATTCATTATATAATTAATGATGCCACAAAGTAATTTTGCGAAGTTTGAAGAAGTAATTTTTTTAATTTCAATAAAAAATTTTACGGCATCAGAAACTTTCAGATCTCTCTATGCGTTGGTCATCTTCAGAGAAACATTTTTATTGAGTCGATTTGGCATTCAAAGCACAAGCCGTTATTCAAATTCTCAGAAAATATGAAAATCTCGAGTGGACCGCGACCGTGGCGCTGGATTTAGAGTGAGGGGCTTTACACTACTGCCGCTACCTACGAGTCTTATTGACCATTGCTTCTGCCTTCGCACGTCTGACAACTGACAACTCACTTCTCACATATTCAAGGCATATTCCTTACTACAGATGAAATAATTCTATTTTTAATGATTCATTTTGCTGATAAATTTAATATTCGTTTGAAAAACGTTATTATACTTTTTTTACTCTGTAATTATAGGTCAAGGGTATACTTATTAGACTATGATTGACCACTCTCACTTTGATTGTCCTTTTCTGACTAACGTGTGTAAATATTTCAGTATTTTTTTTTATTACTCCATCTTTATTAATTCTAGACTTCCAATTTGTGATATCCTATGCTTGTCTCACTAGGAAAATCTGCGTTGAGAGCAGTTTATAATAAAAATACAATAATAACACATATAATAAAAATATAAATAATAATATTACATTCAAAGTAACAGACAATCATCATCGTAGCATCGAAAAAATACACATTTCAAATGTATAAAAAACTATGTACAAAAAAATGCAATTTCTATTGGTTCAATGTAAATCGACAAAATGCAACATCGGCAGAAGCAGCCACGTTCATGAAAATTTTGTGAAGCGCATCGAAGTTTTTTTAAATTTAGCTTAAAATAATACCAAGCAAGCATTCCATCGTTAGCCGTAGGCAGAGAGGACGGACCCCCAAACAACTCGGTCTTGTTCACACTTCTTACCTCATTCTTACTTACATTTAATTTGGGAGGCAGCCCAGGGAACCATTTATTGGACAACCAACACCCCTGCCACAGGTCACCCCAAGTGGTTCGCTACGTTTGGTGACTTAGCAGGGGTGCCCGGGTTCATGGGATGAGGTTTGTCTAGGTCTTGGTGGCGGATACGTTTGCCCAACCACTGCGTGGCGGGCTGGGTCGGAGGAGACTGATTGGGGGAGGCCTTTTGACCTCTCCAGACGGATTCTCCCGACCCTTCGCCTTGCACCGCAGTGTGAGGAATAGATTCATACGTCCGTCACTCCTGGCCACACTGACCCCCAGATTCCTACCCATCTCTCATACCTTTTTCCTTCCCATATCTTCTTCTCCTTCCTTTCCCTTAAAAAACCCTCCACACAGCATCCTCAAAGATGACATAGGCCCCTAGGGAAATTGTTTTCCTCGGTGCCTCCCGTGTGGAGCTAATGTAAAAAAAAAAATTCACATTCAAACATCGTCTCATACAAGATCTTCTGTTCTTCTGACTCTTGACATGGCCCGACTCAGGTATCTGATTCATTTGATCGTGCCATGTCTTCCTCGGGCGTCCCCGACTTCTTCTACCATTCACATTTGCATCATATATTCTTCTTACACTATTTTCTTCGTTCATTCGCTCTACATGCCGAAACCATCTGAAGGTACCTTTCTTAATCTTACTCGGTAAACAAATGAGCTGTGTAGGTACATCTAGTTTTAGGTAATTTAAAAAAACGTCATTTTGTTATGGTGTAATTTAATCAATTGAAGGATTTAATAAGTAATTATTTAAATATTATGAAACTATTTAGGGTTTTGTTTAATGGTGGATAAGACAAAACCTATACCCATTCAAAGACGAAATTTCCTCAAGTGGGTAATCATTTCACTTCCCATTTTACCCCTATATTATATAAAGTTAAAAAGCTCAGTCCTCGGTGAGTATATTAATAGCATTGTAGGTACTTCGATACCGCAGGGTAGGAGTAAGGTCACTGTTTTGGGAGTCCATTTCTGGCCTCGTCATGTTGATCTGTACGTGGGAACTGCAACAGGGGGAGTGGTTGGTGGTAGTTGGGGGGGGGGGGGTCTGGGGGAGCGGGAAGGGTGTGGGGTGGGTAACAATATCCTTCTCCGGTCAGCCGTTTCTCATCACTATTCCTGACGCATACTTCGCTGCTTAAAGCAACGTCCCCAAATACCCCCTCCCTCTACACAACCAAATAATGTAAGCCAATATGCGAAACGGTTCTAACTATTTACTCCGCGTTTAAACTACAAAGATCAAAGTTTTTTTACGTAGTGGCTCATTTATTTGAGTACTTACGCATATTTGAAACCGAGTTATTCCCTGCATTATTGTGAGGGAACAAGTATCTATTTTGAATTAGCATTTTGGTGGTGGCAGAGTCCTGCAGTACATTCTGCAATCTGCCTCTTTTACCCTTTCGGATATTATTTATAGCCTTGAGTCGCCTCACTGACCAACGTTTTTATAACATCTATATCGCACTTATTTTCTTTTTATTTAATGCCGGCAACCCGGGCGTTTATTGTAATAATAATATCTTATACAAACAAGTTCGTAGACCGCCTCACTAGACTAAGTCTGATCCGAGGCGGCTGGCGGGTACATATATATAACCAGCCAGCGGACGAAAATCCACATTTCGCCGAAAGTTGTTCTTACGATCGTGCAGGGCGGTTACAATGAGAAAGATTAATTATTCTCCGTACCAGCTTTTTAAAATTATAACTCAATATCGAATTTGTTTCAATTCAAATTAGCTTTAATTTATACCTTCATCCAAAAATGCTGAAACCCGTGATGATAAAACTATTAAAATAATGTACTTTTTGTAGTTATTTTCTTATTATAAGCATTTATCATTTTTCAATAATGTCTAAATTTAATAAGAATGTTAAAAAAAATCTGCAATATATTAGTTTCTAAGTGCGCAAATAAATACACAAATGGACCACACTTATATATATAAACTTACACACACATACATTTACATATATGTACATACATACACACATATATGTACATACATACACACATATATGTACATACACACATATATGTACATACATACACATATTGCATATATTTATTACACTAAAATGGATACATCATACTGCCATACCAAATAACACGTTATACTTGAAAGCTTCCTAATCTGTAGTGTTGGAAGAAATAACGTTTTTTTATTACTCTTTTATCAGGTGATCTTAATCACATTATACTTAGCATTATTTTCAATGCTGTAGAAGACTGAATGCTATAGAAGACTGAATGCTGTAGAAATCAGATTTCTGAGGCGTATGTGTGGTAAAATCATGTACGATCGTGTGAGAAATGTGAGAATCCGCGAAGAATGCAAGGCTGATGTAAGCATAATGAGTAAGATTAAGAAAGGGACGCTCAGATGATTTGGGCATGTAGAGCGAATGAACGAGGAAAATAGTGGAAGAAGAATATATGACGCAAATGTGAATGGAAGAAGAAGTCGGGGACGCCCGAGGAAGACATGGCACGACCAAGTGAATCAGATACTTGAGTCGGGCCATGTGAAGAGTCGGAATAATAGAAGAGCATGTATGAGACGGTGTATGAATGTGAACGAGGCAAGGAGTGTGTGCCAAGATCGAGTTGGGCGGTCTGTTCTCTCTGCCTACCCCTGCGGGGAAACGGCGTGATGGTTAGTTAGTTACTATATTATTTCTCTTCTCAGATTATACGTGATAGTGATTGTTCATTATTGCAGTAATAACAGTGAATGTAAAAGAGTTACTATTACTATTTTTTTGTAATATTTCACCATACAACCGGGTGCAATTATTGTCGTGCTTTTTTATCTTATAAACGTTTTCGTGTTCCAACTAAGAATATCGGCTACGTATATATATACGTGTTAACGTTTTTATCACTAAAAGTTTTCATATTTGTCTCCCTAGGTATTTTTAGATAGTTAAGCATAAACCTTATTTAAAACAGATGTCACAATTTGTATTTATATTTCTTTGCGAGCATATTTACGTCATCTTTTTACCCAGCCATTTTAGTTTAGGGCGAGAATTTAGCTTGAACGAAAATATTATAAAATACGGCTAGCTGTATCAATCAGGGTGGTTTGACAGTAAGGAAATGTGAAATATGTATTATAATTCACACCACGTCACTTGGTTCGGACCTCCGCTAAACTCACCGAGCGGAAACTTCGCGAAGGGAAACTAAAAGTTTTTTCATAACCAAAGTAACCCCGTATCAGAATAACAACAACTGTCCTATACTTATATTTATATTTATATACTTAGGGAACGTACCCATACTACGTGACACGTTTAGGGGGGGGGGGGTCTTCAAAATGTCACGCTCCATACAAATGAGCGGCGGGTTGCTTAGGTTTTTGGTCACCGGGGGGGGGGGGTTAAAAATTGCAAAAAGTTGGTCACGTAGTATGGGTACGTTCCCTTATATTGGTTTACCCTTTTAAAAAGCGTTGCAAAGTCAGTTCAACTAAAAAAATCACAAATAAATAAATGTATTCGAATTCACGATTCGTGGCACATCATTTTGGTCATTACATTATTTATTTGGTAGTAGATGAAAGCAAGTAACTAGATGCTAGTGGTTGTGTAGGTACGCCCATAGGTTGCTCCAAGTCTTGAGATCCTCCACTAGTAACACTCGCAACTTCTCGACGGTGATGTGATGTGATGATGTGATAGTGTGGTGATATACTGGTGTAATGATGTGATGGTGTGGTGATGTATGGGTGATTAACGAGGATGCTCCCAAATAACTGTTATTTTTGTTTCACCGTCTGTGGGAAAGTCATTAGCACGCCTTGTGTGTGGAATGACATAACAATATTTTTTCGACAATAATTTATCTTTTGGTCTCTCCCACTTTTTGTAGATATTTATCGCTGGGTACTTAGCGCTCACTTACCTACATATTAATGGGTACACACCAGGAATGGATATATTAGCCGATGACTGGATCGCCAGAGAATTACGAAAATTACGTCACTTCTATGTTATTTCACGGTAATGATCTTATTGCATCATTCTATTCTACAGCGAATAATCAAATTAATTACCTACAATATAATTCATCTTATTAATGATGTTCATCTTTGTACTAACACTCGCATCAAATAGATCGAAATAGAACCACGATATAA
The DNA here is from genome assembly GCA_929108145.2 of Limnephilus rhombicus. Lineage (NCBI taxonomy): Eukaryota > Metazoa > Arthropoda > Insecta > Trichoptera > Limnephilidae > Limnephilus > Limnephilus rhombicus. The sequence goes on along the minus strand of OV815271.1, from coordinate 939,193 downwards.
AGCTAACATCTCAATTTGAGAGGCGGGTATGGGTACCGCCGCCCCAGGAACCATTTATTGGATAACCAACACCTCTGCCGTAGGTCACCCCAAGTGGTTCGCCACGTTTGGTGACTTAACAGGGGTGCCCGGGTTCATGGGATGAGATTTGCCCGGGTTGTGGCGGATGCGTCTGTCCACCAGCTGCATGGCAGGCCGGATCGGCTGAGAGCCGTTGAGGAAGTCCTTTTGACTTCTCCAGCAATACTCTCTCGGAACATCGCCATGCATCGCAGTGGGAGGGATGGATTCATACGTCCGCCACTCCTGAACACATTGACCCCCAGATTCCTACCCTCATACCCTTTTCCTTCCCAGAACTTCCTCTCCTTCCTTTCCTAAAAATATCCTCCACACATCATCCCCTAAGATAACAAAGGCCCTGAGGGAAATTATTTTCCTCAGGGTCTTCTGCGTGGAGCTAAAGTTTAAAAAAAAAATACACGAGTGTGTTCCGAATATTTATATATTTGATGTTTTGGTGCAACACTTCGATAAATACATCACAATAATACTGTAATAAAATCAACCCTAGTTTTAATCGAATAAAAAGATCACAAGACACGCGCAGATAGAGCGCTCATTGTAGCCGGTCCAACCCTTTCACTCCGCAAGCCTCCGTCTAAATATTCATACAATAAGGCAGGTAAATGAGGCCACGCGCCACAGCTTACTATTGTGACTTTTAGCAGGGGTTTTTATTATTATAATTCAGGTACTTATTGCTTAGGCATATCAAAACCCCCTTCGTTCACTGGCACCGCATCTTGAACACACGCGGAATAAAAGTGATATGAAAGGTGAATTGTAAAGTTTAAAAGGGTTGCATAATAGATTTAGATTTGACATAGTATAATGAGGGTTATTTAAATAAAAGGGGTGCGGAGATGTTTGTGCGCCCATTTGTAAGGTGTGTATCAACCAGTCATTTGGTTACAATCATTTGTTGGTGAACCGCGACTCTATTAACGGCGCAGGTAGTACGAGTACCTACTACACTACTTGCAACTTGCAACAAGCAAGGGGAAGTTTTAGAATCAATTTGTCGCTTTTTTACACGGGGAACTGATTTGAATAGATTAAATTACCCTGGGGTGAAATGTGAAGTGTCGAGGGCAGGTTCATAATAGAGACAAATTATTTATGTCACATTTTGGTATTGTTTGGCTTAATGAAAACGTACGTACATTTTGGGTAATGTGAGAAGCATGTAAATGGAGGATAATTAATGGTATATGAACGTTTGTAAAATAGGTGCCTTGTTAATAATGGGCAAGTGTTAATTCCCGGATTTTTTTTAACACTAGCTCTTCACATTATGTCATCTTCGAGGATGCTGTGGGGAGCGTCTTTTATGGAAAGGAATAAGAGGAAATTCTGTCAAGGAAAAAGACATTAAATATTAAGGGTGCGTAGAAATCTGAGAGGTTATCTATATTATCTATAGAGTTCATCTTTTTAATAAATCTCTGAGCACAGGTAACTTCCCTGAACCTCTAAAGTCTGCTGTAGTTACGCCGATACTAAAAAAATCACAACTTGACCCCGATAACTTAGGTAATTATCGACCCGTTTCAAATTTACCTTTCCTATCAAAAATCCTTGAGAAAATTGCTGCTGCACAAATTATTCACTAATCGTCAATCCGCATATAGAAGGTTTCACTCAACAGAAACCGGAATAATTCGTATGCTGTCAGATATAACTTTGGCCATAGAGTCAGGTAAGTTAGCACTTATCTCACTCTTAGACATGAGTGCAGCGTTTGACACGATTGATCATGACTTTCTCATTAAGAGATTAGAGAAAACATTTGGTTTGAGTTCCGATATTAAAAATTGGCTGGTGTCATATCTATCCAATCGCTTACAAGCCGTTAAGGTTGGAAATAAGCTCTCTAACTTCGCAACACTTTCTTCAGGGGTACCCCAAGGATCCGTTTTAGGCCCACTTCTTTTCATCCTTTTTACAAATGATGTCGCCAAAATAATCGAGTCATTTGGTCTCCTGTCCCACTGCTACGCTGACGATCAGCAAGTTTATTTTTACTGCTCTCCAAACGAAATCAACAGTCTCAAAATCCGCATAGCTGAATGCCTAGAAACAATAACTCGTTGGATGTCTTCAAACAAGCTGAAGCTGAACCCATCTAAGGCTGAGTTTCTATGGGCGGCCACAAACAAACGCCAACATTTCATAGACAATTCGCCTATTTCCATTTCCGGCAACGATATTATTCCAAAGACAACAGTCAAACTTCTTGGCGTTAATTTAGATTCAGACTTTTCATTAAAAAGTCAAATAAATAGGACAGTAAGCACCGGTTTTTTTCACCTAAGACAACTCAAGTCAATTCGAAGAAACCTTCCTACAGAGGCGACAAAACTATTAATTAACTCTTACGTAGTCTCGCGGCTCGATTACTGTAACGGCATCTACGCTAGTCTTCCAAAATATCAAATTGACAATCTTCAATCAGTGCAGCTTGAAACTTCGGCGATTTTACAAGATGAATCCTCACCACCAATAGGAAAAGAAGCTTTTATCCAATTTGTCTACGACAATTCGGAGGTGAACGTTAACACGCTGGATGGTGATAACACGTTTCATAACATGGGAGGCATTATGTGCGTGATCCCCTCGAGAGCAGTAATGCGAGACAAAAACATCCCACATATACAGAACTATGTTACTGCTCAAACTGTGACCTCCAGCAGTGAAATAGAAATCAAAGAGTGCTTTGTTAAAAAAAACAGTGGATTGGCAGCAATCATGGTTGAGGATTTGCAAGGAACCTATGAAATTGATGGTGAAATTTTGCCCTCGGCTCCTGACCTAATATGGCTGTATGGGAACTCGCTCAATAAACAGTCGATGCCAGGGTGGAATGGATTTATGGAGCAAGCCTCAGACGGGCTTCAGTTTTCACGCTCAAAAATCCTTTTCCTTCCATTCATCCGTACCCCTCCCACTGATTACAATACGGTGTTCACTTCACTCATGGAAGCCAGCAACCGGAGCAAAGCTCATGGCCAGAAAATCACATTCGTCACTTTCGACCAGCCATTATTCACAAAAGCAAGAGATATTGTCGAGAGTGGACTTCACTCGGAGTTGAACAGTGTAGTTGTACGCCTTGGTGGATTTCACCTCTTACTGTCCTTTATGGGATGCATTGGCACAATAATGGATGGGAGCGGTCTGAAAGAGCTACTAACCACCATCTACGCAGGTCACAGTGTTGACAAAATTTTGAATGGGCACGCATATTCACGAGCTGTTTGAGCCCACATTTTGGCAAACCTCACACTGGCCAGCATTGTTTTTTATGAGGTTGACATAACTCCAGAGGAGCGAGACGAGACAGAAAAATTGCTGAGAGATACTGAAAGGTCTCTCACTATATCAGCGGAAGAAATTGATACCTACCAAATACTAAAGGCAAAATTTAAAAGTACCTTGGAGAAAATTGAAGCAAATTGACAAATTACAATCAGTTTTCAACGCCGCAGCACGACTTATCAGTGGAGTACCCAAATTTTCGCGCATTTCGGAACAACTCCGAAATCTTCACTGGCTGAATTGTCCTGAAAGGATCCAATACAAGTTATGCTGGATGGTGTTTAAATCTATCAATGAAATGGCTCCTCCCTATATTTCTGAACTATGCATTCCGGAAAATATTGGTCTAAGGCAGTCAACTCTTAGATCAGCGACATCTTTCTGCAATTGGAAGGTTGAAAGAACCTAAGCGAAATCCGAACACTACGTTTGGTGATCGTGCATTCGCAGTATCCGGCCCCGAAGCTTGGAATAAACTTCCTATGAAATTGAGATGCATAACCAACTCAGCGGAATTTAGATCCAAACTGAAAACTCACTTTTTCCGATACTCCTTTCCATAAATTCATCGTTCTATTTAAACTTTGCAATTTTTAATAGTTTTTTTTCCCTCTTTTCTCTTCGTTTACAGTTAACTCAATCTGTTTAATGTAATCTGTCAATTGTGATACCTTAATCTGTTTACTGGTGAGCGATGAATCACCTTAATGCAGTAAAGATCGACTATTAAATTTATTAATTTATTTAAAATATCTATACCTTCCCGTAAATCCAGTTAACCTTCATTATACTTTTTGCACCCTTATTCTCGAATTGTAATATTATGTAAAAACTTCCTACTTCTTCTGGCGCTAATCTTAATTGTAAATATGTGTGTTAATAAGTCACCAGTTTTAGGTTAGAATCTATATGTCGTAGTCATAAGTCACTAGCTATAAGTCTTAGATGTAAGTCACTAGTTATAATTGTAAATCTTAGTTGTAAGCCAGTAATATAAGTAGCTATAAGTCTTAGATGTAAGTCACTAGTTGTAATTGTAAATCTTGTTTTAAGCCAGTAATATTAATTATTTTATATATTATTTGTACAGCGCCCTTGAGGTGATTTTCCACGAAAACGGCGCTATATAAATTAGCCAATTATTATTATTATTATTAAATGGTCCAACATCACAGTTGTGGGTCCAATACTTTCGTATGACCACTTTGATAAAACTATTCATCCAGGCAGAGCGTGCTGGTGATTGGAACCTTCATTTGTACACTGTCCACAAGATGCTCCCTTTTTTCCACGCAGCTGGACATTTTTTGTATGATAAGAGTGCGCACCTCTACCTTCAGGATATGATGGCTCTACAAGATCGGATGGATAAAATTGAATATGACATGTTCACAAAAGGATCCTTCACCATTCGCCGGTCTGACAAGTTTTGGTCTGGGTTGTGGTCAGATCTAACAATTGAGCAGAAGCTGATGCGATCCATGAAAACCTACGGTGGGTTGACCCAAGGAAGGGGAATATCCGATAGTGTTCTGGCAAGGTGGACAACAGGAATGGTGTTTATGTTGAACATTTATGAAGAACTGGAAAGTTTTTGCAGCATCTCATGTCCTACTGGAGATCAGCATGTAGACATGAGACCTTCTAGAATCATCCGAGATAATAGTGATGTGGAAAAACTAAAAAACTGGTTTGCTCTCCACCCTCCATTTCCCAAAACTGACAGTTTGATTTCTATCAGTAGTGGTTTACTGGCAGGTCCTGAAATTAATTGCCACACAGCCCAGAGAGTTGGAACGGAGTGAGTGATGAAGATTGTGGGGCAAATGTACGACAAGGTAGTAGTAAAGCGGAAAAATAAAGTTACCACGCTGGCATCGATCACCGCAACCGTTAAACTGCCGGATAAAAACAGAAGAGTGGCTGTGGATCCGCTCACAATTTTCCAGCGAGTGTGTATTACAAAGCAATCTGAACAGGATTTACAGGATGACTTCAAGTATGAGTTGGCCCCGTTCCTGATGTCTCTGTTCAATGAACAAGGCATTCGCAAGGGCACAAAATCTACTCTGTACTCTGCCTTCACTCCTCTTTCCAGCCACACGCCGATAGATGCCAGCACTCACGTCATTTTGGATGGTGGCTACCTCTTGCACAAGGTCGTGTGGCAGCGGAAGAGTACGGTTCGAGCACTTTTGACGCGTTATACTACCTACGTCCGAAACCACTTTGGGAAGAACGTCTCCATCGTTTTTGATGGCTACCCCGAAGATGCTACCAAAAAAAAACACCAAAACAGCGGAAAGACTCCGGCGCTACGCAGCTCATTCCAGCTACGAATTGACGTTCGATGAATCCACAGTAATTCAAATTGCTCAAGAGCATGTATTGGGCAATGAGAACAATAAGAGACGCCTTAAAACTCTTCTCTGTGACGCCTTTCAGAAGGATGGAGTAGAAGTGGCTGTTTCCAAAGAAGATGCGGATCGAGAGATCGTCATGATGGCGCTTTCAAAAAGAGCAGTAGCCGATCGGGTCGTCATAGTGGGAGAAGACGTCGACCTGCTCATTTTTCTCAATGGTTTAGGTGCTGAAGAGACAAACGTCTATCTTCAGAAGAGCACCAAGGGTGAAGCTGGTTGCTGTCACTACTCTACGACCTCCGACAATCACCAGGGCTCCCGGCGATTACCAGGAACGGTACTATTCACCCACGCGTCTACCGGGTGCGATACCACCTCAGCACCGTTTGGCCAAGGAAAGACCAAAATCACCACACTTCTGAGCAAGGTTGAACCACTTGCTGAGCAAGTGGAGGTCTTCCTTCGGCCAGACTCCACCCCACAAGCCATAAGTGAAGCAGGCATCAAGTGCTTTGTGGCTCTATATGGGGGTGACATCGCGAGGGATACTTTGGATTTCCTGAGGTATAAGACGTTTGTCACTTCAACAAGCATAAAGCTCGCCCGTTTGCCACCGACTGAAGATGCCGCAGGCCACCATGCAGCAAGGTGCTACCTCCAAGTACAGAAGTGGCGAGGAATCAACTTGAACCCCACTGAATGGGGGTGGAAGCTGTCTTCTCAAGGACTCCCCCCATCCCCACCACGATGGATCCCGCACCTCCTGCCCTTCTGCGAAAAATTTCATGTAAATGCAAGAAAGGATGCTCTGGGAGCTGCTCGTGCAGAAAGGCTGGGCTCCACTGCTCAGTCCTCTGTCAGTCATGCGGTGGAAAATTGTCCCAGCGTCCATCACAGATATCGAGACACCTTCGTGCGAGCCTAAGCCCGGGCCATCTAAGATAAAAAGAAAGACATAATTTGGCAACCAAGACACAATACCTACATGATTTATATTAGTTTTATTTTTTGTGTACATATAACTTGTCCTTACAGTAGGTACCATGATGTTTGTACAAGCATTTTAGTATGTACGTATATAAAGCAATGTTTGAAGATGACGTAATTCCCGATAGATGTATTATCTTTTCTTTTTTTCATTAAAAATGAGTTAACAATAACAAAAAAAAATTGTAACTGTTTGATAAATAAAACCATAAAAAGACGTGAGAACATTTGCATTTCCCCCCAAAACCCGCCTATGACTGTTTTTGGTTATCTGGCGTTCTTGAGAGAACCGTTAAGTCTACAGATATCAATCTAGTTTTAAATGAAAGCTAATGAAATTTACTACAATTTTATTTCAAATAATATTTGACGTGGGATACGTGTTTTAGAAAATATTTTACAAAATAAGTGACCATTTCGAAAAAATTTCACTTTTTGGAAAAAATGGCCTATTTTCGAAGAACTTTATCTTGAAAACCAATGGCTGTATATAGCTTGCTTTGATCTCAAATTGTAGCAAATTTAGTTTACTTTAAAAGTACGTATATTAACTATACCGGTCAGACCCTTCCTTCACTGAGATATTGAGTAAAAACTGAAAAAAATCCGAAAATTTCTTGGTTTTTGGGTCCACCGCCGCTCGCACATCACTTTCGAAGTTGCAAATTTTTTTTTTATTACCGGTTTAGGTCCTAACAACATATAAAAAATTCAAAATGACCGGACCTTTTGCAAGCACAACCCCCTTTTCATGTTTAACGTGACTGGACTAGGGTTTATTTATTTATTTATTTATTATTAGTTTCAATAGCAAGGTTTGTACATGTATGTATAATGTATAGTATAAGTATAGATTCTTTTTTTTTTTCACAGACCTCCTCACTAGGATTTCCTGTTCTGAGGTGGCCTGTAGTTTTTTTTAAATATTTGTATTTGGTTATGGATTGTCTTTATATCGTCTTCACGATGTTTGTAATTTTATTATCACTTTGATCTCTCAGCCATGTTTTTACTTTTGTTTTAAATATATTCATTTCCTTTATATTTTTGATTTGATCTGGTAGAGCATTGTATAATTTCATAGCATGGAATTTATTATTTCTCTGTCCAAAAGATGTGTTCAAACTGGGAGTAACCAGGATGTTATTGCTTACTGCCCTGGTTGAGTATTTATGTTGGGCAGTGGAGTATACATATATGTTTTTTTTCAGTTTAAATAAAATATTTTTTGAATAAAGTTTCTGTACATTGAAGACTTGAAAGTTATTAAATATTTCTTCCGTCGGAGTTCTAAGCGGAACTTTCAGTATTGTCTTTAGTACTCCTCTTTGGGCTATATTGAGCCGCTCTGTGTGAGTGCTCAAGGCAGACCCCCATCCAGTTATACCGTACTCTATTTGTGATTGACACAAAGCATAGTATACTTTTTTAATATCGTTTATGGTTAGTATTACTGTTTTATGAACACCTCACTAGGAGATCCTGTGCTGAGGTGTTTGCATGTTTTAGGTAAAGTGTTATTAGTTATTATTATAATTGGTTCATCGCATTCCACTTCAAATGTGCTTTATTAAACTGTACTAGATTTGATGCTAGTATTAACTGCAATGTTTATTTATTACTGACAAAATACGTAAGTATTATAATTTCTGTTTTGTTTCGTTGAGTTGGTCTTGATTTTGGTTTGTATGTAATGATGATATTATAACTAACTAACTAACTATCACGCCGTTTCTCCGCAGGGGTAGGCAGAGAGGACGGACCGCCAAGAAACTCGGTCTTGGCACACACTCCTTGCCTCGTTCACATTCATACATCGTCTCATACATTCTCTTCTATTATTCTGACTCTTGACATGGCCCAACTAAGTATCCGATTCACTTGGACGTGTCATGTCTTTCTCGGGTGTCCTCGACTTCTACCATTCACATTTGCGTCATATATTCTCCTTACAGTCCTGCCCAAACCATTGGAGCGTTCCTTTCTTGATCTTACTCATTACGCTTACATCAGCCTTGCATTCTTTGCGGATCTCCACGTGTCTACATGGTTTTACCACACATGCGTTGTTATTATAATTGGGAAAAGGAGATCTAGAATACGCGTAAAGGCCTTTTATATCTTCTTACACATTCGTACATTAATCAAAGACAAACGTTCATTATGGTTTCATAGTGCTTTCACACAAACGAAGTATTGAATTTAGTAAGTCTAAACATAAACTTAAGGGCACACCCGTTTACACCCGCGCTATACAAGCGGGTTCCCTACAGACCGTCGGACCATCCCACAATCTCCATCCTACGTTCGTCACATTAACCTTTTCGATAGTCGATTCACCATTTAAATTGAACTTCGGATGCATTCTTCCTAAATCCAAAATGTTCATTGTCATTTTGACACGCGACCCCTTTCGCTACCGTCAACTGGGAAAAAGCAATAATCGCCCATAAATCATAATTTAAAGACAATTTGAAATTCCGCCTCGTGTCAAGAAATAACGAATCACATGGCCGCCATAATGTGAACTTGCATCAGTATTAAAAAGTCAACAAAAAGCAATTATCCACAGCAGTACATAAACCTTCTCGCATAATCGCCGTTGAATGGGGTGAACCGGGAATATGGGATGAAGGGGTAACTCCGGCACCGGCTGCTTCATAATATAAGCCGTATATCATCGCCTTATAGAAATCAAGCGGGAAATATGTATTTCTGTTGTGATTATCGGTCGTGTGATGGTCTCCGGGAGGGGAGGGGAGCGAGTATTCCAACAGGGGAGAGCAAGTACAAGAAGCGATTGGCTGCTAATGCGAGATAAATACCACCTATCCTACCCCTATCCTAAAAAAATTGACCTATTTTTTTTATTATTGAGTTAGTTTATACTACGTGAATATAAACTAATAAGCACAATGTAACATTTCATTTGATAAATTTAAATATTTTTACAGTAAGCATAACATTTCTTTTTAAATACATTCATTCTTTCTTCATTCTTCATACTTTCGGGCATTTTATCATACATCTTTAGTCCTCTGTACATTAGGCAGTTCTGTGATTTTGATTTCTTCATTTGTGGCAATCGAACTCTGTTTATATTTCTCGTTTCGTAATTATGAATGTCTCTATTAAAAACAATTTCATCCTTAAAGTATTTTGGCATTTGGTTTTTCATAATTTTATGCACAAAAATTAACACGTTAAATAGTAGTCTCTTTTTTATTGGAATCCAATTTAGCTCCTCTCTCATTTGATTAATCCTTGCGTATTTGCCTTTCCCCAGTATACATCTCATAGCTTTGTTTTGTATAACTTCTAGTTTGTTCAAACTTTCTTCATTGGCCAAATATAACATTGTAGAGCAGTAGTCCAAATGTGGAGCAACGATAGTTTTATAAATGAGCTCCGTAGTGTTTCTATTTAATTTACGTCTTCTAAGAAAATTTACCTTTTTTGATACCTTTTTTAGCACATATTCAAAGTTTGCTGTGAAAGTCAGTTTTGAGTCGAGTATTACACCCAGGTATTTGATTTCATTTACTTTTCCAATTTTTTCACCATTGATTGTCAGATTTAACCCTATGTTACATGTTTTATTGCCTATTTCCATATATTTTGTTTTGTTTACGTTCAGTTTCAACTTGTTTAATTTCAGCCATTTTGCTATATTTTGTAGGTCTTCGTTTATTTTGTTAATTGCTTCTATGTAATCTTCACACGAAATATAGATTAAGGTATCGTCTGCAAATAGTCTAATTTTGCAATGTTTAATAGTTTTATCAAATGAAAACTTCAAATAACACGATCGATCACAACTCTTCTTCTATTACCTAATATGTAGGTACCTAACTACTGCTTTTTACATATTCACATGAAAAATAGTACGTTTTTACTGTGAATAACGTTTTTTAAATATGTGGTTTTTTCATAAAGCTAAGTGAAAATAGATTCCATTCGATTGCGAAAAACTTTAAAACCAGGATTGACCTGGTAATTTCAAATGACTTTTATTCGGAAGTTAATACTGTAGAAGAACTTAAAATATCTGATCACGTAGTCCGAAGCCTCTGGGAATACGATAGTTAACACATAGGAACAAAAAGAACTGTGAAAAGGATTCATTGTATATGGCAATACAAAACCAAAAGTGGATCTGTGATAACCAAGGAGATTTAGACGGAAAAGCCAATCAACTAGTGGGATGTAATATGTAAACAGTAGATAGTAAATGAGCTAATGCCTAACTAATGTTAAATTTAAAGATACCAAAAATATTATAACAGAAATACAACAAAACAATCATACGTGCTGGTGTCGTCTACTTTCCATTGTGTTAAAATATTATGTGACTGTAGTTAATTATATTTTATAAATTACAAATAGAGTAAAATATAAAGTGATTGCCGCTTAAGGAAATTTTGACTTTGAATGGGTGTAGTTTTAGTTTTACCCATCGTAAAACAGTACCTAAATAGTTGCATAAACTTTAACTCTTATCAAATCCTTTCATTGTTTATATAGCACCATAACTAAATGACATTTTTAATAATAAATAACCTGAAGAGAATACATACTTTTGTTTTATTAATAATATAATAATAATTGAAAAAAAATTAGAGTTTTCGCAAAAAATCACCTCAAGGGCGCTGTACAATTTAATATGATTTCTTAGGTTCTAAATAATTTTATTATTTACAAACGAATACATAAAACATACTTAATATCTGGCATGTCACTTCCGATAAACATATTTTTATTAGAAAGTGTATGCTTGGAGATGATACAACGCGACGCGACGTTGCACACGGAGAATATTTAAAACACTGGACATTGCATGATTTTACATTTGTTACTCCCCATTACTGTTGATCGTAAGTCTCGTAGAAACATTTTATGCGAGAATTCCCACCCATTGAAAACGCGTCCATAAACTGCCTCGCCCGGTACGACGAAAACGTACGTACCACGTACCACACATAAAAAACCTTAACAAATCCTCCGTAAAGACTAACCTCCCCATATTGCAGCCATGTCCCCATGCAAATTATTTTTCACAAACAACCAAATAAATTAATTTTTAAACAACCATTATTATAAAATCATGACCAAAGAGAAAGGAGACTTTTCGACCCTGAGCCCTGTATGCCAATATTTCAAAGAGAAAGGAGACTTTTCGACCCTGAGCCCTGTATGCCAATATTTCAAAAAGTCAAAAAAAATACTGTTGATATTACATTTATGGGAAGTTAAGTTGCAAAAGTCGATATTTAAATTGAAAGTCTGGAGAATTTAGAACTCTTTGGGATTGGAAAATTTTTATGAGACGACCTTAAAAAGCTTACAAATTCTTATTTACGTACATTTTTACCTAATTGGTTATTTACAATTTCATGGGCTGTGAAGGTGAAGGTGAAATGTTTTTGACTTTATGGACACGACTGTCTGAAAAGATGAGTTTTAAGTTTAGTCAACTTTACCCCTATTTGCATTTCAGTAGTTCCATGTAATAATCATAGTATATTTGATGGTGTGACAGATGGTGAGACTGGCGGTGACAGCGGAGACGAGAGGAGTGGGGGCAGCGAGCGGCTCCGGCACCATCAACACCAGCACCAACACCAGCACCAGCACCAACACCAGCACCAGCACCAGCACCAGCACCGCCAGAGGCTCGGCATGGGCCCGCACGACGATACCTCCCTGGACTCCGAGCGGGGCGGAGCCCTCAACCTGGTCAGTACACACTCTTACCCTTAATGCTGTTGCTAGCGTACATACATACCCTACCCGTTACTTGTTGCTTCTTCATTACTTGCAAGAGTTGCTCTTGTGACAGAAGGGCCATCTCCGATCTCGGTCACGGCGCCTGCTTTGCCGCAATAGGTAGTGCATGAGAGTTGTAGGAGTTGCAAACATTTTAACAACTTTCATTAAAAAAGTACAATAATGGTGGGTTTCTTCATTTGCCGAGATTGTTAAATGCAATGCTAAATGTAAAAGTAAACGGTCAAATGCATAGAAATTTTTAAATTTCGATCGTTTATTTTTACAATTAGCATTGCATTTAGCAGTCTCGGTAAATGAATAAACCCACCCTAAATATAAACTCCGATAATTAGCATAATATTCAATGTACAACAGACGGTTAAAAATGGCAGTGACGGCATGACGGTTACGAGACTACGTTCACTACATAAATATTTTGAAATTACGAAGATAATATAGAATTTAATTTTTTTTTGGTAAAAACCTAGTTACTCTATTATTAGTCTCCGACTTACGTTCATTACAGTTAGATAAGTACCTTATTTTGGTTTCTCTTGTTCTTATCTTGATGTAGCACAATCTTCGCCTTAACGATAGAGAATTTCGGTTTTAGATTCACTCAAAAAACCTCCGATTTATTAATATGGAAACATTATAAACTGATTATTGTAGTTTAAGAAGAAAAAAATTAATTTATATTTACACTTATTAATTTATATTTACAAATTTGTATTGCTATCGCTCAAGGAAATGAGCGGTGTTGCCCAAATTTGAGCAGCTATCGCTCAAGGAAATAAGCGGTGTTAGCCAAATTTGGGTACTCAAGGAAATAAGCGGTGTTACCCAAATTTGGGTAGCTATCGCCTGTGTGGTTAATATAGTAATTTACAGTACAAGCCGGAAAAGGGAGAACTTGACAATTGACCTCTTGAAGCCAATAAAAGTCTCTCCATTGACCGCATATTTCTTAAATCTTATTGACAAAACACCGAGCAGTGAGCACCCTTCAAATAAAATTCATGCATTTCCCGACATTTCCCCGTGTAATTCTTTTCCCTCTAGTTTTTACATTGTGAGGGGGAGATCGGATTCATATAAAGTGTTTTAAATTCTTCAGGGAGAACATGTGTTACATTGACATAACATACATACCTACTCGTAACTCTCCCCGCGAGGCGAGGAGGGCGGAAAATAAACATATCCTTTATTGTCGTGTTTACGGGGAAAACTGAATATCATTTTTGATTCATGATGATTTCTTATTATTTTAAACTTCACGATTTATACTTCAGGAAACTGAAAAATACTAATAAAGTTAAGAGTCGTGTGATTCAAAAGAATGTCATTGGCTTATTTTGTAAACAGATTGGGTTCGTTCATCACAACAATGTAGTATTTCGAAAATTGAAATTTGATTGAAGATTGTTAAACTGAGATGTGTTACCGAATTAATAATTTGGATAACTCATTGGCTTTTTTCCCTTCATGGTTTAGTTTTTCTTCTTTTTTATTAGTCTATAAATGACCTTGGCACAAACCTATCTTGGAATTTATAGGATTAATTTTACGACCATTAGAATTTTTAGAACTGCTCTAAAAGATTTAGTTTGCGGTCTTTATTTTGAATAGGTATGTAACGAAGTTGGCTTATTATTTAGTGATTTTTAACTTGGAGAAACTTGGCAAACGTGACATGTTTTTTTTTTTTTTTTGTGAAAACTTCTTTAATACCGGTGTGATTTGAAACTCGATGAATCGAAAAAGCAACACTACAAAAAGAGACAAACACGATTAGGATTTAGCCAGCGAGAGAATGAGATAGAATAATCAGTCTCCTCTTTGTGCGGTGCTTCATAGCTTCCCCACTCTTGTCTACTTTAGCTTTCTGAAGGTTTTATTTCTACCGCGTGTGAACTGCACACATGTTATATTTTTATTATTTTTAAACGATCGCATGTACTCTTTGTATCTATAATTAAAGGACCGGCTAGTCTGTCCAATATAAACAGCGTTGCATTCGTTACACTGGAGTTTATTATGATAAACAAACTCTATTTTTAGTTTGAGTACTTTATTTTTTGAGTTTTTAAGAGTTATTATCTGTGCGGAAGGCAATATCTGAGAACTTTTACAGTTTTATTATATGTCGGTCCGACGAATTTGAATATAATACTGAAGAGTGTATGTATTTCAGGTGACTGACGTATCCCAACGCAACAGCAACAGCCTGGGCGGCAGTTCGCCCCTGGGCGGCTCCCCGCTGGGCGGTTCCCCCCTGGGCGGCGCGCCCCCCGGCTCCGTGCAGGCCGCCCTGGCCGCGCACATGTCACTCAATTCACTCAACTCATTAATGACCCAGGTAAACACCAAACAGATCCCAATATCATTATTCTCATCTTTCCCATACCACAGATAGTTGGAACGTTTTATTTAGTAGGTATATCACATTTTAAGGGACCTATCTTCAAAATGGTGACCGGACAACTCAGAATGAAACCAAATCAGAAGCACCACAGAAAGGTCATTAAGAGTGATGATAAAAAAATATAAAAATATTGGTTAAATAGGTTAAGTTAGGTTAGGGTTACCGGTTATTTCAAAATTATTTTTTCATAGATGACCTTTCAGAGGTGTTTCTGAGTTGGTTTCATTCTGAGTTGGCATGGAACCTTTCAAAACGGTGACCGGACAACTCAGAATGAAATCAATTCAGAACCTCATTTGAAAAGTCATTGCATGTGATGAAAAAAATATATAAAAAATTGATAGGTTGCGTTAGGTTAGGGCGGTTAGGGTTATGGGCTATTTAGAAATTATTTTTTTCATAGCTTTTAATGACTTTTCAAAGAGGTGTTGAGTTGGCATGGAACCCTTCAAAGCATTGTGATGTAGATATTTACAATCACAACGTAAAAACATAATACAAAATAAACAGGGTGTTAAGTGACGTACTTGACTTAATTGAACCAGTGATTTCTGACATTATTTGGAGTAAAAATGTGGATGAAATTTTGGTCTCCGGTGACATTATTGATGTTTTTTTTTATTTTATTTTTTATTTAACCGACTAGCGGAAAAACGATATACAAACCAGCAGTAATAATACCAACAACAATCGCCGCAATTGGCAAAGTGTAATTGCTCGATGGCACTGACTCGATCACGCCAAGAGCAGATTAGGTACCGACTAACGTGTTTAGAGTTTGGAGCATCAGAAGTAATGTGGTGTTGTGTACAGGGGCAGCAGATGTACGCGCAGAGCGGGGGCCCACTGGGCGGAGCGCTAGCGGGGCTGTCGGGGCCCGAGCTGCAAGCGCTGCAGAGAGCGCTCCAGCATCAGGCGGGACTGCGCGCGCAACTCCACGGACTCGCCATGCTGCAGCCCCCGCCACAGCAACAGCAGTTCTTTCTGCAGAATCAGGTAAATAAATACCCTTTATATTATACTAGCTTCCCCCTCCCTCATCTCTTCCCTCTCCACGAGCCCCACCTCCCCCGTTCCCCTTCCCTCTACCTTTCCACCCAGCCGCTAAAATATATTAAATACACACATTTTCATTTATACAAATTTCATAACGCCAAAGCTTACCATTATATATAGCCTATATGTTATTCTGATGTGTGAGCTATATTATTGTAAAGTTTCATTAAAATCCATTCAGTAGTTTTTTGCGTGAAAGAGTAACATACATTTTTTTATTATTGAAACATATAACAAGGTTTTTTTTTTACATGAAATCCACACAGGAGGCCCTGAGGAAAATAATTTCCCTCAGAACCTATGTCATCTTTGGGGATGCTGTGTGGAGGGTTTTTTTTAAGGAAAGGAAGGAGAGGAAAGTTCTGGGAAGGAAAAGGGTTAAAGGGGTGGGTAGGAATCTGGGGTTCAGTATGTCCTGGTCAAAACAAGGTTACAAATTTTACAACATAATATATTCATCAACATTTCAATCACTCTCCTAATAAAGCAGCTGCTTGTGTTTAGGAGAGGACAACTAAAAAAAAAATACATTTGTTTAAATTAAAACAAAAAATATTAGTTATTCAACAAAAAACATTAGTGATTTTATGAGAAGATACCTTAGAATCATAGTTCCATGGAAGATACAGATAAAAGTAATAAATTAAAGGTTAGTTAATAAATGATTTGAAGTATTGATAAGGCAAAAAATATTTCTAAATATTCAGTACATATTTATAAATATAATATACAATAAGTTAAGTTATGAGGTGGTACTAGAATGTTTTAATTTAATTTTTTTTTATATTTTTCGTAGCTTTCTTCCGATCGTATAACATACATCCATACAAACTTTCGCGTTTATATAATATTATAGTAAGATTGTATTTTTCCTTTAGAGGGGTGCAGACATCCCATTTTCGACTGTTGACATTTAGTGTGTAAGAAAGAGGGGCAGCATTATATGTTTAGGTAAGAACAAATGCAAAACAATCAGCGCATTGACATTTGACGTTTTTGAATTTTTGGAATTCACTCACTACTCAATATTGTAGGTACTTATCACAATATTAATGCAACTCTTTCCAAATATGAGAATTCGTTTCACACAAAATGTATGGGGAAAAGAATTTCGATGTTTTAATAGTTATTCTGCTATTCGGGGCGAAGACAAATCCAACAAATCAAAGATCATAAAAATCGGTCAAGCCGTTCTCGAGTTATAAATGGTGTAAATAACCCGACTTTGTTTTATATATTATGTATAAGATAAGCGATAAGATAAGAAAACTGCACCTCAATACCTACTTCATTGGAAAAAAACTTGATATCCGAAATTTTAAATACCACAATTTTTTTTAAATCATATTCTGCCCAGCTTTAGTTTTGTTGGATTGAGTCACCGATACAAAATTGCATTTTTCAGCCTTTCTTGAAAGATTTGGGTTTGTTTATGGACAAGACTATTTATTTATATTCATATTAAATGTGTACTGGCGCAAACAATTAATTCAACTTAATATTTTAAAGCGTAATGTGCAAAAAGTATTAAAAACCTAAAATAATTTAATTGGCGCCATCTGTGAATGCGTAGATTATAACGTACGTGACATTTAACCATTTATTTCATGATCGGATATTTTGAAAATGGACTTCTTTGTATTCCAAACACTTTTTGAATTGTTGAATAATTTATTCACAAATAAAACTTTTAACAACAACTTAACTTGAATCAACACTTTATAAATTTTATGTACAGCCCGAACCCCACATATTCTACTAATTACTAATGGGAACCTTTTACAAGGACAATAATCAGGCGAGAGAAATCGTTTTAAGGGAATCAGACTTTTTATACCAAAAAAAACATTGACATTAATTTGTTACCTTACCAAAAACAACCACAATGCAATCAATAAGTATTGCTGGGTACTTTGAGACCTCTAACGGCAGTGCTGAACATTAAGATGCCAATAGGTAATTAAACATAATCAAGAACAGTAAAAGAAAGGGACCCTCAGATGGTTTGGGCACGTAGAGCGAATGAACGAAGAAAGCAGTGTTAAAAGAATATATGATCCAAATGTGAATGGTAGAAGAAGTCGGGGACGCCCGAGGAAGACATGGCACGATCAAGTAAATCAGATACTTGAGACGGGCCATGTCAAAAGTCAGAATAATAGAAGAGTATGTATGAGACGATGTATGAATGTGAGTGAGGCAAAGAGTGTGTGCCAAGACCGAGTTGTTTGGCGGTCCGTCCTCTCTGCCTACCCCTGCGGGAAACGGCGTGATGGTTAGTTAGTTAGTTAGTTAGTTAAGAACAGTAACCAGAACATAGATATCTCTAGTTGCATCATTGTTCAAATTCTTAACACGGGTTCAAATAAGTAGATTAATTAGTGTTATTTCACGAAATTACTTACTAGATTGAATCCGCCACCTCTGGATTCGCAGTCGTCAGCCTTGCCCCTTGGGCTCGGAGGCCGACATTGTGAGTACCGCGTCATTGAGGTCATTTTCTCTTTTGGATTTTGGAAATGTTTGATAAGCATTGAGTATTCCCCCAGAATGAGTTAAAAGATTCAGAATATTATTAAAGACTAGCGCAGAACATGAAAAATCACGGGAAACAAAATAAATAATTAAAAAAATGCATTTAAAAAAATATATTTAAGAATTAGAAAAATAACAAATGCCACAATCGAGAGTAGAATCCCGAACAACTTCTTGGAAGGCAATTATGCTGACCATTTCATTACAAAATTATTTTGAGAAAGGCGACATGAATCTTAATGAACTGAAAATATAAGAATTATTATAAGTACTATTATTTTCTGGCCGTACTCATTAAAAAAAATCTTTCCTCCAAATATAAATATGGAAACATATGAACGGCTTACTTCGGTTTAAAGTCAATTAATGTACCGTATACCCCATATTTTAAGTTTAAAAAAATCGTTTAATTTATAATTCATAAAAAATCACCAAATTTGGGTTGCTATTGCTCGAGTGGATAATTAAATGAGTATTGTGTTTGGTGTTCAGGTGCAACAAGCGGTGGCACAAGCGGCGCAGCAGTTGCAACAACTCCAGCAACAACAGCCGCCCCACTCGCCCAGCCCCGGGCAGACGGGGGGCCCTGCGCAGACCACGCCACCCAACCTGGGGCTGGGCGGGCAAGGGGGCCCCGGCGGGCTGGGCCAGCTGGGCGGTCTGGGCGGCCTGCCCGCGGGCATGCTCACCCCTTCCACGCCCAGCTCGGGGGGGCTCACCCCGCACCATCACAAGAACCCGCGCATGCTGGAGCCCTCGCCCGAGGAGACCACCGACCTCGAGGAATTGGAACAGTTCGCTAAGACCTTCAAGCAGAGACGGATTAAATTAGGTTAATATTATTATTATATTATTTGTATTGTAACAATTTCTAGACATTTGTTTTGAAGAGTTTTACTTTCCATGCACATTTGTTACTAAAATTTTAATTTTTTTGCTACCGGTTTCCACACATCCGTGTCATTCACTAGCAAACTTAAAACTAACTTAAAGTTTTTATACAAGCACAGAAAACATTAGAATTAATTAGGTGGGGTAGTGGGATATACACTTTGGAATGTAATGATTATATTATGTGACGTACAGTATGTAGTATGACTATTAGAAATTTTAAAACTAGAATCAGATGTCATGAACTCTGTTTACGAAATAATAACTATTCCGAGTTTGCCAATCATTTAATAGGGACCAGCCATAGCTTCATCAATGAAGAAGTCAAGTTTAAAAATTCAAATATAAATACATACATATTTTAATTTGTGCGCTTTAGAAACCTTAGAAATTAACAAAAAATTAAATAAAAAATTAATTTAATTAATAAAATAATAGCATTGAAGAAGAAGATAACAATAATAATCTAAACGAAAAATGAAAGAGAACAAGCCACAGAAAAATAGAAAAAGACAAAAGATAAAAATGTCGAGAACAATATAACTATTAAAATCCATTCATCACAGTGTGAAAATAAAAAGGAATGCAACGATGACAATTGCCTACCAATAACATGCAACAATAGTATAAAGTATCTGGGTGTCATTGTAGGCAGACACCTAAAATGGAACGAACAAGTCCAAAATACGGTAAGGGAACGTACCCATACTACGTGACACGTTTAGGGGGGGGGTCTTCAAAATGTCACACTTTTTTTTTTATTTTATTTTTTTTTAACTCCACACCGGAGGCCTTGAGGAAAATAATTTCCCCCAGGGCCTATGTCATCTGGGATGCTGTGTGGAGGGTCTTTTTGAGGAGAGGAAGGAATGAACATTGGTCTTGAAGAGACCTATGTTGTAGGAAGGAGGAAACACAGAGGCCGGCAAATCATTCCACAGCCGAGCTGTTGAACATAAGAACGAGTCGAAGAAACGACCCATTCTCATGTGACAAATGTCAACCGTGTACAAATGTTGGGCACGCGTTTGGCGTGTTTCCCGACTATGCACCGGTGCCGAAGGGATCAATGGTGCTAGTTCCTCGGAGCATCTTCCATTGTAATACTGGTAGAACAAGGATAGCATTCCCACCCGACGCCTGTGCTCTAAAGATTGCAATCCATCTGTTAAGATGGGAGAATCTATTAAACGGACTGCCCGTTTCTACAGAGTCGAGGGTATTTTTCAGGTATTTTGGAGCTCCAGACCAGAGGTGGCTGCCAAATTCAAGCGTGGGGCGCACTTGTGATTTGTACAGGGTTAGCAGTTGTGTACTATCTGCAGTATGTGCGGGCCCTGTTACGCCCAGTTTCTGGGAGGCTGACTTTACTCTGGCTTCGATGGAGCCCCCATACCTGAGCTGGTGGTGGGTTACAGCTGTACAGGGTGGTGGGTTACAACTGTACAGGGTTAGCAGTTGTGTACTATCTGCAGTATCTGCGGGCCCTGTTACGTCCAGTTTCTGGGAGGCTGACTTTACTCTGGCTTCGATGGAGCCCCCATACCTGAGCTGGTGGTGGGTTACAGCTGTACAGGGTTAGCAGTTGTGTACTATCTGCAGTATGTGCGGGCCCTGTTATGCCCAGTTTCTGGGAGGCTGACTTTACTCTGGCTTCGATGGAGCCCCCATACCTGAGCTGGTGGTGGAGCATGTACTTTATTTCAAAATTAATCATTTAACTCCATCATTAATTAACAAATAAAAAATTATAAATGAATGTATTCTTATTGATATCACATATCCTCTTAAAATATTTCATCAACATTTGCGGCACTAACGACTTTTAACGGCTTATTTTGAAATTTTTTCAGGATTCACACAAGGAGACGTGGGTCTGGCGATGGGAAAACTATACGGAAATGACTTTTCACAAACGACAATATCGAGATTCGAAGCTTTAAATCTGAGTTTCAAGAATATGTGTAAATTAAAACCGTTGCTTCAGAAGTGGTTAGAAGATGCGGACAATACGTTAAATAACCCTAGTTCCCTCAGCAACCCCCTCACCACCCCCGAGGCGATAGGGCGGCGCCGCAAGAAGAGGACCTCCATAGAGACCAGCGTGCGCGTGGCGCTGGAGAAGGCCTTCCTCATGAACCCCAAGCCCACCTCCGAGGAGATCTCCTCGCTGGCCGACAGCCTGTGCATGGAGAAAGAGGTAGTCCGGGTGTGGTTCTGTAACCGACGTCAGAAGGAGAAGCGCATCAACCCGCCCAGCTCGGCCCTGGGCAGCCCGGGCTCCATGAGCAACGGGCAGGGGGCCATGTTCGCTGCGGCCCTGGCCAGCTCCATGGCGGGGGGCGGGGGGCCCCTGGCGCTGGTGGCGGCACCTCAGCACTACGCCCCCATGAAGCAGGAATGACCCCGGCACGAGTGGGATCTCTCCGTACTCCTTGCCTCCGACAATCGGTATATAGACTAAGTGACGCGTGCGGTGCGAGTGCGTGGACTATATAGCGTGAACTATTATACTATTTGTGCAATCCGGTAAATGAAAATGTCCTCGGTGTTTACCTATTACCTCGAATTATTAATTGTGTGTATAATACTAACTTACGATACATTGAAACGCTTCGGTTGTTATATAAAAACACTATGTTGTTAATAATATTATTGACAGTACGAGAAAATTGTGTAAATATTACATTTAGTGAAATATGCGCAACAGGAACTGTGTAATTCCAAATATAATATGAAACGGTTAAGATTAAATAGCTGTATTCCAGTATTCTGTCTGTCCAAAGAAATATTTACGACTGGATCTCCATAGTGTTCAATACTGTGTATGTGAAATTTCCCCTTTCGTTGTGAATTACTTCATCCTTTTGTTTTCCCTACCCAGCTACTAACTCTAGCTATATACTAACCTAAACCAACCCAACCCAACCCGGTCTTCCACGGACTAAAGTTCCTATAATGTTTAACTGTAAGTTGACACTTTCCAAGTTTCCTTTATTCTTGAGTATTGTTGTATCAGTGTATTAACATATCGTATGGGATTAGCCGCATACATGATGGTGTTGACTGCGCACACTCGCCTTAACACTGTCATGTATGCCGAGTCTTGCATTGTCAAATTTAGTTTTCCTGACAGAAATGTCTAAACTATTGATATTACAAGCTATTGGTGAAGAAATACTAAAGCATTTATGTAAACAAAGCCTTTTAAATTTGATAAACCTTCCATGGAGGTTTCAAATAGACTAGGCTTTGTGGTTTTACTAAGAAGAGCGTCCAGGTCCGAAGGTGAAGTCCGAGGTGGACCTTTGGCATCTCGGAAATATTCAGTGAGTGGCATTAACTCACAAACATGCAGGGTCTTAAATCAAAAATATATTTTCAGAGTTGTGCCACTTCTTGAAATGCAGAATTGGAATGAAATTAGCATATCTCCTTTACAAGTCATCTTTTCATAATGTTATGAAAGCAATAACGTGTTTATGTTTATCCTTTGGACATAATAAAGTATACAAGAAAGAGGACCAACGTGATGAGTTCCTATTTCATTTCCTTTAAACCTTGAATAAATGTAAACTCAAGTACTCATCTCAGGAGCGCACGAGCGAGCAAACTGCTACTTTAGATTCTAAGAAAGTTTATATAACTGATTAATGTAAGAATTGTTTAACTTCTAGAATTGTTACATTGTGAACTTTGTTAGGCGAGGAACTCTTTATTATTATTATGCCCTGGAAACTATCCACGTATCCATCTGCTGTACATATTAACTCTAACTGATAAGTTTTACTCTAAATATAATCAAATACAGATTAAAAGTGTTATTTTTTCATGAATTATTTTTCCTTAGCATAATGATTACATATTATTTATTCACATATCTTCAGTACAAACAACTGAAATGTAATGTTTATTAGTTTTAACATCATATTTTATATAATAAAACATTATTCTTTCAGCGTCTTACTTTCACAAAAAAATAAACCGATAGAGTATTAATTGCACATTCTGTTTTCTTGATAAAAATTAATATATTTTACACATTGAATGACTTTTCGTGACAAATAATTTTCACACAATTTAAAACCAACCATATAAATGTATTGTCATGTTCTTCATCATAACACATTCCCTAGAAAGATTCCCCATTTGCAATAAATGCCACCTTCCAATAGTCATAGAGTATACACGGAATACCTAGCAAACTTCTTCTGATAAATTAAACAAGTAATAAGAATGTATCAAACATCCAAGGAAAAACAGTATTGTTGTTGCGCTAGTGACATCTGTAAGAGAACTGATCTTTAGTGCATGGTTTCTGCAGAAAAAAAATGTAAATAAATTCACACCAGCATTTGATAATTTTTGTACATCCTAAAAGTAATAGTCAATCAATGAAAGACAAAAAAAAACATTTATTTTGTTTCTTTAACATTTTTAACGCTTACAGATATTTCCGGCGCAGCATCAATACACTGACAACAAAAGTAGCAATAATTATACAAGTAGAAAATATACTCAAACTCCACCTTCCATTTAACACGATAAGTCGCCACCAGGTCTTGGGTGGTTGACATTTAGACAACTGGAGAGAGCTGCATATTTGTGGTGGTAGATAATTCATGGTTTCGTTCATTTTTTCTCTTCAATCGATGTCATATCAATAAATATAAATACTCACAACCCTATTTTAACAAAATAGTGATGCTAAATAATACAATGGATGTGTAGAATTAATAGAATATTGTAAGTCGTGGAGATCTTTCATTTTTACATTCTCTGAAATAAATAAATCTGTGAACACTTAAATATATAACATTACATATTATTAAAGACTTAAACATAATAAAACATGTAATAAATGTATGTGTGTAGGATATTTTAAAAAATAGAACAAAAATGTGTGTTGAACTACCACCAAATAAAACTACAAACAAAATTAAACACTTTTTCATTTAAAAACCCTCGTTAGGCATCATAAATTGTTTTAGTTTTGACCTCGATTAAAATTAAAAACCAGTTAGGGAACGTACCCATACTACGTGACCAACAATTTTTAACCCCCCCCCCCCCCCCCCCCGGTGACCAAAAACCTAAGCAACCCGCCGCTCATTTGTATGGATCGTGACATTTTGAAGACCCCCCCCCCCCCCCCCTAAACGTGTCACGTAGTATGGGTACGTTCCCTTAAATACAAAATGGTAGTATGGCAATCTCTATGTGCTTTCAGGGATACTAATTTGTATTGTGCTTGTGAACTGCATTATGACGACAACCGGGCCATAGATGTCGCTGAAGTGTCCTTTTGGATAAAAGATTTAATTTATTAACATTTTATTGTAACATGTCATAAACACAATCTGCCTAACCACTGTGATCTGCATCATTATGAATTTTACTTTCTCCGGGTCAAATTAACCTAAGTGGTGTCAGCCATAAAATAATATTGAATTTGTGACTTGCGAATCAAAGGTGTACTGGAAAATAACATCTAAAGGACCGCCTATGTAGCAGCGCCACTCTACAAGGTTTGTGCATTTAGATCAGTGCAGGTTTTGTTTGCGAGTAGATTCATCAATCAAGTAATTTTTAGGGTATTATGCCCAGGGAGTTGGGGTTATTTACACACCCCAAGCTCATATTATGATACAAACCTAGTTTATAATCAAGATTATCTATATGTATACATATGTGGCGACGCATTATCTTTTCGCTATCAGAAAGAACGCTTGAGAAACATCTTCTAATATTCGCGCGGCGCCGGCACTTGCCTAGGTAACTACCGATGCCGGCCGGGATGCACTTTGTCGCCTGCCGTGCTGGCTCGATGAATGATAATATCGCCACAGCTTAGAAAGGTCTCGAGATAGCACCGTACAATAGCTGTATAGCGCCGAACGTTCTCGTCAACTGCCGAGTGGCACGTATTACCTACCGTGTGGGTAATTACTCTACCGCTCGCTTCGGCTATATAAGCAGCAGATTCGCTCTCCCGCTCCAGTCAGTCCCAGACCATTTGTCGGTCAACAAATCAACATGTAACAGATCTCCGCACAAGTGCTCCTGCATAGCATCTCTACGCATCCAGGGCAGCTTCCCGAGGTCCATCACCACGTCTCAGCTATAAGGCCCATCGTGTCTTCAGCTCCGCAGAACAGCTACATCCCGCGACTTACAAGGCTTGCGTCACCTTCAGTCCAGGGATCAGATCCCCGTTTCATGACACCCCGAAGCCCACCGTGCTTCGCTGCCATGGAAACACGCTCCGCCTCGCCAGGACTACCTGCTGGTGGCTTAGCTCACCGAGCCACTCACCGTTCATCTCCGCGACTCAAAGCGTCGAGCAACGGCCTGGAAGATAAGTCATCTCCACCGCCAAGGTGTTGAGCAACTCGCTGACCTTCACCACACCATCTCCATCACCTCCGTGCGCATGCAGCATCTCATCTACGGCACTTCGCATACATCATGTTACCGCTCACCGACCCTCGCTATGTAGCTACAATAAAAGACTGACTCACTACACCGACTGACGGCTTTCATTTATCTCCCGTCTGCCGATCCGGCCCGCTCCCTCACATAAAAAAAAATGAAAATTTTGTATGTCTGTTATGCGTTGCTAAACCATTCATCCGATTGCGATGAAACTTTGGGGATTTGATGTGTGCATGCCCGCGATGGTTCCTATATATATAATAGTGAGTTCTGGCATTATGAAATTTGTATAAAAAAATTGCAATAGGTGGCACGCGAGCTGTTTAAAAACTTAATGTATCGGAACTGAATGTACGGAATATGGGAGGGGAGAGGGGAACTTGGGAGGGGGGTTCGCGGAAGGGGGGTTCGCGGAACGAGTGAATAAGGGAGTGAGAGGGATAATAATCTGACTTCCTTCAATGGAAGCAGCCAGGTACTTTCCCTGCCCACTAACTATTGCTTCACAACATACCCCAGTTGGGGATCACATCATAGTCCCGTCGGCTCCCGACAGTCGGGAGCAGTTGGGGCTTTCGTGCAGTATTCCTATAATACGATTCTGCAACGTGAATCACCAGAGCTATGAGATGTATTTAATCCCTCAGGCCTCAAGCATAATTTGTCAGGTCACAGTGTTTCCACTTTGCAATAAAATCCAAATAAATGAAATACTTCTTAAAACTATATTTGAAAAGTGATGAAATAAGCTATCAAATTTTAATATTTGAAATTAACATGCAATTTCAGAAATATTCATCATCATCATCTTCTTCCCCTTATCCTATTCGGGTCGGGGACCCATTGCATCGACAAGGCTCCTTCATACGTCCCTGTCTTGTGCTGATTGTTCGGCCTCTGTCCATGGTAGCCCCATCCTCTCCTCACACAGTTTCTGGAGTTGCCTCGCCCAACTGTGTCTGGGGCGGCCCACTGGACGTCTACCCTCTGGAATCGCACTCAGTATCTTCCTCGGAATTCGGTCATCAGACATTCTTAGTACATGCCCAAGCCACCTCAGTTGCGATTTTTCTATGAAGAGTAGCAGTGGTTCAATGTTTAGATCATCTCGGATCGTCGAGTTTCTTATATGATCCCATTTCGTAAGCCCTGCCACTCCTCTCAGATACCTCATTCAGAAATATTAAAATCTTGAATACAAATATAAAAAAGTTTTGAAATGGGCTCACCCTATGTTTTCAAGTTAAATTACTGACAACAACAAAAAACTAAAAGCACACAAATAATTTATTAGACGAAAGTATTATAAACGTAATTGTCACCTCACTTTTTTGCCATTTCATGTGAAAATCTTAATACATAAAAATTAATGTTTCTTTGTTTATCCCTTATGCGTTCCTAAACCATTCATCTTATTGTGGTGAAACTTTTTTGATGTGCGCATGCCAGCGATGGTTTCTGTATACAATAATAGTGAGCTCTGGCATTATGAAATTATTTCCTATTTTTTTTTTTTTTTTTTTTTATTTATTTATTTATTTCAAGATTTTTGTTTATACATTACAATGATAATATATGCAAGATTACAAAATAATTCATGTTTTATTCTACTACTCCATAAGTTGAGCTCTAGGAGTTCGTGTTTATGGGAGGAGTATTTTACATGCAAAAAAATTATAATAATGTTCATTATGTAAACAATTTTCAAAGAAACTAATGAAATAAATATCTTAGGTAGGTACACAATTTAGACAATTTAGACAAAATCAATACAATTTTTTTAAATATTAAATATTGCTGTTTAAGTAAAGGTAAATTAATTAATTACATAAAGGGTAAACATTAAGGGTACAATATGTCATTATCCAATTTAAGGGACTTAATTTGTTTTTTGAATAATTCATATTTCAGTGTATCTGTTATATTAATTTTTTTATTGGATAATAATATATTGTACCATCTTACACCTAAATACAAATAGTGGTGCTGAGCCGTGGTCGTTCTAAGCATAGGGATGGCTATTAAGCCATTAGTTTTAAATCTATTGCTTATGCTATCTGAGGGGTGAACTTTTTGAATAAAATATTCTTTATAAATTTGGCATAAGGCGTTTCTCTTATACAATTCTGTAATAGATGGTACATTAAATTCCCGAAATATCTGTATAGTAGGGTAGTCGTATGGTTTCTTAAGAATGGTTTTTATAATTATTCTTTGAATTATAATTATGGGCTGTAAGGAAGCCTTAAAGGCCCCTCCCCACCCAATAATGCCGTACTGTAATAAAGACTGAATTAATGCATAATAGACAATTTTGATAGTTTTCTTGTTTAAAATATTTCGTATGTTATAGAAAACATAGATAAGTTTTCTTATTCTTTCCACAGTGAGATTGATATGATCTTTCCATTTAACATTTTTGTCTATTAAGATTCCAAGATATTTTACATTAGATTTATGATTCAGCTTAGCACAGTCCGTATTACATGTACCGTCATTTGCACAATTTTTGGAATGAATTATTATGTTAATTAAATTATTTGGCACATCTTCTTGTAGAGAGAATGGAATGTAATAAGTTTTTTCTGTGTTGAGTGATAGTAAATTGTTATCGAACCAATTTTTTAAAACCTTCATGTCTTGATTGGCTGCATTGGTAATATCGTTCCACGTCTTTTTTTCGATAATTATTGCAGTGTCGTCAGCAAAGGATATAAGTTTACCATTAAGTGATAATTTAAACATTTGGTTTACGTATATTATAAATAAAATTGGTCCAATAACAGTCCCCTGGGGAATTCCAAATTCTAAAGTTTCATCTACACTTAGTGAGTTATTTAATTTTACTTTTTGATTTCTTTGAGTTAGATAACTTTTCAGCCAATACCTAACCTTACCAATAATACCGATATCATTTAATTTATTTATTAGTTTTGTGTGGGAGATACTATCAAAAGCCTTGCGTAAATCAATGAAAATGCCAAGGCATTTGTTTTTTTTATCTAATGCGTTGTATATAGTTGAGGAGAGTTCAGCAATAGCGTCATGAGTACTTAGTTTCTCTCTAAATCCAAATTGGCTAGGACTAAGAATTTTTTTATTATCAATGTAGTACATGAGTTGCTTTTTTACGATCTTTTCAAAAATTTTTGCAATGTTTGAGACAAGAGATATAGGTCGATAGTTTGATATTTCTTCAGGGCTGCCTGATTTGAAAACGGGTGTTACGATAGACTTTTTATAAATGGAAGGAAATATTCCACTATTTAAACTAATATTTATAATGTGTGCAATTGGAATGCTTAAAAAATTGTTGTATTTTTTCAATATTTCTACTGTAACTCCATCAAATCCTGGTGCAGATCCACCTTTTAATTCATTAATAATATTTTTTATGTCATTTGTTGTTACTGGCTGGAAAGCTGACAGGTTATTTTGTTTAAGACAATCCTTCTCGAAATTATCTACTTTATAATTTTCATCGATCCGTGTAGCTAAATTTTGTCCGACTTTAGCAAAATATTTATTAAAGGCATTAGCACATTTTGTTGGTTCCCTTATGGCGTCAACAGAGTGTTTTCCAATATAAATTTTTTTAATTATAGTTTTTTTGTTTTTTCTACTATTTATTTCATTTATTGTTTTCCAAACGTGTTTTACATTTTGTTTAGCCAGGTCAATTTCATTTTTGTAATAGTTTTCTTTAGTTATTTTTATTAAAGAGGTTAATTTGTTCCTATATTTTTTGTAGAATGTAAATATTTTTTTATCTGAGGGAAATTTCTTTATCAGGCGATATAATTCTTCTTTTTTTCTAATAGACACGACTAAGCCATGTGAAATCCATGGTTTAATTTTTTTGAATTTTGCTTTAATGTGTATAGTTTTAATATCAGTCGATGCTGTAATATAATTGTAAAGAATATTATTAAAAATATTTGCGCATGTTTCAGTACATGTAGATTCTAATACGGGTTTCCACGTTTCCGCACTTATTTTTATATTTAATTTATTATGGTTGAGTGACTTTTTTGTAAAATTATTGCTTTCTAAAATTTTGTGTTTATTAATATTAAGTTGTTGTATAGAGATGCAAGTGTGATGATCAGTAATATTATTTTTTAATATTATCGTAAGGAGTTTGTCAGTATTTTTAGTGTTGCACCAAATGTGATCAATACATGATGGACGTTGACCCGTAATTTCTCTAGTATAATTTTTTATACATAATTTAAAATTCATTTCTGTCATAAGATTGATAAATTCAGTTTTTATTTTGTTATTATTTTCGTTAGAAACATCCAAGTTAAAATCGCCAATCAGTGTTATGTTCTGTTTATTTTTTTTTGTTAAAATAATGCTTCTTAATTCATCCATGAATATATATTCATTTGATCCGTGCGTTCGGTAAATTGCGATAATGTTAAAACATACTTTATTTACAGTTACAATAATATCTAAGCAATTAGCTCGCTGCATAGGTACTTCTTCCACTGTGATGTTTGAATAACAGGATTTAACAAATACAACAATACCACTATTTCGATTAATAGGAAAGTGTGTCATAAAATAAGCTATAATTAGGTATACAAAATTTATTGTAATAGTTGGTGAACGCTTCAGTTAACACTATAACGTCCGGTTTATGATTTAGTAAATTAATTGAAAGTAAGAATTCATTAAAATTTCGTTTCATTGATCTGATATTTAGATGTAATATTGAGAATGAATTTGGTAATTTATCTACAATGTTATTACAATCATTTAAAGTGTGACAAATATGTTCCGCAATATTAAGAGATTCATCTAATTCTTCAGTGAAAAAATTATTCATTTTCTATACTATTCATCCGATTGGGATGAAACTTTTCTGAGTTGTTGTGCGCATGCCTGCAAAGGTTTCTAAAGGGGAGCTCTGGCATTATGAAATTTGTATAAATTTTTACAATAGTTTCATATAGTTTAGAAGCAGGGAGGGAAGGCGGGAGGAGGGAAATCTGGAAAGTGGGGATGGGGGATGAAGGAAAGGGTGAGGTTCGCGGAATGCGGGGAAGGTGGAAGGGGAATGCGGGAGGAGAACAGGGACACATGGGAAAGGACACGCAGGGAGAACCAATTTCTTTCTTTTCATCCGATTGCAATGAAACTTTTGTGATTTGTTATGCGCACGCCTGCGTAGGTTTCTATATTCAGGGTGCTAAAGGACTTATTTTAATCAGTGATTCATAACATTATTTGGAGTAAAATATGTAAATGAAATTTTGGTGTTCAGTGATTTTCTTTTTTTAATTAACCTTTTAACCGCTAAAAAAATATACCTAAGCAGTCGCCCCCACGCTGCACTTTCTTTTTCGAATGTCATTTTTACATAAACCCTTTTAGAAAACAAAATCATTGTCTGGATTAATCCTAAAAACATTAATAAATCTTGATAACATAACATTTTCTTGAAGACAATGACATTTTGTCAGGAAATCAATATGGCTTCCGCAAAGATCGTAGTGCCGCAGATGCAATTGCAACTTTTACAAAAGCAATCTCTGATAACCTTGATAAAGGCCGCAAGCCCCTCGCTGTTTTCTTGGATCTAGCCAAAGCCTTTGACACTGTCTCTCACCGCATACTTTTGAAGAAACTCCTTCAGGTAGGAATAAAAGGTACTCCCCTCAAATGGTTTGAGAACTATCTAACAAATAGGTCACAATCGTCTCTTGTAAATTCTGCTAAAGAATACAGAAGTACAAGTTTACCAATCACGTACGGTGTGCCTCAAGGCAGTGTATTAGGCCCACTTCTCTTTCTAATATATATTAACACTTTATGTAACTTGGGAATTGATGGAACTATAATATCTTTTGCCGATGATACGGTAATCATCTTTGAAGCTGAAAATTGGAACTCAACTATGGAAAAAGCAAATAAGGGCCTAAATAAAGTAAAACATTGGTTAGATGACAACCTTCTGACTCTTAATGTTGACAAAACAAAATATTTACTTTTCTCCATACGTAAAGTCACTCCTCCCCAAAACTGTCCTAATCTTATCATTCACTCATGCTCACAGAACCATATTACCCCTACGCCTCCCCACAATAATTGCTCATGTACCAACCTAAAAAAATCTGACCAAATTAAATATCTGGGGATTGTTATAGATGACCAACTGCGTTGGGAGGACCATGTCAATTTTACAACAAAAAGACTCCGCAAATTGTGCTATATATTTCTCTCTCTCAGATCAATCCTGAAACTTCAAACAATTAGATGCATATATTTTGCACTATTCCAATCAATAGCAACATACGGTATCGTGGGATGGGGAGGCTGTGCAGCTTCAATTATATATCCCATGATCTTAATTCAAAAGCTGCTACTAAGGATTATATTAAAATGTCACCCATCTCACCCATCAGAGCCACTTTTTAAAAAATTCGCAATCCTAGACATTAGACAATTATACGTTAAGACAATTCTCATACACTTAAGGAAAAATGATTTAACACTCAAAACTCAACAAAATATTTACACCCGCTATTCATCACACCAAAAATGCAAAATTCCTCCAACAAAAACAGCTTTCGCCCAACGACAGTTCTCTTACATCGCGCCTAAAATGTTCAACTTACTGAGTATTGATATTAAGACATCGAAAACTGCTGATCTTTATGCCATTAATATACAGAACTGGTTATTTACTCGGGGAAGGAAATATTATAAAGAATGCCTTACATCTTAAAAACTGTTCTTATTTTTTCATATTTCTAGAGTAAAAAATCTTATCTCTAAATTAATTTTCAACCAAAACTTTATATTATGCTGATGCTTTTTTTCATATTTTTTGACATTGTTCGTCCATTTCATATGCTGCTTAGGAATACTTGCTTTTGTTTTTTGGGGTCAAAGACTATCATTGTTCATCTGTATAGATGATTTACATATTTATTCTTATTTTGTATTTCTATTTTCCTTAAAATATTATTATTTTGTTACTTTTATTTTTATTTGTTATTCTATTTTATTTTTATTTATACAAGATTCACCTAGTTTAACACCTTTCCTGTATGTGATCATGTACCTAATACTAGTATAATAGATATGCTATATGCTATATGTTTGTACTTTCATCTACATATATATGGATGATTATTAATATTATATACTTAATATCTTATGAATCTCGACTACCATAATACGGGCATTTGCCTAGCTTGGTAGTCGAAATACCATGTAAAAAAAAAAATCCTGTAATAAACAAAATGAATAAAGAAAATTTAAAAAAAAAAAAAAAAAAATCATCCTCCAATATCGAAGTATCAATAAACATTCATTTGAGATCAACTGAAATGAAGATAACGTTATAATTGCGTTAATATAAACACGCCGTGAATATCAACAAACAAAGCAATCTCTAACATGGCCGCTTCCAGCGACGTATGACGTAACATATAGATACCTACTTGCTCGTGTAGTGAAATACGAGACGCGTCAAGAAGGGCCACTGCGCCGATGCTCTATTTTTATTAATTGTTTTGGTGTTTAATTCGTAGAACTCCATTTAATTTTTTGTTTTTTTAATTTAATTAAAATTTTATTTGATGATGTTTGCAAAACCATTTTCAAACTGTAAACTGAAACAGCTGTAACAAAAACACACACTAAAATACTTGCAGAGCTTGATAATAACGTTATCAATTTTAATTTTATCGAATTTTAAAAGATGCCGTGGTTTTAGTTTATAGATACTTATTTTTCTATAGTTAACATTTTATTGATATTTATGTTGTGAAATTATTTTATATTGTTTTCACTGATAAATTTGCATTAATAAGATCGACATTTTACGGCAGTAAATCGCCGTAAAACGTTGATTATGCGGTTGATATCGACCTAATTCGTATTATTATTTTATAAATCTAAATTGGTTTACACCGGAATGCCGTATTTTTACGAATTTACTTCGATTATATGGATTTAAAGAGCCGGCTGCGGCGGAAATCGGCCGCAAATTTCTATTTTCGAGGAAATTTACCGTATTTTTACAAATTTACTCGAAATATCTGAATTCACAGGGCCGGCCTCTGTGGAAACGGCCACAAATGTTTGATTTAAACAGAAATGGTGGGTATTTTTACGAATACTATGAATATCTGAATTAGAATGGACGCCTGCAACTGAAATCTGCTGCGAAATTTCGATTTACGCGGAAATATCGTATTTTCTGTGAATCAAACGGGTATCTAAATTTAGAGGGCCAGCCACGACGTGATTCGGCTGCGAAATTTCGATTTACGCAGAAATATTTTGTATTTTTACGAATTTACTTCTAATTCCCGAATTAGAATGGCCGCCTGCAAAGGAAATCCGGTGCGATATTTCGATTTTCGCGGAAATATGGTATTTTTGTGAATTTATTTCAAATAGGTATCTAAATTTGGTGGGGCGGCCGAGATGGGATTGGGTTGCGAAATTTCGATTTACGTGGAAATATATTGTATTTTTACAAATTTACTACGAATATCTAAATTTTAAGAACCGGTCACGGCGGCAATCAACCGCAAAAATTTGGTTTACGCAGAAAATATTCGGTATTTTTGCGAATTTGTTACGAATAGGTTTCTGAATTTAGAGGGCCGGCTGGGTTGAGATGGCAAAGTCAAAGGTTCAGCAGAAGAAGTTGTTGGCTGAACTGACGGGATTGAGACATAACTTTCATAATGCCCAACAAAAACAATATCTGTATCGTCATCAGTCATCACTTACTTCAAAAACACTTTCCGAATCTAACATTGCTTCAATATCAATTTCAGATAAGCCACGTGTCGACAATTTAAGTGTTGTTAAAAAAAAGTTTTAAAACTCATACGTAAACACAAAAACAAGATGTTTTTAAAATTAAATTAGTCAATTTTTAAATAATACAACAATTAAATAATTATGTACACAAAAATAAAGTAGATTTCAAAGTGGATATAGACGCACAAGTATTATTACTAATACGGTACGGGGTCCGCTCGAAAGAGACAATCAGATTCGCGCGCATTTTCAAAACTGTGACTGGCGGCTGGGGCCGCGCTCTCGGTTTTATTCATTTACCAAGATAAACAATGAAGTAGTTGATAAACATTCTCAGAGAGGTCGCACCACAAATGAATATTCTTATTTTTAATATAAATTTCAATCATATACGGCAAATATCTGCTTAGAAAACGAAGTCGAAACTTGAAAATGAGTGAAGTCAGCCGCCGCGCGGTGTGAGCCACTTGATGAAATGACTTAGGTCAGCCGCCGCGGTGAAAAGATTAAAAACATTAACCCGGCGTCATTGACGTGAAAATAATTATGCGGTCAATGACGCCGGGTAACCGTGACCCAAATTTTATCGATGGGTTGTACCAAAACTGAAAGGATTATCTTGATTTTTAAAATTATTTATTATTTATGGGTTCTTTGCTCATAAAAAAAAAAAAAATAATACTAGTATATTTTATAAATCAACTTTTTATTATCTTAGTAAGAAACACATGCAAAATCAACTATGAAAACATTACTTTAGAATTTCATTTCAACTATAGGTTATATTTACCCGTTTTCCTCCTATATCTCCTGTATCTCCTTCCGCAAGCGGCGTCGCACTGAGCACGCCGGCCGTGCGGGTAGAAGGAGGTTGTATCTCCAGCTACTCAAGCTCTCAAGTCAGAACGGTTGACAGGAAAAAAAAATGGCCGTTTTAAATCACCTCGGGTCATTGTGACCCAGCATCATCGACTTCGGGTTAAAAATCACTAGGTATTTTACAGAGAGTGGCGGGGTGAGGAGTTGGGCGGTTACTAGGCTGAGTGACCAATGGCGACATTTGGAAGAAAAAAAATTCTGTTTGATTTTGAAGAAAAAGAAATAGAAAAAAGTCATCAAAAATGTCACCGGAGACCAAAATTTCATGCACAATTTTTATTCCAATCAATGTCAGAAATCAGTAGGGGAAAGAAAAGGCAGAAGAATGTGGGAGGGGGTTGGTGGGATGGGTGGAAGCGGAAGAGGGGAGGGGGGAAGGCGTGGAAGGTAATAGGGGAAGGCTGGAAGGTAATGGGACGTGGGAGGGGAAGTGGAATGGAATGCATTAGTTCCCCATGCATTAAATCCCCACCGCGCTGCACTCTCTGCAATACGTCTCAGCGTAGTACCTAGAGTTTCTACCCACCGCGCCGCAGCCGCCAGATGTGAATTACGCTCTTTAACCCTTTGACGGCCGGCGTAGTCCAGCGGTAAGGCTCTAGACTCGCACTCCGAAGGTCCCGGGATAGAATCCCGGCGTGGCAAATAAATTTTATTTTATTAATTTGTGTTATTTCACAATTTATTCATTTAAAATAATATATAGTATATTTGCGGCACGTTCTAGAGTGGAAGATACTCTCAGTATCGCCCTGGTGTAGGACCACCATTCAGCATTGAAACGTTGCTTGAAATGGCTTTAGCCGTGTTTGGTGACCAGATCTGAATAGCCAGGTACTTCTAGGTACTTTACCTTACTTTTCCCTGTCTCCTTCCCCTCCCCACTACCTTCAGCCTCACTACTTACCCCAATTGGGGATGCCATAGTCCCACTGGCTCCAGACGGGAGCAGTTGGGACTCTTATGCGGTATTCATATAAAAAATATAAAAAAGTCACCTGACATACTTTTCAATTGCATTACCACCTGACGTCGGGAGACCACTTTCGTATTTTCCATGTTTGATGATCACATATAAAATTTTTACAACAAATAAAAGTCATATCTGTATTTTCCTTATGTTTTTATTCATAAAAAGTTATAAAAGTAAGCTAAATACTCAGCACTTATCTATTAAAAAGTATACTAATTTTAGGAAAAATAGGAACTTGGAAAATCAGAGATCAAGGTGAGAATAATCACTATAACTTATTTTCGATAAGTTCGTTATATAATCTAAAACATAATGTCACGTAAATAATTATCAATTTGTGATATAATTATTTACCTGACCACTAACCTGGTATTTTGGCAACACTTTTTTCTCGCTGGTTTTGACACTTCTAGAAACGGCGGCGTCTTGGGAACCGCCGCTGTTTCAACGAGTCAAAAATACTTTAATAATCTAAGTCTGATCGACATGTAAGAAAATCTTAAGGATAACCGCAACGTGTCCCGCGGAGTTCACGCGTCGCTTGAGGAGCGTGTTCAAGTCTTTTGTTCGTGGAGAATGTGTTTGTTCCGATTTTTATGATAATGGCTACCTGCCAGCCGAGTCCAATGTGGAATCGGAAGTTATTGGGGTAATCCTGTTGATTACGCGCCGGGATCGATTGATCCTTACAAACATCCGTCTTGTTGACTCCCGAGAAAATTGTCGTTCTCGCCCCGAAGGTTTTTGGAACCGTTGTTACGGATGGGACACGAAATTGTCGTTCTCGCCCCGAAGGTTTTTGGAACCGTTGTTACGGATGGGACACGTGGGAGCCTGGAACCTCTGAGATTTTTGAGGCCTATTGAAGCAGCTGCTGGACCTATACCGTGGAAGGATGACCTTGGCCTTCCCCTGATGTCGAGTTCCCGTGAAGGTTGTACTCGAGAACCCTTCCCCTAGTGTGGGACGAAACACTTCGCCCTTCGTACTCCGAGCTAGCATCCCCGTCGCATCGACATCCTCAACGTGTAATAGAAGTAGATTAGCTTGGTTTAACCTCTGGTCCATCGGGTATGTTTTTGTTAATTTGTTACTGTTCCTTTTGTCATATTATTTGGTTACTCTTTGTGTATGTACTTCTCTTTACAATACATTTATGGAATCTTCCCAAACAATCTTGTTTCTTTTTACATTCTGGAACAAAAAAAGCAGAACCTTCCCACATTACGGATCGCTAGGTCCCACATAAACCTGAGAGAGAGAGAGATAACTTTATAATAAAACAATTTTTGCCACAAATAAGGCACGATTATTAGAAGAAGAATGGAAGAGACGAGTAGAGGAATTTGCTGCAAACCAATCCCAGGATTGAAACCAGAGAAGAGAGATTAGAAAATCACAACCCACAAACTTTTAAGTTGCGGCGACAATCAAAGCACATTTTTTAACTGCATTCATTCATTCTATTTTATTTAGATTTTTCAAATTTCACTTAAGTGCATAATATTTTAGTATGTAACCGTATCCCATGTATGTACATCTACACTTATAGATAATCCAGAAGTTTCAATTGTTCCCATTATACAATTGTATACTTACCTATTGCATAATTTTATTTTATTTATTTTTATTTTATTTTATTATTACATTTATTACATACAAGATAATAACAATATAAAAGGAAGCTTTGACTGTCCAACTAGGAAGGTTTCCCGTTTTAGGACAGTCAAATTGGCAGGTTGCATGTACATAATTTCACATTAATGGATTCGATAATAATAAACAATAATGGTACATATTGGGGGAGTTACTTAGATATTAGGTACAATATCAGATAAAAGTTGTGTTATTCTAGGTGTACATCAGTAATAAACAATAAAATCCAGGTAGGTACATGTAAAATATAAAATAAAATAAAAATATAACATATAAATGTAAGAAAGAAAAATAAAAAAAAAAGTATTTTTAAAAGTAATGTTATTCTATTTCTGTTATAATTAGTGTAACTCGCTCATCAAGCACAAGAACTAGTTTCTTCTTTGGTGAGATTGCAATTTTAAATAATTTGTGTACCGATATGTAATTTATATAAAACCACTGTACTATATATCTACATCTATATTATTCAATGCAAATCGGATTTTTACATGCGAAACATATATACGCTGTTTTACGTTTCTTTTTAGGATCGCAAGTGGTACAATATGTCTTAATTTTTCAGAATATTTTTTTTTCATTATTTTTTTTTCATTATTTTTTTTCATTATCACAAAAACAAAAAAATACACATTAACAGAAGTACCTAGTAACGGAATAGTTTGAAAAACAAAATCGCCGGAATCTCTAGGACCGACGTCAGGTGGTTAAGGGTTACATAATTAGTAAAGGTCGACCGAGATCTCGGTCTCGGTCTCGGCATCCTCGGCTACAAATTCTACCGAGAACTCTGCCGAGATTCTCACCCATAACCGGGACCATTCTAAGTAGGTACGGTATAGGATAATGGTATTCAAATGTACCGCGCGCGTTCACATTCGTCACTTACAGTGCGTGAGAGAGCTGTCGATTGTGATGAAAGTTTTTATCAGCACCGCCTACTAGTGTAGCAAGTGAACAGCACTTTAGCAGAGCTGATCAATTATACAACCTCTTTGAAGGGTGAAAACGCAGAAAAATTGCTTTTTATGTGCTACAACTTCATGTTGTTCAATTTCGATTATTAAAACTATTTAAAACAAATTATTATTACATTCTTAAATATTATGCAAAAATAGCAAATTTTCACTTTTTTTCTCAATTTATCTATTCTCGGTCTCGGCCGAGATTTTAATTTGTTCTCGGTCTCGGCCGAGAATAAAAAACCTGTCTCGATCGGCCCTTGATAATTAGTTTTTTGTGTGCAAAGAACAAAACCCCGGTAGACATTCATTCTCAGCTACGTGAATGAAGTATTGTTCCTTTGTCTCTGGTGTCGTCTAATGTACCCAGGCCCCATCCCCAATCACAAATGAGTTCAAGAATTCCTTGCCATCGATGTCGTAACACTCAAGAAATTCACAGGCTGCTTCAACCCGTTGTTTGTAATCTTTGGTGCATTTTTGAGACCCACCAAGACCCACCTTGTGGCATCCCAAATGTTCTGTCAAAAACTTGTTAATGGTGGTCTTACTGATATCAGGGATCATGTCACAGAGCTCCCGAACCGTCACCCATCGATTTGAAAGCATTGCTTTTTCCACTTTGGCAATTGTTTCATCTGAAACCGTCATCATCATGGACGTCTGCACGTCTGTTTTTAGATTCTCTGCACCATTTGCGCATGTTTTTCGCACTCATACACTTCACATAGCTGAGAATGAATGTCTACCGGAGTTTTGTTCATTGCACATAAAAACGAATTACGGGACTCAATTCACACCTGGTGGGTGGGCAAGTGGAAGCGCCATCGCGAACGGCTGCCACGCCGAGACTAAGCCTCGCAGAGGATGCAGCTTGGTGGACATTTGACGTGGTGGAACCAGCTTACACGCCAGTATTACAGGATCGCACTTAAAATCGGTCCTATCAACTGCAGCACCTTGGAGACCTTATTTTGCGGACAGCCCTCGTACATCTAATTTCAATATTGGACCTAGTTGCGCCATCTCTTGGGCCGGCTAGTAGCCAATTTCAAAGAAAAATAATATTGGTTTGGTTTGATTGAGGATTTAACCTTCCTCCCCAGGAACTGGAGTCAACACCGCTAACAACTAAACCAAATCCCAATTGGATAGGACTGGCATTCATTTAGTATATTATCTGCTGTAATGTCATCCAATTTCAGAAAAAGTATATGTCCGCATAAGTATGCGTGATTGCCACCAAAAGTTGATAGAATGCTTTGTGACCTTCCACAGTCTGTCTGCCGAGTTTCAGCTTGATCGGAAATTTCCAAAATTCCACTTGATTCATTCAAGAAAACAAAATCAAAATTCAAAAAGATATGAAATTCAATTCAAAAAGATCAAAATTCAAAATAATTTTGAATTGAATAAACATTTATTTATTGAGAGAGTTAGTTTCACTTGGAGGACTAACCAATATGTCTCTTCCCAAAAGAGTAGGCAGAGAGAGTGGAATACCACATTTTTCTGTCCCGGCACATGCGCCTTACTTCTAGATTTATTTTTACACATACGAGGGCTATTCAGAAACTAGGGAACGTTTTGTAATAAAACAAAAACTAGGTACAGGAAAAATATTTTATTATATACATCTGAAAGAGTGACTAAAATGCTACTTTTCTAGAAAAGTCACCAAACAAATTAAGGCACTTATCGTAGCGGTGGACAAGCTTCGAAATTCCTTCGTCATAGAAATCCGCCGCCTGCGATCTCAGCCACTCAGTGACGCACGCCCAGAGCTCGTCGTCGTCATCAAAACGCTGTGTCGCTAGCCAGTTCTTCATCTACCGATCAGAGTTGATTGTTGCACCACGCTCGAGAAAGTCAATAAGCAGCACACCTTGCCTATCCCAAAAAACAGTAGCCATAATCTTCCTCGCTGACAAGGTTTGCAAAAATTTTTTTGGTTTTTTGGGGGAACTTGTGTGCCCCCACTCCATGGACTGCAATTTTGTTTCGCAATTGACGTGCTTCACCCACGTCTCGTCACCCGCTACGATTCGATCCAGTAAAGAATCACCATGTGTGAGGTTGGTAGGCGTCAAGAAATGTTAAGGCTGCTCTCTTTTCGCTGACCTTTATGGAGGTCTGTAAGCATTTTTGGCACCCATCTTGCACAAAATTTATGGTAGCCAAGCTTGTGAGTCACAATTTCAAACAACAAAGTCCGTGAAACTTGTGGGAAGCAAAGCGAAAGCTCCGTTATTGTGAAGCGACGGTTTTCACGAATCTTCTCATCAACTTTGGCGAAAAGATCGTCTGTCACAATGCTCGGGCGTCCACTCCTCTCTTCATCATGCACGTTGGCCATTTTTAAACTGGATACACCATTTTCGCACTGAACTTTTATTGTTGCCATACACTTCGCACAGTTGCCGATGAATTTCTATCGGTTTTTGCTAACAAAAACCGTATTACGGACCGCACTTCACAACTGGCGGGATTTGAAATTGCAGCGCACATTTTAAATTGGAATATTGAGAAAACGGGCAGCGCGGAGACGTTCTCGTTCTGACGGCTGGATGCCGATTGAAGCTACGAGCACGCGCACACCAAAACATACGTGATCGCCGCGCGCCTAGCGGCGTCAGACGGAAACGTTCCCTAGTTTCTGAATAGCCCTCGTACATCAGTTCTGTTCTTACTATTCTGTCACTTGATATAATGACCCAACTTTATCTGGATATATTATAGCCCACTTTCTGAGTATATTTTTCTTCAGCCCCCTCTACTAGTTTATTCCTCCGTGATTGCAGAATCTTCATTTTCCACTAACAATGGTGTTGTGGGTGGATTCTCAATATTCTGAGATTATTTGTAAAACCAAAAATGTTGCTATCTATTAGAAAGGGGGGCATATCAGGTCAGACCAATTTTTTTATGAAGTCGAAATTTGTGTTTGTCAACTTTAATGGGGGGGGGGGGGGGTGACACAGCTACGCCATTCTTGTGGGGAATCACTGATTTATACTAACAAAAAATGTATTTGTTTGGAATAACTAAGCATCACGCTGTTTCCGCAGGGGTGGGCAGAGAGGACGGACCGCCCACACTCTTTGCCACATTCAACATACTCTTCTATTATTCTGACTCTGGACATGGTCCGTCTCAAGTATCTGATTCACTTGATTGTGTCATATCTTCCTCAGGCGTCTCCAACTTCTTCTACCATTCACATTTGCTTCATATATTCTTCTTACACTACTTTCCAAAATTAAGTTCCAAAAAGAATAAATAAAAATGGAATAGTAAAATAGACTTATGTATGGCAAAATATTTTTATTTTTAGGAAATAACATAATAAACATGTCATCGTAATTAAAGAAAATAAAAATACATAAGATAACAGTTGAAAAATACATAAAACAAACATTAACCTTTACTCCCGTCGTTTTCTATGTACATAGGATAAAGAAGTATTAACAATAACACTATAACATCGAGGGGTTATTACTAGGTACAGCTAAGTAATTTCGAAATCAGCCTTCTGAAGTTATACATATGTTTAATACCTCGCCATAACATATATTTATCATGTGTATTGTTTTGTATAACTCCTTAGTTACCTAATTTTAGTGAACCCTAATATGAAGTTACATATTAGGGTTCAACCCCGCGATATGTAGTTACAAATTACATATAGGATAACGAAGATGCACAGCATCCCTTTTCATACTATTGCTTGCTGTAGGGCAGATAATTTGCACATAGTATATTTTGGCTTACGAGTTAAGCTTTCACCAACTAAACTGAGCGCCCACTAAGTTCATATTTGGTTACAGGGCACAATTATTTCAGTTTCACAGTGAATAATGTTGGCAAAAAGCCAGGGTTTGCCTTTGACTAAACCTACATCATTAGGCTCTCCATGAATAGAGGAAGAAATTTTGAAAAAATATATAAATATTTTCGGCTACAACGACATCAATAATGTTGTACTTTCAATATTAGCACTCTAGCTCATTGAAAACTCACGGACTGCCACTGATGAGCAGACTTTACTAGATGGAGC
Organism: Limnephilus rhombicus; assembly: GCA_929108145.2. Classification (NCBI taxonomy): domain Eukaryota; kingdom Metazoa; phylum Arthropoda; class Insecta; order Trichoptera; family Limnephilidae; genus Limnephilus; species Limnephilus rhombicus. The sequence continues at coordinate 896,031 of OV815271.1, read as the reverse complement.
AAAATTCAACAATGTGGAGGAAAATTAAAAATAAAATTAGTGAAATACATATTGCATGCAGTCAATTAAATATTGAGAAAATCTTTTACCAAATATTAATAACTTCCCTCCAACACCAAAACTTACCTATTTACTAACTTTACAATGGAATAAAAAAAAATTAATAGTTTTTAATAATGAAAGAAAAAAAAATTGCATATTTAATGACAGCGGCAAAAATTGAATTAAAGGCGAGCCGGCCAAGACCCCGGAGATGTCATATCTGTCTTGAAGCACCCAGCGCAGCATTCATTACATCAAACTTAAGAGAAAACATGGTCAATGTCTAATATTGAGAGAAAGGGACAATAAGGAAGTTGAGTCCATTTTTAAAAATTTTTTTATCAATGTTCACATTCAAACTTAAGTACTAGTATATACACGGTGTCCGGAAACTCGTAGTACAAGCGGGAAACTGGTAAATCTACATCACATTCGGAGTCGATTTGTGATATAACTTTTTTGATTTGAGCTTTCGTTTTCGAGTAAATCGGGTCCGAAGTTGGAATTTTTTTGGTTAAATTTGAAAAAATTGTTCACTAGGGGGTTGATTTCAGCTGTGTAATGTCTAATAAAATGCATCGAAGGGTAAACCTGGCTCACAAGTTTTTTTAACCCTTTAGTTGCCGAAAAAATGAGAAAATAGAAAAAAATGTTGGAGTTTTACCTACCATTAAAACTCTTATTATGTTCTCTTGCTTATCCAGAATATATAATGTAATATATAATGTGAGATATCAGCCCTATTTCCCGCCAGCGTCCGGTCATATCCATTGCTTTATCTTGAATTTCCCGCCATTCCTCTGCAACTCCCTTCAGCTGTCAATTGTCGCCGTGCAGTTGGCATCTTGAGATGCCATGTTAATTCAATTTGGACTCACCAAGCAGAGCTTAAATATATTCTGGATAAGCAAGACAACATAATAAGAGTTTTAATGGTAGGTAAAACTCCAACATTATGTGTGTCGTTGCTTATCCAGAATATATAATGTGAGAAGTGTTTGTTATCGCTTGGTGACAATTCTAAAGCCAAAATTGTAACTATTACTGTATTGCTTGCAATAACTTGGTCAAAGACTGAGAATGGATGGGGGGATTCAGCACCTCAACATTGAGACCTCTGATTTGGCTATAATATTTCTTGAATGTGTTTTCTGAACTCCAGCATCCTCTTTCCAAAATGGTGTCTATAGGACACTCTTCCAGCCAACTTCTTGAAGCTGCAGCTGATCTCAAACTCCCAGGAGAGGCATCAATCCCAACATCCTTCAAAATTGTTTTAATCCATACACCAATAGCAGTTCTCGAGGCTGGCCTTGCAGGCCCCAACGTGGAAATAAACAGACATTCAACACCAGGTTCATGTCTTCTGTTCTCACCCAAAGACATAAGCTTTCTCAACCAGAATATGGAATCTATATTACGATCCTCTGCTTTGTAAAGCTTCCAACCAGACTGTCTATGTGTAGAGGTGTCCTTCTTAGAACCAAAATATTTGGCAATAATACAATGTGATCATCATTGTCAACAAGATTATCAGAAGATGCATGTAGTAAGGTCAGATCCTGTACTTGTCTTCCTGATGCCAGAAGTAAATTAACAGAACATCTACGAGATGCTTCGAAAAGAGTCAGGTCATTTGAAGGATTCTTACAAAGCTAAGACACCAAGTAAATGCTCTAAGCTTCTTATTTGCAGAATTTCCTATACCTCTCATCACTTGCTTGACCAAGGGATGATTACTTATCCTCAAATCGCCTATGGGGTCATACAAAACCGACACTACAGACTTGTGAAGTGCTATAGTATTGGGATCCAAGCCTTTCCTCACTCTTAAGTATACTAAAAAACCGTGCCAGCTGAGATCCCGAAGGGTTATTAAGACATGTATTATTAATGGCGCACCATTCCTTCCAGCTCTTCCATGCCATGTGATAAGTTGTAAGCTTAGGTTTGCGCCAACCCGCATTCAATAGAGATTTTTTCTTGCTGTGACCAATCGTTCAAAGCTTCACTCCACCCCTAATCTTCCACACCTGTAGTTGGAGCTTCTGGACCTGTTGAAAATGAAGTCCTGTCGATAAGTCTATCAAGTTGTCGACCAACATGGGTATTATGTGAGGTCGGTCTAGGGCTCTTCTCTTTAGGTCTGGTAACCAAAACACTTTTGGCCAATTTGGGGCTACAACCAGGTACACCCCTGATGACTTGTTCAGATGTGCCAGCACTCGTGGCATTAAGCAGGGGGGAGGAAAGATCCATGCCAAGGGGAAATTCCAACTCCTGCTGAACACGTTGTGAAGCATTGCTCTCTTGTCGTGGGAATCTATCGAGACATACTGATCCACGAAGTGAGCCCTCGAGGGAGCGAATAGATCCACTACTGGACTGCCCCACTTGTGAAAAACAGCTCTTACCGCTGGGGGTAGAAGGTGCCATTCTGGTAATGTCATCCCTCAGGATAGATGATCCGCGAGGCCATTGTAGCGTCCGGCAAATACTTTTTTTTTTTTTTACAGTGAATACCGCACAAGAATCTCAACTGCTCCCGTCTGGAGCCAGTGAGACTATGGCATCCCCAATTGGGGTATGTTGTGAGGCTTAAGGTAGTGGGGAAGAGGAAGGTTGAGAAGTACCTGGCTATTCAGATCTGGTCACTAAACACGGCTAAAGCCATTTTCAAGCAACGTTTCAATTCTGAATGGTGGTCTTACACCAGGGCGATACTGATAGTATCTTCCACTCTGGAACATGCCGCAAATATACTATATATTATTTTAAATGAATTAATCGTTTCACGGGGATGCCATAGTCTCACTGGATCCAGATGGGAGCAGTTGAGATTCTTGTGCGGTATTCACTGTAAAAAAAAAAAAAAATTATTAAAAAAATAAAAAAAAAAAAAAAAAAAAAAAAAAATAATTATAAAAAAAAATTAAAAAAAAAAAATAAAAAATAAAAATAAAAAATAAAAAAAAAAAAAAAAAAAAAATAAAAAAAATTGTGAAATAACACAAATTAATCAAATAAAATTTATTTGCGCATGCCGGGTTCAAACCCGCGACCTCCGGATTGTGAGTCAAGAGTCTTACCCACTGGACTACGGAGGTCGTCATACTGCACTTGTAAAGAGATTCTGTGCTTGTCCAAAAGCGCAAGAATCTGAAATGTCAGATGAAGGAGACCCATCGACTTGGTGCACCCCTTGTTCCTCAAGTAGGCTACGACTGTCCTGTTCTGAACTTCTCAAATTCTGAGTCAGAGACGTTAAGGCATTTAAGATTGCTGAAATCTCCTTCATGTTGCAATATCCCCCCCTCTAACTGTCTGTCCAACAACCCAACAGAGGTACATAGTCGATCAGGGCTCCCGGCCGTGATCTGCCGCATCCGTAGTCAGAGAATGTGTTGGGCTGGGAAAATGAAGAGTTGAAACATGATCTAAGTTGATCATCCACCATTTCATTTCTGACAAGACCTCCTTCTTTATCAGAGACTTTTGCTGAGGGGCCAGCTTCAGCATTAACTGTAATTGTATCAGCCGAGTATGAAGTCAACCTCTGGGGACCACAAAGGTAGCAAAATTCAACTTTCCGAGAATACTCTGAGCTCCTTTCAGAGTCCATCTTCCTTTTGTCACGGATCTCTGAAGCGAGTTCCAAAGACCTTGGCGTCTGTATTTGTTTAAGGACTTCTGTTCCAGATGGGGGTTCTACACAATTCCAAGATATTCCACTGACTGTGCTGGCTGACGGACACACTTTTGGAAGTTTACCGACCAACCTAACCGCTCTAACAATTAAAAAGCTTCTCAAGCTTGACTGAGGATCTCTCTGGTCTGATGAGCCAGGAGAAAGTCGTGTAGGTACATAATGATCCTGATAGCCTGTCTACGCAGGACTTCTGCAATCCAATTTGTGATAGCTTTTAAATTGAAGATCGACTGTTTTGAGCCTTCGCTCGTTTGAACCAGAAAAAGTGTTGATAGGAAGGTGGCATTGTCGTCAGCTCTTTCCATGTACCATCTCTCATCATTGTCATTTCCGGGATTACTTTCGTTTTGAACCTCCTTGCGGAAGCTTGGCTTGGACTTATCAACGAGGGCTCTTGGATGAATGGTATGCAGTATCCTCTTATCATATGTAAGATGGTCTCTGGGACATCTAAGGCCTGCCATTCTCTCCAATTATCCTGTAGTGTAGTTGACCCGCCCGAAATGGTTGATAGTCACCTGTTGAAGCGGCCACGAGAGGTCTGCCCCCTCGCGCCATGCTTCTGTTCCCTCCCCTTACCCCTCGTACAGGAGGAATATTGGGGGTTTCGCCCGTGGTCTGCCCGCCGGGGAAACGAGGGAAATGCCATATTTTCCTTTGATGTTTGCTTGGGGGGAAGGCAACAACCTCCTTAGATGTTGAAGGGCGGTTGTGCGCGACACCTGTTGAAGCGGCCACGAGAAGTCTGCCCCCTCGCGCCACGCTTCTGTTCCCTCCCCTTACCCCTCATACGGGAGGAATATGGGGGGTTTCACCCGTGGTCTGCCCGCCGGGGAAACAAGGGAAATGCCATCTTTTCCTTTGATGTCTGCTTGGGGGAAAGGCAACAACCTCCTTAAATGAAGGGCGGTTGTGCGCCGAGTGGCTACCCTGAGGTAGGCGCACTGGACTAAAGCACTTTGCTACACCACCTAGTTTCTGCAACTGGGCAGAAAGTGCTTCTTCCCCAAAAGGATGAGTGGTAGAAGGAGGAATTCTGCTGAAGAGCCTCCGTTCCACTCCAATCTTACAGCTGTCCATTGTTCCTGTAAAGACCTTCTGAACTACTTTCCCATTTGATAAGTTTTTTGGAGAGCCTGTTGAAAGCACTCTCTGCTTCAATGAGGCATGCAATGAAAGCATCTTTTCCATGGCCGTAAATATTGGTGAGGCGGTGACAAATGAAGCCTGGATCAGCCAAATATTCCTTTAAAGCAGATGCATAGCGGACATTGGCCCACTCGCCCGAGTTTGAAACATGCTTGAAACTGTCAAAAGCAGCACCAAACTTTTATAAATAAAGCTGAATTATAGATAGGTCTAACTACATCAAATTGCGTCAAACGATTATCAAACGAACATGAATGTCATGATTTCGTATTTGTAATTTGAGTATTTTAATATGACATCGCCGATGGTCATATTTCATTAAAAAAAAAATCGATTACCTAAATTCCAAAGGTGGAAAAATGGTTAAATGTGTCTACAATTGATCCATAAATCAGGTAATTACGTAAGACAATGCATTCAGCTTAATTTATCTTTAGTATGGATATAAATGGGTCGCTCCCAGCGGCAATGCTGGCCGGGCCTACCCGCGACAGGAGTGGAGCAAGCCCCGAACATCCCGTCAGATTCCAAAAACCAGTTTAATAAACTGGTCCCGTATTGCGGGAACTATCAGATATTAAGCTGATAGGACAGATAATACACTTATCTTAGCCAACAGGCCGAGAAGCGATTGCTAATCGGCGCGGCGTCCTTCCGTTTTCGAGAACGAGCGATGCAGATTTATATAGCGTAGGTAGTAGAAATACGCTAATCTGTCAAAAATGTTTGCACTAATCACTTGCACTAATTTTTTATAAAATTACGGAATTTGCGGGTAGCAACAGATATTATTTTCGTTAAAACAATTACAAACGAAAAATTTTTCGACCGGACGTGGGCGAAACAACGCCAAAATTGAATTAACACGGCATCTCAAGATGCCAACTGCACGGCGACAATTGACAGCTGAAGGGAGTTGTAGAGGAATGGCGGGAAATTCAAGATAAAGCAATGGATATGACCGACACATTATATATTACATTATATATTCTGGATAAGCAACGACACACATAATATATATTAAAATTGAAATGCTCAGATCGAAAAAAATAAGTTTTTTGGGTTCTCTACGTGATGTAGATTCACCAGTTTCCCGCTTGTACTACGAGTTTCCGGACACGTTGTATATATATTTTTTTGAAGTCATTTTCATAATTAAATTAATTCTCAAATTTAAATTTTATTAACCCCCAAAATGAGCGGAATCCGAGCGGTAAGAGGCGGGGTATGTGTGTGACGTCATTTGGACTCAGAAAAACACGTCGATGAGCATTTTGTATCGAGATTTTTTTTAATTCTTCAATAAGGAATTCCAGTAATTTTTTTATCAATGTTAACCGTCTATCAGAATGGTATTTAAAAAAAAATGATCAAGATTTCATAGTTGAATTAATTTTTAATGAATTTTTTTATGAAGAATGTTTGAATTATGACTCCCGCACTTGAGCTCACAGCTAGCGCCACACACTAGCCAGCAAAAAGCAGTTTTTTAAAGTCTGATATTGAAATTACGTTAATGTCTGCTCCTGTATCCAAAATACAGTCTAATCTTATGTTATTAATAATTATATCTAAATGCCATGCTTGACTTGAAAACTTACTGTTGTTAATATTTCTTATTGTTGCAATAAAATGTCCCTCAGGGCAATTAGCACTGTCATCATTGAGTATTAAATCTACTGACTTTAAATTTCTGATTTTCTTGTTACAATCATTTTTAAAGCAGAATTTTGCGAAATGACCAAAAGAATTGCATGACCTGCATTTGATGTTTATAGCTTGGCATCTGAAGCGGTGATGTTGTCCACATCTTCCACATGGATTGTTGTGACCACTTGACCTTGACGATGGTGACGGTGACCCTTGACGATTGGTAAACCCATGCTGACTTGACGTTGAATTACGATGTGATGATGACGGTGATCCATGACGATTGGAAAATCCATACTGACTTGACGTTGAGTGAAAATGACGGTGTGATGATGGTGACGGAGATCTTGACTGTCTTTATGTACTTTTGTGATTTATTTGAAGAATGTTTTCTGTGTGTATTTGTTGATTTATTTTTTCAGCGTTGTTTTGTGACATTAATATGGTTTTTGCGATTTCTATCGTTTTTTGCAATGACAATGCAGAATCTTGTAGTAGGCGTTGACGAATGTGGTTCAAATTTGTACTCATGTTTGCAATAAATATATCTCTTACCAGAGATTCTCTTAGTTCTCCAAATTCACATAACAAACTTTTGTTTTCTAGATCCAATAGAAAATTGTTAATGTCTTCAGAATTATTTTGTTTTCGTGTAAAAAATGAATTCCTTAACATTGTTAAGTTTTTATGAGGTGCAAAATAATTGTCAAACTTTTCCTTGACTTGTTTTAGCGTGATAGATTCCATATTCATGTTAAATGACTTGAAAATTTCCATACCTTTGGAGCCAATGGAATGAAGTAGAATTGCTATTTTTCTTTTTTCTGGGGCTTCTTCCAAACCTGACGCCACCAAGTATATTTTATAACTTTGCCACCAATTTTTCCATATTCCATCGTTATTTACGCTATTTGATGATACGTGTAGATTTGACAAAGCATTAAAATCATGTTGTATGTACTTTGGCGAATCCTTCGACATCTTGTTTTTTCACCACTAATTTTTAATCTAACATATAAAATTCTCGTGTCACGGTGTTTGTTATCATACTCCTCCGAAACGGCTGGACCAATTTTGATGAAATTTTGTGTGCTTATCTGGTAGGTCTGAGAATCGACCAACATCTATTTTTCATACCCCTAAAAGTAAAGGGTGTTCCACTCCGATTTTTTTTTTTTTTTTTGGACAAATTTTTTATTTTTTTTATGGCGAGGCATTAAAAAATACATGCAACCCTAAATTTTCACCCTTCTACCATTAACCCCTATTTTTTAAAAGTGATATTAGTAATTCAAACTGGTGTCACTTCTGACCCAATGAGAACGAAGCCGGCCCCTTTTCTCTAATTTTAAATTTTTTACTAATCAATTACTTTTTGATATTGTTACTACAAACATGATTCACGGTCCAATCACGGACAATCGTTGGGTGGTACCATATGCACCTCTGTTGAGTAAAAAAGTGGGAAGGAAAAAGGCATGAGGGGTGGGTAGGAATCTGGAGGTCATTGTATCCGGGAGTGAATCCATCCCTCCAACTGCGGTGCAAGACCATTGCCTTGAGCGGAATTTACCTTTTACCTTGACCTTACCAGCCGGACTCTTTCGACCCATTGGTCGAGAGAATCCGACTGGAAAGGTCAAAAGGCCTCCCTCAACCAGTCTCTCTCGATCCGGTCCGCCACGCAGCAGGTGGGCAGACGCATCCGCCGCCAAGACCCGCACAAAAGTCACCCTTGCTAAATCACCAAACGTAGCGAACCGCTTGGGGTGACCTATGGCAGAGGTGTTGGTTATCCAATAAATGGTTCCCGGGGCGGCGGCACCCGTACCCGCTTCCTTTCAAAAATTCCCGTAAGTAAGTGGAAAAGTAAGAAAATCACAAAAAATATAAATTCATACACAACGCCATCTCTGATACTGACAAAAACAAAACACGGACAGTTGGGCATCGATAATTGCTTCATTAACAGTTATTGATTCTGAGGCGGTACGAAGTGTTTTAGTTGCTGAAATCTTGAACTGATACCAGTAAGCATAATTTCACTTCTTCAGTAAAACCAAAATTTAAAACAATTGACAAAAAATACAATTAATGAGTATAAACATCATACATGAGTAGTGCGGTAATGAATCGGCTGCCGCGGAGCGACGCAGAGATGGTGCACCAAGCATTCACGGTTGATATCTAGTGTTCCCTAGCCATAAAGTACACATTAAAATGTATAATTTTACAGCTCATAGAAAGGACCACAATCTTTGTAGGAAACATTTTTTTATAAAATGTCGGCCTGAAAAGTTCTGTGACAAAATGTAAAATTACGTGCCAAAAAATATACAAATTTTTACCTTTTCATACGAATTACAAACAAATGGTAAAAGTTATGACGAAAGTTAACTGGACATTAATTGTAGACAATGTTAGAACAAAGAGAATAAAAAAATTGCAACCCGATATGTTGTTTAATAATCGAGATAGACGCGATTTACGAAACCCTTATACTTTTCATGTTTTGAGGGGACACAGGCGGGAAGCAAGGGGGGTAGAGGCGGGGACTTTTGACTAAACACTTGTCTAAATGGTAGTAGTCGATGGTGATTCAACTGGTGTTCTACGACATAGGCTGACTGGACTATTAATCATATTCCACCGCCACGGGAGGAATGAATTCATGCATCCGTCACTACTGGATACACTGACTCTCAGATTCCTACCCACCCCTCATACCCTTGGTAGGTATACCTCTTTTTGTTTGATGTCCGCAATAATTAACTCTGCAGCAATCATGTGAGATCAGTGGTGTATCTGGGGTTCGTTATACGCTGAAAAACTGTTCAAGATTTGATGAGAATTTGGTGAGATTTTGCTGGACTCCCCCCCCCCATTTTGATCTCACGTAATTAATGCCCCCAAAGTTAAACTCCCGAACAACATGAGCATTATTTTTGTATGTAAATGCACTCGTGAGTAACTTAACAAAAATGTAAATAAGCTGTAAATTTAACCTAGGAATACAAAGGCCGATTAATTCTAAGTGATAAGGGAACGTACCCGTACTACGTGACCAACTTTTTGCAATTTTTAACCCCCCCCCCCCCCCCTCCCCCCCAGGGGGACACAAAAACCTAAGCACCCCGCCACTCATTTGTACCGAGCGTGGTAATTTGAAGACCCCCCCCCCCCCCCCCCCTAAACGTGTCACGTAGTATGGGTACATTCCCTAAGTTATAGGACAAAATTAAGTCGTACCGTATTTAAACTAGAAAGTTGGTTTCTAATTTCATATTATTGTTGAAAGTTATTGTTTTGATTAAAAGTGAAAAAATTAAATAAACAGCAGAATTATGAAAATAAAACAATACTCAATCATAAATAAATGTTGTAAGTGAGTTCAAAACTGCGAATTTGGAATGTTAAATAAATTAAAAATAATATTCCACTACTGCATGGGGAACACGCTTCGACAAAGTATACCATAGCATACGTCAATGGGAACACGGGAACTCCCGAATCCGGGTAAATATTTTTTGTTCATATGAAGCGGATACTTTGTGATGTGACATTATTAATTTAAAATAAAACAATAACTTTGTAAACACCACTTTTATTTTTATACTTTATGCCGACCGGGTTTCGCTACAACCGTAGCTTCATCAGGGCAGTATAATACTCTACTGAGTATAATACAGTAGAGTATTATACTCTGGCAGTATAATACAGTAGAGTATTATACTGCCCTGATGAAGCTACGGTTGTAGCGAAACCCGGTCGGCATAAAGTATAAAAATAAAAGTGGTGTTTTCAAAGTTATTGTTTTATTTTAAAATAAATATTTTTTCATGTTTTTACGCAGTTTAGTATGGTTCTTGTCAAGACCCGTCCTGATATCGTTGACATCCCTTTGTGTTTTCAAACTTTAAAAGTGCATATTTGTGAATAACAGTGATTAATTTCGACGGTTTTTTAACAAACTTTTGTGTTATTTTCATATTTAGAATATTGTGGATTATAATGGAATATACCAACGCATGTTAATGTGTTTTTTTGTGTTTTTTGTGATGTACCTAGTGTTTTTGGATTAGAAAAGGAACATTACTACATAATGTAAGTTAGAACACACCTATGCTAATCATTTTTCTCACAAGGCTTGTTCTAATTGATCCAGTACTAAGTAAAGTAGCGAGAGAGTTTTATAGAGCATCTTCGCTCTAAAATCACGACATTTCCGTGAATGGGAAAAAAATTTAATCCTAAATAGCCGAAATTTTTTTTTTTTTTTTTTAATTTTAAATGTAAAAATGCTTAAATTTAAAATCTTTATGTTTATTTGGGTTCTCTATGTGATGCAGGTTCACCAGTTTTCCGCTTGTACTACGAGTTTTCGGACACCGTGTATATTTAGAATCGATATTTTTTTGATCTACATGAACATATTTTTTATAAGTCGAAATATTTTTCACTCAACTTCCTAATTGCACCTCAGGCTAATAATACCAAAATAAATGAAATTGAGGTTTTGAATTCCCCTGTTTTCTACAAATTTCCAACTGAATTAGAAGAACATGAAAACGGGTCGTTTCTTCGACTCGTTCTTATGTTCAACAGCTCGGCTGTGGAATGATTTGCCGGCCTCTGTGTTTCCTCCTTCCTACAACATAGGTCTCTTCAAGACCAATGTTCATTCCTTCCTCTCCTCAAAAAGACCCTCCACACAGCATCCCAGATGACATAGGTCCTGAGGGAAATTATTTTCCTCAAGGCCTCCTGTGTGGAGTTAATGTAAAAAAAAAATTTTTTTTTTAAATTAAAAAAAAAAAAAAAAAAAGAAGAAAATACGTCTGTACATTTTGCTTTTCTTAAATACATGGTCTAGTTTGTACAGTGAGTGTCTGTTGATGGCGTTCAAACCAGCCAATTATAACTATTTTTGGAGGGTCCTATAAGTAACAAAAAAAGCAAAACATACAGACATGCAAATAGTCTACATTTACAAAAGGAAATTGGGGAATATGTTGTATGGACAAAACGCTGCCCGGTGTTAACTCTTAACAAACAAAATAAAAGCGCAGACTGAAAGTGCCGAAATATGTACAAATCCACATCAATATACGTACGCTTTGATAATAATCCAACCCACTACTTCTCAACTCAACAAGTCAAATGTAGATCATTATCATATCATAGCAATACAAACTTAATAATAACATAACATTCATCAAACTTAATAATCAAACACTGCTCTAAGTTGAAGATGTTTATGAAAGATACCCGTTACTAGTTACAGCATATCATTTTTAATGTATTTGTGCACACCGATAGTACTCAAATTTACTCCACAGTAGTCATACAGAACAGTTCACAACTACAGAAGCAAGAATCTCTTTAAACCTTCAAAATTCGGGCATTTGTCAGTAGGCAAAAATATTTCCGTTTTGCAATAAAATCCAAATAAATGGAAAATTTGTGAATGTATCCGAAAACTAAAAACTGTTAACGAAAGGTGATGAAATAAAATAAAATTTTTAATGCAAACTTTAAAAAGTTTTAAAAATGGCTCACTTTATGTGTTTTCTAACTAAAATTACTGATAATGAAAAAAAATAAAAACACACATTTTATTAGACAAATGAATTATTTTTTAATTTATTCGTTTCATGTAAAAATAATTCACAAAGTTTCAATTTTTTTTCAAACTGCGGTCAGAAACTTTGGTTTCATGAAAGTGTACATTTTAATTATTTTTTGGGTAACTTTTAGATTTGAATATAAAGCGTGTTGTTTTCTCTTTCCAATACCATTTAGAACTTCTCACTATGATAGTAAGGGAGAAACAAGGATTTCTACTCAACCTATGTGAACTGGGACAAATACGGTCTCCTGCGATTTGCCTGTAAATAGCTTTGGCTCTACTGAACAATCATTGACAATTTCTCAGACATGGACTGCACGAAGGTAGTCTCAGTGAAGAGCTTGCGTGTCCGGAGACGAGTGCTGATCTGATCCGTTTCCGATCCTGACTCTGGCTTCTTGCCACCGACACCGCTGGTTCTTCTCAGTTTGGTTCTGTAATTGGCAAAGGACAGCTCCGGAGTGTTGTCCTCCAACTCATCAGATTGTAAATATACATCGTGAACATCGGGATGGTGTTTTTGTTTCTCCGCCTGTTTTGGTCGTTCCCTGACAGTTATACGACTGGGTGATATTTTTCCAAGGTTTTTCGCCAATTGCTTATTTCTCTTATCGGCTGAAATTGAAAAACAGAAATCACTTTATGGACACTATACATACATATAGTCTATCAATTAAGAGTAGAAAATATTAAAAATGGAAATACAAAATTTGTAGGCTGACAACACCAATTTAACTATTAAATATTCTTTTAAAGCGCAACGACACTGAATATGTAGAACACTGTAAGTGCCTCCGTACATGACGCTACTTACAAGCTACTCGAGCCTCATGCGCGTAGCACGCGCACCGCTCATGAGTACCCACCGTACGATTTTGCTGGTGTTCGTACACGGCACTACGCGGCGGCTGTCTGTTTGAAGTCAGTTTCACGCTACCGATGGTGCTAGTAGCACGCTACGCGTTGCATCATTCGTGTCTACTACTATTCGTTTAAAGTTTGACAGAAATGGCGACTGAACATGAAAGCAATATTAGATTGGTTCTGGAAGTGGAAAAAATGCTTGTTTATATAACTATACTTTACCAGAATACGTAAGAAAGGATTAAGTGGAGAAGGCATGGATTGATGTTGGAAAAAAAGTCATTTGACATCGCTTGACATCGTGTTAACTCCACGGTTGCATGTGAAAAATGATCAAGTTCAGTATATTTGGGGTAGCGCCGTGTACAGAAACCAGCATTAAAGAGTAGTATATCTGCAGAGTACTTGTGGTTACGTCACAATCACGTAGTTTGTAAGTATCTCCATGAACCGAGGGCTTTAATCACATTTTAAAAAACATATTTTCTTCTTATGGAGAAAAAAATTAAAATCTAAGGAGCACTGTTGTTAAGTTAAAACATACATTGGATTAAATGATTAGCTTTCATTTCATTAAACATAAATTTTAATTTAACAGTAGGTAGAAAGGAAGAATCACTAATGGTGAGTTTAGTTACACTCCTTTTAGATCAGCCGAGCGATTCTCTATCTTTTGTGAGATCGAGATAGAGATCTCAGGCGAGATCTCTTGTCAGATTTGTGTGATTTTCTAAGGCTGTTTTTCTACGGCTGTTAAATGAATAAATAACGTGATGTGACAGCTCACAGCTGAAATTCTGACATTGGCCCATAGAAAAAGCAAATAACAGCCAAAGAAAATCACATAAATCCGTCAGGAGATCTCGCCTAAGATCTATCTCGATCTCAGAAAACAAAGAGAGAATCGCTCGGTTCAGTGAGTTGAATATATTCAGATCCAAAATTAGAAACATGATCTAAAGCCCGGGCAACGCTGGGGTACTGCTACTGTTAAAGGTACTGCTGGTATTAAACAAATGTGAGCAATTTCTAAACCATGCTTTATATTTTATTACAGTATCGTTATTCTTCATTATGTTAACACAAAAGTATGCAATTCTAATTTTGAGATCAGTGGGTATCTATATTGCAGTGAAAAAATATTTTTTCACTTTTATGCCTTTTTAATTTTTAAAAAATGTAGGTTACACAGCTTTACATTTTCACCGTGAGTTATATTTTTAGTATTGCCATTTGAACAACAGTGGCACCCTCCTGTGTTTTCTACTCTTATTTGACAAACTGTACATTGTATTCCGTGATTGTGTTGAGCACAACTGTGCCTTCTATAGGCCAGTAAACAACTAAGCAAAAAAAAAATTAGAATATAATTATTTTTTTAAATTCTACTTTGAAATGTATAACTTTGTATACATTATTTATTGCTTCTTCACAATTTAAATACATTTTTTAGTAATTATTAACCCCACTAGGGTTCGCCTGAATCGGGTATTATTATCGCCTGTATCATATTATTAGCAATAGGAAACTGGAAAGTCAAATGCTGGCTTGTTGTCCATGAATAAGTAAGTAATAAAACTTGGAGAAAACCCCTCTAGGAATTTTGAAAGAGAGTTTACTGCCACAGGTTAGTCGGGTTCTGGGTTGGTTGGAAGAACACAGTATACCACACAGTCCCCTTTACTAAAATGTCATTTATATAAAGATGTAAATAAAATACAACAATATAATGATTAGGTCAGAAGCGCATACCTGAGGTTAGAAGCGTTTTGGCCCTGACAACTAGCCCATAATTAGCATTATGGATGTGGTTTCTGCTACTCCTCTTGACTATACAGCCTGCAATCAAACCACACATTGGAGAAGGTTTAGAAGAAATTTCTGTCTATCTGAGGGAGTCCATCTACTACCCGTGGCTCTACCCTACCCACTTTCTCTTGGGCATGATCGGTATGAACCATCCACCAGGTCAGATGCTCATGCTCATTGTAACACATTTCTTCAGACTGATTTGTAGTTGGTTCGAAAACCCGACTATCGTGGAGAGCATTAGTTTCTATGTTTCCAATGGTTATCTACATCACTGACAGCATAGACCGTTTTATCTCCCAGCTTGCAGAACTAACTTGCAGTCGGGAGAGTTTTCTTGTCTTTAACCTTTCCTGGTCTGTAATGCGTAAATACTACACATTGCTTGTAATAACTTTTATATCTCTATAAATATAATGAATTCTGGGTTCAGATTTTAGGTATTCCTCCGTTATACATTTACACACTGAATTAAAAAATAATATTTTAAATAATTAGCAAATTTAATTCAAAATCATAGATATTTTGTTAAATATCGGGAATAAACCACAAATACAATCAACCGTGTGCAAGTGTGGACCGTGATACGCGAAGAGTGTGCGGGGGGAGATGACACGCTATGTGACGTCTCACTCTACTTTGCTATACGGGAACACGAGAAACAGAGACCGCCGTGTTGTGTTTCGACCGTCGATACCTACGACCGCTTAGTAGCTAAACATACATAGCTGTATATATGTATTGGGTAGCAGCCCAGCGCCTAGCGCCTCAGTCGTTCGCGGGCAATCCTTTGAGATGGTCTCCTCGCCCGTTTTTTGAGCAACGGACGATGGTTTTTTCATGTTTTCAGCAATTAAATTACAATTATTATCACTTGTAACACAAATTACGAAAAACAAAAGCGATTAGCTATGAATGTTCATATATTTCCGACATAAAATCAATGATTTTAACACGTGAATTGATTACACAGCACCGGAGCGCGCGTATTTTTTTAGCACAGTAAGGGAAAGGTTAAATAGAATCACTTAGAATATCAATATATTTAACATCAATGAAGCACAATTTAGACAGCAAGCTTTGTTGTTAGTTTAAATCTGCTTATCTTACCTTAAATACTTTCTCTCTTTTAACCCTTTTTAGACGAGCGTCGTGTATTAATGCCAACCAATCGCGTGCCTAAAAGACAAATGTCATCTATATATGACGCTTATGTATGAGAATTTGAAAACCAGTCCACGGGTATCGCAAATTCTTCAACGACATAGTCTTTAAAAGGTTAAAAACATTTTGAAATGTTAATTTTGTAATGTTTTTTAAATTAATTGAATATTCAATGTGCACTCCTT
This sequence comes from Limnephilus rhombicus, assembly GCA_929108145.2. Classification (NCBI taxonomy): domain Eukaryota; kingdom Metazoa; phylum Arthropoda; class Insecta; order Trichoptera; family Limnephilidae; genus Limnephilus; species Limnephilus rhombicus. Next base: position 879,830 of record OV815271.1, on the reverse strand, counting down.
CAAGTATAACGCAAACACAGTACATGTAGTTGCTGTTAGTACATACCATCATTTGCACCTTTCACTATTTTGAAAATGTCCTCTTTCTTCAATCCATAATCACACAGTTGAGGCAGTATATATTTGAGAAAACGGGTTCTTAAGCTCTGCCAACTTCTATCTGAAATAATATAACCATTATTTAAGGGGGAATAACCAGAGAAAACCGGAAATATGTCATTTTAAAATAAAATTTTAGACGTATTGACTCTTTTCCACAAAAAATTATAAATTGATTTTGAAAGACTGTTCTTTTGTCTAGTAAACGCATGTTTTAAATTTTGAGAAAAAATGTTTATTCTTAGTTATAATAAGGTTATACCAAAGGTCGTTGGCAGATTTGTTAAATTTTCAAACAAAATTTCGTATTATACAACACACATTTCAAATCATATAATCATGCAGTAAAATAAATCAATAAAGTATCTGGGAAACACATGTTTCAGAATTTTAATTTTAGTGTAAATAAAATCATTAAAAAAAGATCCACGCACGTGTTTTGTAACAAAAATTTGTCTATTTATTTGTGGTCTTACAAACTAAAACATTTAAGTTTTTTTTTACATTCTTATTTTGCTTAGACATTTTTGAAAAATTATAAATACTTACGATCAAAAAATAATTACAAAAACTACATAATTTTAATAGTTTTATCATCACGCCTTTCAGCATGTTGGATGTAGGTATGAATTAAAGCAAATTTAGAATGAAATAAAATCATTTTTGTTATTCGTTTTTGGGATATTATGCCGTGTTGCGCTACCTCCTCCTTTAGCCAACGTTTCGGACAGCGTTACAGTGTCTATCATCAGGGCAGATGTGTAATAATTAGGGGTGATGTTTGTACTTATCTACCTTGGAGCGATACCGTGTCGCCAGCTCCACTCTACGAGCTGGCGCTACAATATACTTCAACATGTTTTTTTTGCGTTTAGCCTTGATGTAACCGTCAATTACCGGATACTAAGAACTATTGAGCTTAGCTCTGTCGTCTCTATTAATATTTATAGGATTTTTGTGAATTTCAATTGCCTCCGTAATCAGGCGTGCTCTATGAGTTGTGGGTCTTCCCAGGACCTCAGGGACAAATCCAAAGTAATGGCCGGTTTCGATTAAGTGCTCGGCGATTGCCGATTTGTCAGGGTGGCCAAGTTTACAGGCACGAAAGTGTTCTGATATCCTTTTGGAGATCATACGCTCCGTCTGGCCTACATAAACCTTGTCACATCCAGAACAGCTGAGTTTGTACACTCCATCTGTTTCTAGAGGAAACTTGGTCTTTGCAGGCCTCAAAAAGTTTCGTATTTTTGTCGTGGTTCCGAAGACAGTCTTGATGCTTTCTTTTTTCAATAGCCTGGCAATTCTGTCTGTCACATTGTGAACGTAAGGCAGGAAAGCGCAGCCCTTTGACTCTTGTTCAATTCTGTCTTCGTTTGGTGCAGATTTGGCTCTTATGATTTGCCTTGTCTGCCTTGCTGGGTAACCGTTACGCTCCAGTGCATCGGTCAGTTTTGTAAGTTCTGCTCCGATTTTCGTTTCTTCACATACTGGTCGCTCGGGTCACCGATGTATGGATAAGTCCTCTCTTCTGCGCTGGGTGGTGATGGGAATCAGCATGTAGATACCGATTTGTATGAGTTGGTTTTCTATACACTGTGTGTCCTAGACTACCATCTTCTTTTCGCATCACCTCCACATCTAGAAAAGGTAGGATCTTAGAGTCGTTTTCCAGCTCCATTGTGAACTTAATTTTAACGTGGAGTGAGTTGAGATGGTCCAGAAATTCGTTCAGTTTCTCTGTTCCATGAGGCCAAATGGCGAAGACATCGTCGACATATAGCCACCATACTTTGGGAACAGCCGAAGCTGTGTCGAGTGCCACTTCCTCAAACTTCTCCATAAAGAAGTTGGCGAGTACTGGCGACAACGGACTGCCCATCGCAACTCCTTCTACTTGTTCAAAAAGTTCACCAGTTCAAACGGGATATTTTGCTTTCCAAGAATTCACTGTATCGCAGGGACTAAAACAGGGGGACGGTCTGGCTCCCACTCTCTTCAACATTGTGCTCGAACATGTAATAATAAAAATGCTAATAGACACTGGCTCCAATATTTGTTTCAAGAGCAGTCAAGTTGTCGGATATGTGGATGACATTAACATTGTCGGAAGATCAATTTCAGCCATTAAGGAGGTCTTCGATCCTTTAGAAACAGCGGCACGGGAAGTAGGACTGCGGGTTAATGTTAACAAAACGAAAATGATGATACAGAGCAGGAACCCTTCACACAGAAGATGAAGTAGTGCACAATTTAAAGACAACTACTCATACGAAGTGGTCGATCAATTCACCTACCTGGACTCCAGTCTGACAGAGAACAATGAGGATCCAGCAGAAATCAGAAGGAGAATCACAGTAGCCAACAAAACATACTTCTCTTTGCTGCCAGTGTTTAAGTCACGTAGTGTCCAGAGAAAAACCAAAATAACCATATATAAGACCATTGTTAGAACTGTTTTGGCATATGGATGTGAGGCGCTGACACTGACAGTAAAGATGGCTGAAATGCTGGATACTTTTGAAAGAAAAGTGCTGAGAAGAATATGTGGACCCGTGAAAGAGGGTGAACAGTGACGCATCCGGCACAATACAGAATTGTATGATATACATAAGGCCCCTAGCATCTCAGCACATATGAGACTCCTCAGGCTGAGATGGGCTGGGCATGTACAGAGAATGCCGGAAACACGCGTCCCAAAAATAATTTTGACTGGACACCCAGGTGGAAAGAGAAAAGTGGGAAGACCCAGACTGAGGTTGGAAGACGAAGTAAGAGAGGATGCAGCACAGCTTCTCCAGGTACCAAATTGGAAGTCAGCCGCTGAGGACAGGAGGAGCTGGAGGCGACTGTTGCAGGTGGCCAAAGCTCGATATGGGCTGTAGCGCCATCGAAGAATAATAACAATAATCATACTTTGAAAATTGAAATGTCAATAAGTATTTTATGTAAAACATGAAAATTCAAATTTACATAAAGGATTTTATTTTATGAGAATTTCATAAAAGCGGTGTTTTTTTAAATATTAATATCTAATACATGTGTACCTAAACGTATCAATGAAATTAACGTCTTTAGAGTTGCAAGAAATCTGTTATAAAAGTCGGTATTATTTTTGTTAGTTTTTTGTCAATAAAAAAATTTTGAAATTTTTTATTATTTTTTTATTGTATGCACGAGGAAAAAGTGAGGTGACAGTTTCGTTCCAAATTCATTATATAAAAGGACTGTATTTTTTAAATTTAGTTTTTTTATAAATTTCTCTACACTTTCATCAAATATGTTTTGGTAAAAAAAAAAACATTTTATTCCGCTTTTGAATCTTAAAATATGGCAGTTTTTTAAAAATAAAGTGTATTTCAATTACACAAATCTAAAAGGTAATTGTATCTAGTTTTCATAAAAGGTATTTGTTTTTATGACACCTTCAAAAATAAGAAATATATAGAACATTCAAAATACTTTGGAAAAATTCCAAATTTCGTTCAGACATCATTAATAAAACAGAGATAAACTACCCTCTCAGGCTGTGTAAACCAAGTGTATTTTTTTCCATGATCAATTTTTTAATTAGTAATGTTTTCACATCCGCAGCCGTTTGTCAATTGAATAAAATTTTCACTGGGTTTTTTAGTAAGGCTGTTTGTATTTAACCACGAATTTATTATTTTATATATCGACCGGTTTCGCTTCGACCAAGCTTCCTCAGGATAAAAAATTAAGTTATAATTTTAAAAAGCTGGTACGGAGAATAATTAATCTTTCTCATTGGAACTGCCCTGTAAGATCGTAAGAACATCTTTTGACGAAATATGGATTCTTGGCTGCCGGCTGGTTAAAGGCCCTTATAGTCCAGTCAGCCTGTGTCATAGAACACCAGTTGAAGGAACTAAATAGTATAAAGCTAATTTTTTCCCCATCAACTACTACCATTTAGACAAGGGTTTAGCAAAAAGTCCCGCCCCTACCCCCCTTGCTTCCCCCCCTGTGCCCCATCAAACATGAAAAGTGTAAGGGTTTTGTAAATCGCTTCTATCTCGATTACTAAACAACATATCGGATTGCAATTTTTTTTATTCTCTTTGCTGTAACATTGCCTACAATTAATGTCCAGTTAACTTTCGTCGTAACTTTTACTGTTTGTTTGTAATTCGTATGATAAGGTAAAAATTTGTATATTTTTTGGCAAGTAATTTTACTTTTTGTTACATAACTTTTTACACCGACATTTTATGAAAAAATATTTCCCACAAAAGTTGTAGCCCCTATTATTACATTTAAAATGATATATTTTAATGTGTACTTTATGGCTAGTAAACGCCAGATATCAACCGTGAATGCTTGGTGCGCACCATCCCTGCGTCGCTCCGCAACACTCTGTCGGAACTTGTTCCCTCACATCCCGACTTATCCTAGCCTGTCCTGTGCCCTTTGTAGTACTAGTGGAAATCGTGAACGTGAAATAATAGTTATTCACTTTGCTGCTAGGCCCTGCGGGCGGCTTTTAGTTTGGCTTCGCCCGGTTTGAGTGTTTGTGACCATTTTGTAAATCCAACAGGAACTGGCTCCTAAAATAGCCAGTTCCTCGGATCTACTGTAATCCTGTGACTCCAAAAACAGCTGTGTCGAGTAATGTCCGAGCTCCACGTGTCAAGACATGCGACTTTGAAGGTAAATTCAATGTCCCAGTTTTAATGTATACTAAAAAGGCGAAAAGTGGCTTAAAGTCCTTAACAATAGAAAACATTTCTGAAAATATGCCCACTCAATGCTTAGTCTCAGCTCGTAACATGCTTTGGTTATGTAGTTTTGCTTTTGTGCCAGTTTCACTACCTGGATGGTCTGGATACATGCGAAACTGTTACGATGGTAGACAAAACTTTGAACCATCTTATGTACTGGCTTTGCCTTTTATAAACATAGATCCAGGAAATCCGACTGCTATTTACTCTGCCCTTAGTTACGCTTCTAAATAAAGCAAGTCAGCTGGCCAGCCGTGTATTGTGACATTTGACCAACCACTTTTCCTGAAAGCAGTAGACATTGTTGCAAGTTCTTCTACAGAAAGTGAAATATCTGGAGTAATCGTCAGACTAGGCGGATTCCATCTTCTAATGAGTTTCCTTGGTTGCTTAGGAAATTTTATGGAAGGTAGTGGAATCGAAGAAATGTGGACCTCTGTTTATGGAAAATCAACGATTCCTCACCTTATGTCAGGACATGCTTACGCGAGGTCTTATAGAGCTCACATGATGACCCAGGCAGCTTTGATATTACTGCTATTCGAGGAATGTTCATCTCTTAAAGAAATGATTACAAACGACTTTAAGGATATTCATAAACAAACAATAAACAAACAAACAACTGTTGAAGACGCCATGAGAGATTGTAAAACAAATAAAATAAATGTATGAAGATTTGATTAAAACTAGTAGAACTTCAAAACTGTGGCTACAAGAGTTTAAATTGATGAATTTGGTTCTAGACTTTATTCTGGCAGAGAGAATCGGCGATTGGAATTTTGCACATTAATACAGTCAAGTAAACGATACCATATTTCCATGCTGCTGGACATTTGCTCTACGCCAAATCCGCACAAATATACTTACAACAAATGTTGAGTGTTCAAACGAAAATGTCAAATGAAGACTTCGAAAGGTTCGTCAATAAAGGTTTCTTTACAGTTCGGCGTACAGATGGATTTTTTACCGGTATCTGGACGGACATGACCATAGAGCAGACATTAATGCGATCATCAAAATCCATAGGTGGGCTTACTCATGGACGAGGATTAAGCGAGAGGACGCTAATCAAGTTCATTGCTTGCGCTCCTGGATCCCTACAAATTTGTGAGGCTTTCGAGAAGTTCTCTAGCTGCTTGACTCAGTTTAACGAACAGCACACTGAACTAAGATGCAGTAGAAGAGAAAGGGACTTGCAAGATATTAGTAAATTTCTCGGATGGCTGCGTATCCATAATCCTTTCCGACAGAGCAAAGATTTAATGTCTTTATCCTCTGGTCTAGTAGTGACAAGTTCGGGTGTAAACTGCGATGAAGCGTATGATGTAGGAATGAACTGCTTGAAAGACATCGAAGGAAATAATTTTGCAGATGTTAAATTGAAAAGAAAAAATAAAGTTAAAACTATAGGCTCCGTAGTAAGTGGCATAAATGTGAGATCTGAAGAAGTGCCAATTAATCCTGATCAGCTGTTTAATAGGGTTATTTGTATGTCTCAAGGAACAAATAATCTCAAACAATACTACAACTATGAACTCAGCCCATACCCTTTGTCTTTATTTGAAAACAATAAAATGATAAGAAAGGGAACTAAATCAAGTCTTATGAAAATATTTGAAAAGTGGACAGTTAGCAACAAAGTTTTTGAGAATTTGCCTCCAAAAATATATGTAGTAGATGGAGGGTATCTTTTGCACAGTATTATTTGGCCTGACAAAGTAACATATAGCAGCATCATAGAGAAGTATGTTGACACTGTAATGAAATGGTATGGGAAAGATTGTCATGTTGTGTTCGATGGGTATCCCACCATATCTGTACCACCGTATCTGACTATCCCACCACAAAAGGGGTCGAACATAGCGGAGAAGTAACATCTCTAGAAATGAAATTCAACGTTAATATGGAGTGCTCTGTGAAGCAAAGTGAATTTTTGGCAAATCCAAAAAACAAAAGCCAGCTTATTGAACAGCTCTCTCAAAAGCAATGAAGCAAACATTCCAACCATTGTGGCGGAGGAAGATGCAGATACTGAAGTGGTCGGAAGAGCAATAGATGTTTCCCAGATTCAAAGTGGGAGGCCTGTAGTTGTTGTCGGACAGGATACTGATCTTTTCGTTCTATTGTTAGGGCTACCACAGTGTCAAAATGTGCAACTATTCTTTCACAAACCCTCTGGCACACCATCAACGTACGACTTCAGCAAGATTCGTGAAGAGATTGGTGATATGAAGGAAGTGATATTATTTTTGCATGCTATCACAGGATGTGATACCATGTCTTATTTATTCGGCAAAGGCAAAATTAACGCGTACAAATTGCTAAGTTCATCAAATGATCTCCGCACAAAAGTTTTACAGTTTTATGAAAAACAGGCAGACAAAAATATTCTCAAAGAGGTAGGAGAGGCTTTTGACTTGAAACTACAGTGAAACTCTCTTAAGAAGTTTTCCAAGGGACCGGAAAAAACAAACTTCTTAAGCAGGAAAACTTTACATGTGGGAAAAATTGGGTCAATTTTGGGCTGAGGGACCGAAAAAACCAAACTTCTTAAGCCACGAAACGTCTTAAGTGGGAACTTCTTAAGAGGGTTTCACTGTATATGGATGCACAAGGTCTGCAAGTCTGAATGACAGTAGATATTCAATGTACCTTAAAGCTGTTGCAAAAATGTCATTAAAATCCAAATTTGGATTCCCCCTCTCCAACATGGCATCCCTCTCTCCAACATCTGGTGCTGCTGAACAACACGCCTATCGAACATACTATCAGATTCAAAAATGGATCGGAGATAAGGAAATCAGCGCTACGGACCGGACAGCACTACGGGATGAATTTTAACTGACAACAATGTTATGATAAAATATTTGTCAATATATCTCGAAGTTTATTTTATCATAGATTTAGGCAAGCAGGTACCTCATTTCAAGAGGTGATTAAATAATATTTTAAAAAAAAATAAACTTCAACATAAATTTATTTTTTTGAATTTTGGAAGTAAAATCATTCAATTATTTCTTTTCGAATATGATATAAAAATTGGAAAATTTGTTGAGAACTGACTCCTCAGTATTTAGTCCGTCGTGGTGGATTATTTACTTAAGTCTAACGTGATTCTTATTTACGTGTTATTTCGTTAACATTATAAAAGTAAAACGATTGTTTATTGAACCGAAATGGTTCTTTATTAAAAAGGCCGCGACCAATATAAATCGTGGTGCCGATAAAGTGTTTTTGATACACATTTCTGAGATCGTAATAACTACAGAATATAACCAAAGGATAGGTATAATTTGAATTTACTTGCCAAGTATCAGGGCAGTATATTTAAAAATATGGAGGATTGATAAATCACAAGGAGACTAACCTGTCTAATGACGAAGGAATTATAATCTCGCCTGGATTTACAAATATTCCATGGCTGGAGTGAAATGTTGGAGCAAATACTGTTTTCAGCTGACTACAGTTCAAGGTATTTTGTCGGACTTTGCAACATGAGAAAAACCAAGATTTGTTATTTAGTTAGTTAGTTACTTGAATTTTGGGTCGATCCAAGGGAGGTGAGATTGAGAGCTATAAATGTGTTTTAATGTCCCAATTATGTTTTAATAAATCGATTATTTCTTGTTACTTATCAATAATGTCTATTTTATTTAAAATCCTTCTATTTTAAACTTAAAGTTGTATACCAAAGGCCCTGAGAGAGGATTATTGCTTACCCATCTGCTAGCCTGTTTAATCAACCAGTGGCGCCCCTTTAAAAATAAAGCTGGCAGATGTTATTTCCCTTTTACAAGATAGATAGTTAGATAGAATCAATTATTTTAAATGAATTTTGGTCTATCCATTAAATATTTTATTCTTGGTAACAACATGCTGTACCCAGTGCACTCAAAAAAACCACCGGCACCTGAAGAAGTTATAAACTTAGTTTCCTGCAACTGCAAAAAGGCTTGCAAAAATAATTGTAGCTGCTTTAAAGCATCACTTGATTGCACAGAAATGTGCGGGAGCTGTGGCGGATCATGCAGCAATGTAACTTTGGTTAAAGTCGAGGAAAATGAAGAACTTGTCATGGAAGTTTAGGATATCATAAAATTAAGATACCGCAATTATTTTGTTCTAAAATAACATCTTTAAAAAATATTACATGCATTTTCAAACCAAAAACTATTTAAAATACCTATTTTCGCTGAATACTTATTATTATTTGAAACAAATTTAAAAAGTGAGGAATTTAGGTTTCACCGAGACTCGATTAGTTTTATTTATAGAAAATGCAATAGTGTACCTTAAAGATAAAAAACACTCTCACTATACAACAATATTTGCATTGCAACGCCGCGCCGGCCGGCCCCACCTCGACCGAACCCGCCATGATAATCTCGCTGGATCTCCAACAAAGTAAGTACTATTTTAAAGGTAATAATAGGGGCTACAACTTTTGTGGGAAATATTTTTTCATAAAATGTCGGCGTAAAAAGTTATGTGACAAAAAGTAAAATTACTTGCCAAAAAATATACAAATTTTTACCTTATCATACGAATTACAAACAAACGGTAAAAGTTACGACGAAAGTTAACTGGACATTAATTGTAGACAATGTTACAGCAAAGAGAATAAAATAATTGCAAACCGATATGTTGTTTAGTAATCGAGATAGAAGCGATTTACGAAACCCTTACACTTTTCATGTTTGGGGTGGCACAGGGGGGGAAGCAAGGGGGGTAGGGGCGGGGACTTTATGCTACACACTTGTCTAAATGGTAGTAGTCGATGGGGAAAAAATTAGCTTTATACTATTTAGTTCCATCTAAAAACACAGGCTGACTGGACTATTAAGGTTAAACGTCACGAACGTTGTAATCTACGCATTCACAGATAGCGCCAATTAATTTTTTTATGTTTTTAATACTTTTTGCACGTTTTGCTTTAAAATATTGGGGTGAATTAATTGTTTGCGCCCGTACATATTCAATATGAATATAAATACATAGTTTTGTCCATAAACAAACCCAAATCTTTCAAGAAAGGCTGAAAAATACAATATTGGATTGAGTCACGGATACAAAATTGAATCTTTCAGCCTCTCTTGAAAGATTTGGGTTTATTTATGGACAAAACTATTTATTTATATTCATATTAAATACGTACGGGACAATTAATTTACCGTAACCCGTCTGCTTGGTTCAATATATTCGCACCTTACAATCCGGAAGCCTCAGTTTCGCGAAAAATCAGAAACCGTCACTTTGGATCAAGATTGTAAAATATCTACGCAAGATAGCTTTCATATTTCAAAGACAATAAGAAGCATTATTTTGTTCTCTTTCTGGTTAAAATAAAAATACATATATTTGAATTAGAGGAAGAGAGATATATAGCTTTTAAAATGTAAGGTCGCTCGGGACGTTTTTGGTCTTATGAAAGTATAATGCGATTACGTGTTTTGGGATGTATTTATTCCTAAACAAGCAGACGGGTTAATATTTTAAAGCATAGCGTGCAAAAAGTATTAAAAACCTGAAATAATTTAATTGGCGCCATCTGTGAATGCATAGATTATAACGTACCTTACATTTAACCTTAACCCCTCCGCAACGTAAGCAGATATAAGCGTTAGAAATAGGACAGCAGTCAAGTACAATAAGCGTGTTTATACGTCAGCGCGTGTGTTTCAATAGAAATCGTTCTAACTCCGTTATTGTTTTAGTTACATCCCTAAACCAAAAAGTAAAAGGTCGATAGTAGATCAAGCTGTACATCCCTATCAAGTTGTCTATAGAAATACATAACAGGAATCAGCTGTCAGTCGTGTAGTTGACAAAAATATTTGCCTGCCCAAATTTACTACCTGCGCACAGTGGTCCCAAATCCCAATCTAGCTAGACAAAAATATTTTTCAATGGTATATGATGTAAAAGGGTCACAATATAATTAAAAAAATACTTTCAAAAATTTACATTTATTTTAACCATTGTTACAGAATTTTCAAAGTAAAATAAAATATTAATAAAATGTTTATGGTAGAATGGTTCAAAAAAGTCACGCCAATGTGTTTATTTTAAGTAATTACTTTAAAAAAATTATAACCTGTACAGAGATGATTTTTTTTTATGAACTATATCGAGTCACTATAGTCACTATCGCCACTACTATTAAATGATAATTCACCTGTAGTGGCACTGTTGACAGACTTCTGCACTTTCTTCGCTGGCACTTCTGATCGATTGATTGATTTAAAAAAAAAATTGTATGAGGGGTAAATTTTGCCCTTCTCTCTTTGGCCTCATTTCGTATGTTAAAATATTGCTGCTTGGTGAATTTATTGTTAACAGAGCACGAGGGATTTTGCAATATTTTTGGGTTTTTTGTGCATTTTTGAAGTCGCATGTGTCCATAACACCATCCCAAAATAAATTTTTGATACAAAAAAAATTAGATAAATGCTTTTTCTGTACCTGTCAGTTAAAATAAAATATTAAAAAATATGTTTATCATACTTTATAACTGTTTGTTCAAGAACCGTTTTCTATAAATCGTCAATCGATCTCCATTTTTTTTTCTTCTGTGATCATACACAATACGAAAAAAAATAATATTATTGTAGAAAAAATATCAACCTATACCTCCTCATATTCACATTTTTGTAATAAGGTTAATTTATAGTGTATTAATAATTTTTAAAACTACATAAATCAATCAACTTTGAAATTATTTTTACACATTAAAATAGTTGGTAATTATTGAACAAAAAATATAATGCATAACTACAATGTTTTAACTATGACAATTTTTAAAAAAAAGTTGAAAATTTTGTGATTTTATTGGTAATATATGATTTTTTATAACACCAAATACACATAAAAACGAACGCAAAAATAATTCCGATTCATAACGCGGAGACAAGCCGCATCGGACGGTCGTCCGTGGCGCTTTGTTCTGTAAAGTAGTATTTCAAAATTAGGACTGTAGTAGTGCAAATTGAATATATGTACACTATAACTTGAATGACCACAATCCATTAAAGGTCGTTCGCTAATTTGTAGTATATAAGTCGAAAGGAATCAGAAAACGGGCATGGTTTAACGACGCTGTCATTGCTATGATAAAACCTTCCGATATAAGTCCAACAAATTCGTAGGCGCATAAAATACAGTAACCACTCGATGATCGGTTCATACAGTAATCGGTTTACGAAACCTTTTTTCTAATTCTTTCCCTTATATATTTTTTAAATATATTGTTTACCTCATAATAATCGTAACATTTTAATTTCAGAATATTATTAACATTTTTGTTTGATACCAAATTCTGCTTTATTAAGATTTCCTAGATGTACGTATAAATTTATTTGCATAACGTTAAGCGTGTTGATTTGGAAATGACTTCGGTAGGCGAAAGAGATATAAATAAAAATAACCAATAAAAATATGAATAAAAATAAAATAAATTGGTTTTTCGATTTAAAAAATATAAGAATGCTTGCAGAAAAGTCAATAGATGTCGCGTATTAAAATAAAATGGATAAAAATTTATCCAGACACTATCTAGATTGCATTTAGTTCGAGTTGAATCTTGCAATCATATATAAAGATAGCAGCCAATAATATGTGCGTTAAGAAAATGAAGATAATGTTGGTAGTTCTTAGTCGAAGTATGATACAGTTAAAAATGATTTCATATGGGTTCCGTAGCTCAATCGGTAGAGCTCTTGCCATGTAAGCAAAGGGTCCTGGGTTCGAGTCCCAGCGGAGCCAATATCTTTTCTGATTTTTCTGTCTCATATTTTCGATCGAGTTTCGCTAATATTGTCTTCATTTAATTAAATAAAAAATATGGATTTAATAAATTTTTTTTTACAATTAAAAAAATTAATAATTTAGCAGTTTGATTAACCCGAAGGATCCGACCAACTGTATACGTAGTTGAAAGGAAATTCTCATGTGGGCCGACCCACTGTATTAGTAGTTTTGAGAATTCGTCATGTTCATCTCTAAATATTGAGATAATTTACTAGTAAATGTTCGTAGTAAAAGATTCATATTATAAAACCAAGTGTTTTGTACCATGTCCTTTAAAGAGAAAGACCTTTTTACTTACAGTTATTTTTTAAATTAATTTTTTCATCATAGCGAACCTTTCAAATTACGTCGAAGTTTTTTTGGACCGCATACAGTCTCGTCTTGCGCGTCGATGTGTTAGTGCGTGCCGGTACCGAGCAAGCGTGCTTACATTGATATCGTTTATTGCGGTGCACATTATTTCGCGAGGTCTTATCTTTTTATGGCTGATAATAAACTGATTGAGATGAGTTATGTCCTTTGTCGGCTTCATGAGATCCGTGTAGATATTTACGTGAAATTTGAAACCTACGATTTTATTTATGAACATTTATTATTTCGGTAACTTTAAAAATATCTCATTGCGGTCCATATTCTTTCGTGGCCCATGTTTTATTATATTAAATAATTTCAGACAAGTATATCAGTGTACAGTGGGTTTATAATTCTTAAAAATGGATAACGAAGATATCGAAAACTATGTGTTAGATTGCGATTCGGAGTTCTCCATGAGTGATGAAGAAGACTACATTCCAGAAAATTTGGAGAGTTCCGATGAATCAGAAAACGAAGATAATGAAATTAACAATTCTGGATTGGACGACCATTTATCCTCTGATATAAATTTTATGAATTTCTCGCCAGTATGGGAAAGTGCAATAAACTTCCAACCCGATGTACACAATTTCAACCAACAATCTGGTTTACGAGATTGTGAACTCCATCCGGAGAGTAGTGAAATTGACTTTTTTGAGCTTTTCCTAAATACAAATGTCGTGGGTTGCATTACAACCGAAACCAATAGATATTTTACCACTGTAAAGTCACAAAAAGTATTTGTTCCAAATTCAAGTTTACACAAATGGAAAGATGTTGATACAGAGGAGATGTACGTATTTATTGCCCTTACTGTGCTTATGGCAAGAAGCAAAAAAGGGAAAATTCGTCAATATTGGACACTGGACAAGTTGATTTCATCCCCAATATTTGGAGAAACCATGTCAAGAGATCGCTATATGTCAATTCTGAGCATGCTCCATTTTTCAGATAACGAAAAACAAAAAAAAGGCGATACGACCTTCAAAATAAGAAATTTTGTAGATATGGTATGCGGCCAATTTAAAAAGTACTTTTATCCGTTCGAGAATTTGTGTATTGACGAATCGCTGGTGCTATTCAAAGGAAGATTATCGATCAAACAATATCTTCCAGCAAAAAGACATAGATTTGGCGTAAAACTATTTGTTTTATGTGATTGCAAAACCGGTTTTGTTTTACAATTTGTTATTTATTGTGGCGCCAAAACAAACATAGACATACCAAATATGGATGAAGGCATATCAAAGCAATTGTTGGTTTCTGGAAAAGTTGTGGTTTCGTTATTAGCCGATTATTTAGGAAAGGGACACACAGTATACACGGGACAACTGGTACACGAGCCCTTTTTTATTTAGTTATTTACACAATAAATACACTAATGCGTGTGGCACTGTTAAAAAAACCCGAAAATGTTTACCATCATTTGGAGATGTAAAAAAAGGAGATGTGGAAAGGAAGAAATCTGGATGCCTACTTGCAATAAAATGACACGATAAGAGGGATGTTCATATGCTCACTACATCACACAATGATTCAATGGTAGAAACAGGAAAAGTAAATTGGAAAACAAAGGATCCAATAATAAAACCCAATTGTGTTGTAAATTATAATAAGAATATGGGGGGTGTAGATAGGTCGGATATGTTGATAACATTTGTGCAATGTGTTCGTAAAACCGTTAAATGGTATAAAAAAAATGCGTTTCGGACAATCGATGTAGTTTTAATAAATGCCCACGCGATGTATAAATACACAACTAAAAAAGAAGTAAGCCTAACAGATTTTCATTTAGAAGTCATAAGGCAACTAATTCAAAAACATCACATTCCCGGCTCAACAAAAAGAGTTAATCGAGTTGGTGAATATCCGCTAAGGCTAACTGCCAGATATTTTCTGTCGGATGTTCCACAGTCTGCGAATTCGAAGAGAAAAACAGTTTACCGGGAGTGTTATGTTTGCAAACACTCAATGCGAAATCCAAAGCGTCGAGTTCAGACACGTTATTGGTGTTCACACTGCGAAATTGCGTTATGCCCCACTACCTGTTTTAAAATATATCATACTGTACAGAAGTTTTAATTATTAAAAGTGTCCGCCGCGCCTAACAATCTTATGGTGACCCTATCTAATATAGACATGGTGTCGCGTAAGTGTATGTGTGATCACCGGAAAAAAATGACTGCGTAGTAAGAAATCAATAATTGTAATCAATGTGTAAATAAACCTCCAGATAAATCTTGATAATGTGATTGCCAAAAGTATATTATTTATGTAAAAACAAAAAATTCTTCGATATTACAATGAATAAATAAACTGTGAGTGATTATAATTCGGGTGGCTGCATTTTTAAGGTAAATTTTCGTTTATATTTCACATAACACCTAATCAGAAAGCAAAAACCTAATATTAGATTTGTAAATATAACAATTCAACATTTAAGAATGCATTAAAACAAAAATTTTAACTGAAAACTTGGTTTGTGAAGCTGTATGATTTTTAAAACAAAAACCCAAAATAAAAAAACACAACAGAAATTCATGCCGTTCCAGGCAGCCAATTCAGTAAAATCCTTCTCGGTGCCTAAGGGTTAATAACTTAGTAGCAACGAACTATTTTGGCCTGCACATTTCGTTTATATAACGCTTCATCAAATGCTGCAGACGGTCCAGGGACATTTATATCTGATTACTAATATTTTTTTGTATTAAATACCCACATACAAGCCCAATATCCGTGTTGTCCTAGTTTTTCGAAGCAAGCATGTATTTCAACGGGTCCATTTATTATTTTATTAAAAAAGTGAGTGTCATATTTCACATTTCGAACGGTTTCACAAGGGCTGTGCAAATACATAAATGGTTAAATATTATTATTCATAATTTAACTCACGTATGCGTCCTTGGTTTTTAACAAATTTAAATAAGTTTATTATCTTTTTTCAGTATATGCGTAAAACTACTACCTGGCTGAGTACACGGAGTGGCTCGGGGTTTTAAATGGTTTGGTTGTTTTTGGAAGTTGTGATGTTGAGAATTCTAGTTTACCTGAAAACTGGGTGTAGTTTTAAGGTGGAAATAATAATTTTTTTTTTACATGAGCTCCACACAGGAGAATTAAAATAATTTACCTCAGGGCCTATGTCATCTTTGGGCATGCTGTGTAGTGGGTTTTTTTAAGGAAAAGAAGGAGAGGGGAGTTCTGGGAAGGAAAAAGGGTTTAAGGGGTAGGTAGGAATCTGGGGTTCAGTGTGTCCTGGTCATCCACCTCCAAGACCTAGACGAACAGCACCCCATGAACCCGGGCACTCCTGCTAAATCACTAAACGTAGCGAACCACTTGGGGTGACCTATGGCAGAGGTGTTGGTTATCCAATAAACGTTCCCGGGGCGGCGGTACCCATTCCCGCCTCTCAAATTGAAAATTAATGCTAAGAATTGAAAAAGCTTTTTTAAACATTGGTTTTACGATACAAATAATTTTTTGATTCATCTCTTCCTCGGGCATCTCCGACTTCTTCAGCCATTGTCTTCGTGTTATCAAATTATTACTATTAAAAGACAGTTACATGCAGCACCAGTACCAGATTGTTACTATGCTGTCTCGATGAGACTATAGAATGGAATTTGAAATTTTTATTTATTTATACGCCTAAAAGACGTTTTTCATAAAAGTGATAAAGTAAATCATTATATATAGCGCATTGCAGAATATCTTTATTTCATAGTAAATAATAATAATAATGCATAACAATAATACAGGCGATACCCCGATACAGGCGAACCCTAGTGGGGTTAATAATTACATGCTAAAAATATATGTATATAAATTGTGAAGAAGCAATAAATAAATAAATAGATAAAAAATATAAAATTATTTGGCGGGCACATAAAAAATAATATTATGATATTATTTTATTAATCAATTCAGTATTAAACAGCGATTCATAATAACAATATTATTAATCGCTGTTTAGTACTGAAGTGATTAATAAAATAATATTATAATATTATTTTATGATTAATCACTTTAGTAAGTGAGTTTTATGTTTTTTTTTTCTTCATCTTATAAAACCTATTTTTTGAAGTGAAAATTCTATAGCTCCGCTGTGATTTGGATTTCGGATGAAATGGAAATGACGATTACCGCATCTGCAACGCATCAACTGCGCTCATTGGCCGCTTTGATTATGATGTCATTTTTAAAGACTCCTATTGGTTGAGATATGAAACGGAAATTACATTAGGTCTGCGCTCATTGGTCGCTTTGATTGTGAACTCACTTTTCAAGATTGGTTGAGATTGTTTTGGTAAAGTTTCGCTTCTACCGCATGTAAATTGCACTCGAATTTTTTCTATGGCTACCTACTGTAAAAACCTAAACTTTCAAATAAATAAATTTATTTTTCCACCGTGTTTATATTTCCATGGTGTGACAGCCCTAACAATCCAGCGAGACATTTTTTCTCGCTTGGGCGGGCATATGCACGTGTCTTTCTGGGTTGGAAACCTTTAAAAAAATCCCAGAATTTATGGAATATTGCGTACATATTGTAAAATGTGGGAATATTTGTATACATGTGAAATAAATCAATACACCTCCAATATTAATGTCATGTTGAGAAGATGTAGATTATTAAAGAACTTGATTAACTTTTTGTCGTTTATATTTTTTTAATTAAAAATAAACAGATTTTAGTATTAAAACCCCATAAACAAATGGCAATTTACTTTTAAAACCATACTATTTGAATCGTGAATATCCGTCAGTTTTTAAAAAGCAATTAATTTTATTTTTGTAATTATTTATCATCACAATAGGGAATCTCAAGGGAAATTTCCCCACGTTATAGGGAAAAATCGATATTTTGCAAGTAACGAATTCGGTAAAGACATATTTGTTCTTTTTTAATTTGTGTTCGGGAATGATCGTTTAACTTCGGATTTTTACGAGCAGATACTAAGGTCAAATCCATGTCAAGTAACAAAGTTTAATAACATTTTGCGGAATCGACTTAAAATGCGACGAGGGCGACATAAGCGACATTTTTTTAAACTATTTTGTCAAATTTCGATAAAATCCATTGCCCTGCTTGGCTCTTAATAATGAAAGCTAGAGCTTCCTGGGGTGAATACGGGATTGGTTTAAAATTGTTATTCTTCATAATGTGTTTCATCTTTGTAGCTCGTTTAGGTGAAAAGTCCGTCGCCTGATGAATAATTTTGGCAGCATCCCGCTTTCCATGTGACTTTAAGCTGGTTTGAGTAGCATGAGAGAGCTCTTGTGGACTTAGGGAATTCAGAAGACATTTAATTTTTCTGGTTTTACTTTTCGAGGAACATAAATCAAATTCTTTTTCTGGCCTACCACGTGACCCCTCGTCCCACAATAACACAGTAAGAACAAAAACTGCGTTGAGCCATTTTGTGTTTTTTGATTTGAATTTTAGCGTACTTCTTCCGACATCAATCCATTTTTTGTGAAAATTTCATTTTCAAAATCCATTTTTAACAGAAATGAACCGATTTTATTCATTAATTTATTATCTTCGAAACGTGAAATTTTTTTTCTTTAGTAAAATTTGTATATTTTCATAAATACTCTCCCTTGTTTCAACACAATTCATCTCTGAAGTGCTTCGCTCTTCTAACATCTCCAAAATATCTGAACGATAGATCGTTGGAACAGGCTCTGTAAAAGACAAAAGAGCACGTAAGCGCAGACGAATTATATAAAACAATATAGATAAAGAATGGTTTTATATGAAAATTATTTCGTTCAGAGGCACGATTTTGCACGATTAATTGAAAGTTTAATCAAACTTTGGAAAATAATTGTAAATATTAACACAGGTTTCATAATTTTTCAATTAATAATAAAAGTAATGTTGAATAAGCCAATTATTAAATACTTAAATACATTTGAAAGAACATACCATGTACTTCAATTTTCATCTTTACGTAATTTCTCTCCAATTTCAAATAACACCACTAACGACCGAACAGCGTGCACACCCGAAAGCGTCTGGCCGCCGGGCGGCCGACTGGCACCTTCAAAGTGTCGTGTTTACAACGTTGCCACGTATCGTGCGTATTGTTTTAATTTTTTTATCAATGAGAACATAATACTACGGACTGTTTTCAATGCTGTGAGTATAAATTTGAACACAAATAAAAACATCGTTAAAATCTTTTTGTCTTGCTAGTTTCCTTCAAGGGAACTACTGTGCGGCGGCTCGTCCGCGCTCGACATTTTTAATTTTTATTAAATATTTTTATATGAAATGATAAAAAAGTGAGGTGACAAAAGTGTTTATTACACATTTATACAATAGAATAAGTATTGTTGTTAACATAATCTGTGATTTTAGTACCGTTTTCACATAAAAACATCACGTGAGTCATTTTCACATTTTTTTAATGTTTGCATTCTAAATTTTAATATTTACAAATGTTAATATTTATTTGTAATATAATAATTCGAAAGCTTATTTTGTAACCTGTCTAAAACAGTTTTTACTATTCGGCTACGTTCAGAAATGTTTCATTTATAGAGCTTTAATTGTAAAGCGGTAATAATACAAAGTTTTCGTAAAATGTCATTTCGTTTAAGACACCAAAAGCTAATATTCTCGAAAATTCGGAGGGGTTAAATCAATTACAGTATTTTTATTTTTTCTCTGGGTTGTTAGACTGAAATTTTTTTGATAAATGAAAAATGAGTTTATGTTAATAGATTAGCTCTATACTTTTCAGTTCATGTATATATTTTGTTTGTTAATCTGTCTGAATATTATGTTTAAATTTACCATTAGGGTTAGATTTATAAATGTTTATTTTTTTCTGAAATTAAATGCATTTCCTGGGGGAGTGTTAAGAATAGTGACATCTATGAGATAAATACTGTAGTTAATCACATTGATTTAATTTTTCTTAGCTTTTCTCTCTCGCATTAACCGATACTTAGACCCTGTACTGCCCAGGCGAAGTCCGGGCCAAAATTAGTTACAAAAAGTGTTGATTTCATTGTTACTCAAAAGTGTTTGTAAATAAAACGAATCTTCATTAAAAAAGTGTTTTACAATAAAAAAAGTCCACCACCCTAGATGAAATTGAAGTGACTTGACAACTTTCTTTTTCGTGAATTTTTGCAATGTTGTCATAGTTATTCTGTTATCCGGGGCGGAGACAAATCCAACAAATCAAAGATCATCAAAATCGGTCCAGCCGATCTCGAGTTATAAATAGTGTAACTAACCCGACTTTGTTTTATAAAACCTTTCTAAAACAGTTTTTACTATTCGGCTACATTCAGAAATGTTTTATTTATAGAGCTTTAATTGTGAAGCGGTAATAACAAAAAGTTTTCGTAAAATGTCATTTCGTTTGAGACAGTTTAACCTCTAAGTGATGCTTTTTTAGTGAATTTTCGTGAAATGGCCTGGCCACTCAGAGGTTAACCTTTCCTGGTCTGTAATGCGTAAATACTACACATTGCTTCTTATAACTTTTATATCTCTATAAATATAATGAATTCTGGATTCAGATTTTAGGTATTCCTCCGTTATACATTTACACACTGAATTAAAAAATAGTATTTTAAATAATTAGCAAATTTAATTCAAAATCAGAGATATTTTGTTAAATATCGGGAATAAACCACAAATACAATCAACCGTGTGCCAGTGTGGACCGTGATACGCGAAGAGTGTGCGGGGGGAGATGACACGCTATGTGACGTCTTGCTCTACTTTGCTATACGGGAACACGAGAAACAGAGACCGCCGTGTTGTGTTTCGACCGTCGATACCTAGTAGTAATACTAGTAGTACTCGCGTAGTAGCTAAACATACATAGCTGTATGTATGTATTGGGTAGCAGCCCAGCGCCCAGCGCCTCAGTCGTTCGCGGGCAATCCTTTGAGATGGTCTCCTCGCCCGTTTTTTGAGCAACGGACGATGGTTTTTTCATGTTTTCAGCAATTAAATTACAATTATTATCACTTGTAACAGAAATTACGAAAAACAAAAGCGATTAGCTATGAATGTTCATATATTTCCGATATAAAATCGATGATTTTAACATGTGAATTGATTACACAGCACTGGAGCGCGCGTATTTTTTTAGCACAGTAAGGGAAAGGTTAAGGGCTTAAATGGCGAATTTCGGAGGGGTTAAGGAAAGGATTTAATCATTCCGGCCCACCCATTTCATCACACAAGAGAAGTCACAACAAGAGATGGAGAAGTCACAACAAGAGACGGAGAAGATACAACAAACAAGAGACGGAGAAGTCACAACAAGAGACGGAGAAGTCACAACAAGAGATGGAGAAGTCACAACAAGAGACGGAGAAGTCACAACAAGAGACGAAGAAGTCACAACAAGAGACGGAGAAGTCACAACAAGAGACGGAGAAGTCACAACAAGAGACGGAGAAGTCATAACAAATTATGGATGAGTCACAATAAGAGATGCACTACGGGAAGGGAACAGTGTAATAAGTAAATGGGAAAAAATTTTAATTTGAATTTTTTCAGTTTATCGTAAAACATGCATTTTTTTCATGATTAGTGTAACTTTCGCATTTTTCCACCAAAAAAAATGCTGCATCCCATGGTTAATGACCTAAAATATTTATAAAAGCTTCAACCACACATTAAAACTTTAAAAGACAAATAATTTCTCAATCTTCAGTTACCTTATAAGGGGGCATACATTAATTACGTGAACTCAAAGGGGGGGGGTCCACAAAAATCTCACGTTAGGGAACGTACCCATACTACGTGACCAACTATTTGCAATTTTTAACCCCCCCCGGTGAACAAAAACCTAAGCAACCCGCCGCTCATTTGTATGGAGCGTGACATTTTGAAGACCCCCCCCCCCCCTAAACGTGTCACGTAGTATGGGTACGTTCCCTTACTTGAAAAAAATATACGAAGTGGCCCAAATTTATCTCACCAAGTGGGGAGGGGTCTAGATTGGAAAAAAAACTGCTCACGTAATTAATGTATGCCCCCTAACATGGCTTGATGAATCTATATTTTTTATGCTAATGGCACAAAAAAAAGCAATAAACGTAAATTCCTTCTAACAATAATGCTGCAGTTCTTTCTTACACATGAAATTATGGTGAGACATACAATGTACATATTCTGCATCTCTCTCACTGGCCCACTGAGCTCCCTGTAGAGCCGTGATGGAAATTCTGAGAGTGGGATATAGTTACAAGGATAATATTGATGTGTGAGTGAGTCCCAACCTGTAACTGTAATTCCCGTCCGTGTCAACCAACTTCACTTGTTGCTACGGCCACTTCCGCACTCAGACTTTAACCTGTCAAAGGCCCGCAAATTCCAGGAAAAATACGGAAATTTCGTAACGAAACACGATTTTGAATTTTGAATTAAATATTTTGTTGATTAATTTTGAGCTATCGTATATTTCATTGACTGAAACACGTTCCTAGAACAATAAACTATGCACCAAAACAACATTACTTGCGTTAATTACGTAAATTAATAGGTTTTATGATGTTTTAGTCGAGAAACACGCGTCAATATTGACAGCTTCAATTTGGGCCAAAAATGACATTTCGATTCCACAGATAAAAATCATTTTAAAATAATCTGGTGTTGTCGGGTGAATGAAACTAGTGGCTATATCATCAATGATGTTGGCGCAAGCGATTCTGACCTTGTTTTCATACAAATTCTGTACATAGAAGGGTCAAAATCGCAAACTTTTTTATTTCGAAATATTTTTTTCGCGCATGCGCAAAAGCTGCGCGCAAATGAGCGTGTCCCGCCGATTACAGGTTAACACTTCAAGAACGCCAACATAATCCATGCATTCTTAAACACTAAATAACAATAGTCGAAAATGAGACAAACGGTGAACGTATGTCTGTGTCTGCATCCTCCCAAAGGAAACATGTAATCATTATCATACATCTCCCTCACACTAATAAAGAAAATACAACGCCATTCCCGTCGCAGTGCCGTAATCGTAGGAATTTCAAAATTGTGCAGTTCTACAGAGTTCTTTCGGTAACAAAAAAACTCCCGATAGAAAAGGGCAATCAGGCCCCGAATAAGTAACAGTTCACAATGATTTAGGGCCAGTTGTTTCGGAAAACCTGAACAATCGTTCAGATTCTTCTTGATTTTTCAAATGTAACGCAATCATTCCGTTGATTTTTGTCAAATCAGAATTGGGTTGTTTCAAATTAAATTTAACATTCGTTACATTCGAAAATTTCACACAGTGTTCCACGCCGAATCGGACTAATTATTCCAGAGAAATCAAAAGGAATATTTTTTAACGCTTGCAACACTCACAAGTTGTTTATGAAATTCGTCGCCTGTCAGAGTTTACCGGCCTTTATCGTAAGCCGTGCGTAATGTTTATCTACAAATAAAACATAAACGCTTAAGAGTGAGTGCTTTTTTATTAGTATTCAATTAATTACATGTACAGTTAAGTTAATATGGTAACATGCAATCGTATTACTTAAATATTCTTCCTTTTTAGATCAATTTTATGAGTCTCCGGAACAGCTACAGTTGAAATGCTCAAATGTCGCCAGAACCATATAGGAAATGAATTAAATTCCTATGGAAACTATAATTAAAGCTCACCATATGACTGCCAAACGTGTACATGCTATGCTTGATCACAAACACATCGTGAAATACAGGTTAGTTGTGTTTTATACTTTATTTGACAGGCTTGAAGAGGATCCTTTTTTGCGAATAAAATATCTTATCAAACAACGTCTGATACGATTGTTTAAAGTGTATAGTTAATTAATACAATTAATAAATATGCAAACAATGTAATAATATCGTTCGGTCGGTTTGTTGTCGTTTGGTCATATGTCATATTCTATCAGCAGTCTCCATACGGACACTTCGGAGCGCCGCTTCAGACCGCCGCGTAGGCGCAGTAAGGTCTCGCAGTGAATCTTTACTAACTTCTCTCACGGCGCGGCGGCGTGGCGCGCTCCGAAGTGTACTTGTAGTTTTATTTATAAAATGCTAACGTATTACAATTACATTATGATTCTTGTTTTAGGGTCATTGCAGTCCAAATAAGAAATGCATATGTTCTGGAGGAATACAACAGAATTTACGATATTTTGACGAGTCTGCGTTTTGGATACTGGTTGTAGGTACCTCCAAGCAGAACCAAATGATAGAAGAACCAAGGAACTATAGTGGTTCACCAATACTGAAATGTAATGTATACACGTGAAATGCATAAATGGTTTTCCTCAGCAAGAACCATTGCATAATGTACTTTTAATTTGATGTAGGTACATTGTTTTCATATTACTGCTTGTCATAATAAGATGGCAGATTAGGTTTCGCGTCGTTAACCCGCATAAATCAAATAATTAAATATAATTTCTGACTTATTATACATATACACATATACTTATTACTTACAACTTTTATAACGAAGAAGTTTTACTTATATAAATAAATAAACATTTGAACTGACATGGTTTCGTTTTATTTTGTACTTAAAATAAAGTTGTAACATTGAACACAAAAGGATTTTTATTACCTATAAAATACTGTTCATATTAGGTATGACTTTGTAAATTTAATACAGCTATGATTAGAGGTAATTAACTCAAGATTCCTTTACACAACATATTTTAAATGTTTTATAAAGACATGTGTTTTAATCGCCTTATTAGTATCAGGTAAAGATTTATGTTAATATGCTAGGTCATGACTCCAGTTCCCAAACTGCAATTTTCTTTGTGAGGGTTGAACCAGTTATATATAGAATATTGTGATGGCGCCAGTCCTTTATTCTGTATTTATGAACTCTACTGTGGCCCGAAGCGCTGTTTTTAATTTAGGTACTTAGCCAAAAATCATGTAAGTATACAATTGTAACACACTCAACTTCTTTTATATCTTTTATGAAATCGGAAGTTGACAGAAATCAGAAGGAACCTTCAGTTGTCACCACGTACATACAACAAAATCTCTATGTTCTCAAGGTAAATAATCAGGAAAGATTGGGAAAAATGTCAATCACGGGGAAAAGATTTCTTTTATTATGAATTATTGTAGACTCATAAATTATTCTAGGATAAATATAACACGAATAAGATGGCAATAGATTGTAACATCATCGGTTTACACAAGTATTTTTTTCAATGTTTTCACCAGTGTTTACGTCATTTTCAATCTCTGAAATAAACGATTTTCGACAATATTATACATCGAAAAGATATCTAAACTTGTTCTTTTACCATTCTGAAGTTTTGATCGTTATGTTTTATTTACGTTTTATGCAAAAACAGTCCAGCCATAATCACTAGTTTCGGTAGTGCATAGTGCCACAGAGCTGCACAAGCTGTCAGATAGCAAAGTTTCGCACGTCTGCGCATGCGCCCTCAATCAATTTTCCACTAACCGCCGGAATTCGAGCGGTTACATTTCCATCAAATTTGACCTGAAATTTCACTCGACGAACGGTGAAACAACCCAAATTTCGTTGATTGACGATTCATTTGCGATTTGACGGTTCATCAGACGTGATTTTTTCCGAAACAACTGGCCCTAAGTGTTCTTAATAAATCGTCAAAAGTTTGTACATTAGCGATCTGCAGTTGTCTTAAGAGTGGGTTATAGGGGCAGAATGGTTATTTTCTGAAAAACGGCTTAATACTATCTTTCATGTGTCATTCTCAGACTTGATATTTTTTGTTACCAAATAATGGACCTTTATTTTTCAATCAGCTTATTTTTTTTGTAATTGATGTAGGCATTCGACCATGAAAAATAAAAACATTGATACACCATACAACCCATTTTTTAAACTTAAATCTATGATTGTCGCATTAATAATGATTTTACACAATATTTTTAATTTAAAATATATACATAATACATACATCTGTAGAAGTACGGCCTCGTATTATCGTGATATCTGTAAATATTAACAATTAAATAAATACTTCATTTTACATCAAATTCTAACAGATATTATATTCTCCTGGAAGGCAAGCCCTCATCGACTCTAATCCAATCCATACTCAGGGCACAGATATAATCCCTTCTACAGAAATAAAGTTTCTAGGTTTCACTATAGACAATAGTCTTTCTCTTGAATCACAAATTTCAAAATCTGTAAGTTCAGGCTTTTTCCATCTAAGACAGATAAAATCAATCAGGCGTTGCCTTCCCTCTGATGGAGCAAAGTCACTCATAAATTCGTTCGTTGTCTCACGTATGGACTATTGTAATAGTGCGTATGCTGGCTTGCCTAAAAAACAATTCAATAGAATCCAGTCCGTTTTTAATGCTGCGGCGAGAATGATTTTTGGTGAATCTAAGTATTGCCATATAACCCCGCTTCTAAAGGATCTTCATTGGCTTCGATGCCCTGAAAGAATAGAGTTCAAGATCTGCTTAATGACCTTCAAAGCATTGCAAGGAATGGCGCCATCCTATATATCGGAACTATGTGTCCGACAAAACTTAAGCGATAGGCAGCTTACTCTAAGGTCAGCAGATCTAGATGTTACTAATCGTTTAATCGAACTTTCTAGGTCAATTCGAGCCGTTTACTATGATCGATCTTTTCGTGTAACTGGCCCGCTCATTTGGAACAAACTTCCATCAGCTCTTACTAATATCCAGAACATGGCTGAATTCAAAAGAGCTTTAAAAACAAACTTATTTAAAAAATCATACCTTTCATGAATTTTAACTCCTTTTCAATCTACTATAATAAGCCATGTTCCTCAAGTTTCTGGTAATTGTTTGGTTTCGATTACCTCCTTACTATAGTTTTATGTGCACTCTGAATTTGTATTATTTCTAAATGTTAACTGCCTCCTGTTCTATATAATTTAGTTTAAATGATTCTTGTTGAATGGCACCGTGATGGTTTATCATTAAATATTGTCCTGTGCCAAAACAGCACTCACTATTGTTGTTAATATTGTTCTTTAGGAATTGCTTTGTATATTTTTGTATATTCGTTATTTCACATTATTTAATTAATTTTTTAAGGACTCGTAAGGAACACTGTAGGTTAATTTTAAGTTTATTATAATTAAGCGCACTTGAAGTGAAACATCACAAAACTGCGCTATATAAATACTACATTATTATTATTATTATTATAGCTTCTTGCTTATTCCGGGAGAGAAGCCCCGGCAGCAAGTAGTGAAACTCTACGCTCCTGGTTTTATAGCGTATATATTTTGAAAAATGCCATCAAAATGCTTCATTAAGGTTGTCATACCAGCAAATCAGGATTCCGATTTCGACTGCAGCGCTCATAAAACATCAGCGATCGCGAGCGGACGCTTTTGAATCTAAATGTCATCTCGCCGGTAGCCGTGTTTCACGTACCTAGTAGGTCACGCGGAGTTTGTTTCGGTTCAGATATGGTATGGTTCAGATAAAGATGTCGGATTCTCACTTCCTGATTTTTTTCCGTAAAAGTTGTTATTTATAATTTGTTTACCGAAGTGTGTAAACATAAATAGATGCAAGTTAAATGCGTAAACACAGTACTTAGGTATAAAGTAGATACTAACATGAAAAACAATTTTTATATATATTTTTTGCTTGTTTTAATTATATTTTAACTGAGTAATATTCAGTTGGTTTGTAAGAAATGACTCATTTTGAAATATTTATTTGTGTGCACAATTTTTTTTTATATTTATGTGAATACCGCACAAGAGACCCAAGTGCTCCCGTCTAGAGCCAGTGAGATTATGGCATGACTATTGGGTATTTTGAGAGGCTGAAGGTGGTGGGGAGGGGAAGGAGACGGGGAAAGGAAGGCGAGGAATTACCTGACTATTGAGATCTGGTCACTAAACACGGCTAAAGCCATTTCTAGCAACGTTTCAATTCTGAATGGTGGTCTTACACCAGGGCGATACTGAAAGTATCTTCCACTCTGGAACGTGACGCAAATATATTATTTTTAAATGAATTAATTGTGAAATAACCCAAATTAGTCAAATAAAATGTATTTGCCCACGCCAGGATTCAATCCCACGACCTTTGGATTGCGAGTTAAGAGCCTTACCCCTTGACCACGCCGGCCGTCAATAGTTAGTATCAGTAATTTGGAAGGCTCGTATGGTACCGCCGCCCCGGGAACCATGTATTGGATTACCAACACCTCTGCCATAGGTCACCCCAAGCGACTTAGCAGGGGAGCCCGGGTTCATGGGGCGAGATTTGTCAGGATCTCCCCATCCATCCCCATCCTCATCCCCGTCCCCGTCCCCGTCCCCGTCCCCGTCCCCGCCCCCGCCCCCGCCCCCACCCCCGCAACCACCCCCACCCCCACCCCCACCCCCAACCCCAACCCCATCCCCATCCCCATCCCCATCCCCATCCCCATCCCCATCCCCATCCCCATCCCCATCCCCATCCCCATCCCCATCCCCATCCCCATCCCCATCCCCATCCCCATCCCCATCCCCATCCCCATCCCCATCCCCATCCCCATCCCCATCCCCATCCCCATCCCCATCCCCATCCCCATCCCCATCCCCATCCCCATCCCCATCCCCATCCCCATCCCAATCCCAATCCCAATCCCAATCCCAATCCCAATCCCAATCCCAATCCCAATCCCAATCCCAATCCCAATCCCAATCCCAATCCCAATCCCAATCCCAATCCCAATCCCAATCCCCATCCCCATCCCCGTCCCCACCCCCAGAAATGAGGTTTTAGACTAACCCCCCCAAGGTCACGGGTTCGAACCCGGCATGCGCAAATAAATTTTATTTGATTAATTTGTGTTATTTCACAATTAATTCATTTAAAATAATATATAGTATATTTGCGGCATGTTCCAGAGTGGAAGATACTATTAGTATCGCCCTGGTGTAAGACCACCATTCAGAATTGAAACGTTGCTTGAAAATGGCTTTAGCGGTGTTTGGTGACCAGATCTGAATAGCCAGGTGCTTCCCAACCTTCCTCTTCCCCACCTCCTTCCACCCGCCACTACCTTCAGCCTCACAACATACCCCAATCGGGGATGCCATAGTCTCACTGGCTCCAGACGGGAGCAGTTGAGATTCTTGTGCGGTATTCACTGTAAAAAAAAATACCCCCCCCCCCCCCCCGGTGATATTTCGCGATCACCGTTCACATCAATTACCGTTCATATCACACTTTTCCTAACAATCACCACTTTTTATAACAACAGTTGGGACGCTCGTGCGGTATTCACAATATATTGTGCGGTATTCATAATTTAAAATATTATATTATTTAGAAAAAAACCTTTTTTTTGAGCAGTTGGGACTCTTGTGCGGTATTCACATAAAAATAATTTACAATAAAAAATTTCAAAATTATAAAAATTTTAGCACAAAAATATTCAATGAACATGAAATTTTGCGTTCTGGCAACCTGTAGATCTGTACAAACGTGAAACAAGAAATAGTATATTTATTTTTAAAGTTTCGTTTTCAATTTGTCATTTTAAAATGTGACGACCAAGACCGTCGCGGACATGACTTGTCCAGGCCACGATTGCGGGCCGACTGAGCTCTGAATTTTGTGTTTCTTTCGATCAGAAAAATGTTGGAATGCGAAGCTGTAAATTAATTAATATTAAATACTCACTAAAATTATTTTTCGATCAAAATTATTTATTATTTGTCAATAACGTCTTAGCAAAATAAGTATGTAAAAAAATCTGAGATATATTAGTTTATAAGTGCGCAAATAAATACACAAATGGACCAATTTTCGTCAAGAAACACATGTACGTACATATTTTTCAATGATTTTATTGAAACTAAAATTACAATTCTAAAACATGCGTTTGCTAGATAATGTATTGATTTATTTTACTGCATGATTATATTATTTGAAATGGGTGTGGTATAATACAAAAACTTTTTTGAAAATTTAACAAATCTGCCAACGACCTATGGAATAACCTAATTATTCTAAAAATTTAAAAAAATTCTCAAAATTTATTACATACGAATGCTAGATAAAAAAACAATCTTTTGAAATCCATTTATAATTTTTTGTGGAAAAGAGTCAATACGTCTAAAACCTGATTTGAAAATGACATATTTCTGGTTTTCTATGGTTATGTCCTCTTAATGGCTCTAAACATAGAATACCGACGCACTTGAAACGTTGCAATAATCTCAGAAAGCTACAAAAACAGGAAGTACTCGAAAATTCTCTTTTTTGGTGCAAATTTGTCAAAATGTTTCTTTTCAACCGCCATCTTGGTCCCATCGTTAAAAATATAACGTTTAATGTGCGTTCCAATTCCGAAAACGGTTAGTGCGTTGTTCATGTGTGTGGCGACAGGCGATGCGCACGTTTTGCAAGTATGTGTGTGAGAATTCATTGGGCTGCGCACACACACACAGCTATAATATACGTAGCGCGGCGTATTTCGGAATATAAGTATTAGTTCATTTCTGGGCATTTCGCTCGCCAAGCATTTGTCCGTAGGTACATTATGTACGCGGTGTTTGGTAATGAATACAACTACAAATTGGAAGATTTAGAGCACGAGGATATTATTATTGGTTCATCAGCCACTACTGTCGAAAAGGTGCTTTTATACTTATTGGACTTCAAATATCTCGCAATTACTATTCGTCACCTCATTTGGATAGAGTTCTAACTTCACTTATTCTGAGATATGACTTCTCAAAGTTTGAAAAGGCGATTTCTCATAACCTATTTACGTATATTCCTAATACATCCTTAAAAATTAAAACAAATTGTACTAGGTAGATAATGGTTAGTAATAAGTAATTCAGTAACTGGAATTGAAAAATATTGAGTTTTAAAGGGGTTTTTTTAATTAAAAAAATGCGAAATGTCATTTTTCAAGGACCGCCATGTTAATTACGACGATGAAATATGCATTTTTAAAAGAAAAAATCACTTTCTGTCAGTTAGACAATAATAAGTACGAATTGCAATCTTCGGAAATGATAAATAATGCGTATTAATCATTATTATATTCGGTTTCATAAACACGAAAAATCACGCGAGACATTTGCTGTCGTAATTAACCTTTTCTCTGCGTCAAAAATATGTGTCACTTCGTTCACACGCGGGGCTATTTATCACTAATCTAATTTATGGCTTTAAACAATAATCACGAGTGGATTTTAATATTTGTTTTAAAAAATAAATCACTTATGTCTTGAAGTATTTTTTCAAGTGTAAATAAACATTCGGTTTATCAATGGAACTCTATAAATCTTCGACACTTATCTCAGTAGTGTTATTAATACGTTTGGGTCAGGCCGCCATATTAATATTTCAAGGTCAACACAATAAGCATATCAACATACCGGAGTACAGCTCTTCAACTGTGGTGCGATGTCTCGATTGGCTGGATGAATGAAATATTGACACACACTTCAAAAAGGGCCGTATAATAAAAACAATTGCAGCTTCGTAATTGTAATATTCGTCACATTCACTAAGTTGGAAATCATAATCTATTTCTAAAGTTGCCTAATTATTTCGTCGTCATTAAGACTACGACCCGACATTTTGTATGTTGGTAATAAAAATAATTTCAATTATTGATAAAAATTCAAGCGTCTTCAACTTTTCGTAAAGAGTTATAAAATCACTACACTTGATTGTCCACTAAAAACACTCTGAATCACTTATTTTTGTTTAAAAAAAATAATCTAATACTGATCAAATTTTATATTTCTACCACAGTCTGAAAGTATATTTATAAAAAAAACTTATTTTTAAATATGATAAATCAGATAAATGTCCACGTTTATCACAATAGTTCACATCGACAAAAAAGGAAAAATTAATTCGATATAATAATGTATTACTCGGCGAGCCTCTTCGCTTGAGAATCTTACGAGTGCTTATGAGAGGCGCCTGCGCAGTAGCGTGTGTAAAGACGCGGGAAGAATTCAAACTGATTCAATTTTCGCTCTGAGTTGGGAGGTTCCTTCAAATCTCTGTAACTCTGATTAGAATACGTATTACGGATAAATATCGCAAGATGTCAGTAGGGTAAGGATTTGAGAATTTTTAGGAGTATAAATTTTACCATAATCAAGTATGTTTCGTATACATAATGCCGGAGAAACCTCGCGGCGCACAGAGGCGCCACCCGCGTACAGGGCATGTACGGGGTGGCGCAGTGGTGCGCTTCCCGCAGGGAAAGGGTTAACAACATGGCGTTCCTTGAGAAATGACATTTCGCGTTTTTAAGATAACAAAATAACCATCAAAATGCAATATTTTTCAATTTGTTTTAATTTTTTAAAGTGTGTTTCGAGCGAGAATTTTTTTGACATTTCATGATTTTAATGACACGTGTTCCCAACATCGTGATCATAGGTTCGTACTTTACTAAAATTTACACTAATAATCTCAAAATCAGATTGAATAGCATGGTAAGCAGTTTTTATTTCTACATTGTTTAGGAGCAAAAAAACAGCAATTCTTTGGCGAAATTACCTACGACCGAAGACCAAGGATGGATCTGTGAAGAATCGGAGCAGGAGCTTACTATTGAAGAGGTGATAGAAGAAAGCGATGATATTTGCATAGAAGGGCGGAGAGTAGTACAATTTGATTATTTTTTTAAACAACTCCAATGTATTAGTCAACATTATTCCCTTTTTAACTGCAATTTAAAGCATTTACGAATTACCTCAGAAAATATAAATGGTTTGAACTCTACTTTTAATTTAAAATGCGTGTTATGTGGTAAAACTTTTAAACTGAAAACGCCTGAAAGCCTACAAGAAGGCATTGGCATCAACGAATCTTTTGTATCGGGAATAATGAGCATAGGATCGGGTTATTCGGGCATGGAAGAGTTATGTGCTACCATTGAAGTTCAGTCCTTATCTGTTGCTGGATATGGAAAATACCATATGAAGGTTTGTGAATGGTGGGAGAAAACCAAATTTACCAGTATGGCTGCGGCAGCCAACGAAGAAAAAAAACTGGATATTCAAAGCGGCGATGTTGACGAGAACGGGACGCGTTTTAAAAGAGTATTAATTTAAAATTTAAACAGGTTTAAGTAATTTATATTTCAATGAAGCACAATCATACTAACAACAAAGCTTTTTGTCTGAGTTGTGCTTCATTGATATTAAAAATATCGATATCCGAAGTGATTCTATTTAACATAGGATGGTTTTCTGCAGCCTTGCACGACAGCTACTGCCATGATAAAAAAAGATTATTGTTTAGTTGTACTAAATAACACAGAATAATTTAATAAATATATAATTAAAAAAGCTTTCTTTTATTTCTCGAAGTCAATATTATTAATGATGTTATTATTATGTATAGATACTCTATCAAATATACGTTTCCAAATAATTTCGGGATAGAAATAAATTTAGCACGCAGCTGTTATTTTGTATTAAAAGAATTGTCTATTGATTTTTAAAATTATTGATATTTTAAATACGTACCTGTGTTGGTTGAGTACCAAATTTGCCTGTTTCGCTTGGTCACCCCATTACTTCAGAACGACTTCGCTTTCATTCAAACATTGGGGATTTGATGTGTGCGATGATTTTTATATACAATAGTGAGTTCTGACTTTTGACATCGTGAAATTATGAATTGCTAACCGTTCATCCGATTGCGAAGAAAGTTTGGTGAGTTGTTGTGAGCACGCCTGCGAGAGGGGAAGCGGACGCGGTAGAGGAAGGGGAGGCGGAGTGGGGAACGGGACGAATGGGAAAGGACATGCGGGGATAAACAATTGTATCAAAATGTATTACAATAAACAATATATTTTTGAAATAACTCGGGAGGGGGGAGGGGGATCTGCGGGAGGGGGGAGGCGAATACGGGAGGGGGGAGGGGAACTCGGGAGGGGGGTTCGCGGGGCGGGGGAAGGGGGGAGTAGAGTCAGGAGAGGGAAGGTGGAGGAGGAGGAGGAGTGGGAAAGTAAGAGGGGAAGGGGACGCGTGAGAGGAAGGGGAGGAGGAAGGTAAACGGGACGAATGGGAAAGGACGCGCAGGGAGAAACAATTTCTTTATTAAATGGAATAGCAATGCATGCCGGGTACCAGCTAGTATATTAATAAAAAAGAAACTTTCTTTTATTTCTCGAAGTCAATATTATTAATGATGTTATTAATATGTATAGTTATTCTATCAAATATACGTTTCCAATTTGGGGATAGTAATAATAATGATGAATTCTAGAAAATATAGTTTAAAAAATAATAAACAACTGAATATTTAGAAGTTAAATTTAAAAAAAAAACACACCATTAAATCGACTCCAAATGTGAACCACGAGATTCCAAACGCTGTTTATAATGTAAGCCTATGTGGAAGGACCACGAACAAGCAAATGATGCAACATTTATAAAAAGGATCATACTAAATATTCTACCAACAGAATAAGTTCCATAAACAAACCACACTTTGTTATTGGTTTGTTTTTTACTTCGTTTTAAAAATACTGTGCTTGGATGTACATAACGCAAGTATAATGTTGACCTTTTGAAATCTGAGAAGACATCCCTACTGCCATCTAGCGATGTAAAAATAAACACATTTTGACAGTTTACGAAATGTTCCGAGGGTATCATATCCCTTTAACCTCCAGGCGGCGGGAATAATCTTTAGTTATTTCAGCGAACTTGCCTCTCACGCGGGAGCCAACTATAGTTATTTCTGGGTTTGAATCCTTGCTGTTTCGTGTACATGCAAGATAGAGGGCCAAATTCTACATGTAAAAATTCTCCAATCATATCTCTAGCGACATCTATCTAAATTTATCCCGAAATATTATTTGTTTATTCTCAGGAAACATTTAAAGCCAAGGAGACAGAATTTCCCCATCAGTTGATTTGAATCTCGCGCGTCGGTACCAACCATTACTAATCTCGCGCAGTCGCAGTAGAAAAAACAAAGGCGCTTCAATAGAACACTGCGCCGATTGTTCAATTTTCATTCAGTTACGTACATCGATTGGATTGTTTTAATTTGTGAAAATAAAAATACTTTTTTCGCATTTAGGTTTATTATGGTGTATTAGTGTTCGTTACTCTTAATATTTAGCCTTGTTTAACTCAATAAAACTTTTATTCGTAATTATTTATATTATAATATTCAAAATGTCACGGGGTCTTAGTGATAAAGAAATTTTTGAGAGCGTGTTAGATTTAGAATCAGACTTAGAGTTGGATAGTGACGGTGAATCAATTTTATTTGATATCGGTGATGGTGATGATGAAGTTCAAAGTGAACACAGTGTAACTCTTCCCAGTACCAGTGTGCCCGGTACCAGTGCATCCGATACCAGTGAACCCGGTACTTCAAGCATCCGTGAAAACGCATCTTCGACAAACAGTGACATTTTTTCATCATGGGTTTAGTGTTCGTTACTCTTAATATTTAGCCTTGTTTAACTCAATAAAACTTTTATTCGTAATTATTTATATTATAATATTCAAAATGTCACGGGGTCTTAGTGATAAAGAAATTTTTGAGAGCGTGTTAGATTTAGAATCAGACTTAGCGTTGGATAGTGACGGTGAATCAATTTTATTTGATATCGGTGATGGTGATGATGAAGTTCAAAGTGAACACAGTGTAACTCTTCCCAGTACCAGTGTGCCCGGTACCAGTGCATCCGATACCAGTGAACCCGGTACTTCAAGCATCCGTGAAAACGCATCTTCGACAAACAGTGACATTTTTTCATCATGGGTGTCGGGTCCATTTATTCCGGTCTTTCATGAATTTGATGATTTTTCGTCAGGAATCACAAACATGTCATTGACAAAAGATTCATTAGAGGTAGATTTTTTTGAACACTTTTTGAATCTAGAAATAATGGAGAAAATGGTTCTAGAATCCAACAGATACTATAGAGCTACAGTTAATCAAATATCATTAACTCCCAAATCTCGACTCCGTCAATGGAAAGATACATCAGTGCCTGAAATGTATATATTTTTTGCAATAACTATGCTGATGACTAGGGTTTCTCACATATCAATCGAGGAATATTGGACAACGGATCCTATTTTAGCGTCTTCTCAATTCGGAAAGATTATGCCAAGAGATCGATATCAGATTCTTCTTCGAATGCTTCATTTTTCTGACCCTGCCACACAAACCCCCGGAAACAGACTTCATAAAATAAAACTTTTGGTTGACCATTGCAGAGAAATATTTTAAAAAACCTTTATCCCTTACCAAAACTTGTGCATTGACGAAAGCATAATCGTGTTTAAAGGGCGTTTGAAATTTAAGCAGTATATCCCTAGTAAACGTCATAGGTTCGGAATAAAATTATTTGTACTATGCGATGTTACCACGGGATTTGTATTAGATTTTATTATATACTGTGGAGAAGGAACCGACATCCACGACGGGCAATGTTTAGGTGTTTCTGGAGCAGTGGTAACCACATTACTCACAGATTATTTTGGCAAAAATCACACAATATGGACCGATAATTGGTACACAAGTCCAAAACTACTTAAATTCTTACATGATCAAAAAACAAACGGTTGTGGAAAAGTAAAAGCAAATAGAAAGGGAATGCCTAAATTTAGTAAGTTAAAAAAAGGTGACCATGAATCCAAACATACAGGCCCCTTGTTAGCCCTCAAGTGGCATGATAAACGAGAGATTCATTTGTTAACAACTGTGCACGATGCTTCTTTTGCAGAGACTGGAAAGTGTGATAGAAATACAGGCCTACCAATTAAAAAACCGAAGTGTGTACTAGACTACAATAAATGTATGGGTTCGGTTGATAAGGCTGACATGATGTTGAGTAATCTAAGTTGTATGAGAAAATCCATAAAATGGTACAAGAAGGTTGCTTTCCATATTATTGATTTATTCTTACTAAATGCACACATTCTTCACAAAACAGTTTCCGAAAAGCAAATGACCTTGACTCAATTTCAATACGCAATCATTAAACAACTTTTGGAGAAATATCACATACCATCAACACGAAATCAGCAATCATCCATGTCGTCAATGCCATGTTTGTGCAAATACAACACGTTAAAATTTACACGTTACATGTGCTTAGAATGTAATGTTGCATTGTGTGTGGTTCCGTGTTTTAAAGATTACCATAATAAAAATCATTATTAACAAAAAAACTATGTGCCAAAGTGTATAAAAAGTAGTTTAAAATATGTTTATATAATTAATGTTAAAAACGAGAAAAAAAGTTAAATGTAGTACCTAAGGGTGATGTGGTTAATAAATTTTAAAGTGTGCATAAAATATGCCCATGTGTGTAAAAATACTTCGTATTATTATGACAGCAAAACAGTTTCTATGTTTCGACATTTCGGCGCATTGATCGGTCCTTTGTAACATGAGACGCGCGGCAGACGTAAGTATCAGGCAACATAAAGATAATTCTGTAATGTTTACGTCTGACTTTTGTTGAATAATTTTTGTTTATATTAACACCATTCTAAAATGACATTTGGTATTATTTATGGATAGTTAAAGCATGGACGAGTTTATTGACCTGAATTCAAACAAAGAACAATCATTTAAAATATATCTAATGACGGTTTTAAAACGTAATGTTGTTCGGCTCGATCAAAATATTAAACGTGCCGCGTAGTAGTGTCGGCACACGCACATTTTAACGCAGCCTAGAGGTTAAGGAATGATGAAAGTTATCCTATCAATCCTTATCGATCGACCATGCTAAGACCCCAGAAGAAGAAGTGCTACATAAAGACATTGTCCCAACTGAACCGAATTTATCATAAAATTATTATAATAATAATAATAAATTTGGACAACTTATATAGCGTTGTTTTTGCAAAAAATCGCCTCAAGAGCGAAATTATGTATGTATTTAAGTTTTGTAACGTCATTGGTATTATGTTTATTGAATTAATAAAAATGGTAGAACTCGCGGACAGGCTGCCATGTTTTTGCAGTATTATGTACCTCTATTATAGAGCGGAGAATAATAATAACATAAAATGTTTAACTGTGTTGTATTAAATAATGTGGTGTAATGTACCTCCACCGGGCATGATATGCAGATTTTCCAGGTCCCGCCAAATAGCATTCCCTTTGACCTTGGTATAATTACTTCCCTGTGTGACCCAATTAATGATGCAACGGTCTTCTTCCGTAGTGTAGAAGGCATTCACTGATGCTCTGAAATCACACCCATACAATGAGCAATTATCTAAATTAAATACAATAATCAATTTGTGACGACTTTATTATTTTGTATTTAATCACTTTATTAGAATATATAATTACTACAATATATTATTACAATCAGTCGTGCTCATCATATGTTCAATAATATTGGTCTAAATTCTAACATCGACATTTTCTTCAATTCACTGCCCAAAAACATACATACATATATACACACACCTTCCCACTACACACATCACCCGGTAAGTACTTAATATGCTTACCATTAATATAAGACACTACAAAACAAATAATAGGTACCCACCATGAAATGGGTTCACGACGAGTTCATCGAAAACGAATTCATCGAAAATCAATTCATCGAAAACCAATTCATCGAAAATCAATTCATCGAAAACCAATTTATCGAATGATCAATTCATCGAATCGCCAATTCATCGAAAAAATATATTTTGTTGATATTTGAGAGAAATGCCGAGCGGACCGAGAAGTTAAAAAAGCATTGGTCAACCTAAACTAACCTAACCTAACCTAACTTAACTTAACCTATTTAACCAATTTTTAAATATTTTTTTATCATCACTCTTAATGACCTTTCTGAGTTGTTTATGAGTTGGTTTCATTATGAGTAGTCTGATCACCGTTCCTTAGATATCCCTTTTTTGCAGTATCAGACAATCGGAAATCGAAGAGATAATCTATAAATTTTACATTGTCACTACGAAACTGACAGTTGCTAAACACATTTAACTCAGTTAAACAGACCTTTTTGGGAATTTAATTTTGACAGCTCTAATATCTACAAAAAAAAATGTTTTTCGATGAATTGGCGATTCGATGAATTGATCATTCGATGAATTGATTTTCGATGAATTGATTTTCGATGAACTCGTTTTCAATGAATTTGCTTTCGATGAATTAATTTTCGATGAACTCGTTTTCGATGAATTTGCTTTCGATGAATTGATTTTCGATGAACTCGTCGGTTACCCATGAAATGTACTTATTAGTTGTAAATATTTTCACCTATGTAAATAATGTACTGTTTGTTTCTGTTTATAAATAAATAAATTAGAATTTATCATACATTAAGTCAACATAACTGTCCTGAAGGGACTCTAAAGTGGGGCTTGCATATGTTACTTTTGGCTTATCAATGATTTGTATATCAGGCTTATAACCAAAACTAGTAGATAAAGTGTTCTACAATATTTTAAGAAAGTGGTTAAAAACTAAAAAAACATTTCATTTAAGTAAATATTAATTAAAATCTTGTCTTAAACGTTAGTTTATAAATTAAAAATAATAATAAATATTAATTAAATAATAATACTTTTCATTCTGGCCAGAGTTTTAAAAGAAAATGAACAAATGAAATTAATTTGCGTGTGCCAAGGTAAAGGTTTAATTTGTTGAAACATGCACATTCAACCTTTCAGCCACACTAGCCAACCAACCAAGTTTAAAAGACTCCGTAAGCTCTGCCATATATTCTGCTCTCTTAGATCCATCTTAGACCTAAAAACACTCAGAAGCGTATATTTTTCCCTTTTTCAATCCATTGCAACATACGGTATTTTGGGATGGGGTGGTTGCACAGAATCCGCCATTAATCCAATAATTACAGTTCAAAAACTAATACTGAGAATCATATTTAAATGCCAACCTACCCACCCCTCTAATGTGCTATTTACTAAATTTAAGGTCTTAGATATTCGCCAACTATTCACTAAGACAAGCCTATTCTACATACGGAAAAATAACCTACTGGTGGCTCCACAACATCAAACCAAAACCCGCTTTTCATCAAATCTGGGATGCGTGGTCCCAAAAACTAGAACCACATTCGCTCACCGACAATTTTGGTTCATTGCCCCCAAAATATACAATGCATTGAGCACCGATATAAAATCAAATATTACCATACCTCTTTTTACTATTCGTGTTCAAAATTGGATATTCGAAAGGGGACGAGATTTTTTTAAAGAATATATGACTTCCTAACCATTTTAAAAGAAAAGAAAATAATTAAATCAACTAAATAAAATATCATACTTGACAAACCTCCAGTAAAAATTTTAGCTTTCATAAAAAAAAAAAAAAATTATAGATAAACATATGTAAATCCTACTTCTTAGTATTTTATATAGTTATATTTTAGTATTTTATTTTTTATATAGTATTTTATTTTTAACTTCTTTAAAACATTTTCTTTTTTATAATCCTTTATATATTTATATATATATGTATATGTATATATATATATATATTTATATATGTGTGTTTGTATGTATTTATATGTATTTGTGTATGTATGTGCATATGTATATGTATGTGCATACGTATACATATATCTTGTTATATTTTACCTTAAATATTTTTATCTTTTTTCTTTATCTTGTTTCTAATATCTTATAATTTCTATTTCAAACCTATATTTTGTTCTAGTTCATACACTGTATAACTTTAATCACGTATGATTACCTTAACACGGGCATTAGCCTAGTATGGTAATCAAGAAAAAAAAAAACATAAAAGTGTATTTTCAAAAATTGTATGAAATAATAAAAAAAAAAAAAAAAAAAAAATAGGATAATGATCTGGCCAACAAATTGAAGGGTACTATTGATATCTTGACTGACTCCACTTCTACTGGGTAATGGTACACCAGATGTACACCAGATCTTTGCTGAATGCTACCAATTACAGTAGTGAAGATAGTACAGTTTTTGTGATTTGTCTTATAGAATTGTTTTAGTCTCTATTTTATTTTGTGTTACTGTTACATGTATTATTAAAATTATTTCACATTTAGTTTATAAGTTTTATATTACTTCACCCTTTAATAACTTTTTGCATAATTTTTGAAAGCTCATTAGTTATGTTTTGTTCATATAATCTAAGTAAAAGCCCAGCTGGGCTTAAAAAGTAACATAATTTCTTTAAGTACCTACTATATACTACCTATATGTATTTTGTTTTCCGTTATTAACTTTTGTACTTATGCAACTTTTAAACTGTGCTTTTACTGTACTTATGATGTACTTTTTGTTTTTGTAGTTATTAATCTTAAAAAAAAATTGTTCAATAAAGATATATTATTATTATTATTATTATTAATAAAATTAAAATACAATCATACTTAAATGGATCTTGTTTTTTCTCCCGACTGGTTTCCACCTCGAATGGTTGTTTCTGTTTAGGAGTGAATGT
Source organism: Limnephilus rhombicus (assembly GCA_929108145.2). Taxonomy (NCBI): domain Eukaryota; kingdom Metazoa; phylum Arthropoda; class Insecta; order Trichoptera; family Limnephilidae; genus Limnephilus; species Limnephilus rhombicus. The sequence continues at coordinate 838,430 of OV815271.1, read as the reverse complement.
CCAATTATCAATAATAGTAAATGGTTCATTGGAAACATTGTTCCTTTTCACTAAGTTTTCTTTGTTTATTTCATCAGTGAACAATTTGTTCTCATGTCTCCTCTTATCGCGTATTCTGTCTAGCGCGCTCGTGTGAAACTCGGAAGATTTACTCAAATTTCTTAAGGTCTGGAACAGAAACAGAAATAACAATGAATGGAGATAAGGGATGTAAGAAAAGGTAAATGCATAGGTAAGTTAGATATTTGATCAGTTACCCTGGACTTGCGACTGGAAGACTGGCTGAGGTGTTTGCTGAGCATGTCACTGTGGATGAGTCCCAGCTGCTCCGCAAACTCCGACTGACTCATCGCATTCTGTTCCTCCGATTCAGTCGAAAACTCTCTCGGTGAACTCAGGACACTTTCTCTGCTCTCTACTCCATTCTCGGAGTCACAATAATTGGTCTTCAATGGGTATTTACTAACGCTTGATTTCATTTTCTTTCGAAGTTTCGGTAAATTTTTATCCAAAACTACGGTGGGGTTTATTGCAAATATCAATTGGAAAAAATAATCATCGTAATTTTCAAATGTTCCTTCGGGAACAGAATCCATTCCCTTGTATCTGATAAAATCTCTATTTTTTGAAGCCCATTTTCCAATAATCCTCAAATCATCCGCACTAATGTAGAAAGAGGCCTCACTTGCCGTCCTCCGCGAGCGGAGCCCCGCAGTAGTGGCGGAGGGGATGTCACCAATCTCCACATGCTTTTTTACTTTATCAACGGTCTCGTCCAATTCAACCAAATATGTTCGGTTCACACTCTTCTCGGATAAACTATTCCTGCTACTTAGATCTCTATAAAAATAATGGGTAAATTTTCAGAATTAGTGTCCTTGGTTATTACGAATAATTTTTAGAAAAACAAAACTTTAGATTCGCCTTAATCACTTAAAAGGAAACTTTTTGCGTTACGGACGGCAGAAAATGATGCATTTTAATTTTCAATTGCGTAAAATTAAATTTCATTTGGCGAACCAATACGTCTTCAAACCGCGGCCATTCTGTCACTGTTATGTTGGTATCCCTGATAATATTAGCGAAGAGCTAGATACGACTGTAGCCGACTTGGTGGGATACATGAAAAGGCGCGTAATTATGGAAAACACAACAGAATGATAATGTTAACAAACCAATACGTCTTCAAACCGCGGCCATTCTGTCACTGTTATGTTGGTATCCCTGATAATATTAGCAAAGAGCTAGATACGACTGTAGCCGACTTGGTGGGATACATGAAAAGGCGCGTAATTATGGAAAACACAACAGAATGATAATGTTAACAAACCAATACGTCTTCAAACCGCGGCCATTCTGTCACTTATGTTGGTATCCCTGATAATATTAGCGAAGAGCTAGATACGACTGTAGCCGACTTGGTGGGATACATGAAAAGGCGCGTAATTATGGAAAACACAACAGAATGATAATGTTAACAAACCAATACGTCTTCAAACCGTGGCCATTCTGTCACTGTTATGTTGGTATCCCTGATAATATTAGCGAAGAGCTAGATACGACTGTAGCCGACTTGGTGGGATACATGAAAAGGCGCGTAATTATGGAAAACACAACAGAATGATAATGTTAACAAACCAATACGTCTTCAAACCGCGGCCATTCTGTCACTGTTATGTTGGTATCCCTGATAATATTAGCGAAGAGCTAGATACGACTGTAGCCGACTTGGTGGGATACATGAAAAGGCGCGTAATTATGGAAAACACAACAGAATGATAATGTTAACAAACCAATACGTCTTCAAACCGCGGCCATTCTGTCACTGTTATGTTGGTATCCCTGATAATATTAGCGAAGAGCTAGATACGACTGTAGCCGACTTGGTGGGATACATGAAAAGGCGCGTAATTATGGAAAACACAACAGAATGATAATGTTAACAAACCTTTATTCGTATATATTTATTATTTCCATAAAATAACCATTAGCTAGAAGTTACGTAAAATAAAAAACATGCATATTAGGTAAGCACTACTTTGACGAAATTCTGAAAATAAAATGAATAAAGCCCTTTAGGCAAGTTTTTTTACATTGAAATTTTTTTTTATCTAGAAAATTATTTTTTTAAGTGTAAAATTAATTTTCAATGTAAAAAAAAAATTCAATGTAAAAAAATGTTTAAATGTAAAAAAAAAATTTCTATGTAAAAAAAATTTTTTCAATGTTAAAAACTTGCCTAAAGGCCTTTATTCATTTTTTTTTAAGTTAAAAATCATGGTAAATATGCATTTAGTTCACCTCACGGATAATACGGAACTTTGAGGTTAAACTACGAAAGCTGCATGTCATCATAATTTTAAAAAACATCCCAGGTTTTGAATGGTTTGTCTGGCAAAGCAGGGTTTGTGTAGCGGGCTTGTGTATATTATCTTTTTTTAAAAACATCCCAGGTTTTGAATGGTTTGTTTGGCAAAGCAGGGTTTGTGTAGCGGGATTGTGTATATTATCTATATTTTAAAAAACATCTTTTTTTTAAAACGTTTTTTGTCTAGCGGGTTTGTGTAATTATGATTGATTGTCTGTGAAATAAAAACGGTAAATATAAAATGGCGTTACCGCATAAGCGAATTAATTAAAATTAACTTTGGCAAAGCAGGGTTTGTGTAGCGGGCTTGTGTATATTATCTTTATTTTAAAAAACATCCCAGGTTTTGAATGGTTTGTCTGGCAAAGCAGGGTTTGTGTAGCGGGCTTGTGTGTATTATCTTTTTTTTTTTAAATCCCAGGTTTGTTTGGCAAAGCAGGGTTTGTGTAGCGGGATTGTGTATATTATCTATATTTTTAAAAACATCTTTTTTTTTAAAACGTTTTTTTGTCTAGCGGGTTTGTGTAATTATGATTGATTGTCTATTAAATAAAAACGGTAAATATAAAATGGCGTTACAGCATAAGCGAATTAATTTAAACAAAATTAAAATGTTAAATGCATATTTTTTGCATGTTTTTTTACCTCCCGCGACATAAATACTCCACTTTTCGTGATAATAAAGCTAAATCTAACAGTTTGAATGAAAAAATATTCCGTATTAACGAGAATTACACGCCTTTTCGTGTTTCCCACGAAGTCGGCTACAGTCGTATCTAGCTCTTGTTTGTATCAGGGATACCAACATAACAAACAGTGACGGAATGGCCGCGGATTGTCGCCGTATCGGTTCGAGAAGTGAATTTTGGTTTTACGCGATTGAAAATTAAAATGCATCATTTCCGCCGCCCGTAATGCAAAAAGTTTCCTTTTATAGTGATTAAGGTGAATCTAAAAATTTTTTCTTTAAATTATTCGTAATAACCGTGGCATGGGCACTAATTCCGAAAATTTACCAAATAATGTTTTTAATTATCATTCACATGTTAAAAATGAACTATTCATTGAACTAGGTCTCATTGAATGTTGCGCTCAATCTCTCTTCTAGAAAAGAAGCACTGACAAGAGAAGACTTAGCTGCACGACCAACTGTAAATTTGTTCATTATTTTATAAAATTAAAATGTAGATTAGTTATTGGCAAACCTTCGGGAAAGTGCACTTTGATTCAGTTTCCTGGACTCATTGAGCTGGTCACGGCCGCCGCCCTCGGGGTGGCAGCACTGGTGTTTATTTACATTTCCAATGGCTTCTTCCAGATTTTCTAACTTCTTGCATAACCTTTAAATAAAAAGATTTTAAGTAATTACAAAGATGGAAAAACAGAGTGGGTAAATATTCCACAAGCCGCTGCACTTTTATTATCAGGCACATATTTTGAAAATTACACTTCGTTTCAACTTAATTACTACAAGAAACAACTAATTAAGTTTGGATAGATAGTAAAAGATACATTAAAGTTACATTTTATTCAAAGATCAAAATTTCTCATATAACCCCTCAGGCTAATTTGTTCACTTTTCGGAACACCTCATATAAATAGGACTCACAGAAATCGTTGTGTCTCCCTTACTCCCTTAGTAAAAAATATGATCTAAACGGTATTGAAAAGAGAAAACACCTCACTATGTATTCAAATCCAAAAGTTAAACACAAACAGCCTTACTAAAAAACCCAATGAAAATTTTATTCATTAAAAATTGACAAACGGCCGCGGATGTGAAAACATTACTAATTAAAAATTTGTTCATTAAAAGAAATACACGTGGTTTACACGGCCTGAGAGGGTAGTTTATCTCTGTTTTAACGATTGATGTACAAACGAAATTTGAAATTTTTCCAAAGTATTTTGAATGTTCTATATATTTCTTATTTTTGAAGGTGTTGTAAAAACAAATACCATTTATGAAAACTAGATAAAATTACCTTTTAGATTTGTATATTTGAAATACAGTTTATTTTTCAAAAACTGACATATTTTAAGATTCAAACTCGGAAATAAATGTAAAAAAATTTCTTACCATTTTTTTTTGACTAAAATGTAGAGAAATTAAAAAAAAAAAAAAAATTCAAAAACACAGTCCTTTTATGTAATAAATTTGGAAGGAAACTATCACCTCACTTTTTCCTCGTGCATACAATAAAAAAATAATAAAAAATTTCAAAGTTTTTTTTATTGCTAAAAAACTAACCTAAAAATTATACTGTCTTTTATATCAGATTTCTTGCATCTCTAAAGACATTAATTTCTTTGATGCATTTAGGAACACATGTATTAGATATTATTATTTAAAAAAACACTACACTCATAAAATTATCGTAAAATAAAACCTTTAAATGTAAATTTGAATTCTCATGTATCATATTAAATAGTTTTTGACACTTCAATTTTCAAAGTACAATTATTGTTTTATAACTTGACTAAAACTTATGAAAAACCACAAAAAACACGGTAAATATATCAATGATATAAATATAAGAGTAAATTATTCATATTAATAGAAATTAACCATCACATAAGTAATATTGCACACACAAAAATCATTTGGCACACACAGAAATCATTTCGCGCTTCCAACAACGAATGCGCAGGCGCCGCGCCACCTAGCGGTTATGAAGGAAAACAAACAATTTAGTTATTATTTTTTAATTTATAAACTAACGTTTAGACAAGATTTTTATGCATAGCACAAAGGGTAACAATTATTATAAGCAATAATTGTCAGCCTGAAAAACTCATTTACATTGAAAAATCTTCCGAGAAAAGATACTTGCCGCCAACGGGACTTGAACCCGTGTCTTTCTGATTGCCGGTCGGATGCTCTGACCACTGAGCTATGGGGGCTTATCAAATACCCGCCAAATAATTCAATATAAACTAATGTTTCATTCAACAATTACTGCTTGTTATATTTTTTCCACCTGAAAACAACCAACTTTATTTTTGCGAGAAAGACATTGTTAGTGTTAAATCCCTCGCTAGGTGGCGTCGAGACAAATTATGTCTGCATTTATTGGGGAAATACTTAAACTTGTTAAATATTAATTATTATTTTTTAATTTATAAACTAACGTTTAGACAAGATTTTTATGCATAGCACAAAGGGTAACAATTATTATAAGCAATAATTGTCAGCCTGAAACACTCATTTACATTGAAAAATCTTCCGAGAAAAGATACTTGCCGCCAACGGGACTTGAACCCGTGTCCTTCTGATTGCCGGCTTTTCTCGGAAGATTTTTCAATGTAAATGAGTGTTTCAGGCTGACAATTATTGCTTATAATAATTGTTACCCTTTGTGCTATGCATAAAAATCTTGTCTAAACGTTAGTTTATAAATTAAAAAATAATAATTAATATTTAACAAGTTTAAGTATTTCCCCAATAAATGCAGACATAATTTGTCTCGACGCCACCTAGCGAGGGATTTAACACTAACAATGTCTTTCTCGCAAAAATAAAGTTGGTTGTTTTCAGGTGGAAAAAATATAACAAGCAGTAATTGTTGAATGAAACACTAGTTTATATTGAATTATTTGGCGGGTATTTGATAAGCCCCCATAGCTCAGTGGTCAGAGCATCCGACCGGCAATCAGAAGGACACGGGTTCAAGTCCCGTTGGCGGCAAGTATCTTTTCTCGGAAGATTTTTCAATGTAAATGAGTGTTTCAGGCTGACAATTATTGCTTATAATAATTGTTAAACAATTTAGTATTTAAATATTTATTTATTTATTTATTTATTAATCATTGACGCCCTTATGGGCTTTTACACACATTTACATTTTTATGTTTTAGTGCATACAGGTGTGTTTAGAATACAAAGATTGTTGCCGGATTTAAAATACATTTTAAGATCAAACCTTATTAGTAATATTTCCAGTTTTAGTGTATTTTTGTTTTATTCGTGTTGCTGCAACAACACGGGTTATCTGGCGTGCTGTGGTTTTTTTTTTAGTAAGGCTGAAAATAATTGAAATGTACACCTTTATGAAATTAAAGTCACCGACAGAAAAAATAATTATGAAACTTTGTGAATTGGTAAATATGAAGTTGGTCCACCTCACGGATAATACGGAACGTTCGTGTTGTCGAAGTTTGATGCACGGATAATACGGAATGTTCCTTATTTAACTAATAGACAATCAAATATGACATTTGTCAGAAGTACCAATCTTATAAAGTAAATTCTCTAAAATAAACTCACATTTCATCATAATTTTAAAAAACATCCCAGGTTTTGAATGGTTTGTTTGGCAAAGCAGGTTTTGTCTAGCGGGTTTGTGTAATCATTCTAATACATTTCTTTCCATGTTCTACTGTTATAAATACAGGTACAAACTTGCCAATAATGCATTCACTTTGTTTCATGCAAAAATATTTTTTCTATTAATGGCAGCATTGATTGCATGTCAGTTCTGTCTGCTACCGGGCAGGCAACAGTCGTGTGTAACTATACTTCAACTGTACTAACACTTTGAGACCCGAAAAAAAAAAAATAAAAACTGGAACGATGGAAGAAGAAGTCGATCCACATGAATTTATATATAGAGCTAAGAAAGAAATTGGTGAAATGACTGCATTATTAGAAGACAGTCCAACAAGAATCACCAAAGAAACGAAAATTGAAATCTTCAAAAAAATTAGCACTATCATGGAAAATATTTCACATATGGCGATAGACATGGCAAAATTAAAAGAAAAAAATACGATGCTTAAGGAAATGCTGAAAATGAAAAATGAAAGAGTAACGTACGCATCAGCATTAAAAAGCAACTATCAACAAGAAACTATTACAAGAAAAGAAGAGAATGAAGCTATAAAATACGGAATAATAATATCTACTAAGGATGTACACATGGAACACGAAGAACTAAAAAAAAAGTTACAGAAGAATGTTAATGTAACTTCTCTAGGTATCGGTGTAAGCGGAATCAAGAAAATATTTAATAATCGTTTGATTGTGACATGTGACAAGAAAGATGACTCAGAAAAACTAAAAAAAAAAAAAAAGAAATAAATAAACAAACAAATACGATCAACATAATGGCAGAAGAGGTGAAGAAGAAGAAACCACATATAATATTTAAAGGAGTTGAAAATGATATAGTTAATAGGAATAATTTATTAGAGAGCATTTTACTACAAAACGAAGATATCAAAAATGTTCACAAAATGGATGCTACTTTACACAAAATGGAGATAAAAAAGGTAATTAAGAGAAAAAACACTGAATTCTCGAATATCATTGTGGAAACTAGCGGAGCTTTGAGAAGAACTATTTTGAACAAGAATACTGTTAATATCGGATACCACAAAGTAAAGGTAGAGGACTGCAGCCCAATTATGCAATGTTACCACTGCCTTAAATTTAACCACTCGAGCCTAAGATGCCTAAATAAAACAAAAGACCCAGCCTGCTCAAAAGAAAGAAGATCTACAAATAATCCAATTAATCACAGTGCGAACAGTGATAAATGTGAATACAAACAGATTATGATGATAATTGCTCGTCAAAAAATAGATTACTAAAAATGGAAGATTTTATGACGGAAAATATTGACCAGCTGTACAAAATAAATGAAAATGTTTGTGATACTAGCGACGAGTGCAACGAGGTTCTGAACGAGTGTAATCCGCTGTTTAGTATAATGCATATAAATATTAGAAGTGTCAACAAAAAATTTTGTGAATTTTAAGTGCAATTAGATTTAATTAAAAAAAAGCCGGGAGTCATAGTGTTAACCGAATGTCACTCCAATAACAATATTCACTACAATATACCGAGTTATAACTGCATTGCGACAACACTCGAAATCAACAAAAACTCCGGAATATTATTATTCATTAGAAATACATTGATAATACGGAATATTGAGGAAGTTGCTATTGACAAGGTAAACTTTTTACGTGTAGTATTATGTGTAAATAAACTGACAATTAATTTAATTGCAATATACAGGACACACCTGTCAGATCTTTCGCAGTTTATATGTCAACTAAATGAAATTCTGTGCAAAACTCGGGATTTATTTACGTTTTTGGTTGGTGATGTTAATGTGGATATATCTGAAAATCATCGATCTCACCTAAAGGATGAATATATTAATATGCTAACTGAGATGAATTTTAAATCATGCATTAACAATTTTACTCGTGACGTCGCCGGGCAGAAACCTTCCTGTATTGACCATATGTGGGTAAATAGTAATAATACTAAGAGATTTCAGTCTATTGTATATAAAACTGGTATAACAGACCACTATATGTGCTTATTGTATTATAATGCAATAACGCGTACTAATCAATTAAAAAATAGAGAATATACTAAATTAGTGTTAAATAAAGAGCTTCGGGAAAAAATCTCTAAGGAATCCTGGACATGTGTATTAGATAGCAGGGATATTTTAGAGAGTTCTCGCCTCTGAGGAAATTTTAACAAAACATATAGAGGCATGCACCGTTTCCAAGTTACAGAAGTTAGTTTCTAAATACCGCCCAATAAAACCATGGATTAGCCCTGGATTGGTGAAATCTGTGCGAGAAAAACAACGTTTATTCATTCGTTATAAAAAAAATCCTTTCAATTATATATTAAAAAATACCTTTGTCAAATATCAAAATATGCTTACAAATTTAATAAGGAATACTAAAGAACAATATTATAAAACAAAAATGTCACAAGTAGAATATGATAAAAAAAAATGTGGTCGACAATCAATGAAATTATTGATAAGAAACGGAAAGGGTCAGAAATTCATAAACTGGCGTACAATGGTAATTCTATAGACGTAAAAGATGAGCCGACTCAATGTGCGAACTTATTTAATAATTTTTTTGCAAATATTGGAAAAAATTTAGCACAACGAATTAACCCTTTAGCTGCTAACAAAACCACTGAAGTTTTTGAGAGAAATTTAACAGATATAAATAAAATGCAATTTCTTGAACCCACCTCGGAACCGGAAGTTATAAATGTAATTAGTTCACTGAGAGGTGGCTCAGCGCCGGGATATGATGGAATAACAGTAGAAACCATAAAAAATCTTAAAGATTTTCTAAAAATACCTATCGTGCATATCATTAATTTAAGTTTTTCTGCTGGAAGATTTCCAAATAACTACAAAAAAACTGTAATTAGTCCGATCTTTAAATCTGGCAACCCAGAGGAAATGACTAACTACCTGCCAATATCTCTGACATCTAACATTTCTAAAATAATTGAAAAAATAGTTAAAAAGAGACTATTCCTATTTCTAGAAGAAAAAAAATTCTGCATTCTAACCAATATGGCTTTAGACCTAAACTAGGAACTCATGACGCCATTGCAAAATTGACTTCTCTAATTATGGGGAATTTAGATAGACGTCGGAAGTGTCTGGGAATATTTATTGATCTAAAAAAGGCTTTTGATAGTGTGTCGCATTCTAGGCTGATCGCTAAGCTAGAGAAAATTGGACTGGAAGACAAAGCTCTGTCTTGGTTCCAAAGTTACTTAAAAAATAGAGAACAATACGTCAAACTAAATAATTCATTAATTGAACCCTTGACTTCTGAATATGGAATTCCACAAGGCACGGTAATCGGGCCTATACTTTTCCTTATATATGTCAATGACATGTTCAGTCTCCCTCTTAATGGAAATGTCATCTCATATGCGGATGACACAGTCATCATAATCGAAGGAATAACATGGACAATATAGCTGCGAATGCTGACATTAACATATTGAAGGAATGGTTTGATGATAACTTACTTAGTCTTAATGTAGAAAAAACATCATATATACCTTTACACCTTGCTGATCCTGTAACTGACTTCAATATTAGAGTAATAGTGCACAGTCGTTCGTGTAAAGGAGGAGAATGTAACGATAATTGTAAAATCCTTAAGAAAACCACAGATGTCAAATATCTAGGGATCACTATAGAAAGTAACATGAAATTTAAGAAACATGTCGAAAACTGTGTCAAAAGAATTAGAAAACTTATTTACATATTTATACATTTTAGAAATATCCTAAGTCATTCAAATATTAAAATGGTTTACTTTGCTTTTGTGCAGTCAGTACTGCAGTACGGCATTATCGCATGGGGAAGCATCTATAAGAATAATCTTTATCCGATAGTAACGACACAAAAAATGATCATCAAAGTTATTATTAAAAAACCAAGAATTTTCCCAACCAACGAACTTTTTGAAAAATTTAAGGTCCTACCGGTTTCAAAACTATTTCAAAAAAGCGCTATTTTAACAGTTTTTAAAGAATCTGAAGTGTCCCCAACACGAAGTATAAGACCTAGAACATCTGGGAACTTATATGTACCTAGATGCAACATGACAGCTGCACAACACCATTATGAATACGTAGGCCCAAAGCTATATAACGAATTACCCAATGCAATAAAAAGTGAGAAAAAACTATCTTAAATTAAAAAAAACACTCGCGTTGTATTTATACAGATTAGCAACAGATTATCTTATTTGTATCGATGATTTTCAGATACAATCTGTTTCCAATATTTTGCTGATATTATATTTCTATAATAATATGTATTTTTCTAATTTTACAATTTTTTGTAATATCTTACAGTATTTTATTTTCATTTTTGTAACATATTATCTATAAGCAGTTCTAAATATAAGTACATAGACTAGCTCCCCAATTAGACCCGAGAATATTTCTCTACTGATTGGGTAACCATAAAAACTGATAATGTACCATAAAACTGATAATGTAACATTATTGTAAAAAAAAAAAATAAAATAAAAAAAATGAAATGTTAAAATAAAAACAACGATTAGACAATGGCGTTTACCGCGAGAGTGAATTAATTTTAACAAAATTAAAATGTTAAATGCATAGGTATTTTTTGCATATATAAATACCTACTCACTTTTCGTAATAATTAAGCAGTTTAATGCGGCATAAATAATGTGAATTTTTAAAAAATTATTTTTGCCTGAAATGACAAAAAAGTTGTAAGGTGATGGTAACGTTTATAATACATTTCGATCCTTTGGAATAACAAGGTTCCATCTGTCACAGTAATATCATGCGATAAAGAACTCCTAAGTAGTTTACTGTAGATCCCATTATCGCATGACGTTACCGCGACAGATACCTAGTTACTTCAAAGGGTCGATTTGTCTAATAAAATATGTGCGTGTGTATGTTTTTTTTTTCATTACCAGTAAATTTAGTAAGAAAAAACGTAAGGGAACGTACCCATACTACGTGACCTGTTTAGGGGGGGGGTTCTTCAAAATACCACGCTTGGTACAAATGAGCAGCGGGTTGCTTAGGTTTTTGGTCACCGGGGGGGGGGGGGGGGGGGGGGCTAACAATTTAATTTAAAAACGTATGTTATTTCCTAAAAAACAGTTTTTAGTTTTCGGATACATTCTAGTACTGGGCGTTGACGATAATTCTATCCAACGCCAACGTCGTTATCGTTGGCAATTTTCAACTGTTGAAAATAGCTGTTGAAAATAACGTCGACGTTGACGCAACTATAATAGGAGATCGACACGATACTAACAAAAAATATATCAAAATCGTATTAAGGAATCCCTTTTAACAGGTGGTTCCCCGAATCATTGATGTATTATTAATTATTATTATCTCTATGCCCCACGCGACACACACGTAATAATAATCCTATAATAACGTTGAAAGTTGAAACTGTTGGAAAACGTTGGTTTGGGTGTTGAAAATATTATCCTGTTGAAGATATATTTTGCTTGTCACTGATAAATTCGCTTGTTGCTTGGCGCTACGTATCGGCCATATTGGACGGGAAAATAAAAAAAAACATGCAGTAGGTATGTACATTACCAAAAGACCTTGTGTAATTGGGTATAATATCGTTCACGAAGTGTGATCTCTTGACCCTTTTGACTTAATCATTCCAACACCGTTGAAAACAATAGGTACAAAACATTGACAATTATCAATAGGTTATTTTTTTGCTTGTCGTTGATAAATTTGATTGTTCCATGGCGCTACGTATCGGCCGTATTGGATGGGAAAATAAAATAAAACGTGCAGTAGGTATGTACATTACAAAAAGACCTTGTGTAATTGGGTATAATATCGTTCACGAAGTGTGATCTCTTGACTCTTTTGACTTAATCATTCCAACACCGTTGAAAACAATAGGTACAAAACATTGACAATTATCAATAGGTTATTTTTTTGCTTGTCGTTGATAAATTTGATTGTTCCATGGCGCTGAGTATCAGCCGTATTGTATGGGAAAATAAAAAAAAACGTGCAGTAGGTACGTACATAACCAAAAGACCATTTAAAATATCGAGTAATGTTGTTCACGAAGTACAAACTCTTAACCCTTTTTATTTATTAGGCAGTTGAATCGTTGACTGCGTTGAATAATATTCGCATGTAGGTATTATATTTCAACTGTTGGCGCTAATTATTTTCAACAGCGTTGGACGTTGAAATAATATAACTATTGTTTCCAACGGCTAGTTATATTTTAATACAGTACTAATACATTCACAAGTATTCCTGTTTGGATTTAAATGCAAGGCTACCAACAGAATATGGTCGAGGCCTGAGGGGATTTGTCGCCTTTTGGATTTTTTGTATGGATTGACATTTGCGAAGTTTCATTTCAATCTAAATATTATACGTGAATTACTTTTTTAACCCAATCTAAGATCCTAATAACCTATTTTAGGCATGTAAATAGTTGTTACTCCAAGTAATTGTATGAAGTGTATGTAATCTGCCTATTCTAAAAACCTAAAGGGGTTAGGGGAATAATTACCACAGAGTTAGTTTCAACGTTCTTTCCATTGTTTTTGCAACCATGTCTTGATGAAATCCCTTCTGATAGGGGACATTTTCTCGAAACGCAATGAATTGAAGATTTCGGTAAATATCGGTTCGGACTGGCCACGCTTATTACGAATAATTTTTAGAAAAAAACTTTAGATTCGCCTTAATTACTATAAAAGGAAACTTTTTGGCTTTGGGGCGGCGGAAAATAATGCATTTTATTTTTCAATTGCATAAAACCAAAATTCACTTCGCGACCGACACAGCGAAAATCCGCGGCCGTACCTGTCACTGTGATGTTGGTATCCTTGATAAATTAACAAGAGCTAATACGACTGTAGCCGACTTCGTGGGATAAGGTGCGTAATTATGAAATTTGTCTAGCGGGCTTGTTTGTGTAACATGGTTTGTGATACAAAAGAAAGTGCCCCTTTATAACGCCTACTCGCGTCAAGGCAAGAAAAACATCCCAGTTTTCAAGTGGTTTAGCGGCTACGCTAGGTTTGTGTAACATGGTTTGTGATTCGCGGTATTTCATGTAGGTATCCCGCGAGGTCCGCTACAGTCGTATTAACTCTTGTTAATTTATAAAGGATACCAACATCACAGTGACAGGTACGGCCGCGGATTTTCGCTGTGTCGGATCGCGAAGAGAATTTTGGTTTTATGCAATTGAAAATTAAAATGCCTTATTTTCCGCCGCCCCAAAGCCAAAAAGTTTCCTTTTATAGTAATTAAGGCGAATCTAAAGTTTTTTTCTAAAAATTATTCGTAATAAGCGTGGCCAGTCCGAACTGATAATTACCAAGATTTCTATTTGTCCCCAGTTTAGAACCTCACTGGGTAATTATCGGTTCGGACTGGCCACGCTTATTACGAATAATTTTTAGAAAAAAACTTTAGATTCGCCTTAATTACTATAAAAGGAAACTTTTTGGCTTTGGGGCGGCGGAAAATAATGCATTTTAATTTTCAATTGCATAAAACCAAAATTCACTTCGCGAACCGACGCAGCGAAATTCCGCGGCCGTAGCTGTCACTGTTATGGACTGTAGCTGACTTCGTGGGATACCTACATGAAATACCGCGAATCACAAACCATGTTACACAAACCTAGCGTAGCCGCTAAGCCACTTGAAAACTGGGATGTTTTTCTTGCCTTGACGCGAGTAGGCGTTATAAAGGGGCACTTTCTTTTGTATCACAAACCATGTTACACAAACAAGCCCGCTAGACAAATTTCATAATTACGCACCTTATCCCACGAAGTCGGCTACAGTCGTATTAGCTCTTGTTAATTTATCAAGGATACCAACATCACAGTGACATGTACGGCCGCGGATTTTCGCTGTGTCAGTCGCGAAGCGAATTTTGGTTTTATGCAATTGAAAATTAAAATGCATTATTTTCCGCCGCCCCAAAGCCAAAAAGTTTCCTTTTATAGTAATTAAGGCGAATCTAAAGTTTTTTTCTAAAAATTATTCGTAATAAGCGTGGCCAGTCCGAACCGATATTTACCCCTCACTGAACACTCTGCCACTCGCTTGGTGTGAACTGAATGACTTGACTGAGGAGACATGAGTAGGGAGAGCGGAACGCCTTGACGGATTCCTCAGCATAGCTGAGTCGTCCGTGCCACATAGGGAGAGGAATGACACCTCTTGAACTAAGTACCGCGATCCCGCCGAGCTTTTTAACTGTTTCCGTAAAACTGTAAACTTACATAGAATATTTTTGTTTATATTCATCACGATGTCTGCGTTTATCCAACAATTTTGGTCTGCATTTGTGGTGCTTTAGAGATTCTTTTATTTCAATGAGTGCATCGTCAAAGTCCATGAGCACCATTTTGTTGGAAGACGATAGATAAAAGAAATTTAATTTTTCCTCCTTTTTCGTTTCTGGATTGATGACGCTGCCTTCGATAACCTCTATAAATTTTCCATTTACTTTGATGTAGCACTTGTTCCAATCATTTTCACAGATACCCATTTTGAAATTATATACGGGAGGACAATCAAAAGGTTTCTTGTAACAGATTACACGCATTCAAAAATTTATTTTGAAATTTGACAACTCGAACTCGAAAAGAGCCGACCATAAATAAACCAAACACCAAACCAATCCCAACCGACCCAAGCTTTCTTGAGCAGACGCAAGCAGACTTATTCAGTGTTGCCAACTCGAAATCTTTGTTCCCGCTAAATCGTGACGGATCAAGGGTCAGAAATCCGTCAGATACTCAAATTTTCGTCCATTCTGGGGGGGGGGGGGGTGGCTAGAGAATTTTAGGGATCAAAATTTCTCCATAAATATAGGCGATTTTCGCCTATAAAAGTATGTAATTTGGCACTTTTTTCGAATCCGCCAGAAAATCCGTCATACTGTATATTCCGTTATACACAAAATTTTCCCGTTTCGGGACACTCCAATCCGCCAGATATGACGGGAAATCCGTTAAGTTGGCAACACTGGACTTATTTTGATTTTGCGTTGTGTTGTTGGTAGTCCTGGTCTGAGTCAAAGAGTCATAGATTCATAGATATACTAATCATCAGTCTAGTGATGGGCATAATCGGGACATTTAGATAATCGAAATATTTTATTCGAAACATCAGAAGAATCGAAAAGCATAAAAAAATAATCGAATTAATCGCTCGCAATTCAATGGGCCGTTTTCGCACGATTTTTGCCGCTAGGTTCGCTCATAGTCCTACCGGTCCAACTATTTTATTTAACTGTCAGATCCCATACATTTTTTAGGCCGTTTGACGCAATTTAGTGTTTTTAAATATTATAATAATGCCGTCAACCTGTTGTAGTATTCCAATGTGTAGAAATAGGAGTGGGCACGAGTTTCCCAAAGGTAAGAGACTTGAAAGCGAAATGGATTCATTCCATTAGGCGTTCCAAATGGGCACCGACTCCTGATTCTGTAGTCTGTAAAGCTCATTTCAGGGACACAGATTATGTATTCAATAATATTAACCATAACAGTAAGTACATGACTCGTTCAATTAATATCTTACTATAATTGAATCCCCAATATAATATGAACAGTACTTTATAGTATAATGAACACATAAAGAAACATTTGACATAGTAATGCACAAAATTTTGTACACAATATTTTGCCTTTATTATTTGACAAACGTACCTTTAAATATAAGTGTAGTCAATCACAACTAACATTAATAATTATGGTAGACATAATATCTTATTTCACTTCTTCTAATAGTGCAAAACTATTTTGTGGTAACATTTTAAATTCAAATTAATAGATAACTTTGTATTAACCACTTAACTATTTACAAAAACCGACATGTTTCGTCAGCAAATCATGATTAGATTAATTAATATGACTTCCACTGCCACGTCTTCTAGGTTCACAGGCAACGACGCTTCATCTCGTGGTTTTGGTTTTGTAGAATTTATATAAGTTTTTTCACGTATCAGCATAATAATTATCGTATTAATTAATTTAGAGATTAGAAAGAGTGTTAATGCAAATGTAAATATTATTAATAATCAAATATTGTTTTTAAATGACCCATAATTAAATCTATTCCCTTTTTAAATTTTTAATTGTTCTATATTGCCCCTTGTCTCCTACAATTTTTTTTTTTCAAATTTTATTATTGTTTATGTCTATTATTTTTCTATATTACCATGTATGTCTATTTTTTAAATTAGTTCTGTAAAAACCCTGAAGAAGTCAGCTTTGCTGACGAAACATGTCGGTTTTTGTAAATAATTAAGTGGTTAATATAAAGTTATCTATTAATTTGAATATCTTATTTCCTTTTTTTTAAATTAACCATATTTTCAATTATTGCAATAATTAAATTACACTGTTATCAAACTGTCTGGCATCAATGACAATATTTATATAATAGACTTGCCATAGTCTCACAAACTCAAAATATAATGTGGCAATTAATCAAAACTCTTTTGTTTTCAGCGATTTTCAATAATATCTTAATTCAAAAGTTATTCGTGTATGATAAAGATAGACGCTTAAAAGAATATGTGCATATGAACGAAACAAAAGATAGAACGCGGGCGGCATTTTCGTATTCAAAATTCAAAAGTTTCGTCGAATACTGTCTCAAGGCCGACTAAAGTAGGAGGCCTGGGCACCAGTCGAATTTTGAGGTGTCAAATAGCTATAATAAACAACGATAGTTTGCAAATGGCGTTGATTGTTATTGTATTTGTGGTTTCTGCTGATTTGTATGTTGTTTTACCGCAGGCAAGTAAATTAAGAATCATATTTGTAAAAAGCACTAACTTTGTGGCTCGCCATAATTTACAATAAAAAACACATAAATTTGTTTAAGACCACTTATATTTTAAAACACTACCGGTTTCAGAAGCACCCTTCGTAAACGTAGCATTAGGTGTTTGAGTGGGAGGTGAGCAAAGGGGTGGGGGTAATTTCGGGATTTCCGGAAAGATCAGAGCGGTTGGTTGGAAAAATATTTAGAATGGGACTGAAAGATAAATTAATTTGGTTATTCAAAATACTAGCATTACTATTTAGGGATTTTCTATTTCTAGTGCTTCTAAATTATCGAATTTTTTGCTTTTATTGTTACGGTGAAGAATTTTAACCCCTGTGTCCTTATTAAAAGTGTGATCTGTAGAAATTTGGTGATTAGCAAACTCTGAAAAATTATTATTATTTAAGCATCTTAAATGTTCGGTGATTCTAATGTTTACATTTCTAGTTGTTTTACCTATGTAGAACGAAGGACAATCATTGCAACATAGTTTGTAAATGCCTGAGTGGCTTAATTTATGATCTCTATCTTTAGTGTTTTTTAGTAATTTACCTTAATTGTTATCAGCATAGAACGCGGGTTTAATGTGGGCAGGTAAGTTTTTTGTACTAAGTGAGGAAAAGTTGGATATATATAAAATTCTGCGCCATTGAACGGAATTTATTATTTTATTATTATTTTCAGGTGTACCAAATAAAAATGTATTAGTTGAAATGAGTTTAAGTTTCTTATTTAGGATTTTATCAATTAAATTTGTGGAATAACCATTATTTAGAGCAATTTGTTTAATTTTTGAAAGTTCAATCGCGAAATTAACAGACGATAGAGGGATTTTTACTAGCCGGTACACCCTTGAATGATAAGCAGAATGTTTATGAGAAGCCGGATGATTTGACATGTTATGTATAGTTATATCTTTAACACAGTTAACCTCAACACAGGCTTGTCCTAGTGAGGTAACAAATTGTATTGTAAACATTTTTACCTACAGTGTAAAGAAACAATAAATATAATAAATTAAAAAATACACTTTGTAAAGCACCACTTTTTATCAGAATTGATATTAAACAGCCAACCAGGTTTCGCTCATCTCGAGCTTCATCAGGGCTTATTATAACAACTAAAGATAATTATCTACAGACATACATATATAAAAGAAATTAAGAAAATGAGTGAAAGAGATAGAAACAGAATAGGCAACACCCTATTGGTGCCAGAGAGCGATACAAATAGAAAAGAGGGAGACAAAATAATTACAGGATGGGTGAGTAAGGGGGGGATGGAGAGGGAGGGAATTGTTTAAGAAGATGTTAACGGAATAAATTAAAAATGGGACTATCAGATAAATTGATTTGGTTATTAATAATGTTTGATTTATTATTGACGGCTTTTTTTATTTCGAGAGCTTCTAGATTGTTTAACCGAATTCCAATTCCATTTTTATGTAATATTTTAGTCCCGGAGGTTTTATCGAATGAGTGGTTAGTTTCTATTAGATGGTTTGCGAATTCTGAAAAAGCGTTACTATTTAAACATCTTAGATGTTCTTTAATTCTTATGTTTATGTTCCGGGCCGTTTTTCCGATATAGAATGCAGAACAATCATTACAATTTAGTTTATATACGCCAGAGTGGCTAAATTTATCGTCAAAATCTTTAGTGTTAATTAAGTGTTTACCTAAGTTATTATTAGTGTAAAAGGCGGGTATCTAGACTTAACTTTAAGTATCAATAATAATAAAATTGATTTCGATATCTACCGTAAACCTACCTATACCGATACTACCATTCATAATTCATCCAACCACCCCATATCCCACAAACATTCCGCCTTCCACTCCATGATACATCGTTTGATTACAGTACCATTAAATAATAATAATTTTAATAAGGAATTATCCATAATTAAACAAATCGCTATAAATAACGGGTATGAGACAAAACTAGTAGACAATATTCTTAATAAAAAATTGAAACAAGCAGCATCAAATAAATTTCTTTTTAATAATTCTAATAATAATATAAATATTAATCACCAATTCCAATGGCGTAGAGTACTGTATACAAATAATTTTTCTTCTTTGAGCGTAAAAAAATTCCCTCCGGAAATAAAACCCGCCTTTTACACTAATAATAACTTAGGTAAACACTTAATTAACACTAAAGATTTTGACGATAAATTTAGCCACTCTGGCGTATATAAACTAAATTGTAATGATTGTTCTGCATTCTATATCGGAAAAACGGCCCGGAACATAAACATAAGAATTAAAGAACATCTAAGATGTTTAAATAGTAACGCTTTTTCAGAATTCGCAAACCATCTAATAGAAACTAACCACTCATTCGATAAAACCTCCGGGACTAAAATATTACATAAAAATGGAATTGGAATTCGGTTAAACAATCTAGAAGCTCTCGAAATAAAAAAAGCCGTCAATAATAATTCAAACATTATTAATAACCAAATCAATTTATCTGATAGTCCCATTTTTAATTTATTCCGTTAACATCTTCTTAAACAATTCCCTCCCTCTCCATCCCCCCCTTACTCACCCATCCTGTAATTATTTTGTCTCCCTCTTTTCTATTTGTATCGCTCTCTGGCACCAATAGGGTGTTGCCTATTCTGTTTCTATCTCTTTCACTCATTTTCTTAATTTCTTTTATATATGTATGTCTGTAGATAATTATCTTTAGTTGTTATAATAAGCCCTGATGAAGCTCGAGATGAGCGAAACCTGGTTGGCTGTTTAATATCAATTCTGATAAAAAGTGGTGCTTTACAAAGTGTATTTTTTAATTTATTATATAATGTCACACCACAAAGTATTTGCTTCCTTCGATAATATAAACAATAAATAAATAAAATAAATATCTGTTACGTCGGTTTACGAAAAATGTTAAAATAAATTCTATTATTTATTGAAGTAAGTGTTAAATCTCAAAAATTAATCGATGCATTACTGCCTACCTCTAAAGTGAATTGGATGCTTTTATGGAATGAATTGATAAGAAGAAGGAATTTAGACAGTTGCCACTCTGTTCCTGTCCAAATACAGAAGATATCGTCCACATATCTCTTCCAAGTTAGAACATTATTTAAGTGTGATGAATTACAATTAAAAATCTTATTTTCTAAGTTATCCATAAAAATTTCTGCTAACAGCAGACTCGTTGGAAGCCCTATCGGAAGACCTTGATTCTGTTGGTAGACACTGTTGTTATATTGAAAATAATTTTGCTTAAGGCACATGTTGAATAACAGAGACAGGTCATTAATCATATCAGTATCCAAATTGGAGGAATTTAAAATATCTACAATATTTTTTTGGCAATCAGTAGTTGGAACATTTGGGAATAAATTAATGACATCAAAGGAAATTAGTTTGGCATTATCTGGAATAACCAAGTCCTTAATTGCATTGATCAGTTCAAACGAGTTCTTAATTGTATACTTTGGGGGAAATACATTAATATTATTAAAGACATTAGCAATGTGAGCAGCTATTATGAAATTCGGGGAAGCATAACATGATACAACAGGTCTGATGGGTTTATGGCTTTTATGTATTTTCAAAAATCCGTATAATTTGGGGATTTTGGGATTAGATTGTAAAAATTTATTTTGGTTAGGATAATCATCTTTGAAAATTCGAGATTTACATGCTTTAATTGAATTTTTAACATCTGTTTGAAATTTATTAGTGGGGTCTTTCGTTAAGGTAACGAAATCGTCACCTTTTACAAAGTCTTCCATTTTACACTGGTAGTCCATTCTATTCATTACTATAACTGTATTTCCTTTGTCCGCCCTGGTTAGCACTAAATTTTCTTCAGCCAACGTTTTTCGAATGTTGTTAATACATAAAATCTCTGGATGGATGACTTTTTTAATTTTATTTTTTTCTATTTGATTTTTAATGTTTCGGCACTTTTGTACAGGAATGTTTTAGGTTGGTAGGATAGAGTTGTTTCAATATCTACTGCCACATTTTCAATAGCACTTTGGATATTATTTTTACTATAATTTAAATTATATTTTAGTCCTTTAGATAATAAATTCATCTCTTCTGGGAGGAACACATGGGAAGAGAGATTCTGCACACGATCGAAGAAAATATGTTCTGGTTTATCTGGACACTGATTGTTGATGTTATATTTACACAGATTTTGAAGTTTTTTAGTTACAATAAATTCAGTATCAAAAATAGAGGAACCTCTAATGGTTTATCTCTATTATTTAAAATATTGAAAAACTTTAAACTGTACGAAAAAATCGTATAAATATACTAGGTATATCATAATGCTACATAGGCCAAAATTTGGCCGTGGAGTAGAAACAAAATGGCCGCAATCGATCAGCTGTTATCGTTTGCCTACACTTTTGTGGGTCATTCTTCGTTTTTGATAATATTGATTTTAAAAGCTAAAAAAATAATAATTTCAAAGAATTTTTATACCACTCTCCCGTAATAATATTCAACAATATAATAATTTAATTAATGAATAAATAATTCCACCTAAATAATGTTTTAACTTATCGAATAGTATTATCTTTTTTCCGTATAATTATCATTGAAAATGACAACACCTGTTGAAAGTAAATAAAACTATCGATGGGTGATGACCTTATACAATCCACCATAGATACGGTGATTTTCAGGGGGTCTTGAAAAATTATAACTTTGACAATTAGGTATTTTAACTATTAAAACTAACTATAAAAATAAAAATAAATATGCAGTTATTTATGTTTGAAGGTCTTTATTCATAAAAAAAAATTTAAAAAATTGGACTGGAGTTCTCTATTGTCTTGTTGTTGGCTTCCCATTTTGAGATTTCTACCCCGCGTCTAAAGTACTGAAAGGTGTAGTTTCTTCAATATTTCCCCGGATAAAAGTAGAAGTAGGTAATTTAGAATTAAGAAACAGACAGGAAAGGCGTCTGATACGTGAAAAAACATATATAAATTCTACAAAACCAAAACCACGAGATGAAGCGTCGTTGCCTCAAGGGCGGATCCAGCTTTGGCACCAGGGGGAGGTCACATAGCGCCAGGGGGGGGGTCACATAGTCGTGATCAAGTCACAAGAATTTAAAACTTAATTTGGATAATAATACTTACAAGTAAAACCTAGGTCCTGGACCTACCCCAGGGGGGGGGGGTCATGACCCACCCCCTGGATCCGCCCTTGCGTTGCCTGTGAACCTAGAAGACGTGGCAGTGGAAGTCATATTACCTTTTGACACTCCGTGTGATAGACCGACTCTAGATAAAGTCACTCAGTTGACAGATAATACAAAGGAAAAGTTAACTGTATATTTATATTAAAATAAACTTTTGTTCCACCGCAGGGGAAGCTTATGGCGCAGACTACGCCAGTCGAAGAAAACCATCATCACTGCCATGGTTGCCTGGATGGAGATGGAGTCCCCCTGATGCCCTTCTGGAAATGGGAGCCTGTCAAATATCTCCCATGAACAGATATTTGCATATTTTTTGGATTTATTATTATATACTATATTTTTCATTTATTTTCTTTTCTATTCTATGTATGAATGCATTGTTATTTTGTCAATGTTTGTACTATTTCAAAATATGGAATAAATTGCATTCTGAAATAAACAATCATTATTATATTTGTTTTATTAAAATAAAGAGTGAGTGTCGCTGCAGTTTTGTTATGGTTTTCTGCGGCCTTGCACGACAGCTACTGCCATGGTTAAAAAAGATTGTTGTTTAGTTGTTATAATAGCACAAAATAATTTAACAAATATATAAATAAATAAAAAAACTTCATTTTTTATTTTTTATTTTTAACTTTATGAGTAAAACCTCAAATTGTAATATTTAAATAAATGAAGACAATATATCGAGTCCCAGAGGTGTTAATATGTTTTTCTGATTTTTCTGTTTCCAGATTTTCGATTGAGTTTCGCTTATATTGTCTTCATTTATTTAAACTTTATTTTATTTCTCGAGGTCAATATGAAAAGAACAAGATTACAGACATAATATAAATGTGTCGTAAAAAATTACAAACATTATACACCTAGAAGAACATAGCTGTACAACAAATAATTAACATTATACATAAATTGTTTATTGTTTTGGCATTTATTTTATTTTTTTACCTCCTAATATTATATAGTTGTGGTAGCACATCGGTCAACGCGTGAGCAACTTTGTGAACAGTCAACGTGTTAAAACAAAGAAAATAAGATTAGCATATAATAAATAAGATTAATTAAATATGCAACTAGTTTAGAATAAATAAGTCAGTTTTTTCTCAATTTCAAGTCTCAGAGGGGTAATAAATAGCATTGCATACTACGTATTTTGACACATACTTATTTTAGGGTAACTAATCGAAAAAATCTCCCAACCCCCATACTATGCAATATTAATTAACATTTATTTTTAGAATTTACTTGATAAACCATTGATTTTTCCTATGCTAATATTTTATTTGTAAACATTCAATAGAAATGTAATCTATTTCACAGATGAGGGATATCAAAATACAAAGGTGATAAGAGGTAAGATAAGTAAACCTATTAAAACTTGTATTCAGCCGTGGTTTCGGGGAAATTTGGGTCCTTTTTAAAGATGAAGATGGAGTCGTTCAGCCAGTAGTAGGACAGATTGAAATCTGATGTAGGATTCCACTTGCTCCTCGAATGTGTGGCCTCGGATGGGCAGACGCTCCTTCGAAAATTATAATTGAATAGTACAAGGAATCTGAGAGAAGACGTCCAATGTAATACCCTAGACATAGTTGGGATAAATTAAAGATTGTGCTTTAAGCTTTGAGTTTAAGCTTGAATGGCGATTAGATTTTTGCCTCGAGCTTTATGCTTTGAAATTTAAGCTTTGCTTTTACCTACGTCAAAAATAATGAAAAATTAAGAGTAACAAAACAGCAGCTTTTGAGTCTGGAGGAAATTGGTAACTGTCTCGTTATTCAGATCTAGGCAATAAACGGATCCCGATAAGATCCCTTTGGTATCGGTTCACCAGCAAGAAATCGGCCGGATAAGAGCGGAACATCCATCCACAGTAGATGACAGCAGCATTCGACTTGTACTCATGCAATATTTCCATATATACTAGGAATATTTCCCTCTCCTCTCTCATTTAATAGTGGTCTTTTCAAGATCTTTATTAAAAATCCATTCTTTTAAGGCCCTTCCTTAAACAACCGGTGAAGAATCACCATTTAGAAGCGATACATTGCTTGAAATGGCAATAGTTGTGTTAGGTGACCAGATGTGAATAGCCAGGCATTTCCCAGCCTTCACATTTCCCATAATCTTTCCTCCCCCATTCAGTTCAGCCTCACAACATACCCTGATTGGGTATGCCATAGTACCACTTACGTAAAATTAATCACATTTAAAAGACCGGTTAAATCCCTGGTTAAAGTATTAGAGGTATAATAAAATCCATATCTTACATCAACGTATGGTTTGAAGGGCAGAACCAGCGCTACGATAAAGAGTCCATCGTCGTTGATAGCCTGTTTAGCGTTGAGCAGCATCTTACTTTTCGTGCATTTTACTTACAAATCGAGCAAACTATGTTTGGCTAAACTTGTCGGAAAACAAATTGCAAATAACTATCGAAATGACAGATCAATCATTGAAAGACGTCAGTCCTGAGTCCATAGGTTTGGTCCACAGATTAGATGACAGGAGGACCGCTTAACACCCTGCTGCCATCTCGTGGATATTTTGGAATTACTCAGAAAACGGCCCATTCTGGGCAACGTCGTATGCGTACATTATTGCAAAATTAAACCATTTATTAAATTTTATTTCTTGCCATACGGAGAGGGGAGAAACACGACGGCAGACGTGAACTTGTGTTCCCTGACAGGACGGGGGAGGAATGCAGATCCCGCCAATGTCTGGAAATTAAATAAAAAGGCACTTTCTAGATGAGAAAAGTGTGGAAAAGCTGAATAAAACAAAAATTAAGGCGCGCTCGGCAAAATTGGGGGAGACACAACCGTTCAAAGTATTTAAAATTTCACTTCGCGAACTGATATTGACAGTCCGCCCGCCATTTTGTTATAACCTAATACGCTAAACATGGTTTGTGATACAAAAAGTGCCCCTTTATAACGCCTACTCGCGTCAAGGCAAGAAAAACATCCCAGTTTTCAAGTGGTTTAGCGGCTACGCTAGGTTTGAGTAACATGGTTTGTGATTCTGGCGTACTATTAATTCTGTATTAGGTCTGGGATCCAACATAAGCAGTGAAAAAATGGCGAACGAACTGTCAACATCAGTTCGCGAAGTGAAATTTTAAATACTTTGAACGGTTGTATCTCCCTCAATTTTGCCGAGCGCGCCTTAATTTATTTTTTATTCATCTTCTCCACACTTTTCTCATATAAAAGGTGCCTTTTTATTAAATTCCCAGACATTGGCGGGATCTGCATTTCACCCCAGGACGGTTTTATTTTGTTTTTTTTTTTAAGAACGATGCCTTCCTTATTTTTGAAATAAAACTTCTTTACGCCCGTTTGACTTGGGGGGTAAGTTGGTGAATACGTTACGAAAAGTGGTGATTGTTACGAAAAATGTCATGTGAACGGTAATCCATGCGAACGGTAATCGATTGCAAGGCGAACGGTCGGGCCATGGTCGGGCCTTTACGCACGCTTGACTTGGGGAGTGATAAGGATAAGGATAAGGATGTTCACCCCAAGGTCGTAGGTCACCCCAAGGTCGTAGGTCACCCCAATGTCGTAGGACACCCCAAGGTCATAGGATACCCCAAGGTCGTAGGTCACCCCGAGGTCGTAAATCATCCCAAGGTCGTGGGTCATCCCAAGGTCGTAGGTCTCCCCAATGTCGTAGGTCACCCCAAGGTCGTAGGTCATCCCATGGTCATATTTCACCCCAATATCATATGTCACCCCTAGGTCATAAGTCACCCCGTTCGCTACGTTTGGTAACTTGGCAGGGATACCTGGGTTCATTGGGCGAGGTTTGTCTTGTAGTTTTGCTTCAGTCGTGTGGTCTAAAGCACACTCGTTTTTTTTTTTTAAATTGACGACGGGGAGTGATATTTGCGAGGCAGTTGCGAAGTGAAGCAATGTGAATTTCTGTGTCCATTTGACTCGTATTTGAGATACGGATGCATACACACAAGCCCTGCTTATTTATGGGGTACATCAAGTACATATATTATGTAATTAATTATTGTATAATTTTTTTTGTAATTTATATATCTATTTGTGCATAAAAAAAAAAATTTAAATCTATGAAAATGTGCCGTGTTAATGGAAGTCCTGGTGCCCATGGAAGTCATTGTGACTCGTGCCATTTTGGTTTTGTCCCGACATGGTTTTAATTGAGATTGACAGGTTGCGGAGGTTGACTTTGATTTAGATTCGGCTCGGAACGTGGATGTTCAGATGCTGCCTCGCCAGATGACGGAATTATCGTCTGAGACACCAAGGCGCGCGTGTTGTTTTAGAGATAGAATTCTCGCTGCTCGGATTGGGACTTGGAAGTTCCACACACCTGGATGCTCGAGGGTTTCCTGGGGAAGGAGCCACATATATTCGGAGTCCGGGCCACGGATGGGAGGATGTCCAAGTAGTTCTTTGCGTCCAAGAAGTTCTCGCGTCGGATTTGCGATTAGTTTTTGTAAAGCTCTCTCTTTCTCTCACCGGTTACCGTTCTCACCGTGTAGCATAATAGCCCAGGCAACGAAGACCAAAAAATACCAAATAGGGGAAATAATTCATGTAAAAGCCAATTTTGGCACAGTTGTAGGGGAAGGTGTCCTTAACAAAATACTAAAAGTACTGGTGAGTGGGTGTGGAGCTAAGGGTGGGGGGGGGGGTCTAAAGGTCCCTTTTTCAGTTTTTCATTAATAACTCGAAAACTACTGCCTCTAGCGAAAAAGTGTTTAGGTACTAAATTATTTACATAAATTTTTTTACAAAAAAGGTTCTACAAACTTTTTTGTTAGGATCAATGCTTAAGGAGAACTATTTTAATTTTTAAAAATGAAATGTTTGTTGGTAAAAATGAAATGCTTATTGTTAAAAATCAAATAATTAGTGCTTAAGATTGTACCTTGAACATTAAATTTTGTCAAAATCTAAACTTTCATCGTCATCAATGCTGTCTTCGACGGGGGCTCCATTCATACATGAGCCGAGGCAGCCGCAGGCACCGGAGCAGGCAATCCCTGCTTTGTGGCAACCGCAGCGCATCCCACACCCAGTCGTGCATCGGCAAAAGATCGTGTTCAAAATGGAGATGGGTGCCACCAGGGTCGTTCGTGTTAACTGGGTTAAGGATCCCATCTTCTCCCTTGACCCAACCCCATTGGATGGGTGGTAGGGGGTTGCCTAGCCACTGTTGTTAGTTCTCCTCATTGGATTTGCACCACCATCAATCAATATATATTTCATGAAGCCGGGCCGTGGGAATGTGGAGACCAAATTGTTTCCGGTGCGACAACTTCAACAGCTTCCAATCGCCAAAACGATTCTCCTTCTCCATAGCTTCTCCGGATACGACACCACCTCGGCGATATATGGAAAGAGTAAAGTGGGAATCGCTAAGCTCTTCACAGAAAATCCTGACCTCACCCAAGACATTTCACCAATATTCTCTGATCCCTCAGCAACTAACAATGTATGCCCGGACATTGGGGGTCTAGAGTCATTTTAAATAAAAAGTAGCTTCTTTATAAATAAAAAATTAGAGTCCTGACGAGTACGGTGAAGGAGGAAACCATCTGTTTCCTTAGAACGCCGTGGGAAAGTGTTGGGAAACCTCCAATGATCCCTCAGCATCACCTGAGAATATTAAACAGGCTGGCGAGAAACTTTTTTTGGCTGTATACAAAGCGCCTGCTCATCAAGACAACCTAAACAAACATCGGTACTCGGCATTTTTGAAAGACATGGAAATCAGACATGGCCATTCTTCCTCCCACCAGAGGAGCTTCAAAGCAACACTCGCTCAGAGTATATCTACAGGTAATTAAATCCAGTTACATTTTAAAGAAAAACCTTCAAGGTATAAGAATATTGAACATTTGAAAATATTTTGTGAAACTTGCGGAATGACGGTCGGAACAAGGTCATATTTCCGATTTGATTTTAATAAATGCTAAACATAAGTAAATTTAAAAAATAAGAAATGTTCAGGGTGTCCGGTGGTAAAGAGCATTAACTTCGGGAGGTGATTCTACATTATGGTAAGTGTACCACACAGGGTGAGGCACACAAGACTGTAGACATCAGTGGGAGGTTCCGATCCACGAAGGCGTTAAGATGTCGGGAGAGCGTCTCAGGGCTGTCGCTTGGAGAGCTGGTCTGAAGGTGATCCAAGGGCTCGTAGTTCCTTCTAACTAGCCGGGTCTGGTCTGTAGAGCGTAGAGTGTCCGAGGTCCAAGTGTAAGGCGGTAGTCAGAAGTGAAAAGAGGCGAATGGAAGCAGGTCAGAGCGAGTTCGGGCGGGCAGGCAGAGAGAGATGTTGACGCGACGGGCTGCCCGACGGGTAATTCTGGATAACTGACTTGATACCGAGGGTCTCGCCCCACTTATACACTGGGTCGAAACCCAAGCGCATAATTAGGGCGAAATCCGTCGGGGCTGTCAACACCCTCTCTGACTGCTCGCTTACCCCCACCCTGACATATTTATTTAGCATACAATACATTTATAATTGCAAGCATTTTACATTTTTAAAAGAGAAGCGCCGAATGACGTACACCCCTGCCTCTAGCTCACATTCTCTCCAAATACGTTCGATACAGTAGGAGTAAAAGATATTAATAACTTTTTCTGAAATTCCAACATTTTTTCCGAAACAAAATGACATACCAACTAAAAATCCTCAGTGTAAGGTACAAACTTACCCGGTAGATATGCTGTGAGCTTGCCGGGCGTGATCGTGGCAAAGTTTCATGGTTATGATTGGCCTATATCGTAATATCGCTAAATAGTAATGCTGGCCGCACAAGCTGGAATAATTTTATCTTTTTACCACAAAACTATCCCTAAAATTTCGAATTTCGAAAAAAGTTATTTATCTTTTTTATTTGTACTATCATGTAAAATCACCTCCCGAACTTAATGCACTTTACCCCTGGATACCCTGTATATTTTCAATTATTATAAGCAATAATTATCAGCCTGAAACACTCATCCACATTGAAAAATCTTCCGAGAAAAGATACATGACGCCAACGGGACTTGAACCCGTGCCCTTCTGATTGCCGGTCAGCTGCTCTCCCAATTGAGCTATGGCGGCCTGTAACAGACGTATCAGCGTCTTCACAAGAACTGTAAAAAAGGGGCGGTCTTAGTGCACGTCAGAATGATGGGGTGATGAAAAATAATAAAGGCTGACCTCCCTAGCACCCAGTGCCTGATGTGTGAAGGACACTGGATGTGCCGATGCTTCTGCCTGAGCCTGGCGCCTGGCGGTTGCCAAAGTAGGGCCGGCTGGTCTGGAGGAGGTAGGCACCAGGACTGAAGACAGGCAGAAGTCGGCGGGAGGCAGCTGGTTGATAAGAAACTTCCGAAGAATAAAACACGAGTTTATCAAGTAGAGATGTGAGCTGATTTATTTTGAAAAGGGTGGGTCCTTTTATACCCAAATTTGGGGTAAAAGGTGCCCACGTGGTACATTTTTGTGGTGGGAGGTTAAACCTTGCCCGTATGTATAAATAGGGCGGCGTTTCCGTCACACCTTATTTTGCCGGTGCCGCCCGTGAAAGTGGTCGCTTAAAATTGCGATTTATAAATAATTATGTAGGTTACATTTGGAATATATATGTACATGTTTTAATGTTAACATATTTGGGGGGGTAATATCTATCCCTAGATTTTTAGTTTGGTGAGTTTCTGGTAATTTTACAGTTTATTCTAGGTTTTTTTGTTTTGGCTAATTGTGAGAAGTTTGTATAAGGAATCTACTATTTTTCCCAGGTCCCTCGCAAGACTAGCTACTGAAACCTGTTTTTTTCATCGTCTTGCGAGGTCCCTGGATTTTTAAAATGGGAAAAAACGGATTTTGTAAGGAATTTTTCTAAGTCTTTTGTCTGAGTTAAAAAATGCCCTAGTGTTGCGAGTTTAAGGGTTAGAGGCTTAAATTCTCTTTCCCTGAATGCCCGGCAGGACTCTGGAATGAAATGTGTTGATTTCATCGTCCTGCGGGTTGTGAGAGTATGATTAAGTGAAAAAACATATTTTGCTCGTTGGCCTCCGGCAGGGCCATCATTACCGAACAAAGGAAGCCTATTTTGCTCTTTGGCCTCCTGCAGGGCCATCATCACCGAACAAAGGAAGAATATGTAAATAATAAGAGTTTAAAATGTCTCCCGGTGGCAACCTTAGCATGTAAGCATTTATTTGTTGCACCGGGGCATTGTACATAATAAAAGGGGAAATAATGATAATTATACATAAATATTTCCGGCGAAAAGATCGTCGCTGGCGGCATGGTACTAACGAGCTTAGTGGCCAGAAATTTCGGAGGAAATTCCCAAGAAATGACCACTAAATGTAGAGGATGCCGCCAGCGATGACTTTTGCCGAAAAAACAAACGAGGGTATGTAACACGTCGGTTACACGGCCTATCTTATACCCGCCAAATGATTCAATATATACTAGTGTTTCATTCAACAATTACTGCTTATTATATTTTTTCCACCTGAAAACAACCAACTTTATTTTACCTTTGTGCTATGCATAAAAATCTTGTCTTAAACGTTAGTTTAACAATTAAAAATAATAATCTGTATATTTTCACTTTGAAAATGTTATTTGTGTGTGCTTGTCAAAGTAGGACGCGTATTTTTCGGGTCCTGCGTTCTTTCTAAAGTATCCGGCGATTTTCTTAACCGATTTTCCCGAAAAGTGATACGTAATCAGTGCAATTTGCTTGACTTCGCGAATTAATTTTAGCTCATTCCTTGGGAAAGTGATGTATGATTTAAAAAAAATTATTTCAAAATGTAATCAAAATATTTTCCGTTTTCAAAACGGAAAAATAAAGTCACACAAAGCTCAGCGTGTTTGCTCAGCGCGACATAAACAGTTCGAGTGTTAAGAATGGCGTTAATTGATTTATTGTAAACTGACTAAAAAATGGACCTTCGTTTGCAAGTGTTTCAATAGGAGACAAATGAGTTCATCACACGAAGACATCTAAAGATAAGACTCACTCATATTACAATTTTATTTATGGCTTTCCACAATCTGTTTATTTTAACCTAATAATAACACAATTTCTGTCAAAGAAATTTAAATTTATTGCTTTTAACCACTGGGAGGCCGCTTGTCACTATTGATTAATTAATTATTTAATTATTTATTATTTTATTATTTATTATTTAATTTATTGATCATTGGATTTTGTTTATTACAAAGCAGACAAAAGTTAAATTCTTTCAATATTATTTCGATGAGGTACCTACGTCGCAGTTAAGTACGTAAAGGAACGTGAAGCAGTTAATGGTTTTGAGATACATATTCCATAACAAAAAACGAATGCATCCCACAGTCTGGGCTTTTCTAAAATTCGTTTTCCCCTCTGACATACACATTATAAACAAATAATTTTTTTCTTTGTCTTAATGGTTAACAGGCTTTTGTTTTTTAAGTTTTTACAGGGTTTTGGTTTCAGTCAAAATCTACCTACACCTTTTATCTTTATCTCAAATGATAAGGATTAAGAAGATGAAAGAAGATACACGAAGAAACAAGAAGAGCAAAAAAGACGACAGAAGATACACGAAGAAATAAGAGCAAAATCAGGAAAAGGTTAGAAGATGCACGAAGAGACAAGAAATGCCCCCACAAGTCAAGAAAAGTCAAGATGATGCAAGAAGATACCTGCAGGGCCAAGAAGAACCAATAAGATGCAAGCAATATTAGGCGGGTCAAAAAACAACAATAATCATAATAATAACATAATAATTGTGTTGCGCTGTTTTATGATATTTTACTTCAAGCAAAAGGAAGCATGACGAAGCAAGTTAAAGCCAGACGAAGGGGCTAGTAGAAGCAAGAACTTGTAAGCAGATACTAGGGTAGACTTAAATAGACGAAAAAGAGGCAAAAGGAAGCAAGAATAAGCATGAAAAGACAAGAAGTAAGAAAATGACAACTTAGAAAACAACACTCAATCAAAATCTTTATTCTTGCCCTAGTTCCTAGTTTGAGTATTGGCATATTAGGTTGCCATGTATAAAGATGGATTAGACTCAACAAGAAGTCGCAAGAAACACCAAAAACAACCAAGGAGCGAGGAGAGATAAAACGAAGCAAGAAGAGACAAGAAAAGGCAGGAGGAACCGAGACGAGCCAATAAAGGATGAAAATTGAAAGAAGGTGCAATAAAAGCAAAGGTGAGTTATAAAGAGCAAATATTACACAATAAGAAACAGAGGTAACAAGCAGAACCGGAAAGAAATAAGTAGATCCAAGAAGTGCCAAAAAGAGACAAGAACATTCAAGAAGAAACAAGAAGAGATGAGAATATTCGAAAAGAGATAATCAGAGACAAGACAAGCTGAGACAAAAAGAGATAAGAAGAGACAAGAGGAGATAATAAGAGGCGAGAACATAAAAGAAGAGACAATAGTAGACAAGAAGAGATAAGAAGATGCAAGGAAAATTAAAAAGAGCCACCACTTACCCGCCCTGGTGTAAGTAGGTAACATATGGTTACTTCTAAGCTCTCGCAAGGAATTTAATTTTTTGAATGAACGAATCTACGTTTAATTTTGAACGAATCAAGAACTCCAGTGTCCCTGCATACGTTGTTAGCAAGAAGAGCCGAGAAGAGACGAGAAGATCTTTTTTTTTGGACCCACCACTTTCGCACGGCTGTGTGAGGAAACTGATTGTTTAACCTCCTTAGCCGCACACGTCAGGACTCTAATTTTTGTTGTAAAAAGGAAGCTACATTTAATTTTAAAACGAATCTAGACCCTCCAATGTCCCTGCATGCATGATTGTTAGTAAAAATAAAAATGTATGCATACTTACATTTGCAGTAATTAACAAGATAAAGACTGTTGACTTCGCCTGTTGGATCAGCATCTAGTTAGAATGAAATCATAAAGAAAAAGAAAAATATTTACAGGTGTAAGTATGAATAAAACCAAAGAAAATATATAAGAAGAAAGATATGGGGGGCAGTTTGTCCCACTATCACGGGGCAGTCCCGGCGAGAATGAGTGGGCGAGCGGCCTGGCTGCAACGTGCCCAAACACCCGCGTCCCTTTCCCAAGAGTACCCTTGAAGAAGTGTTTATGGAGGGGGGAGGGGGAGATACTCCCAAAGACCCTGGGGAATGAAGTGAGCCTCGGAATACCGGAGGCAGGATGGAAGGGAACCGGACTCGTGCAAACATTCCTCAGGCTCGCTCATGACGCCGGGGGAGGCACAAGCGTTAGTGGGAAGGACTTACCGGAATTCTGCCACCTGACTGGATGCTGGGACCGGGTCTATCCGCTCCCATGGTGGGGAGTTGGACAATACAGTACGATGGAGTTCAGTACAGTAACCTAGTCATAAGTCAAGGTGTTAGTAAGATAATTAAACCAAATGAGACAGATAAAAAGGCAGAAAATAAGTTGTGATCAACAACAAATTGACGCAACAATAAAGAGAAATAAAAAAATAAAAATTACGCAGTAGTAAAGAGCAAAAAATTATAATGCATTAAAGTCGTTATAAATAAAAACAGAATAATAAATACAGTGTAGTCATGCCACCAAGCAAGAAAACTAAAAACAAGAATATAACAGAAATATAAAGCAATCGGGCATAGGCAATAATAAAATTGAGATAGAGGAGTAACCATGAAGAGACAAGAGCAATACGTTTGGCACCTGAAACAAAGGTGATTTTAATCTAGGTCAGCAACTCTAAGCACAGGCCATCTCTCCACCCATGACTTTACAAACTTTTTAAAGCATTCAAAATTATCTCTGTTCAACACCAGATCGGCATTCCATGCCGGTCCTGTAATCCCCCTCAGACCATTCAACATTTCCTCTCTGGCATCCTTCATCAACTCGCAGTGCCACAGAACGTGCTCGGCTGTCTGTGTCTAGTGTCACCACATGCGCAGTTCGGATGAGGAGACAGTGCCAGACTATGCAGTCGTCCCCTGAGACGAGAAGATCTCATGAAACAAGAAAAAGCAAGAAGACACAAGAAGGGACAAGGAAAGCAAAGAAGAGATAAAAAGAGCCAAGCAGAGCCGAACAGAGCCAAGCAGAGCCAAGAAGAGTCCAGAAGATCCAATAAGAGGCGAGAAGATACAAGAAGAGCCAAGAAGAGACTAGAAGATCCTAGAAAAACCAAGAAGAGACAAGAAGATCCTAGAAGAGCCAATAAGAGGCAAGAAGAGACGAGAAGAGACGATAAGATCCCAGAAGAGACAAGAAGAAAAATGAAGATACAAGAAAAGCCAAGAAGAGCTGAGAAGAATCGAGAAGAGAAGGAAAGAATCAAGAAGAGGCAAGGAGGGGCGAGAAGATCCAAGAAGAAGCAAGAAGAGCCAAGAAGATCCAAGAAGAGCCGAGAAGAGGCAAG
Organism: Limnephilus rhombicus; assembly: GCA_929108145.2. Lineage (NCBI taxonomy): Eukaryota > Metazoa > Arthropoda > Insecta > Trichoptera > Limnephilidae > Limnephilus > Limnephilus rhombicus. Next base: position 803,317 of record OV815271.1, on the reverse strand, counting down.
AAGAAGGAAGACAAAACAAAAACGAAATTATAACGCTCAATCCATTCCTTTATTCCTGCCCATCCTAATCTCCAATATTGGCTTATTAGGTTGCCATGTATACCGGTCGATTAAACTCCAACCTCCTTCCTATCCTCAGAGCATGTGTTCCAAGTCCTAGCAAATCAGTGCCCCTGGTGTACCGGTCTCCCCGGGACAGGAGTGCTCCTAGCTGGGGTGGTACAGTCGTACCGTATCGTTTTGCGAAATCATATTTTCATTATTTCGAATTAATTAATTAATAATTACACTGCCCTAATGCAATGACAAAATTAAATATCAATGGTTTAATGCTACCATTATTATTATTATGCTACTATTTTTATTTATTGTTCTTTTTATAATTCTGTTTAACTAAGATACTGCCAACAAGCTACTTGCAATAGGTTAGTCTAACTAACTAACTAGTAGGCAGAGAGGACGGACCGCCAAACAACGGTTTTGGAACACACTCTTTGTCTCACTCACATTCATAGGTCGGCTCCTTCGATCAATCATAGGTCAATGGTCGGCTCATATATTCTCTTCTATTATTTTGACTTTTGACATGGCCCGACTCAACTATCTGATTCACTTGATCGTACCATGTCTTCCTTGGGCGTCCCCGACTTCTTCTTCCATTCACATTTGCGTCATATATTCTTTTCACACTAGTTTCTTCTTTCGTTCGCTCTACATGCCCAAACCATCTGAGGGTCCCTTTCTTAATCTTACTCATTATGCTTACATCAGCCTTACATTATTTGCGGATATCCACATTTCTCACACGATGATACATGGTTTTAATGAAACACAGCAGATAAATTTGAACAGAAGGAATTTATTCAGGTAAAATAAATGCATGGAAGGTACCCAGAGCTTCCCATAACAGATCCTAGATGGCGGTAGGTGTAACATTATTATTTTATTATCATAGATCAATAGGTTTTACCACACATCTGCCTCAGGGATCTCATTTCAACAGCATTCAGTTTACTTTTATCCTTCTTCTGCCAGTTCAATGTCTCACTGCCATACATCATGATAGGTACCAGAACTCCATTGTGGACTGCTATCTTCGCTTTTACCCTTCTTTCAATATCTCTATCAGCCTTCCCATCTCTCGTAAACGCACTACCCAGATACGCAAACTCATCCACCTGATCCAAGTATTCATCATTCACAACTATATTACACACTGTTTTCGAACTCCCTCTTTCAAACACCATGACTTTAGATCTTCGTACCACTTCGTTCATCCTAGACACGAGAGACTGTAGATTAGTGTGGGCCGAATTTTTTTTCTTCCGAATTCCTTATGGCGCTAGTAATAAAAAGTTGTCTAGGTACCTAAAACATTAAAAAAAAAACTAAAAATATCCTAAGGCTCCGGGGGTCCTTTGAAGTTTGAGAAAATATCGAAAATTTCCATTTTTTCAGCCCCTGCACAAAATATTCTGAAATAGTTTAAAGATATTCATTTATGAGATCTTGTAAAATAAAGTCCATAGCTTCGATGTATATAACTATCATCTATTATTTTTATAGTAATACTAGCTGACCCGACGAACTTCGTACCGCCTCAGAATCAATAACTGTTGAATTAAATTAAGTATTTTTATTAAGTTAAAAATTACACAATGAAGCAATTATCGATGCCCAACTGTCCGTGTTTTATTTTTGTCAGTATCAGAGATGGCGTTGTGTATGAATTTATATTTTTTGTGATTTTCTTACTTTTCCACTTACTTACGGGAATTTTTGAAAGGAAGCGGGTACGGGTGCCGCCGCCCCGGGAACCATTTATTGGATAACCAACACCTCTGCCATAGGTCACCCCAAGCGGTTCGCTACGTTTGGTGATTTAGCAAGGGTGACTTTTGTGCGGGTCTTGGCGGAGGATGCGTCTGCCCACCTGTTGCGTGGCGGACCGGATCGAGAGAGACTGGTTGAGGGAGGCCTTTTGACCTTTCCAGCCGGATTCTCTCGACCAATGGGTCGAAAGAGTCCGGCTGGAAAGGTCAAGGTAAAAGGTCAATTCCGCTCAAGGTAATGGTCTTGCACCGCAGTTGGAGGGATGGATTCACTCCCGGATACAATGACCTCCAGATTCCTACCCACCCCTCATGCCTTTTTCCTTCCCACTTTTTTACTCAACAGAGGTGCATATGGTACCACCCAACGATTGTCCGTGATTGGACCGTGAATCATGTTTGTAGTAACAATATCAAACAATAATTGATTAGTAAAAAATTTAAAATTAAAGAAAAGAGGCCGGCTTCGTTCTCATCGGGTCAGAAGTGACACCGGTTTGAATTACTAATATCACTTTTAAAAAATAGGGGTTAATGGTAGAAGGGTGAAAATTTAGGGTTGCATGTATTTTTTAATGCCTCACCATAAAAAAAAAAAAATAATAAAACAAAAATTCGGAGTGGAACACCCTTTACTTTTAGGGGTATGAAAAATACCGCAGTTGGAGGGATGGATTCACTCCCGGATACAATGACCTCCAGATTCCTACCCACCCCTCATGCCTTTTTCCTTCCCACTTTTTTACTCAACAGAGGTGCATATGGTGCCACCTAACGATTGTCAATGTCAATGTCTACGTTACTGATATTTTTAATGAATGATTGTCCGCCATTATCGGCATTTCTTCGACGATATATTGCATATCCTTCAACATGTGTGACCGTATCGTTGGTGAAATCTTTAATAAAACCCTTTGTACAATTTCCGTCTACCATGCAAGGCGATGAACGATTCAAATTACCGCATGGACCGTGAATCGTGTTTGTAGTAACAATATCAAACAGTAATTGATTAGTAAAAAATTTAAAATTAGAGAAAAAAGGGCCGGCTTCGTTCTCATCGGGTCAGAAGTGACACCGGTTTGAATTACTAATATCACTTTTAAAAAATAGGGGTTAATGGTAGAAGGGTGAAAATTTAGGGTTGCATGTATTTTTTAATGCCTCACCATAAAAAAAAAAAAAATTAAAAAAAAAAATAAAACAAAAATTCGGAGTGGAACACCCTTTACTTTTAGGGGTATGAAAAATACCGCAGTTGGAGGGATGGATTCACTCCCGGATACAATGACCTCCAGATTCCTACCCACCCCTCATGCCTTTTTCCTTCCCACTTTTTTACTCAACAGAGGTGCATATGGTGCCACCTAACGATTGTCAATGTCAATGTCTACGTTACTGATATTTTTAATGAATGATTGTCCGCCATTATCGGCATTTCTTCGACGATATATTGCATATCCTTCAACATGTGTGACCGTATCGTTGGTGAAATCTTTAATAAAACCCTTTGTACAATTTCCGTCTACCATGCAAGGCGATGAACGATTCAAATTACCGCATGGACCGTGAATCGTGTTTGTAGTAACAATATCAAACAGTAATTGATTAGTAAAAAATTTAAAATTAGAGAAAAAAGGGCCGGCTTCGTTCTCATCGGGTCAGAAGTGACACCGGTTTGAATTACTAATATCACTTTTAAAAAATAGGGGTTAATGGTAGAAGGGTGAAAATTTAGGGTTGCATGTATTTTTTAATGCCTCACCATAAAAAAAATAAAAAATAAAATAAAAATTCGGAGTGGAACACCCTTTACTTTTAGGGGTATGAAAAATAGATGTTGGTCGATTCTCAGACCTACCAGATAGCACACAAAATTTCATCAAAATTGGTCCAGCCGTTTTGGAGGAGTATGATAACAAACACCGTGACACGAGAATTTTATATATTAGGGAACGTACCCATACTACGTGACCAATTTTTTGCATTTTTTAACCCCCCCCCGGTGACCAAAAACCTAAGCAATCCGCCGCTCATTGTATGGAGCGTGACATTTTGAAGACCCCCCCCCCCTAAACGTGTCACGTAGTATGGGTACGTTCCCTTAGATTCCACTAAAACACCTCCGCCCGCAGTCCCCAAACCCGCCCGCGCTTGAGCGGCGCGCCGTATTGGCCGTTCCTTGGTCGATCAAGGACCCCCCATTTCGTGATATTGTTGTGTAGGTAACTAAAAGTATTTTGAAAATAAGGGAAGAAGATTATTTGCCACCATTTTGAAAGAAAGAATTACAAACATTATTAAGGCATATCAACATAAGTATATAAACTAGTTGAAGTCGGAAAAATGTGGAAGAAATACATTTTCCTTCCAAAGAAGAGTCTCTCCATTTAAAATCACAAGCTCCCTACTGATTGATGCTAGTTATTGTAAATGTAAAGTTAATAAATGCAATTTATTAATGCAAATTATAGACAATAATTGAAAGTTTCCCTTAAAGAAAAAAACCAAAGGGGTGAGAGAAAAATGTTTATCGGCAGTGTTGGTATACCGACTACGAAACAATTGGAAAAGCCCACGAAAAGAAAATGAAAACATCTTACCAAATCAACTCAACATGTGTGAGAAAAAAGCTTTAAAATTTGTAGACATTTTGAATCATTGTCTACTAACCAAAATCATCTTCTCCTGATGCAAAATCAAGTCGGCTACTTAAAACTAATAACACCGCTTTTCCGACAACAAGCAATTCTCCGTCTTTTACAGTTCTCTCCAAGATCTGTGACAGGTTCAGGATATTGGATGGAGCTGGAGCAGCAATCGCTTCTGCCGTCTTAAATGATTTCAACATAATCACGCAGGATAATAATAATAAAGTAATAGACAAAAATAGACAGCGTCGCGGACGTCTGCGTGCCATATCTGTATTCATCAAAGCTAAGTGCATAAACTAAGTGGATTATTTTTTGATGGTCGAAAGAACAAGACCTTAGCTAACATAAAAAGACACAAATACTATAAAAGCACAGTACTTGAAGAACACGTATCGATTATCGTGGAATCAGGATCTCATTTCTGAAGCATTTTACGCCTAGGCCAGGCACTGCCGTAAACATAGTCAAACCAATAATAGAATATTTTGCTCGTCAAAACATTTCACTCTACCATTTAAAAGCAATTGCGTGTGATGGCACAAATTTTAATACGTTAACAACTGGTGCTGTGATTCGAACGATGAATAAACACTTGAATGGACCGGTACAATTGCTGATCTGCTTTTTTCATTGCAACGAGCTGCTTCTACACCTTTCGATTATGAAGTCGGATGGTGTAACAACCGGACCTCGTGGTTTTTCCGGCCCCGTAGGTTCGACTTTTCATAATTGCCATAATTTACCGGTACAATCTTTTTTTCAAAGTGATGTTATGTATTCAACATCAAAATTTAAGCACCAATCAAAAATACTTGCTTGATATTTTCAAAGCAGTTTTCAGCAGACGTTGTCCTCCTGAAATTGCCAAAAGAACCCAGGAGTGATTACTACAGTGAGTCGAATCTAACGAATATATATAGGAAGCGCAACGCCATCAGAAAATTTTGTTATGTTAGCCACGTTTTTCATGAGGGCGTACTTTACTATGTGGTTTGATATAAAACTGCATGGGTCGTGCAAAAAAGTGCAAGGCATGTTTTTAACATGATTAAATATTCGCGCTATCTTCCGGACGAATTAAAAGCAATAATTAATCCGGCGATGCAGCGAAACACTTACTTTGCTCGTCCTGAAAATTTACTCTTGTCAATGATAACCGATGAATCATCTACCACCTAAGAACTTGTAATAAGGCATTTATTGAAAGCCAGAGAGTTATCCGGACTGAAAACCGAACATTTAAAGTACCCTGTTTCATAACGCTGATGGATTTCATTCGTTTTGTGCTCCGATTATCATACGGGATCGGAGGAACCCAGATTTTGGACTTCCGCACAATAAGGGTGCCTACCTACACGGAAAACAAGTGTCAAGCGCTTTATCGTCAGTCCGTTGCTAACCACCGATCGTATCGTGACATTTCGCACCACGCCGAAGTGTTATTCATCATATCGTCACATAAAGTGTAAATCCTACCGTATTCTTTCGTATACTTTGTGTGAACTCGTGACTCAAACTTTACCGAAGTTCTAACAATCAAATAGAACAATCTCGAACGCTTATGGACATCTATGACTGTCACCAAGCCAGAAGACAACAACCGTGAGTACCACTTAATTGTGATATACCTTTCTTGTTTGGTGGTTGGGCATAACTTATCGAAATCCATAAGCGTCTTAACAAGAGTAGCCGCAAGGTTACGCTCATCCCCATGCCCCGTGCATGATCATACCCACATTGAATTTTGATGCACAATCCTACTTTGATATAATATTTTGGCAAGATACGCCAATCACATATCCTCCCATTTTGGAAGATGTAACGGAAGAAGAATTAGAAGAACTTAACCTAACTTCAGAAGTCAGCTCCATTTTCATCAACTTTGACAGGTTCCCCTGTCTTACACAATCTGTAGAATCTGTAGAACAATCTGTAGAACGTTGTGTAAAGGTTGTGACTGAAATATCGTCGAAAGTGTGTGGCAAGAAGAACAGGGAAGGCTTTATAACTACAACAATAAACTCCAGGAAAAATATGCCAAAAATTGTAAAAAACGTGATTTTCAACGGGAATAATTGATCACATTTAATTTTTCATGATTAATGTAAAAATTGTGATTGTAATTTTTAATGTTGTGACTGCTTTAAAAGTAAATAAATTAATATCGAGAATTTTGTAATTGTAACTCTTTCATTTCCTTACTACTTGGGAATAATTCACAAAAATATACATTTTAATCATTTTTCGAACGCTTCGGGAACCTAGAAACGATATTATAATTTATTTATTTTTTATTCACACCAAAGACCTAAGACAACTTTTTATCACTAGCGCTCAAGGAAATAAGACAATTTTTTTTTCGCCATACAGTTGCGGCCCACACTACTGTAGATCTTCCATACTGTTAGAAATCAGCACCGCATCATCAGCGTTCAACAAGCAACATACTTTCAGATCACCCAATTTCACGCCCAATCTGATCTCTTTCAATTCTTGCGTACAATTATCCATGTATAGATTGAATAACCATGGTGACATTACGCAGCCTTGCTTACACCTTTTGTAATGTCAAACCATCCCGTAAAACCACGGTTCACCCTAACACAAGCAATCTTCGACCAAGTATACCCTAGACGAGCCCTCTCATAGAAAACATCGTAATAAAAGTAACACCAGTAACAGTAATTCCACGATAAAACTCTCCTTCGAATTCCGCCATCTTGCATACGAGTTCCCGGTAATATACAATTGACCACCGAGTTAACCTATTGTGTAATTATTCGCACCAAAACATCAATAGTTGTCCACATCTTGGCCGCATGCATATTATCGACACGCTGTATGTATTCAGTGGTTTTCAAAGTGGGGGACACGAGACATTTATAAATTTAAATGGATATTTTTTTTTAATTCAATTTCGGAGGTTCGCTACGTTTGGTGACTAAGCAAGGGTGCCCTGGTTAATGGATTGATGTTTGTCCAGGTCTTGGTGGCGGATGCGTCGAAAATATTCAAAGGCTTCTGTTCTGTTTTGCAAAAGGTATTAGCCAAAAACTGTAATCTTTCTTTAAAGTTTTGAATCAGTTGATCAAAACATTAAGTTTTTTGCGTGTAATAAATAAAAAATTACAGAAATTCGTAGCTACTTAAGGCCCATCAGTATGCACTCAAAAAGAAGAGGAAGGGGAGGTATGTTAATAAGAAAGTTAGAAGGAGCGCGCTTATATTGAAAACTACAATATTTAAGCGAAATTGTGAAAATGTTTAATAAAACACGATTTGTTTAAAATACAACAAAAATCTTGCGGGAAATATTTAAATAGCATCTAAAGAAAGAATGAATTATGATTTTTTTTCAATTATTTATAATAATTTTCGGAGCATATCTTACGATTTTTTCTGTCCGGGGAATTTCATATATTACCCTTTCGGCGTGGCAAATGTATAGATATTATCGTCAAAAATAACATGTACTTTTTAGAAATTTAAAAACTTAAAGTGTTCAAGAGAAATATGTTATAAAACGGTAGAAATTCGGAATACCGTGGCTTAAGATAGTTTAACTTGCGACCTTAATTGAAGAATAGTGCAACGGTTTTTTGTTGAGATCTGTGTTCAGTGGCGGATTATCCCTAAGGCAAAGTAGGCACGTGCCTAGGGGCGCGAGGTCACGAGGGGGCGCCGATTTTTAAACAAACACAAAAATCCCAGAGAGGAAAGACCACCAAACAACTCGTATCACACACACTTCTTGCTTCATTCACATTCATAAATCGTCTCATGGTTGCGTTGCGGTGCACAGTACCGCAACGCAACCATGAGACGATTTTACCCGCAGTATTCCTACCGTTGCGGTAGGAATACTGCGGGTAGGAGATACTTTCAAACGTGCGCTCTTTAAAATGATTTGTCGGTACACGGTCATTGTACTGTCTCTTGGTGTGGTCCAATTTTAATTATGTATTTGATTCACTTTATCATGCCATGTCTTCCTTGGATCTCCCTGACTTCTTTCACAATTCACTTCCCATCATATCATTTCTTTTTAATGCCCTCACCAAATAACTGTACTCAGTGGTGTAGCTAGCATGGGTGGCACCCGGGGCGGATACCGTGTTGGGGGGAGGGTGGCTAGAGAATTGTGTTCTTGGGAGGTGACACTCGGTCGGGTGTCACCCCCCCCCCCCCCCCATCGTGTAGCACCCGGAGCGGGCCTCCACCCCTAGCTACGCCACTGAATGTACATTTTAATCGTATCCACCAAGTGCACTTGAAATGTTTTTATCACTAAACGGCGCTATAAAAAATTTGGAAATTATAATTATTTTTATCGGCCTTGTATTCCTACCGGATCTCCACAATTTAATACCGTCTGACCTATAATATTCCTACATGGTTTAACAACACATAATTTTTTTTACATTAGCTCCACTGAAGAGGCCCTGAGAAAAGTAACTTTCTAAGGTTTCCCTGTGGAGCAAAACTTTACTCCACTATGATTCGCAAGCGGTCTCATAGTGGAGTTTAACCTTTTTCATGTTCCGAATACAGTTATACAAATTCTCAAAAGAGAGATTTAAAAATCCACAGTACGATTTTTAGAGGAGAAAAACCTATTTCATGTCCGGATTGCAACTATTCATGTTTTGAAAAGGGATATCTAAGAAGTCACTTGCTGACTCACAGTGGAGAAAAACCTTTTACATATTCCGACTGCAACTATTTTTGTACTACGAAGAGAAATCTACAATGGAGAAAAACCTTTCCCATGTCCTGACTGCAACTATTCTTCTTCTCGAAAAAAATAACTAAAACGGCACTTGTGCCTCACAGTGATAAAAAACCCTTTTCTTTCCCGACTGCGACTATTCATGCGCTACAAAATTATACCTTAAAATTCACATGTTTACCCGAAGTGAAAAAAAACCTTTTTCATGTCCCGACAGCAATTATTCATGTTGTACCAAGGAACTTCTTAGAAATCATTTGCGGTCTTGCAGTGACATAAAACCTTTTACATGTTTCCACTGCGACTATTGATGTTCTTCAAAGAGGTCACCAAAAAAATCACACGTTTACCCACAGCAGACAAAAACCTGACCGGACCTTTTTCTTGTCCCGAATGCAGTTATTTAAGTTCTCGGAAGGGATATTTAAAAATTCACAGCGTGATTCACGGTGGAGAAAAACATTTTTCATGCTCTGAGTGTAACTATGCCCGTACTACGGATAAAAAACTTTTTCGTGTCCCGACTGCAACTATTCATGTTCTCAAAAGGGACGTCTTAGAACGCATTCGCTGATTCACAATGGAGAGAAACCTTTTTCGTGTCCTGACTTCAACTATTCATGTTCTTCAAAAGGATGTCTTTTATTCACAGTGTGAAAAACTCCTTTCATGTGCTGCTATGCTACGAAGGGATATCTAAAAAGTTACATATTTACTCACACTTGAAAAAAACCTTGATCATTAATTTTTTATGGTAAATTAACGTTTTTAAGGAATTTGGTCAATTCTGAAGAAGTTCAAAATAGTGCTTGCATGTTAGTAACGATATATTCTGTGATTTAGAAAACTGCTTTGTTGATGAATTTATCCATTTACGTTCTTATTTGACAACTGCCCCGAACAACCAAAGCGATTTAACAGGTTCTAAGAAATAAATAACTCGAAAAAATTTACCCAAACATTGTGATAGCGTAAGAATGTGCGTATCGACGGCAGTGTCGGCAGTTAGCAATTGCATTAGTAAGCGGAGTTTTTCCTGTCTAAGGAAAGTGAAAAATTATCTTCGCTTTTCCTTGACGGATAAGAGATTAAATTCATTAGCAATATTTAACATTGAATCAAACTTTATACCATCTTTAAACTATGGCGATGTTATTAACAACTTTGCAAGACAAAAATGTAAACGCAGAATTTGTAAATACTTTTAAACAATTGTCCTTTAATGTGGTTAGTGGATACCAATTTTTAAATAATTAATTGATAACTTAAAATTTTTTTATTTATACATTGTTTAAATTGTTTTATTAATTATCCCTACTAATATTATAACTGCGAGAGTGTGTATGTGTGTGTGTATGGGTATATGTTACTTCTTCATGCAAAAAAGACTTAACCGATTGCGATGCAACTTGGTATGTAAAAAAAATAGCGGGCGAAAAATAGAGGGGCGCCGATAAGGTGCTTGCCTAGGGCGCCCTCACCATGTAATCCGCCTCTGTCTGTGTTTAATGTATTTTAAAGGTTTCCGTTTTACAAAATAACAAAAATTATCTTGACGAGCTATTGTAATTCCGAACGAAAATAAACCATTTATTGGTTTGACCTTGGACGTAGTTAAAATTTTGACTGGCAATTTTTGCCCTCTTTTCGCGACTAACTTTTTTGAATTGAAAGTCTTTTATAAGTTCTTTAATATTTCAAAATGACAAAAAAATCTATGGCATTCTTTGTTTTGGCATTGCGGATATAATTTTTTTACCCATTTGATAGTTTTATTAAACAAATATTGTTTTACAATATGTTAAGTTGGTTGCCTAGTAGGTATATCGGAACTATGTGTCCGACAAAACTTAAGCGATAGGCAGCTTACTCTAAGGTCAGCAGATCTAGATGTTACTAATCGTTTAATCGAACTTTCTAGGTCAAATCGAGCCGTTTACTATGATCGATCTTTTCGTATAACTGGCCCGCTCATTTGGAACAAACTTCCCTCAGCTCTTACTAATATCCAGAACTTGGCTGAATTCAAAAGAGCTTTAAAAACAAACTTATTTAAAAAATCTTACCTTTCATGAATTTTAACCCCTTTTCAATCTACTATAATAAGCCATGTTCCTCATGTTTCTGGTAATTGTTTGGTTTCGATTACCTCATTACTATAGTTTTATGTGAACTCTGAACTTCTATTATTTCTAAACGTAAACTGCCACCTATTCTATATTATATTTTAGTTTTAATGTTTCTTGTTAATTGGTACCGTTATGGTTTATCATTATATATTGTCCTGTGCCAAAACAGCACTCTCTATTGTTGTTAATATTGTTCTTTAGGAATTGCTTTGTACATATATATATATATATATATACTGTATATTCTTTGTTTCACATTATTTAATCAATTTTGTAAGGACTCGTAAGAGACACTATAGGATTAATTTTAAGTTTAATGTAATTAAGTGCACTTGAAGTGAAATATCACAAAACTGCGCTTTATAAATACTACGTTATTTACGCACCAGATTTAAATATCCGGGTTAAATTTTCTCCACAGGAAAAACTAAACCCTTTCACACACTTCCCCAAATTATCATCTAGTCAAACCATGCTATGCAATTGCACTATATAAGTATTATAAATACAAAACAATACAATAACAACATGTCAACCTACCAGAGACCAAATGGGAAAAAAATTCACCGACTCCAGATATTTTCATATCAGAGGGTTCGGCTCTGTGGAAGTGCTAATTTGACCTATAAATCCTACTGATCCCTCAATATAAATATTTAAAAAATCTTTCGTATACAAATACTATATACTATATATAAAATTTTTATATACAAATTCTTTGACAAATCAAATATGCCTAAATTTTGAATAAGAGACCTAGGTATAATGCCAGTAGCCGAAATGACAAATGGTAATATTTTTATAGTCTGAGAATGCCAAATTCTTCTAATCTCATTTCCTAAATCTGTATATTTTCTTATTTTTTCAGAAACAGATTTTTGAATATTACAGGAATTTGGAATAGCTACATCAATGATATAAGTTATTTTTTTTAATTTTGTCATGTAAAACTATATCAGGTCTATTATGACTAATTTTTCTGTCTGTTAGTATAGTTTTATCATAATATATTTTCTAAAATTCATTTTCTAAAAATGAATTTGGTTCGTATTCATAATATGGTACTATATTACTGCAGTCAATCAAGTTATGTTTAATTACCAAACTTTGGTGGATTATTTTATTATTTAACCTGATTGTGCCTAAATGTATACTCTGACGGCGCTAATATAGAACATCCCGATATAAAATGTTCTATAGTTTCCTGAAAAGCCAAACATTTTCTGCATAAATCATCAATTTGATTTATATCTTTGATTATATGCTTCCTATAATTTTTTGTATTAATGACTCTATCTTGAATGGCAAGCATAAATCCTTCTATTTCTGCGCTCAACTCTCCAATACTCAACTATTTGTTTGACGAAAGTTTGTCAACTTACGTTTGGTTGAGATAATTGAAGTTTTTTACGTGAATAATTTTATTTGACCATGAATCTAATAATTCCTGGTTAGTATTTATAAGAATGTTGGCATTCTCGTCATATAAATTTAAAGGTGTAATGTTTCTATCTGCCTTGCAAATTATTTTGTGCATTTCTGAGCTATTAGCTTTCCTATGAAAAAAAATTCTAAGCATTTCTACCTGATTGTGTTTCAAAGATGTTATTTTGACTACTCCTCTACCTCCTAAATTTTTAGGTAAATTAATTCGTTCTATAGCTGATTTTGGATGATGGCAATTAAACTTTGTTAACGTGGTTCTAATTAATCGTTCTAAACTATCTATATCTGTATTGGACCATTTAATTATGCCAAATGAGTACGTTAATAGAGGTATTGCCCAAGTATTTATTGCTTTTACTAAATTTTTAGCAGATAGATTGCATTTAAAAAAATTTCTGATCCTAGTTTGAAATTTAACCCTAATATCATTTTTAATACTAGTGTGATCTAATCTATTCGATTGCGGGTATCTTAAATATTTATAAACCTCATCCCCTTTCATACTTTTAATTTTGAAATTTCTAAATATACCCTCTTCTCCTTCTACAATTTTGCCTTTCTCTATATGGATCGTTTTACATTTATCTAAACCAAAAGTCATTTTAATATCATCTAAAAAAATTTTAACTACTTTAATCATTTTCTCTAAATTTGATTGAGAGTTTGAAAATAATTTTATATCATCCATATATAAATAGATGTGAACCTATACTACTCTCCCCTATATTACCCTAAATTTTATTCCAAACTTGCTTTTAATTGACATTTTAGATAGGGGATTTAATGCTAAGCAAAACCAAAGAGGACTCAATGAGTCTTCTTGAAAAATCCCTCTTTTTTTTAAATGCCCGGTACTACTATTTTTTTACCTTTTAAATTAACTCGTAAATCTGTATTCCAAAAGGACATAATATTTTTCAAAAAGCTAATTATAATTGGGTTAACTTTATATATTTTTAATATTTTGATTAGCCACATCAAAAGCTTTTTGATAATAATAATAATATTTGGATGATTTATATAGCGCCGTTTTTGTGAAAAATCACCTCAAGGGCGCTGTACAAACTTATAATACATTTCTAAATTAATAATCTTCTATTAATAATAAATTTCTAATCTATATAGCATGTATGTAAATTACGCTTTTGATTTTGAATTTGTTTTAAAATTACAGAATCAATAAATAATTGTTCTTTACATCCCATATGTTTTCTGCGACAACCTTTTTGTTGTTCAGATAAAATATTTTTTTCATCCAAATGAGTATATATTAAATCTGTCAAGCAAGAGGTTAAAATTTTGTATATTGTCGGTAGACATGTAATGGGTCTATATTGAGTGGGATTATTAATATTTTCGCTTTTAGGTAACATATAAGTAATGCCCTTAGTTAGAAAATTAGGAAAATTTTAAGGTTGTCTGACAAGTTTTGAAAGATTTTTTGCAAAAAGAGGATGTAAAGTAGTTAGACGTTTGTACCAAAAATTATGTATCCAATCGCAACCCGTGGCTTTCCAATTATGAGTATTTTTTATAATTTTGGCTAACAATTCAACCGATATATCAGAAAAACTCATTTGTTCAATGTCTGAACAATTGAGTTCTTCATTTTCTATGCAGGGACCTGTCTAATTATGTTTTATATCTTTACTCCAAATGTTTGTCCAAAAATCGCGCATATCTGATTCAGATGGCAACAGAATATTATTATTCGAAATAATATTTTGTTCCAGATTTATTATTATTATTATTCGACTAAAAAGGTTGATCATTCCTAAAAAACAGCGGAGGGTGAATTTATGTAATTATAATTATAATTTATGGAACAAATATAATTTAATTTAATACTAAAAGCGGGTCGTGCTTTAAAACAGTTTGAAAACCACCATTAGTAAACATAGTCGAGCTGTCGTGACGTAACCAGCAGTGTTGTGATTTGATGACGTCAGAAACTTTGATGGTAATAGAAGCAATTCTTTAACCTTATAACGTTTATTAAAACGCTGTCTAAAAGACATATGTAAGGTGTATTTTTTGTTGTAGTCAGATAGGTGACTACATTTTCTAGAATAAAGTCCGCAGGAAGTACCTTGTACAACATTCGGAAGTTAGATATTTTTGTGTTTGAAAAAATTAACTGCGGCCCGGACAGCTGGAAGACAAATTAGTTTCAGTGTAGACCTTGCAGACAGATAAAAGGTACAACACAAAGCACTATGCGATCTAAACAGTGCAAAACAATGCACGCACTTTTTAATAAATGGGCCTTGAGCCAATTTTTGTTTGGTTTGTGTCGTCGTTTTGCATTTCTCAGGGCACGTCTAGATATCATACGTCAATGCATGCAACGCTTCCCTCGTAATGGCCTATATGAGATTTGTATTCACTCCATACTTGGACAACATCTTCCATAGCTTTTCTTGTCGAATCGGTCGTATGCTTTTTGTAGATCTACAAAGGCACAGAAGAGTTTCTGTTTTTTTTGCCAGAAACTTCTCAGTGAGCATACGCAAGGAGAAAATCTTGTCCATGCATCCCCTTGCACTCATAAAGGCGCCTTGCACATACCATATTTTATTCTTTGTTTCCATTCTTATCCTTTCAATCAATATTCTTCCGTACAGCTTGCCGACTGAACTTAGCAGGCTAATAGCCCTATGATGTAACGGTATGGTTACAGCCCTTCTCCAATCTAATGGCGTGTAAACCTGCTCTTAACACTGGTTAAAAAGTTTGCACAACCTTGCGAGAATGATATGGATATCTCCTTTAAAGTATTCGGCAGCAATATTGTCGAAACCAACAGCCTTACCATTCTTCATCCATTTAATCATTTTTTTTTTATTTCATCCATGCTGATTTTGATAACATTCACTCCGTCATCTTTCATACCCGATTCGCCGCTGGACTCACTATCACCCGGGTTGCTTTCGAAGACTTCCTCAAAATATTTCATCCATCTCTCTTTTATTTCTTCCTCATTCGTTATTCTTCCATCTTTCGATTATATCACTTTCCGGCTTCCGTTCTCTGGACCGCTCTGGGACCTTTGACCTCCTTCCAAAACAGTTTAATGTTTTCTTGGAAGTGTTTTCGTACTTTCACTCCAATACTTACTCTTTTCTTGCATTCCTTATATACTTATTTCGCTAGATCTCTCTCTTCGCTAGAAACACTGCCAGCCGCCATCAGACATAACCATGCTTTCTTCTTCTCTGAGACCAGTGCTTTAATCTCGTCATCCCACCATACGTCACTTTTCTTCCTACCTTAAGGTTAGTCGAATGGTGGAAATTCCCATTTTATGTAAAAATTAATATAAGTAATTAAATATAACGTGTTATGAAATGTGCACATATTTGAAATTCGTGGAAAGCAGGAATAATGTTAATATTGCTAGTAAAGAAATCATTGCCAAGAATGAAAATCAGTGATTGATTTTTTTGCATTACCTACTTGCCAAAGTATTGCCATACAAATGCACCATAATACTTTTTGTGTCCAACCGCTGCCCCTGACTGTAGTATTTTTTAATTTTTTTTTTACATTAACTCCACACAGGAGGCCCTGAGGAAAATAACTTGCACCGGTAATAATGCACCGGTGCCGAGGGGATCAATGACGCTAGTTCCTCGGAGCATCTATCAAAGGGAGAATCTATTAAAGTTTCTGCACAGAGTCAAGGGTTTTTTTTAGGTATTTTGGACCTCCAGACCAGAGGTGGCTGCCAAATTCAACCGTGGGGCGCACTTGCGATTTGTACAGGGTTAACAGTCGTGTACTATTAAAGTATCTGCGGGCCCTGTACAGTACGCCCAGTTTCTGAGAGGCTAACTTAACTCTGGTTTCGATGGAGCCCCCGTACCTGAGCTGGTCACTTAGAGTTACACCAAGCATATTGATGGAGGTTTTGTTCGGAGGATTGCTTACGAGAATTTAAGATTGCTTGAGACTAGATTTTCATTTCGATCCCTTTTAGATGTTATCAAACATGATTGGGTCTTTGAAACATTAAATTCGACGAGGTTATTCTTACCCCAAGAGAAAACACTCTAAACACTCTACTGAGGTAACCGTCCATTCTTTGCTTCAAAGCCCTCCGAGCTATTGCAGTTTGTGTGCCCTTTGGGGGCTTGTCAAACAAAAAGCTATCATGGGCTGTACTGTCATCCGCGTAACAATGAATCGGTGCACATGACAAGAGGTCATTGATGTGCAACAGAAACAAAGTCGGCGACAGAACCGATCCCTGTGGGACGCAGTGGCGGACTAAGCCCGTCAGAGGCCCGGGGCGACAAAGCTGAATGAGGCCCCCCCTAGCTGAAAAAGTTGATGTAATTTTACAAGATTATTCTTCAGTTCACACGAGTCTCTGGTCCTAAGGGACCTCCAAGCGTCTCCGTGTTCCCTTGATCAAATCTTAAATAAGGCACCAGAGCACTTTAAAAAAAATGTCGTTTTTTTTAAATTTCATTTTCTAAAAGATGCATTTGTTAATAATGCTATCACCTAACGTTTTAAGGAAATTCGTAAAATTGACGGAGTTACATCATTTTATATGAAACCGTTTTAAACAGTTTTTCAACCTGGTTGACAACATATTAGAAAAAATATACATCCGATTTGCATGCACCAAGTCTTAAACTATTAGAAAATCTACATATATATTACTATGGCACCACATAGGGATTTTTTAAATAAATATATAACCCCATTTATTTTTTTTATGAACGCTGTTTTCCAAAAATTTTCCTAAAAATATCGAAAATAAAATTCGCTGGTGCGCCATTTTTTCTTTTTTTAGATATCAAAATTCCCCTACGTGGTGCCATAGACACTGAACACACAAATACACACAAATGTAAATGCAAATGCAATAAAAATTCGTACAGGCGGATGTACAGTTTTTTGTTAATATGCTGTTAACCAGGTTGAAAAACGAGTAAAAAAAATTCATGACAACCGCATTCATAATTTTTCTGAAGGATAATTCAACATACTCACTGTTTCAAACGGTTTCACATAAAATGCTGTAAAAATATTTGGTGAGAGAACTGTTAACTTCAGAAAAAAAAATTACAAACATTTTTTTACATTATCCTGCTTAAAGCCCTGCTTAGGATTTGATCAAGGAAACATGTAGGCATTTGGAGCCCCCCCCCCAGGACCAGAGGCCACCGCTTCAGCCGTTGGTCCGCTACTGAATCTTTTTTAATTACTTACCTATTTTATTAGTATCTATATTATCTGTAATGATTAGATAACCTTTTGCAAAGGGTCTAAGATATTTAAAAAAATACATCAAGTCTTAAACTGTTGAAAATCCAGCCACTATAGCCAGAGCCGTATTATCCATAAGACGTGCAGGCAACTGCCCCGTATTGGGTAGGGGCCCCTAGGGTAAAGGAGCCCCGAGACGTACATTGCCTAGGGGCCTCGACATGTTTAAGCCGGCCCTGGCAGGGCCCTATTGTCCATAAGGCAGTGTAGGAAACTGCCTAGGGGCTCCGCATCGGGTAGGGGTCGCTAGGGTAAAGGGGCCCCGAGACGTGCATTGCCTAGGGTCCCCGACATGTTTATGGGCATGGGCAATAAGAAGTGTAGTTGCCTACACTTCTTATTGCCCTGCCTGGCAGGGCCGGATTGTCTACAAGGCAGTATAGGCCACTGCCTAGGGGCCACGTATCATCTCGGGGCCCCTATGGCAAAAGGGGCCCCGAAAGGTACATTGCCTAGGGGCCCCTACATGTTTAAGCCGGACCTGGCAGGGCCCTATTGTCCGTAAGGCAGTGCAGGCCACTGCCTTCGAAAATCCAGTAACTATAGCCAGGGAGGTATTATCCATAAGAAGTGTAGGCAACTGACTAAGGGCTCCGCATTGGGTAGGGGCCCTGAGGGTAAAAGGGCCCCAAGACGTTCATTGCCTAGGGGCCCTAACATGTCTAAGCCGGCCCTGGCAGGGCCGTATTGTCTACAAGACAGTGTAGGCCACTGCCTAGGGATCACGTATCAGCTAGGACCCCTATCTTAAAGGGGCCCCGAGACGTGTATTGCCTATTGCCCCATCATGTTTAAGCCGACCCTGGCAGGGCCCTGTTGTCCATAAGGCAGTGTAGGCCACTGGCTAGGCGCCCCGAACGGGTACGGGTCCCTAGGGAAAAGGGGCCCCGACACGTGCATTCCCTAGGGGCCCCGAAATGTTTAAACCGGCCCTGGTAGTGCCCTATTGTCCATAAGGTAAGTGTGAGCCACTGCCTTCACTCTAGCCAGGGCCGTATAATCCATAGGAAGTGTAGGAAACTGCCTAGGGGCCCCGCATTGGGTAGGGGCCAGAGGGTAAAGGAGCCCCGAGACGTGCATTGCCTAGGGGGGCCGCATTTGGTAGGGGCCCCTAGGGTAAAGGGGGGGCACTGCCTAAGGGCCGCGTATCAGCTAGGGGCCCTATGGTAAAGGGGCCCCGAGACGAGCATTGCCTAGGGGCCCGACATGTTTAATCCGGCACTGACTATGAAACCCGGTTATGATTATTTTATAAAGGGCTCCTTTTTTTACGAACGACGAAAATTTACCATAAAAAATCGAAAATAAAATTCGCTGGTCCGCCATTTTTTCTTTTTTTTAGATATCTAAATTAACTTACATGGAGGCACTGGATTTTCGAACAGTTAGAATTTGTGCATGCAAATCGGATGTTTAGTTTGTTTAACCTCTCGGAGAGTGAGCTTTTTCGAACAAAACTGTGCCCCAGGAGTGAGCATTTTTGAAGTGTATGAATAAAACAAAATTAAATGCAAAACAATAGTTTGCCCAAAATCTAGCAATGTAAAAATATTAAAAAAAAATATTATTACTTATTTAGACAAGTTAGATAAAAAAAACTAATTTAGCCTATCGAAGGGTTCGCCAACCATTGGAGATGAATCACCATAACATGAAGACAATAAAATATATATATACACACACCTACTACAAAATATTACTCACCGTACAACATAGCAGGACGTTGTGAGAAAACAATTTCACTTTGGTGCATTGTATGTTTTTTCTTTTTCTTTTTTTTTGTTTTTTTTTTTTTTTTTTAATTATTTTTTCGTATGGTAGTTTTCAAAACATGGGTAAATAAATAGAGCCACGTTACTTTCAACGCACATGAATTAGTTAATTAATTATCTATGTCTAACACATATATTATCAAACGACCAAAACAATACATAAACACATAGAAGAAACAACAAATAAAACACAAAATAAACACGTGTCACTGTTACATAAAAATATTTCGTCAAACACTTGAAAAATTATTGACAAAACGGTATTGTTGCATAATATAAGAATAAGCGAAACTCAAAACCACACAACAATACGTAATAGTTAGATTCATAGCAAAAATAACTAAGAAATCCGCGAAAACAAACGTCAAACAAAACTTTGCATAAATATTTCACCAAACACTCAATAAATTGTTGAACAGAAGGATATTATTATATAATATAACAATAAACAAAACTCGAAACCTTATAATCATACGTAATAGTCCGATTTGTGGCGAAAATAACGAGAAAACCGCAAAAAAAACACAAAACTTAGCAAACACCCACGCTCTCAAATCAATTGTTGTCAACTGAAGAAACAGGTATAATGGCGGTTGATGACGTCACATGTTTTTTTAAATTTCAAATTCGGTAAATGTGTCAACTACTCCAAATATTCGAAACATCCTTAGAAACTGTCCATAGGTGGCAGTACACTTCACATTTCATTAATAAATCGCGTGGGGCACGATTTATACACACGGCCGTAATATTACGGCCATACTCCTTGGAGAGTTTTTTGTTCTCGTCGTAATATTACGGCCATACTCCCCAAGAGGTTAATATGTTGTCAACGATTGAAAACGGTTTCAAACGGTTTCACATGAAATATTCTATCTCCGTCAATTATTCGAATTTCTTTAAAAAAGCACGTGAGAGCATTCTTAACAAGTGCTTCTTCAAAAAAAATGACAATATTTTTTTTACAGTTTCCTGGTGCCTTAAAGCCTTGTTTAGGATTTGATCAAGGGAACATGAAGGTGTTTGGGGGCCCCCCAAGATCGGGGGCCCGGGGTGGACCGCCCCCCCCCCCCCCTTAGTCCGCCACCGGTGGGACGCCAGCATTTATCGAATGCGAGGAAGAGGTGAAACCGTCAGCAACTGCCTGAATCGACCTCTCCCTCAAAAAGTCGGTAATCCACGTTCACAAGGATGCGGGAAGTCCGTAAGAAGACAGTTTGTTGACAAGCCCTCGGTGCCAAACCCGGTCAAAGGCCTTGGAAATATCCAGTGCAACCGTTTGGGTCTCACCGAAACGTTCCAGGCACCGCCCCCAAACATGTGTCACATACGCGAGAAGATTACCGAACGAGCGGTTCCGCCGGAATCCGTATTGACGGTCGTTAATAATTTTGTTCTTCTCGAGGTATGTGAGCAGTTTGTCGTTGATCACACGTTCCATCACTTTAGACAGAACTAATCGCTATGGGGCGATAGTTGGCTGGGTTGGAGCGGTCACCCTTCTTTGGAATAGGGTGAATGATCGCTTTTTTCCAACCAGAGGGCACAGAGCCAGACTTCAGGGACATTTTGAAAAGCTTCGTCAAAACTGGAGCTATTTCTGCAGCGCACCTCTGTAATACTCGTACCAGGGCAGGTATTCCGTCAGGCCCACTAGGTTTATTAATATCAAGCCCTCGTGAGACTTGGAGTAAATTCCGATGCCGGATCCTCAGCTTTTTTAATGAAAACCGCAATGAGGAACCGACAGCGGGGTAGCACCTTGATCATCGAGGGTCGAGTTTTCCGCGAACATTTTGCCTAATAAGTTAGCCTTTTCGGCGGCGGTATTTGCTAGAGAGCCGTCAGGTCTGGTAAGAGGTGGCAGACTGGGTTTGCAGAAATTGCGACCTATCGAGCCCGCAAGCGACCAGAACGCTCTGCTGCCGTGCGGGCAGGCAGCCAGCTTTCTGCTGATCTGCAGATCGTGCTCGAATTTTGACCTGTTTATGATTCTCTTGCTTTCCTTGGCCATTTTGTTATATACTATTCTGTATTCGGACGTTCGAGATGTGTTGTAGGCTCGGTAAGTCGCGTTTTTTCGTCGCACTGCTTCAGAGCATTGTCGACTGAACCACGGCTCTGAGCCCACACCAGTTTCTTTAACAGTGGATTGGATGAAGCCATCCATCGCGGATGTGATGACTTCACCAATTTCCTGGGCACATCTTGAGGGATCCGAGGTCTGAAAACAGACAGCTGACCACGGGAAAGCATTCAAATGTGCCCGCAGACCAAACCAATCTGCTGATCCATGGTGCCACACTTTTCTCTTCAGCCGCTCGTTAGGCGGTCTGAAGGTTACAGGGATTGACGTCGTCACCAGGCAGTGGTCCGACGATCCTAAAGGCGCTGTGACTTCAATCTTGTAACCGTGTGGCACAGTGGTTAAAAACAAATCTAACAGATTGGAGCGGTGAGTCTGGACATCAGGAACCCTTGAACCCTGGAACCCCAGTCCGTGGCAGAGGGCAAAGGATTCCGCCTCTCGTCCAACAGAGTCCGCTGGTCCTGAGAACTTTAACCAAGGTTTGTTATGAACATTGAAGTCCCCCAGGACCACAAACTCTGCCGTAGGGAAGCGGAGCAAGAGGTCAACAACAGTATTACTTAGATGTTTGAAGAGTTCGGATGTATCTGAAACGCTAATGTTCGGTGAGCGGTATAAACACGCGTAAAATCTTACCGTACTGGCAAGGTTGACACGCACCCACATTACGTCGAATCTGGAGTTCTCCAGATTCAACAGTCGCACACAGTTAACGTCAGCTCGGCTGAAGAGACAGACACCTCCTTTGGGTCTGAATTTGCCTGCGAGTGTGTAGCCCGGGCAATCCAGATAGGAGGCGTCTGTAGGCTCGGCTATCTTTTTTTTTTTTTTTTTACATTAACTCCACACAGGAGGCCCTGAGGAAAATAATTTCCCTCAGGGCCTATGTCATCTGGGATGCTGTGTGGAGGGTCTTTTTGAGGAGAGGAAGGAATGAACATTGGTCTTGAAGAGACCCATGTTGTAGGAAGGAGGAAACACAGAGGCCGGCAAATCATTCCACAGCCGAGCTGTTGAACATAAGAACGAGTCGAAGAAACGACCCGTTCTCATGTGACTAATGTCAACTGTGTACAAATGTTGGGCACGCGTTTGGCGTGTTTCCCGACTATGCACCGGTGCCGAAGGGATCAAAGATGCTAGTTCCTCGGAGCATCTTCCATTGTAATACCGGTAGAACAAGGATAGCATTCCCACCCGACGCCTGTGCTCTAAAGATTGCAATCCGTCTGTTAAGATGGGAGAATCTATCAAACGGACCGCCCGTTTCTGCACAGAGTCGAGGGTATTTTTCAGGTATTTTGGAGCTCCAGACCAGAGGTGGCTGCCAAATTCAACCGTGGGGCGCACTTGCGATTTGTACAGGGTTAGCAGTTGTGTACTTTTAAAGTATCTGCGGGCCCTGTACAGTACGCCCAGTTTTTGGGAGGCTAACTTTACTCTGGCTTCGATGGAGCCCCCATACCTGAGCTGGTCACTTAGGGTTACACCAAGCAAATCAATGGAGGGCCTGTTCGGAAGATTGCTTCCGTTGAAAGAGACTAGATTTTCATTGCGATCCCTTTTAGACGTAATCAGACAAGATTGGGTCTTTGAAACATTAAATTCAACGAGATTATTTTTACCCCAAGAGAAAACACTCTCGAGGTAACCGTCCATTCTTTGCTTCAAAGCCTTACGAGCTGTTACTTATCTTATTATCCTGTTACGAGCCTTACTTATCTGCGTCTCAGAAAGGAAAAGAAGGTTAGGACGTTGGGAGAGAAGGTGGTGGTGGACGAAGTTTAAGTTTTTGTGCAGGCCGTGAATTTTAGTGAAATTCACCAACAGCTTTTGCCTGCACCGGGGACTCCTGCTTCTCGCCGTTGTGATAGTGATATTCCCAGGGCGGCGGTACCCATACTCGCTCCTGAACTCCGTGCGATCAATCGATGAATCATTCGATATTTGTGATGTATCGAAAAAACTCGATCATGTAAATGTTTCGATCATTTCCATCACTAGAATTTTTCCTTTTTTGAACTGACACACAATTCTCTATGAACTATGAATCTCCAATCTTCGTGTTTGAGAATCTATGTACAATTATAAGATAGTTCGCGTAGGTATTTTGTAGTAAAATTTTTCGCCAATGAATTTCGCCAGGAGACCGGTTATTGAGGTTATTGCATTTTGTGCACCGAAGACAATCAGACGGTCACTGTGCATTTCTGCTAGCAAGATGGCTCCAATTAAGGTAATATCTTGCGTATTATTATGTAATTCTGTTTTAATGTTGACGTGTTGCGTCCAAGAGTCAATATAATTGTTATTGTTGAACAAACATGACATTATCCAAGCCAGTTTACTGGTTAGCTTGAGTTTTGAAAAAGGGAAGAGTAGGTAGCTCTCTTATTTTAGATACTTCTAGTTCTAGTTGACCCTGAATGAGATTTTCGCTTGTGAATGAAAATACAGAAAAGTGGTATACGGTTGCAGGCACATTTTATTTTAAAAACAGTTTCTATCAGTTAGATAACAATGAAAAACATCAATTTCAGAAACCGAATACATTATAGCTATTTCGATAAAAAATGGATACCTAATTAGTTTTGACAATACATGATGATAAAATAGTATTAACTATTCCATAAGCCGCCGCACTTTTAATATGCACAGATTATGGAAATACAATGCTTTTAAACTTAGTTACCACAAAAAACATCGGTTTCAGTCGAGATCGATGAAAAAATATGCATTTAAATTTATTCATAAAAATTGTTGGTAAAAACGCATGAATTACTTAATTTACCTAAACTAAGAACCTATTTTTCGTAAATAGTCATTTCTTGTAATAATTGTTGAAATGAAGTATAATTTCCGTCATCTGTGCATAAAAATGCGGCGGCTTATCCATAAATTAATCAACTGTTTTGTTCGTAATTTCTCTTTTATGGCTGACATTTCATGTTGGATTCCTTCACATGTTGATCATTATCCATGGTACCAATCGCTAGAATATTAAATAAGTGGGTAAATTTACGACTAGACGCCGCATGCCACTACACTTTTAATAGGCATATATTTAAAAAATAAACTACCCTTAAACTTAATTACCACAAGAACCATCTGTTTCAGTCGAGAACGGTGGAAAAACGTGCATTTAAATTTATAATCGTAAAAACTTTTATTCACGTAATTTTCCGTTTTGACGCCGACATAGAAACCACATAGTGACGTATATCAGTAGTGCCAACCATACAAAACAAATTCATAGTAAATAATTTGTACACATACCTAATCCGAATCACTTCCAACCTCAGCACCACTTCCAGCCTCGATGTCACTCCCAGCCTCCCTAATCACAATTACTCCCTTCTTCAGCATCCCTTCCGGCCCTAGCGGCACTCCCAGCCTCCGTGTCAGCCCCTTCTTGATCTACGTACGGATTGTAGAGATCACTCGCCATTTTAAAAAACGAATGGATTCGGTCTGGATGGTGTGGAACCGACCTCTTCCAAAGGAATTCACAAAGGTACCCTTCGTAGTGCGCTTCGCTCCTTCCATACCTTGGCACACTTCCCCGAACATCCCTCCAACAACGCTCAATGTTTTGAGTGTGAGCGCCGGTCACCTGATCCACAAAAGTAACACTGTGGTTTACACTGAGGTGCACAAATCCTTCATCCCCGAGGCAATCATAGGCTCTCCAGCAATCCGAAACTATTGTCGTACCCGGTAGTATGTTCTCCTTGATCACTTGTAAAAGAGTATCTTTTGAACGATCCGGAACGCCACACACAAACATTTTTTTAGATTCGCGCTCAAAGTCACCAAAAACCCACTTCCCGTCAATCCTCCTTCCCCGATTATATTTTCTTTTGCCTCGTCTATTTCCACTATCACTCCGACACCGCCGATCATCTCTTTCTTTTGATAGCACCAGTGGATGCATACCTCCCTGCAAAATGAGGACCAATCTGTTACGGTTCCAGCCGACATTCCAAATTCATCCATCAAGAATAGTGTCCGGGGCGGTCGCATATCGGCCCAAAATACAACAAATCTACAAATGTCCTCAACAGTAAGTTTTGAGAGAGAGAAAAATGTATTTTTCCGCGCCGTTGCACTAAAATTACATCTAGTTTTTTTTTTCTTTCGCCCTAATTGCACAGTAATTGTTTTGGTACACACGAATCGAAAGTCAGATTTTAAAACACAGATGTTATTGCACTTTTCACATTGTTTTTTGCATCTAATAACTCCATGTTTCCTCAGCCATTCTAATAATATTTCCCAATTATCCACAATCTTTAGAAATCCGACAACACCTACGGAACAATTTTCACATGACATTTTAAATTTTCCCGAAAACCGCGCAATTCAATAGGAAAAATTTTTCCAACTGATAAATAACGAACCATAAACAAAAGAAAAATGATCGAAAATATATAAAAGAACGTGCACACGTTCTTCTTTTTCGTTTTGTAAAGAGAGCAGTGCTTGTCTAACGAATATGTGTAATAATACATTTTATTATAAAAACAGCTTCAAAATTCTCAATTATAACTTTAACTTTTAACTTTAGTAATAAATTTCTGAATGTCGTTGGAGAACGCCTTATTTAATATACCTAACCTAACCTAATAACCTAACTTAATAACCTAACCTAATAACCTAACCTAACCTAACCGTGTGATAAGGTTTATGATACAAAAGAAAGTGTCCCCTTTATACCGCCTGCTCGCGTCAAGGCAAGAAAAACATCCCAGTTTTCAAGTAGTTTAGCGGCTACGCTAGGTTTGTGTAACATGGTTTGTGATACAAAAGAAAGTGCCCCTTTATAACGCCTACTCGCGTCAAGGCAAGAAAAACATCCCAGTTTTCAAGTAGTTTAGCGGCTACGCTAGGTTTGTGTAACATGGTTTGTGATTCTGGCATACAATCTCACAAGACAAAAGCTAATTTTAATTTTACGTAATCGAAATTTAGAATGAAATATTTTCCACTTCCCCCAATGCAAATAGTTGCCTTTTAATGTAATTAAGGTGAATGAAAAGGTTTTTTTTTTAAAGTGCATATTAACCGTTGCCAGCGATCTCCAAAAATTACCGTGATTTTTGCCGTATAGCAATCTTTTTTTAATATTATGAAAATTTGTCCTGACTGAAACCGATGTTTTTTGCGGTAGCTAAGTTTAAAAATAGTGTACTTTCCAAAATCTGTGCCTATTAAAAGTGCGGCGGCTTATCAATAAATTATTTTGAAAATTTGTACGGTAACTTTAGTTAGTACCTTCCTAGAATATGTGTGATTTTTGCCATAGAGCAATCTTTTTTTAATATTTATCGATTGGTACCCTGGAAATAGTGGAAGTTGTTCAGAATGCAAAATAAAGTAATACGAAACGTCAGCGTCAGCCGGGATTGGTATATTTATGCGTCAGCCGTAACGAGAAATTACGTACCTACAATTGTTTTTGTTTATGAAATGTAAATTTAAATGCATATTTTTCCACCGGTCCTGACTGAAACCGATGTTTTTTGCGGTAACTAAGTTTAAAAATAGTGTACTTTCCAAAATCTGTGCCTATTAAAAGTGCGGCGGCTTATCGTAAATTTAATAATAAGTGCATTATGCGACATGAAAAACATATTGATATTTTGATCAAATGCATTTACGAAGTACGTGGCTCTCTCCACCGGTGAGTTCATGAACAAATTGGTGCGGCTGGCTCTACAGTAATGAAGCTCATGGTGACATCCTCAAGAGTGAGACTCTGGTATAGGGAATGCAATCTCGTTCTCGCGAGATCTCGACCTTTTCTAGCGAGATTGATCTCGGACGAAAAAA
Organism: Limnephilus rhombicus; assembly: GCA_929108145.2. Taxonomy (NCBI): domain Eukaryota; kingdom Metazoa; phylum Arthropoda; class Insecta; order Trichoptera; family Limnephilidae; genus Limnephilus; species Limnephilus rhombicus. Next base: position 775,554 of record OV815271.1, on the reverse strand, counting down.
GGGCGAGATCTCGCGAGTTTAACGAGATTGCACTCGAGCATAAAAATGTCTTATTCGAAGCGCGGACTGACATGGATGGAGTTGCGATCTGTCGGTTTCGTTTGGTGCACGTGAGGCGGCGGCCTGAGGTAGCCTGAGATCTGTGGTTCCAACTAACGTTGAATCCGAAAGGGCATACTCAGCGGCTGGTTATCTGGCCAACAAAATAAGAAGCCGTTTAGCAGACGATTCTTTGGACATTTTGTGCTTCTTAAGGAGCTATTTTCAAAATAATTCGTAATAATGGCTTGTAATTTGAACTGAACAAATCTTTAATTTATTTATTTTTATTTATTTATTGTTTATTTATTGTTTGTTTATAAATATTACATAATACAATATAATGAACTTAAAATGTCCAACTAGGCAATTGCCCGTTTTAGGACATTCCAATATGATAATGTTTTTACATGTAAATTATAGTAAGTTATAGTGTTGACTATTCTGTTGGTAAAATAATACATATGTATATTCATATTCTAGAATATTTTCAGTTATACCATGACATTTTTTACTATTGTTTAGCTGACATAATAAACTAAAGTAATATTAATAGATAAAACAAGAAAAATGAATTTGAAAATGAAAATGAATGAAGAAATTCTGTTGGTAAAATAATACATATATATATATATATTCATAAAACTAGTATACTTTCAGTTATACCACGACATTTTTTTTTACTATTGTTTAGTTGACATAATAAACTAAAGAAATGTTAATAGATAAACAAGAAAAATGAAAAATTAAAACTGAAAGTAAAGAAGGACCTTTTCCTTTAAGGAAAAATATCACGCAGAATTGAGCAATTTTCGAACTTACTTTATGTAAAAATACAGTTACTTTAATGCTAATATAATACCAATATAAATTAAAATGTGAAGAAAAACAAAAATTACAATTCAATTAATGTTGTTTAGCATATTCTCGCATTCAGCTCTCCCCAAGACCAGAAGCCAATTATTTACCTGCATACGCAGAATGTTAGTACTCTTTGCCTTCCATGCATCAGGTATGAGATTGAGCAATTTAGGGCCTAAGCATGAGAATTGTCTCTGTGCTAAAGATGAGGAAGTGGTGAACGGAACTATTGGGTTTTTTTTGCATGTCTTGTATTATGACAGTGGTTTACGGAAGCATATTGGTGCCTCTGTTTTTGAGTATGTACTATGATTTTCCTCATGTATAATTGTCTTACATCAAGAACACGAAATTCTGCGAACAATGAGTCGCTGGGGTACCTGAAAGGTTTTTTCAGTATGACTCTTATAAGCGATTTCTGGGATTTAGCTAAGGGATCGAGTATAGTTTTAGCACAACCGCCCCCACCTAAGGAAGCATAGTCTAATATGGAATTACACATGCAAAGTAAATTCGTTTCAAATCATTTACGCATAGAATATTTCTTATTGCTATAAACAGATGTGTAAGTTTCCTGACCTTTGTGGAAGTAAATGCTATATATTTGTCCCATCTCAGAAATTTATCAATGATAATTCCTAGATATCTTATATTGTCCACACATTCTAAGGTGTTGCATTTACATGTAATAATGTCGTTGCAATGGTGTATTCTAATGTTAAGGATTTCTTGTGGTTGACCCGCTTGAGTTGAACTGAAGCAGATGAATTTCGTTTTATCTGAGTTTAGAGTGAGGAGATTACTATCTAGCCACTGTTTAACTTTGTTTATGCCAAATTCGGCTTTACAGCAAGACTCATTCCAGGTTTTGCCTTCAAATAAAAGTACTGTATCGTCAGCAAATGTAATAATACAATACTAAGTATTCACGGTATACACGCATCTTAATCGCTCCGAACAAACATTTAAAAATATATGGTTTATAACCCGTGAAACACAAAGTAAAAAGTTTTAGCAGTTTTTGCAGTGAAGGATTTCAATTTTAAACTAACTTATATACTAAGAAAAATTAATAAACATTTGTGAACTAATAATATAGTGAAGTGACAGTTGAATAATTGAAGTGATCATTCACCATTAACAGCAATCAGTGAACACAACAATAAACAATTATTTTTATTTCTTTGGTGCTCAGTTGCTATTATAGTCCGCTATTTTCGCGGATCACTTCACGGTCTTCGTGGGTCAGTGGTATAAACAGCTGACCAAGTTTGCGCGGACATTTCTGGCGACCTCGGTTCGAATCCTATTGAAGCCGACAGAAAATTTTATTTTTAATAAAAAATTCGTACTTTTTATTTATTAAATTAAATATATCCGATCTTCGAACCATTTTACAAAATGAATAAGCAGAAGAAACAAACCCAAAAAAAGGCGCCATCTAGCGACTCGGAAGAAGAAGACACAATGACTAATAAAATGATCAAATGCATTGAAAAAAAATTTAATGAATTAACCAATCAACTTATGAAATCTTTTAATGAGCAAATAAAAGAACTTACGAAGTCCGTCGAATTTTGCTGTGAGAAATTAGACGAATATGAAGAAAAAAACAAAAATAAAGAAATACTGATTAAACAACTTCAAGCAGAAAATAAAGAAATAAAACTACACATTAATAAAACGGAGCAAAATGAAAAACAAAACAATATTGAAATACAGGGTGTTCCTTTTAAGGAAAATGAAAATATCACGAATGTATTTAATAATATAATAGACATACTCAAATGTGATAAAGAAACGATTAACGTGACAAATATTTTCAGAAACAAAAATAAAAACCCTATGAACAAAAATACTGCCATTGTAGTATCTCTACAAAACAAAGAAAGTAAAGACGTAATTATAGCACTTAAAAAAAAATATGGTATTTTATACGCAAAAAACATAAATTTTGAAGAAAACAACACAATATATATTAACGAACAACTGACCCAATTTAATAAACACCTACTATACCTAGCTAAATCGTCAAGACTTGGGTACAAATTTATATGGGCAAAAAATGGAAAAATATGGATGAGAAAAAACGAAACATCTCCAATCTTACTCATAAGAACGCCAGAAGACATCCCCTCCGAATAAAGGATAATAAAACCACATAGCAAACTACTATCAACCTTTCAAAATGTCTGAAGAAAACTATATACACGAAAATTATAAATGTAAAAACCCATGTGAACTAAATCACCTATTTAAAAATGTTAATTTCTCGATCTTAAATATGAATATTAGGAGTATAAGGAAAAACTTCGATGAGCTCTGTGTACTTATTAATAACCTAGATTTTTCTCCAAGCGTAATTATTTTAAGTGAAACCCAAATGAAACAAGTAATTCCATATAACTTACCAGAATATACAACAATTTCATCTGCCTGTAAGCACACTGGTCATGATGGAGTTACTGTCTTTTGTCATAATACTCTGAAAAATGTTGCCGCTGAATTTATTGAATTTAAAACAGCCAATGCAATAAAAGTAACTTTTTGTCAAAACAACTATAAATATCATGTACTAGCCATATATAGATCCCCTTCATTAAATGATTGTTTATTTGTAAAAGAATTAAAATCTTTTGTTAGTAAACTTGATAGAAACAATTTCACTTTTTCCATTGTGACAGGAGACATCAATATAAATATTAATGATAATAATACAAATGTAAATTGTCAAAATGAGTATCTTGATTGTTTATCAAGCTCTGGACATATGTCATACATTAATTCACCAACAAGAGTAACCTTAAGTCACTCGGCATGTTTAGACCACATATTTGTCAAGTCGCACAAGGCGGTTAATATCATCTCTTCAATTCTTGAAACAAATATCACAGATCATTACCCGACCTTTTATGGACACCATTTCAAAAATACTCCTCAAAACCGAAATTCTGAAAATCTAGAAAAAGTAGACATTGATTATGAAACTCTAAACTCTTTACTTCGGTCAGAAAACTGGGAAAATGTGATATCAATAGAAAATTCAAATCTCGCACTAGAGAATTTCTATAAAACTCTGAGAGATCATACTCTAAAAAGTGAAAGTAAAATAATTGTCACTAATAATAAATATAAAAAAATTAAGCCTTGGATAACAGTTGGATTAATTATATCAATTAAACAAAGATAAATTATATAGAGAAATGTTTAAATATCAAATAGATTGCCAAAAGAATAATCTCAGAACAAAGCCTTATCTGAAAACAAAATATCTAATGTATCGTAACTTACTCAATAGGCTGATACGAAACTGCAAAAAGAAATACTATAGTATACAAATTGAAAATGCTAAAAATAATACTAAAAAAACTTGAAATATTATAAATGAAATTGCCAACAAAAAAAGTATATCTTCAAATATTGTAAATAAGGTTATAATAAATAATGAAATAATAACTAACAAATCGACCATTGCAGAAAGTTTTAATAACTATTTTACAAATGTAGTAGACGTAGTACTTGAATCATCTGGCATTAATGTTAATGATGCTTATATGGAGACATCTTCTCAATTAGATTCAAATAATGATTCAATTAACTCCATAGAATATTTTTCTCCTGTTACTTTTAATGAAATTGAAAAATATATTGATAACCTAAAATCATCCAACTCTAAGGGAAATGATGGATTATCTTGTGATATGTTAAAAAAAATAAAACAACATGTCCTAACTCCATTGCAACATATTTTTAATTTATGCCTCAAAAATGGTTATTTTCCAGAGCAATTTAAAATCTCCACTATAATACCTATTCATAAATCTGGAGATACGAAAAAATTAGACAATTATAGACCAATATCTCTTGTTTCAAACCTCTCGAAAATATTCGAAAAATGCATCAAATTTAGAGTCATTGAACACTTAGAAAAAAATAAAATTCTATCGAAAAACCAATACGGCTTTCGTAAAGACCTAAGCACCGAGGATGCGATATATGAACTGACAAAAAAGATATACTCATCTATCGATAAAAAAAAGAAATGTCTTGCCATATTCCTAGATTTAAGAAAAGCTTTCGATACCGTAAATCATAATTTACTCATTACAAAAATAAATCAACTAGGTTTCAAAAAAGACACACTAAAACTACTCTCTAACTATCTTACAGACAGAACACAAAAAACAAAAATTGGGAATAATTACAGTTCAGAGTCAAAGATAAAAAATGGGGTTCCACAGGGAACTGTGCTTGGCCCGATTTTATTCTTAATGTATATTAATGATTTATGTAATTTTGTAATCCCTGGTAAAATTGTTTCTTACGCAGATGACACGGCAAAAGTAGTGGATGGTAATCGTTGGAAAGAAACTTTTTCGAAAGCAACTGATTGTATTTCATTGGTTTCAACATGGCTAAAATACAACAAACTCGTTTTAAACTATAGCAAAACATTTTACTTACCTTTTTATAAAACCATTAAAAATAAACCTAAAGACAACCTTAAAATTAGAATCCATAATACTCGTTGCAATCAAGAAATGTGCTTCATGTGCAACGAACTCACTGATGTCGAAAATATAAAATATTTAGGAGTATCAATAGATATAAATCTTAATTGGAAATCACATATTAATCAAATCACTTCTAAATTAAGATATCTGACCTACATATTTTATAAACTTAAGGAAGTACTAAACATTGAAAAATTGAAAATGATCTACTTTTCCCCGGTGAAATCATCAATCACTTATGGCATTATAGGATGGGGTGGTGCACTTGATACATTTATGAAGCCTCTACAAATAATTCAAAAACACATAATTAAAGTCATATATAACAAAAATAAAACATTCTCGACCAACTTATTATACAAAGAAACTAAAATATTTAATATACGTAAATTATTTATATTACAAACTTTGAAATATGTGTTTAAAAACAAAAATAATTTCGAAATAAATGAAAACAGAACGAGCAAAAGAATAAATAATATATTTTATACCCCACAAACCAATACTAAATTATTGCAGACATATAGCAGTTTCATTGGTCCTCGTACATTTAACCTTCTACCACTACAAACTCAAATGATAAATAAAATGATAAAATATGTAAAAGAGGTAAAATTATGGTTGAATAATGTAGATGTTGAAACGCTTTTTCTATAAATTTATCCATCCTTCTACAACTCATTTGCTGTAACTTCTAAACTGTAGTACAATATCTTTTCTGTTTATTTTATTATTATTTTTTTTTTTTTAATAATAACTAAAAAAAAAATGTATGTTTTTCTCCATATTTTAATTTTATTTTTATAATAGCTGAAAAAACCTTTTTCACTTATTCTACCTATGTAATACTTATTTTTTATACTATCTTTATATTTAATATGTTTCTTTAAGTCTAATTTATACTTTGGGTACTTGGAAATATAGTATTTTGTTTTAATATTACCCACACTCAGGCAGTGCCTTAGTGGGTTTTCATTTCTTGTTCATAATTGTTATTATATATTATGTTATTTTACAATATTTGCTATTATACATTATATGTACAAAGAAATGGAAATAAATAAAGTTAAAAAAAAAAAAAAAAAAAATAATGTGGTCTGCAAAGGAAGTATTACATAAGTCATTTATATAAACATTAAACAATATGGGACCTAGAGTACTTCCTTGCGGTACGCCATATTTAATATTGGCTGGATCACTTAGAGTACCGTTAATATCCACTCTTTGGCTCCTGTTTTCTAGGTAACTAACCAACCACTTAAAAATTTGACCCTGTATCCCAATTCGCTGTAGTTTATTCAGCAGAATTTTGTGCGAGATAGTGTCAAATGCTTTAGCTAGATCTAAAAAAAGTGCAATGCATTTACTACCTTTATCTAGATTATTAGAGATGATTTTTGTCAAATTAGCGATGGCATTTTCAGTGCTTAAACCTTTGCGAAAGCCGAATTGTCTACTAGAAAGGATGTTGTTATTTTCTAGATAATGGATGAGTCGGTTCTTTACAATTTTCTCCAAAATTTTTGAGACAGAGTTGAGCAGGGAAACAGGCCGGTAATTATGTATCAGTGATTTGTCCCCACTTTTATGCAGTAAAATGACGATTGACTGCTTTAAATGGTTAGGGAATTTCCCTGATTTAAAGCTTAGATTCGCAATGAACGCAATCGGTAAGGCTATGTATCCTTTAATGATTTTTAGAAGATTTGATGAAATCTTATCGGGACCACATGCTTTTGATGACTTAAGGTCGTCAATTATCTTCATGACTTCGTTAGATGACGTTGTGATTGAGTCTATTTTGTGACCGATATTAGGGATAGTTAAATTGGCGAGAGCGGTTTCTGATTTCTTACACTTATCGAGGATTTTTTTTAGCAAGTGTGTCTCCCACAGATGAAAAGTAGCAGTTTGCAAAGTTTGCCATATCTTTGGGGACTTCAGAGTTTGTTGTGTTAATGTATAGTGATTTTATTTCTGAAGATTTATTGATTTGGATTTGTTGCGTTTTTGGATTTGGTTATGTTGCGAAAGGTATCCCAAAAACGTTTTGGATTGCAGTTGTTTTCGTAAATGAGTTTCTTATAATAATTTTCTTTCGCCGATGTAATTAATTTCTTACACAAATTCCTATACTTTTTATAATAACATTGTAATACCAAATTATCAGGATATGTTTTTGCCTTTTCATGAAGATGATTTCTTCTGTGAATCGATTTAACTAGACCCGGGGTGATCCATGGTGTGAATTTAATTTGTTTATTAGATACGGTTATATTACTTGTGTGTTTTGATATATACTCGTGTAGTTTGGTAATAAATTCTTTCATTGCTAAGTCAGTATCTGATTGATCTAGAACATTTAGCCAGTTCTCTGCGCTCAAGTCCTCAATTAAATTATTGAAATTAGTTTTAGCAACGTATTTAATTTTCGAAGAAGTGGGAGGCTTGTTTTTAAGACAAAGAGATGTTGTATAGTGGTCTGAAATAGTTGAGTGTATAACAAAAGTGTCAATAAAGTTAATATTTTTCACATTGATGTGATCAAGACAAGATTTACTCGAGCCTTGTTCACGAGTAAAGCTGTTAATAGTCTGTGTGAAACCATTTTCCACCAGTAGACATTGATAATCGATTGATTGACGGTGGTAATCAGGGATAGTATTAATGTTTAAATCTCCCATAATAATTTGCTGTTCAAATTTTTTAGCATTGCTTAAAATTGATTGCAATGAAAACAGGAAGGGGTCAATATTGATGAAAGAAGGAGATCTGTAAATGGCAAATATGCATATGTTATTATTCAATACTATTTTCATACAGTTTGATTGTGCTAAAGGAATTTCCTCTACATGAGCTTTAAATCCGTCCTTGATGTATATAACAATTCCACTAGATTTGTTGAGGTTGGTTGTGGTGTGATATTCAGAGTAATTGTGGATTGATTTTACGGTGTAGTATTTATTTAACCAGCATTCAGTTAATATAACATCAAAAGAGGAATTAAATAGATCAAGAAAAATTGTAAAGTCGTCTATATTCGATATGCTTCTAATATTCTGATGTATGATTTTTAGATTATATGAGTCCCAGTTATAGTTGTTTAAATTCTCCAGATCCCGAATTATATTCATATTAACGCTAATACCAGAATCATTACATTTATCCGAAGGTAACTGAAACATAATTGTGTTTAAATTTACTATGATGTGTAGTGGTGAACCCGTAGCTCTTTTGCGAAAAGTCAGCAAACAAAAAGTAAAAATAGAAAGTGTAAATTACGGTGTTGTTAATATATTGTATAGGAGATTGTGAGTTCTGATAAATCGAGTATGATGCGTATTTTTCTTCGAGATGAAGGTTGATTCCACTACAAGCACATAGAAAAGAAAAAAATGAGAAAAGTGAATTATTATAGATATAAAAGATGATGGTGTTGGTATGTTTCGTAAAGAAGCAATCTAAGCAGGTGATGATTATGTAAATATCTGTCATGAAGGCTGCAAATATAATAAATATAAAAACAATAAAATCAATAAAATGGCCAAATGCAAAGTATATGCTGTTACTGTGGAGAAGTTGATGCGAAAAAGATGCCAAAAAACAATAATTAAATACCATAACATGCGAAAAATGCAAAAGTAGAACTAATACTAGGACATATTTATGTAAATTAAGATTTTTTCCAGATTTATATAGATTTGCTGGGAACATCATCTTACATAGACTCTCGCTGCTTGTGATAAGTTCATATGAGTTTGATTGAAGAACGAAAAATACCTTTTTATGCGTATAAAAAAGAATGTTTGAGGTGTTGGTATGCCTCATAAAACAAAAACAAAGAACAAACAATACAATTAATATCAATAATAGAGAGAGTGCATTATTATGAGATAATGAGAGTACATTACGTAACGTGAATGATAATGTTGATACTTTTTTTTTTTTTTTTACATTAACTCCACACAGGAGGCCCTGAGGAAAATAATTTCCCTCAGGGCCTATGTCATCTGGGATGCTGTGTGGAGGGTCTTTTTGAGGAGAGGAAGGAATGAACATTGGTCTTGAAGAGACCCATGTTGTAGGAAGGAGGAAACACAGAGGCCGGCAAATCATTCCACAGCCGAGCTGTTGAACATAAGAACGAGTCGAAGAAACGACCCGTTCTCATGTGACTAATGTCAACTGTGTACAAATGTTGGGCACGCGTTTGGCGTGTTTCCCGACTATGCACCGGTGCCGAAGGGATCAAAGATGCTAGTTCCTCGGAGCATCTTCCATTGTAATACCGGTAGAACAAGGATAGCATTCCCACCCGACGCCTGTGCTCTAAAGATTGCAATCCGTCTGTTAAGATGGGAGAATCTATCAAACGGACCGCCCGTTTCTGCACAGAGTCGAGGGTATTTTGGAGCTCCAGACCAGAGGTGGCTGCCAAATTCAACCGTGGGGCGCACTTGCGATTTGTACAGGGTTAGCAGTTGTGTACTTTTAAAGTATCTGCGGGCCCTGTACAGTACGCCCAGTTTTTGGGAGGCTAACTTTACTCTGGCTTCGATGGAGCCCCCATACCTGAGCTGGTCACTTAGGGTTACACCAAGCAAATCAATGGAGGGCCTGTTCGGAAGATTGCTTCCGTTGAAAGAGACTAGATTTTCATTGCGATCCCTTTTAGACGTAATCAGACAAGATTGGGTCTTTGAAACATTAAATTCAACGAGATTATTTTTACCCCAAGAGAAAACACTCTCGAGGTAACCGTCCATTCTTTGCTTCAAAGCCTTACGAGCTGTTGGAGTTTGTGAGCCCTTTGGGGGCTTGTCAAACAAAAAGCTATCATGAACTGTACTGTCATCCGCGTAGCAGTGAATTGGTGCACATGACAAAAGGTCGTTGATGTGCAACAAAAACAGAGTTGGAGACAGAACCGATCCCTGCGGGACGCCAGCATTTATCGAGTGAGAGGAAGAGGTGAAACCATCGACTACCATCTGAATCGACCTCTCCCTCAAGAAGTCGGCAATCCACGTACACAAGGATGCGGGAAGTCCGTAAGAATGCAGTTTGTTGACAAGTCCTCGGTGCCAAACCCGGTCAAAGGCCTTGGATATGTCCAGTGCAACCGTTTGGGTCTCACCGAAACGTTCCAGGCATCGCCCCCAAACATGCGTCACATACGCGAGAAGATCACCGCACGAGCGGTTCCGCCGGAATCCGTATTGACGGTCGTTAATAATTTTGTTCTTCTCGAGGTATGTGAGCAGTTTGTCATTGATCACACGTTCCATCACCTTAGACAGAACTGATGTGATCGCTATGGGGTGGTAGTTGGCCGGGTTGGAGCGGTCACCCTTCTTTGGAATAGGATGGATAACCGCTTTTTTCCAACCAGAGGGCACAGAGCCAGTCTTCAGGGACAGTTTAAAAAGCTTCGTCAAAATTGGAGCTATTTCTGCAGCGCACCTTTGCAGTACCAGGGCAGGTATTCCGTCAGGCCCACTAGCTTTATTAACATCAAGCCCTCGTAAAACATGGAGTACTTCCCGATGCCGGATCCTCAGCTTTTTCATACGAAAACCGCAGTGAGGAACCGACGTCGGGACAGCACCTTGGTCATCGAGGGTTGAGTTATCCGCAAACATTTTACCTAGTAAGTTAGCCTTTTCGGTGGCGGTGTTTGCCAGTGAGCCGTCAGGTCTGGTAAGAGGTGGCAGACTGGATTTGCAGAAATTGCGACCTATTGAGCCCGCAAGCGACCAGAATTGCCTGCTGCCATGCGGGCATGCAGTCAGCTTTCTGCTGATCTGCTAGTCGTGCTCGAATTTTGACCTATTTATGATTCTCTTGGTTTCCTTTGCCATTTTGTTGTAAGCTGTTCTGTCTTCGGATGTTCTAGATGTGTTGTAGGCTCGGTAAGCCGCGTTTTTTCGTCGCACTGCTTCAGCGCATTGTCGACTGAACCACGGCTTTGAGCCTACACCAGTTTCCTTAACAGTAGATTGGATGAAGCCATCCATCGCGGATGTGATGACCTCACCAATTTCCTGGGCACATCTTGAGGGATCCGAAGTCCGAAAACAGACAGCTGACCATGGGAAAGCATTAAAATGTGCCCGCAGACCGAACCAATCTGCTGACCTATAGTGCCACACTTTTCTCTTCAGCCTCTCGTTTGGTGGTCTGAAGTTTACAGGGATTGATGTCGTCACCAGGCAGTGGTCGGACGATCCTAAAGGCGCTGTGACTTCAATACTGTAACCGTGTGGCACAGTAGTTAAAAAAAGGTCTAACAGATTGGAACGGTGAGTCTGGACATCAGGAACCCTTGTAGGCTCCTGAACCATTTGCTCCAATCCGTAGCAAAGGGCAAAGGATTCCGCTTGGCGTCCAGCCGAGTCTGTTGATCCTGAGAACTTCAACCAAGGTTCGTTATGAACATTGAAGTCCCCCAGGACCACAAACTCTGCCATAGGGTAGCGGGGCAAGAGGTCATCAATAGTGTCGCTTAAATGTTTGAAGAGCTCGGACGTGTCTGATTCGCTAAGGTTCGGTGAGCGGTATAAACACGCGTAGAATCTTACCGTACTGGCAAGATTGACGCGTACCCACATTACGTCGAATCTGGAGTTTTCCAGATTCAACAGTCGCACACAGTTGACGTCAGCTCGACTATAGAGACAGACACCTCCTTTAGGTCTGAACTTGCTTGCGAGGGTGAAGCCCGGGCAGTCCAGATAGGAGGCGTCTACAGGCTCGGCTATCTGCGTTTCAGACAGGAATAGTAGGTTGGGGCGTTGAGAAAAAAGGTGGTGGTGGACGGAGTTTAAATTGGTATGCAGGCCGCGAATGTTGGTGTAATTCACCAACATTTTTGGCCTGCGCCGGGGTCGCCTACTACTCGCCGCTGTAATGATGTTAATTTTTGTTGTTTGTTTTGTCATGATTTTAAATATTTTTATGATGGGGTGTGGAGGGAGGGAGGTCTGGGAAGGAAAAGGTATGAGGGGTGGGTAGGAAGCTGGGGATCAGAGTGTCCAAGAGTGACGAACGAATGAATCCAATCCACCCACTGCGGTGCAAGGCGATGGATAGGGAGAGTCCGGCTGGAGAGGTCACCCAATGCGCCCCAAACGCTACTGCTGGGTCCCCTCCGGTCACGAACCGGCACAACAGCAGCGGCGGGGTTTTTACACTCGTTGATGGGGCAGCCCACCCTCAGTCGTGAGCCTGAGGGTCGGGCCCCTGTACTACCGAGCGGCCCGGACAGCGGTAACCGGTTGTAAAGGGTCTCCCTCAACCAGCATCTTCCAATCCGGCCCGCCACGCAGAAGGTGGGCCGACGCACCCGCCATCAAGACTTGAACAAACATTTCCCCAAGAACCCGGGCACCCCTGCTAAGTCACCAAACGTAGCGAACCACTTGGGGTGACCTGTGGCAGAGGTGTTGGTCATCCAATAAATGGTTCCCAGGGCGGCGGTACCCATACCCGCCTACCTGATACATAGTATTCCAACTTAAAATATATTTTAACATTAAAGTGCATAATATAGTGTATAATGCTTCTGATTGTAATTGATAGGTGTGATAAAAAGCAATAATTAAATACAGTAACATGTGAAAAATGCAAAAATATGATTAAAAATGAGCGTGGTCATTTGTAATGGGATTTTTTCCCTGATATAAAAACCCCTTTTTCCCTGATATAAATTTGATTGGTATATTTTGTTAATTAATCTATAATTTCTAATAGTCTGACTAATTGGTATACTTTGTTAATTAATCTGTAATATCTAATCGATCTACTGAGTAGATATAGTTTTATTTAATTGATAATAATTTCTCAGTTTAATAGTCAACTTAACTTAGATAATAAGTTTCATTTTTTTTTACTTCTCGTTGATTTGTTTGTTATAAAAGAATTGTTTTATTACTAAAAGATTTTTGTTTGATATTAGAAGAAAAGACTGGTTGTTTCTTTCATTTGTTATTTGATAGATACGTACGTCAAAGTTTACTACTTAGAAGTTAAATACAATACTTTTATGCATCAAACGTTGATGCATAAAAGTCTATTGAAAAATTCGTGAAAATAAATGTTTATAATATAATACTTAAAAAATTTAATATTTTTTTCCTAATTTATTCAAATATTGTGATTATTTGCAAAAAAAATACACAAAACTGCCAATCTCGCGAGATCTCACAGTATTGTTCTTCATAAACTCGCGGGATCTCGCTTGAGCCCCAATCTTGCGAGATTTGCATTCTCTACTCTGGTACAAAGAAATTTATTTGAGCCAGAAAGTCCGTTTAGAAAAAGATAAAAATAGTTAATCAGCATTTTCAAACAAATCGCACGCCACTTACAGTAAATTTTGTGTACAAATTTCGTAACGCTAGAGCTCACCATTATATACAGAAGCCTTCTAATGCGTGCGCATGACAAATCACCAAAATTTCATCGCAATCGGATGAATTGTTTAGGGACCGCATAAGAGACGAACAAAGAAACATTAATTTTTATGTATTAAGATTATATTGGGCAAGTTTCCAAAAATTTACCTATTTTAGAGGTCTACGAAGGCTTTTCTAATTATCTCAACTGGAATCCTTATTTCTTAAGATTAAGCCCAGTTATGTTATGCCACAGTTACCTCAAGCTCGTCAGTACTTATCGAGTTGGACTTTTACAGTGTGAAAAAATTAGAGATGAAACGGATAGTTGTTTGGCCGGATACCGGATATCCGGTGAGCTGCAATGCCGGATGGCCGGATATCCGGCGGCCGGATATTCAGTGAAAAAAGGATTGCCTATTTGCTGTTTGTTTGTTGTGCCGGCTTCAAATTTCTCGTGGTGGTGAAGGGAAAAGGCAGATATGTGAGTGTTAGGTTATTTTTTTTTTGTTACAGTTAAATTAATAGATTATCATTAGTTAAATAAAATATGAATTAATATGGCTTTTTCGTAACTTTTTCGACTTTAAATAAAAGCCGTCCTAATTATAAGCCCTTTTATTGATATTTACCTCACAAAGATTAATGTATTGCATTTTATTATAGGAAATTGTCGTAGTTTTTGAATATCCGGTATCCGGCCGGATAGTAAATTTAGGCCGGATACCGGATAGTTACAGGATATCCGTTTCATCTCTAGAAAAAATATTACTTCCATAAAAATTATGAACTTAAATGGTACAGGATACCACATCTGTGGAACGTAATACTTCAAGAGGTCACTTGCATCACATTTAAAAAAAATCCGGTTTAGGCAAATATTCTAAGACATTCTGTTTTTTTTTTTTTTTATCGTATTTTTGAAACCCTGGCGATTTTTTTGAAACTTTCAATCCGAAAAATCTGACAATTTTTTATAAACCGGAAAGACGGGACTTATTTTTATGGGTGCGAAAAAACTAGCCGAAAATCTTTTTTTTTTTAAACTGACATATTTCACACAAATGGCACAGGAGAATAACGAGGCATACCAAAAATATTACATCTCATAAATATTTTTTTCCTTTATCCATCTTATTGATCATTAATCATTATAATGTTCAACGTCTAAATATGACTAAATCTAATGTAATAAACTTATACTTGTAAATTATAATTAAAATAATTTTTTTCCATAGGAAAGCTAATAGCTCAGAAATGCACAAAATAATTTGCAAGGCAGATAGAAGCATTACGCCTTTAAATTTATATGACGATAATGCCAGCATTCTTATAAATACCAACCAGGAGTTATTAGATTCCTGGTCATATAAAATTATTCACGCAAAACACTTCAATTTTCTCAAACATATGTTGACAAACTTTCATCAAACAAATGGTTGAATATTGGAGAGTTGAGCGCAGAAATAGAAGGATTTATGCTTGCCATTCAAGAGAGTAATTAATACTAAAAATTATAGGAAGCATATAATCAAAGATACAAATCAAATTGATGATTTATGTAGAAAATGTTTGGCTTTTCCGGAATCTATAGAACATATTATATCGGGATGTTCTGTATTAGCGCCGTCCGAGTATACATTTAGGCACGATCAGGTTTTAAAAATAATTCACCAAAGTTTGGTAATTAAACATAACTTGGATTGACTGCCGTAATATAGTACCATATTATGAATATGAACCAAATTCATTTTTAGCAAATGAATTTTATAAAATATATTATGATAAAACTATACTAACAGACAGAACAATTAGTCATAATGGACCCACTATAGTTTTACATTACAAAATTAAAAAATAACTTATATCATTGATTATTCCAAATTCCTGTAATATTCAGAAAACTGTTTCTGAAAAAATAAGAAAATATACAGATTTAGGAAATGAGATTAAAAGAATTTGGCATTCTCAGAATATAAAAATATTACCATTTGTTATTTCAGCTACTGGCATTATACATGGCAAATTTAAAAAATAACTTGTATCATTGATTATTCCAACTTCCTGTAGTATTCAGAAAACTGTTTCTGAAAAAATAAGAAAATATACAGATTTAGGAAATGAGAAAGAATTTCGTATTCTCAGAATATAAAAATATTACCATTTGTTATTTCAGCTACTGGCATTATACATGGGCTCAATAGGTCGCAATTTCTGCAAATCCAGTCTGCCACCTCTTACCAGACCTGACGGCTCACTAGCAAACACCGCCACCGAAAAGGCTAACTTACTAGGTAAAATGTTTGGGGATAACTCAACCCTCGATGACCAAGGTGCTGTCCCGACGTCGGTTCCTCACTGCGGTTTTCGTATGAAAAAGCTGAGGATCCGGCATCGGGAAGTACTCCATGTTTTACGAGGGCTTGATGTTAATAAAGCTAGTGGGCCTGACGGAATACCTGCCCTGGTACTGCAAAGGTGCGCTTCAGAAATAGCTCCAATTTTGTCGAAGCTTTTTAAACTGTCCCTGAAGACTGGCTTTGTGCCCTCTGGTTGGAAAAAAGCGGTTATCCATCCTATTCCAAAGAAGGGTGACCGCTCCAACCCGGCCAACTACCGCCCCATAGCGATCACATCAGTTCTGTCTAAGGTGATGGAACGTGTGATCAACGACAAACTGCTCACATACCTCGAGAAGAACAAAATTATTAACGACCGTCAATACGGATTCCGGCAGAACCGCTCGTGCGGTGATCTTCTCGCGTATGTGACGCATGTTTGGGGGCGATGCCTGGAACGTTTCGGTGAGACCCAAACGGTTGCACTGGACATATCCAAGGCCTTTGACCGGGTTTGGCACCGAGGACTTGTCAACAAACTGCATTCTTACGGACTTCCCGCATCCTTGTGTACGTGGATTGCCGACTTCTTGAGGGAGAGGTCGATTCAGACGGTAGTCGATGGTTTCACCTCTTCCTCTCACTCGATAAATGCTGGCGTCCCGCAGGGATCGGTTCTGTCTCCAACTCTGTTTTTGTTGCACATCAACGACCTTTTGTCATGTGCACCAATTCACTGTTATGCGGATGACAGTACAGTTCATGATAGATTTTTGTTTGACAAGCTCCCAAAGGGCTCACAAACTCCAACAGCTCGTAGGGCTTTGAAGCAAAGAATGGACGGTTACCTCGAGAGTGTTTTCTCTTGGGGTAAAAATAATCTCGTTGAATTTAATATTTCAAAGACCCAATCTTGTCTGATTACGTCTAAAAGGGATCGAAATGAAAATCTAGTCTCTTTCAACGGAAGCAATCTTCCGAACAGGCCTTCCATTGATATGCTTGGTATAACCCTAAGTGACCAGCTCAGGTATGGGGGCTCCATCGAAGCCAGAGTAAAGTTAGCCTCCCAAAAGCTGGGCGTACTGTACAGGGCCCGCAGATACTTTAATAGTACACAACTGCTAACCTTGTACAAATCACAAGTACGCCCCACGGTTGAATTTGGCAGCCATCTCTGGTCTGGAGCTCCAAAATACCTGAAAAATACCCTCGACTCTGTGCAGAAACGGGCGGTCCGTTTGATAGATTCTCCCATCTTAACAGATGGATTGCAATCTTTAGAGCACAGGCGTCGGGTGGGAATGCTATCCTTGTTCTACCGGTATTACAATGGAAGATGCTCCGAGGAACTAGCATCATTGATCCCTTCGGCACCGGTGCATAGTCGGGAAACACGCCAAACGCGTGCCCAACATTTGTACACAGTTGACATTTGTCACATAAGAACTGGTCGTTTCTTCGACTCGTTCTTGTGTTCAACAGCTCGGCTGTGGAATGATTTGCCGGCCTCTGTGTTTCCTCCTTCCTACAATACAGATTTAGGAAATGAGAAAGAATTTCGTATTCTCAGAATATAAAAATATTACCATTTGTTATTTCAGCTACTGGCATTATACCTCTCTCATTCAAAATTTAGGCCTATTAGATTTGTCAAAGAATTTATATATAAAAATGCAATAATCAGTCATTTTAAATATATTGAGGAATCAGTAGGATTTATCAGTCCAGTTAGGAGTTCTACCGAGCCGAACCCTCTGATATGAAAATATCTAGAGTCGGTGAATTATTTTCCCATTTGGTCTCTGGTAGGTTGACATGTTGTTCTTGTATTGTTTGTATTTATTATACTTATATAGTGCATTATATAGCGTGGATTGATTAGATGACCATTTGTGGAAAAGTGTGTGGAAGGGTTTAATTTTTTCTGTGGGGAAGATTTAACCCGGACATAAAATTGGAAGCATTAAAAATATTATAAAATTTGATTTTGTTAAAATCAGCACCATTACCTTTACGCTCCTAGACAGCCGCTGCGGAAATCATCTGTACGATGTTCACTTTATAACATCTGTCAAAACGTCATACCAAACATAAATTCACAGGTAACAAACAATAAATCTAGTGAATTTTAAGTGTCAAATTCAAAAATTCGCTGGAAATCAAAGTGTTGCCATATAAAAAAAATAAGGAATTTTACAAAATTAATTGAATATTATCGGAGACGGAACATTTTTATGTAGTGACTTCACGAGCCCAAAAAACGGATTTAATATTTTAAAAAAAAAAACTATAAATTTCTAACAAAATTTAGGAACACATTCGTAATCTTAGTAGAATAGTCTATCCCAGGGCTTCCCTAACTGTGAGTCGTGACGCCCTGGAGCGTCGTGATATCATCCCAGGGGCGTCGTGAGGCAATCTTAACAAGTTGGCTGTCTGTGTCGATGCGACCGAGTCGAGTGAGCGCCATGCGCATTGTGATGCGGCGGGAGCGGGCTGTCCGCTGCCATTGACCACCCCCTGCACGCGGGGAATACATACGTTGGCATTGTTTAGTCAAGCTTGTGTTTTGATAAATTACGCACGCTTTTAATTTTTGTTTTAATATTCACTATGGCAGATAATTCTATTAAAAAAAATAGAAAACGAAATGAAGGAGGGAGTAGTAACGAAACTTCAGAAAAATGGAAGAAGTATAGAAAATATGACGATTAATATTTGGATTTCGGATTTACCTACATTACTAAAGGAAATTTAGAACTTCTTCAATGTGTTGTTTGTCATAAAGTTTGGCGGCTGAAAGTATGCTTCCTAATAAACTAAAACGCCATTTGGAAACAACTCACTGTCATCTTCATGGTAAGCCAAGAGATTTTTTTGTTAGAAAATTGGGAGAACTGAGACGTCAGTCCACGGCTTTGTTTTCAAGAGCATTGGTTCCTACCAAAGCATTGCTCGCTACCTACAAGGTAAGAAACTGCACACAATTGCTGAGGAGCTTATTTTACCAGCAGCAGTTGATATTGTATCATTGATGATTGGAGGATCGGCTGCTAATAAAATAAAAAATGTACCTCTTTCAAACAATACGATTAGCCGCCGTATTCATGACATGGCAGAAGATATTAATGAGCAAATTGTGGAGAAACTTTCAGGTCTATTTGCCATTCAACTTGATGAGGCCACCGATAGTAATGACGATGCTCAATTGATATGTTACGTGCGGTACATAGAAGAAATAAATGTGTGTGAAGATTTGTTATTTTGTAGAAAAATATGTAAATAGGGCAAGGCTGCTGATTTATTTAAGATCTTAGATTCATATATGATTGAAAATAATATTAACTGGGAGAACTGTGTGGGTGTGTGTACGAATGGTGCTCGAGCGATGTCTGGACAATATGGAGGACTACAAGCTCTTATCAAAACCAAGGCTCCAAATGTTAAATGGACACATTGTATCATACATAGAGAGGCCTTAGCTGCAATTAAATGTTGTGCCTTACGCCTGAATTAAATGTTGTGATGGATATAATTATTAAAGTAGTAAACTATGTGAAAACAAGACCCGTAAAAGCTCAAAACCCGTAAAAGCCGTCAATGACAGCTGTCGAGTTTTTATTTTGCTCTCGAATAACTAATGTTTTTAAACAAGTTTTAGTAGTTTTTGCAGCATTTTGTCTGCTCGGGCGCAGGATCGAATTGCATGTGCCGCCGCAGTTTACGAAAACAACATGAATAACACGAAAAAAAGTGAAAAACTGATTATTAACGTACTTTTAACGTTTCTTCAAAATAAAATTGATGTCTTAGATGAACTAACTGCTGTGCAAATATGCTCCACACATTTCTCCGAAGACGATGTGGAGGCAGCGAAAGATATTCTGTGCAGTGAAACAGTTGGGCGCAGAATTATGAGGAAAGGTGAAGGTAAGAAGTGCAAGAATCTATACGACATTATTAAAATACTGAAGGAAACAGAAAATGAAGCCCTACCAACCTTTGTGGCTCAGAATCTGCACAAATTACCGCCTGTAAATTTCGATCACATAGACGTAACATGTCTATTAAAAGATATCATGTTACTAAAGGGTGAACTTTTTACAATCCAATCGCAAATGTCCAAACAAAGCGATCTGGAAGTTTTGCGCTCTGAAATGGCCCTTTTAAGGGAAGAACTGAAAACAAACAATCACAACCATGTTCGAAATCAAGATGTAAATACATCGCCGTCCTTGAATTCATTAAAGGTCACCATACCAGTAGCACTAGAGAAGAACCGCTCGATCCCAAGCCCGCCACTTAAAGAATTACAATTTGACGATGCCCACTGCAGTAATGTGATAATACAGCACACGCCGCCTCTCTTGCATACCCCTAAACAATGGAATAAAATAGCTGCATCTAACTCTCATGCACAACAGAAACTATCACAGGTACAACACCCTGATTTAGCTCAAAATATACGCACACAATATGATAAAAATGCGTACAAATCAGTGACAACGAATTCTAATGCGGAAGGTTTCAAAACTGTTACCAGAAAACCACGTAGATCGAGAAATATAACAGGCACAGCAACGGATAACTCATTTAAAACAGCCGAACTAAAAACAATGCTCTACGTATCGAGGTTCGACAATAGTGTAACTGAGAATAATATTCGAAACTTTATTGATAGTAAAATAACAGTGAATAACATCCAAGTGGAAAAAATTACTCAACGAAATCGCACACAGTTTGGATCCTTTAAGTTGACTATACCGAATAAGGATTTCAAAACCTACATGAACAAATAATTTTGGCCAACAGGTACCGTTTTCCGAAAATTTATTGAAAAAAAATACAATGGAAAGGAACAAAATTAAAATAATCTCGATAAACTGCATAAGCTTTAAAAAAAACATTAATTTCATTATAGATATGTGCGATATATACGATGTAATACTTTTGCAAGAAACGTGGCTATTACAAAACGAAACATCTAATCTACCCAAAATTCATCCAAACTTTCAGGGATGGGGCACATCTGCCGTAGATTTAGCTAACGGGCCGCTGAGGGGACGACCTTATGGAGGAGTCGCGGCACTTTGGAGGAATGAGTAAAATACCATGTGGAGAAGACCGCATCGCTGGTATTCAGATAACAACCAAAGGAGGGACAATATGTGTACTGACTGTCTACATGCCGGTAAGTCATGCGGACAACCTTACTGACTTCACCAACTACCTGTCCAAAATACATACGATCATTCAAGGCAATGAATACTCTGAAACCATCGTGATGGGAGATTTCAACGCTCACCCATCTTCTGTATTTGGGAAAGAACTCTCATTTTTCTACACTGAAAATAACTACAGTTGTATCGATATGGAAAGACTACCCAACGATACATATACATATGTTAGTGATGCACACAATACCACTTCCTGGCTCGATCATTGTATATGCACTAATAATCTCAAGGACAAAATACATAATCTGCATATACACTACGATACTGACTGGTCCGATCACCGGCCGACATCTTGCATAATCGCTGCTGAAAACCTACCTGCTACCGTCTTTAATGCCCCGAAACAGCCTAATAATGTAATTATAAATTCACCTATTCATTCATGTTATGTGAATACACAAAACAATAATTTATGAGCACAAGAGTCCCAACGCTCCAAAAAAATTTTTTTTTTATTGTTATGTGAATACACATAACCCCCCCCCCCCCCCCCCCCGTAAGCGAAAATTATTTTGTAACACCTCACCTCAACACCTCATTTCAATATTCGAGTACCTCATACAAACTCATCCTGATATCGTGTCCTACCCAACACTACTCCACACAGCATCCCCAAAGAAGAGATTGGCAATGTGTCGAGCGATTGTAAAAAAAAAGTCTTTCCCGATCCGACCTTCCACGTAGTTGGTGGGCAGACGCCACCGCCACCGAGATTCTGACAACCTCGCCCCATGAACCCGGGCTACCCGTACCTATGGCAGAGGTGTTGATAATCCAGTACATGGTTCCCGGGGCGGCGGTAACCATACCCGCCTTCCAAATTACTGATACTACCTATTGACGGCCGGCGTGGTCAAGAGGTAAGGCTCCTGACTCGCAATCCGAAGGTCGTGGGATCGAATCCCGGCGTGGGCAAATAAATTTTATTTGACTAATTTGGGTTATTTCACAATTATTTCATTTAAAAATAATATATTTGCGTCAAGTTCCAGAGTAGAAGATACTTTTGTATCGCCCTGGTGTAAGACCACCATTCAGAATTGAAACGTTGCTAAAAATGGCCGTGTTTGGTGACCAGATCTGAATAGCCAGGTAATTCCTCACTTCCTCTTCCCCATCTCCTTCCCTCCCCACCACCTTCAGCTTCCCAATATACCCCATAGTCATGTCATAGTCTCACTGGCTCCAGACGGGAGCATTTGGGTCTCTTGTGCGGTATTCACATTAATATGTATAAAATTAAAAATTATGCACACGAATAATTATTTCAAAATGATATATTTTTTACAATCCAACTGAATATTACTCTTTTTTTCATGAATACCGTACAAGAGTCCCAACTGCTCCCGTCTGCAGCCAGTGGGACTATTGCACCCCCAATTGGGGTATGTTGCGAGGCTGAAGGTAGTGGGGGAGGGGAATGAGTTAGGGAAGATGAAGGTGGGGAAGTACCTGACTCTTCAGATCTGGTCACTAAACACGGCTAAAGCCATTTCAAGTAACGTTTCAATTCTTCCACTCTAATGGCAGTAAAATAAAATGAAAAAACAAAAACCAAAATATTTAAAAAAATATATAACAAATTGTTTTTTTTTGTGTAGGTATCTACTTTATACCTACTGTGTTTCTGTATCTATTTATGTCTATGCACTTCGATACACAAATTACAAATAACTACTACTAATTAAAATTCTGGAAGCGAGAATTCAACATCTTCATCTGAACCATACTGTAGGCCCAGCTCCGCGTGAACTAATAGGTACGTGAAACCCGGCTTGCGGCGGAACGAAATCTAGTTCCAAAAACGTCCGCTCGCGACCGCTGATGTGTGAGCGCTGTAGTCGGAATCGGAATTATGATTTGCTGGTATGACAGCCTTAACAACCAAAATATTCACTAGAAATAATTTATATGGCAGAACAACGGTTGCCGGGTCAGTTAGTAATAATATAAAGAAGTGTGGTAGAAACCTCAAAAGTGATAAGCCAAAGATAAGGCAATTGTATTTGTCTTGGATTTCGTAGTTTTAGTACTCAACTGCCTCGCTTCGCGTAAGGTCCTACTAGTAAGGAAATTACCAAAATACCCCCGTGTGGGATGAGAAAATGTTTCCTTTATTCGGCAAATACTAGTCGAAGCCAAGGAATAACATTTTATTCGTAAATACAATTAAATTATTTATTGTTATAAAAAATACAATTATTTTGTTTTATTTATTTATTTATTGCTTCTTCACAATATTGGAGTTTTACCTACCATTAAAACTCTTATTATGTTGCCTTCCTTATCCAGAATATTCCTTAGTGAGAGATGGCATCTCTGTTTCTATCCGATTTCGGTCTTTCTTCTCCTTTTACCTTCTTGAAATATTCAAATTTCGCGCGATTTTTCGTCCCTCTATGATCTCAATCACTGCTACCAACAGCTAGGTGTACGCAAGCATCGACGCGACGCCATTTTCTTCAATTGTAGTCTCACCAGACAGGGGATGAGGAATATTCTGGATAAGGAAGGCAACATAATAAGAGTTTTAATGGTAGGTAAAACTCCAATATTATGTAGTGCCGTTCCTTATCCAGAATATTCCTTAGTGAGAATTGTCTGCTATCGTCTGGTGGCAGTGTTGATGCCAATTGTGATCACCTTAAAAAAGAAGCAGCGGTTGGAGGTCTGCCCTCACAATGATCGCTTCTCCTTCTGTCTCCAGAAATGGAGGGCCTTTGGGGGTCTGCCCCCCTCAGGCGAATGATTGGTTTAAACAGGCCTGTCAAGGATGACGAAGTCCCCGGCTCCTGAATATTGGACTGCCTTATTTCTTTTTTATAATATTTTTGGAAGGTATTTTCATTCTGCCAATTTCCCTTTTCCAAAATGTCCTCTATTGAACAGTTTTCAAACCACTGAAGTGAAGCCACTGCTGACCTAGTGCTCCCCGCAGAGGCCTCAATACCAGCATCTTTAAGTATTGTCTTGACCCATCTACCGATAATTGTTCTAGAAGCTGCTTTGGTTGGACCCGATGTGGATAAAAACAAGTTATCAATATTGGGTGCCTCTTGTCTCCTGTCCTTTGAGAGAACACACAGCTTCTTAAGCCAAAATACAGGATCGGTAGATTGATTTGATGAGGAGTTTAATCTCCATCCTGATTGTTGATACTTTGCAGAATCTGTCTTTGAACCAAATGCAGGCCATAAAATAATGTGATCATCCATATCAATAAAATGTTCCGATGTTAATCTCAAAAGTGTCAGATCATGCACCCTTCGTCCTGAGGCTAACAGGAGTACGACTGCACACCTTCTGGATGCTTCAAATAAGGTTATAGTTTCTGGATTGTTAGTCTGAAGCCAAGAACATATCTGTCTCGGGTCCCATATTGTATCCCCTTGCACTTTAATCGAGCTGTTTACTATTCCTTTCATTACTTGCTTCACCACAAGATGGTTACTTAGTCTATTTTCATTATTTGGATTACATAAAGTTGAAATAGCCGATTTATGCAAAGCTATAGTGCTAGGAGCTAAATTCAGCGATATTTTGAGATGTGCTAGAAACTTTGCCAACTGAGCTCCCACTGGATCTCTGAAATTAACATGGTTGGATGAACACCATTCACGCCATCTAATCCACGCTGCTTTATAAGAAGCTTGCGTTGAAGTTCGCCAGCTGGATTTTAAAATCTCTCTTTCTCTATCAGACCATCCTTGCAATGCATCATCCCAGCCCCAATTTTCCACACTTGCAGTTCTAGTTGAAGTATTTGCTGGGGATGAGTGGTGGTATCTATCAGTATCTCTTGTAGATTCTTGATCTCCTGAGGTAGGCACAAGGCTCTCTGTTTCAAGTCTGCTAGCCAAAATACTTTCGTCCATTTGGGAGCTACTAGCAGATAAATTCCTGTGGAGTTGTTCAGATGAGCAAGCACCCAGGGAATTAGACAAGGAGGCGGAAACACCCATGCCAGGGGAAAGTGCCAAGGTCTGCTGAAAGCATTGTGAAATATCGCCGCTTTGTCTTTCCTGTCTATGGATACATATTTGTCCACTACATGAGCCGTGTGAGAGGCAAACAGGTCCACAGTGGGTCTGCCCCATTTGTGAAATATCTGTTCTGTTGCAGGAGCTAGAAGGTGCCACTCCGGTAGACGGGTTCCTCGGGACAAATGGTCCGCAAGACCGTTGTACCGCCCTGGTAGGTAGTGAACTTGCAGGGTTATATTGTATTTGTCTACTAGAGACAAAATCTGAAAGGTCAGATGAAGTAGACTCAAGGATCTCGTCCCTCCTTCGTTCCTCAAATAAGCGAGAACTGTTCTGTTGTCTGACTGTATTAGAACGGTAGAACTCCTCAAACACTTGTTCTGGTATTTCAAGGCATTTAGTATGGCAAACATTTCTTTCAAGTTGCTGTGCCAATTCTGCTGTTCCCTGGTCCAATTTCCCGCAATCGGAGTATCGTCCACTTGAGCGCCCCAGCCATGATCTGCTGCATCGGTCGAGAGGAAATGAGAGGCAGCGGGGACGTGTAGTGGCATAAAGACCTTTACATTCTGTGCCCACCATGAAATGTCTTTCATCACGGATTCCTTTATGAGAATTCTCGTTCTTATGGGAAGTTTCATCATTGAGTGCATTTGTAGTTGCATCCTTCGGCAATGAAGACGACCTCTTGGAGTGACGAACGATGCAAAATTTAGTTTTCCCAGAACTCTGTGCCTCCTTCACATTCCACTTCTTCTTCTTCTGAAGCCTTTGAAGTGATTGTTGAAGGTCTTCGCACTTCCTCCTGTTCAGCGACTTCCGACCGCGTTGCGTGTCCCACATTACACCCAGATACTCCACTGTTTGTACCGGCTCGCTGATGCATTTTTTCAAATTGACAGTCCAACCGAGGTCTCTCAGTAGATTCAGAAATAGAATTGTTTGGGCTTTCAGAATTTCCCTGTCCTGGTGGGCCAGAAGGAAATCGTCCAAGTATACAATGGTCCTCACATTTTGACGACGTAGGGTCTCCGCAACCCAATTGGTCACCTTGGTAAAGGCTTGTGGAGCACTGTTTAAGCCCTGGGGAAGGCATGTCATTTGCAGAAGCTCTCCTTTGTACACAATCCTCAGAAAACGACGGTGAGACTCTGCGTCTGGAATGTGAAAATATGCGTGCAATATGTCTATTTTTGTCATCCAGTCTTGTGGTTGGAGAAATTCGGGAACTTTCTGATGTGACATTAAAGAAAATCTTCTTACAGACACAAAGTGATTGAGACCTTTCAAGTTGAGGATAGGTCTGTTGCTGCCGTCCCCTTTTCGGACCAGGAACATTTGGGAGAGAAAACCGGAGTCTTTGACTGCCGGTTCCAATATATTCAGTTTTTTGAGAATTTCTATTTCTTTTGTCATTTCTGGGGTAGTCTTTGTCACAAATTTTTTCAAAGTTAAGGCAGTTGGGCGTAATAATAGGGGCTTTGTAAAGAAGGGGATTCTGTATCCCCCTATGATCTTTTGAACAACTTTGGGAGCATTTAGAGCTGCCCAGTCGCTTGCTACTATCCTTTCCCCCCCTTTTAACACCAGAGGTGGAGGGCTGGGGATACCTTTGGGGGTCTGCCCCCCTCGGGCGAAAGGATTCTCGGAATGGAAAAAATTCTGAGACGGAATAAAATCCCGGGCCGGAAAGATATCTCGGGCCGGAAAGGAATCTCAGGCCGGAAAGTATTGAACTGATTTTGAAGCCTTTTTTTGTACCAGACCCCTCCTTTGCTGGACCGGTTGAAGTGATGGCTTGTGGGAAGGGCCTAAAACAATTCTTTACTCCTCCCAATTTCTGCAATTGGGTAGAGAGGGCTTCCTCATTGAAGAGATGAGAGGAAGTTGGAGGGATCTGCATAAGAACTTTTTTGTCTGATTTCTGTTTACAGGAATTGAGAATCCTGTCCCTTCTAAATTCAATTATCTCTGCCCGTTTTCCGCATGTGATTTGCAGCAGGTCATCAGAACATTTTTGCAAGTCGTTCTGACCTCCAAACAACTCATTAACTTTCTCGTACAGGGTTTCTGGAGATATTCTGAACTTCGAACCCCCATTCGACCAATTGCTGCAGAGACTGCTGCAGTTGCTCCCTGTGCTTGAGAGCTGCATGTGTTATCGCCGCAAAAGATCTTTCAATAGCGACTTGTTGAGAAGACCCAGAATCATACAGTTGCAACTCAAAATTCACCTCAAGCTCCTTAAAGCCCGGATCGGCAAGGTGTTCCTTAATGACCTTGTTATAT
The DNA here is from genome assembly GCA_929108145.2 of Limnephilus rhombicus. Lineage (NCBI taxonomy): Eukaryota > Metazoa > Arthropoda > Insecta > Trichoptera > Limnephilidae > Limnephilus > Limnephilus rhombicus. The sequence goes on along the minus strand of OV815271.1, from coordinate 747,893 downwards.
CTCACATTGGTCCAATCTTTCTGATTAAATCGTTGAAGACGCTCTAACACTTCGAGTCTGTCTCGAGGAGGGGCAGTCATTAAGGGTTCTTTAAGCGAAATGGTGGGACTCGGCATTTGAAAAACACAAGTATTACGCCCCGATACTGTTGAGCACTCTTTCTCAGATTCTGTAATGGACTTATTCTCTGCGAATCTTGACCTCGGTGCTTGCAAAATAAAATTTTGTAGTCTGCCTACTTGTTCTGTTCATTTTTTAATAGAACGGGCCATTCCTCGCCTTCTGGAGCTTGAAGCCCTGCTTGAAAAGTTCATGGAAGTGGAGCTGTTGGAACTTGGTGAGCGTCGGCGACGCCTTCGCCTTTTACGTTTATTGTCACAAACGGATTCATTAGAGGAACAATCAGAACACACATTCTTTCGTTTCGTTTTTCGTATTTCGTCACGGTTAACACTCGCGAACGCGGGAATCTCAACCGCTTCGAGAGACACACTATTTTTGGACATTGCGTAATGATTTTTCGTAAAATTTTTGGAGAAGAAAATCTAGTTTCCAGTTTATATCGTAACTAGACGACCGCACGCGATAGAAATTAGACGCCAATTGAAGAAAATGGCGTCGCATCGATGCTTGCGTACGCCTAGCTATTGAGATCATAGAGGGACGAAAAATCATTCGAAATTTGAATATTTCAAGAAGGTAAAAGGAGAAGAAAGACCGAAATCGGATAGAAACAGAGATGCCATCTCTCTCACTAAGGAATATTCTGGATAAGGAACGGCACTACATAATTTAAATACATTTTTTAGCATGTAATTATTAACCCCACTAGGGTATTATTGTATCGGGATTATTTCCCGGAGATTTATAGCGCCATTAGAGAAAATGAGATAGCAAACAATTAAGTATAAGGACAATCTACGACGGTAAGTCGTCTTATACAGCATTCCGTGTTCGTCTTAATGTAAGCGAGTAAGTGTATCTTGGCATCTCAGTCGCATCCGTAATGTAGAATGTAGTATTCAGCTCAATATGAAAACGCTGCCCGTTCCTATACATATGTCGTTCACACACTCTTTGAATGTCTATCTTTATCGATGAACATTGCTATAATATAATGATAACAACAACAACTAATTTTACATGTTTTGTTATTTAGGTGTAGATCTTATCTTTGTATTTATTGTAACATTGCTGTTTTCAATAGAGATGAGTTAAGTTGTTTCTGAGTTGTCAGAACCAATAAATAGTATGCTGAAAATAAATATATTATTGTTATCATTGCTGTTGGCATATAACATCACTTGTGATGTTATCGACTGTTATCGCTTGCTTTACATTATTTAAGTAGTTAACATAAAATGTACACAAAAGCCGATCCTAAAATTATTTCATTGAGAACAAGTTTTAAATTTATAAGAGAGAAAATAAGGAAGTAAAAAACCAACCTGCGATACTTGGGTGGCTCTCTTTTAGCTCAAAATGCAGGTAATATTGTGTGTCATCACGCTGCATGGACTCACACACAAGTCTGCAGATGACAGTATATTTATTAGGGTGCATACATTTATTACGTGAGCAGTTTTTCTTACAATCTAGCCCCCCCATATTTTTAGCCCCATAGCCCCCCCTTTTCAAGTAACGTGAGATTTTGCTGGACCCCCCCTCCTTTTGAGCTCACGTAATTAATGTATGCCCCCTTATGGATAAGAATGCTCATTTATTTAATTGGCCATATCTCTGAACCAATCGTAAATTTAGAATGTAATTCCTGTTCCAACAATTCTACGAAATACAAAACACGACGAAGCAATTTTTCAAGTTACATGCAAATCACAGGTTAAATAAAACAGAAAAATGATCAGAGACCCTATTATATCTGATTTCTTGGCTGTTATGGTGAAAATTTTTAGTTTAAATGTAGCAACGCATCTAATTATTTCGAGAGTGTATTGGTTAGTTTTTCGATCTCGAACGCTTCGTCTCTAACTAGTTAGGGGCGAGGGATGTTATTGTTAGATTTTTCACCTGCCGCTCAGACTTACTGATGTCACAGCTGGTTTGACCGATATAAGGTCATGTTTTAACTCTGAAAAATTAAATTGTTTTTCGGTTCTAAACGCGCAAATTCAAGTAAAACCTCTGGCAGGACTGGAATACTTTCAGCTAACCCAGAGTGAATACACTCGTAACCCTTAGGGTAAAAGGTAAAACGAGCAGTTGAGGAAACGATAGGTTTCCTTTGGGAGTACCCATAAAGTTTCTTGTACTGTCTTGCTATTATGAACCGTGTCGTACTTGCAAATTGATTGTACCTACTTCAAATAAAGACTAATTGTGTTAACCATTTACGGTTATTGTGGATTTTATTTAATTATCACGTTACACAACACAGTATAATTTGTTTTAGGAAGGAGACAAAATCCCCAGTGTGGACCTGTACGAGGACTCGCCGGCCAATAAGGTGAACATCGCGGATCTGTGCAGCGGCAAGAAGGTGGTGCTGTTTGCTGTGCCCGGAGCCTTCACGCCCGGCTGCTCCAAGACGCACGTTCCCGGCTACGTCAAGGACGCCGACAAGCTCAAGAAAGAGGGAGTTGCCGAGATCCTCTGCGTCTCCGTCAATGACCCCTACGTCATGGCTGCCTGGGGCAAGGACCAAAACTCTGTTGGAAAGGTAATGCTTTTTACTCCCCTACCCTACTTGCCGTCTTGTGCTATATTTCTGTAAACCTCACATGTACACTTGCTGGAAGACAGAGATTTGTGATGCCCCACTGTATCTAGCTGTCTGTCACCTGTGTTTTGTGAAGTTGATCAATTTTGTGAAATCAGTTATAAGAAAAAGTAAACCTCGGGTGTGAGACTATCAAGTATACAAGTGAGGCCCCTAGAAACAAAGACGGAAGTGTCCACCACACGTCAAAAATGAGTTGAATATGCAGTTTCATAGAGAAAAGTTCATTCTTTCTCCATAATATATCTGTTTTTAACATAAACGTCATTAAACTATAGTATTTTGGCTTTAAAGTTTTGTTGTTATAACAAATACGGCAGTGTCCACCTCCTTCCGAAACAAAAGCGGCAGTTTTTCAAATAGCCAATCAGGATGCTCTATTCATAATGGCCGCCATACTTTAAATCATACAAACTCCTGCAAAAGCGTCAATGAATCGTACACTGATAAGTTATTTTTTGGGTTGTAATAACCATTAATTGTTAGTGGACGTTACATATTCCAAGAATGGAAGCTTTCCCCGATATTTTGCCACCAGAATCAGTGAGGAAACATGTCAAATAACCACACAAATGGAAGGCAAACATTACCAAGAAAAAGGTAATTCGCCGTTATGTTGTAGGCAAATGTCTAAATATGACATTTGAAGATTTATCTGAATTTGTTCACATTTTTTTTGTAAGGATATGGATCGAGTCAGCCAGGCCATGTATTTTGACAACTATACCTAAATAAATTATTTGATATAATATTTCAAATTAATAACAACTGAATATTTTTTTAAAAATTATTTGTTATAGGTTCATTCAAGGATCAGCAGAAATCTTGTCAGACTCATTAATGATTTAGTTGATTTTTTATTTATTTTATAATTTTGTTAAATTTTTATTAATTTATGGATAAGCCGCCGCATTTTTATGCACAGATTACGGAAATTATACTTAATTTAAACAATTATTACAAGAAACACCTACGAGTATTTACGAACACAAAATAGGTTATTAGGTTCTTAGTTTAGGTAAATTAAGTAATTCATCCGTTTTTAGTTTGAAATGAATCTTCGCAAATGTCAAATTCACACAAAAAAACATGGCCATAATGGAGATGGTGATTTTTAAACTTTTAATGAAAATCGAATTTTAATGCATATTTTTCCGTCTATTCCGACTGAAACCGATGGTTCTTGTGGTAATTAAGTTTAAAAGTAGTTTACTTTTCAAATTTTATGCCTATTTAAAGTGTAGCGGCATGCGGCGGCTTGTCCATACTTTACCAAAATTTCTATTATTTTCATAGTGGATGTAATTTCATTATTTAAAAAAAATCTAACATCTATTTCTCGGAGTTTATGAATATTTCTAAATTTGATAAATTCATTAAGTGAACTAAGCTGTTCATATTATTTCCATTTCAAATATTTTTTTTATAAAAAAAATCTTCTTTTCAATACTTATTGTTTTTTTACATTGACTGCAACATCTTCGAAATTGTCTTTTAAATCAAAACCGGCAGTGTCCCAACTGTTTGTGAAACAAAACAGCAAGTGTCCAAATGATTGAAACAAAAAGTGTCCATTAAAAAAATACATTTTTTAAAGAAACTAGGGCATTTAGATACATAAATGATTTGAAATATTATTCTTAAACCGGTTTACTAACATAATATTAAATTTTCCTTCCATATTGATGAATAACGGACTGATTAAACCTTTTTTTTAGTTTGCCAACAATTTAACAAAGTGGACACTTCCGTATTTGTTTCTAGGGGCCTCAAGTGTTTTGTTGTGACACAAATAGAAAGGCTGTCGGGGACGCCCGAGGAAGACATGGCACGACCAAGTGAATCATATACTTGAGTCGGAATAATAGAAGAGCATGTATGAGATGATGTATGAATGTGAACGAGACAAGGAGTGTGTGCCAAGACCGAGTTGTTTACCCCTGCTGGGAAACGGCGTGATGGTTAGTTAGTTTTTTATATACTACTAGAATAAAAAACCTGACTTCTCTGTCCATTGACCCTGACTAAAAGATGTGTATTTTGTATGTTGTGCCAAACAGCACCACATCTCTTCTAGAACAATGTCAATAGATGTTGTATCTGTGCTAATTTCGTTAAGTTAGTTCTTAGTTCAATTGTGCTCTTCATTTTCTGTTGAAAAAGCTCAAACAGGTGTGCCAGCTGCCAACTGCCAGCCGCCAGCTGCCATCCAAAATGAATTGCTTAATAATAATATACATTTAATGTCTCTAAAATAAAATGGTTATTTCTGTTTTCGTCAACATAATGCTTCATTTCCACCCACCACTTTATTCACAATTTATGATAACTGTTTTTACAAGTATAAATTGACTTTTGATGACAAAATGTAAAAATTTAATGAAGTGAAATAAAAAAAAATAATTTCAAATTCAACACCTATTGTTTACTCTGATTTTAGAACAATAATTATTTATAGTAAATTCAGATTTGAGGTTATGTTTGAATCCCGAACTTGACAGTTTCACATATCGTCACCTCATTTGGACAAGGTTCTAACTGCACCCAGGGCTGGGCAAAATACATGCATTGCTGTAATTAAAATACAAATTACAAAATACTTTTTCACATGTATTTAAAATATGAAATACAAAATACTTTCAAATCGTGTATTTGAAATACAAAATACAGGATTTTAACCATTTTTTTTCATTAAAATACAAAATACAAATTACAAAATACATTTGGTGTTGGTAGAACCTTTGGTTGCGATAAATTGTCGTAAGTGCCCTTATCCAAGGGTGCGTTTCCATAGAAGCAATGTTGAGCAGAGTGAAACAGAGATGTGCAAAAATTGACCAATCATATTGCTCAAAAGACACATCACACCTCCGCTCCACTTGTAAAGTTTTGTGGTAAAGGACCCAGGTGTTGGATTATTATTATTTATTATTATTATTAAATTTAGGCGTATTAGATTTGTCAAAGAATTTATATATAAAAATGCAAAAATCGGTAATTTTAAATACATGTAGGATTACAAAAGATTTTTTAAATATTTATATTGAGGGATCAGTAGGATTTATAGGTTCAATTAGGAATTCCACAGAGATGAACCCTCTGGTATGAAAATATCTGGAGTCGGTGAATTATTTTCCCATCTGGTCTCTGGTAGGTTGACATGTTGTTCTTGTATTGTTTGTATTTATTATACTTATATAGTGCATTATATAGCGTGGATTGACTAGATGATAAGAAAAAATGTTTTTTAAAATGTGGTTTACTGTGTTCTATACATTCAATGTCATAGCACTTCAAAAAAATATTTGACAGTTAAATTGGTGTTGCCAGTCTACAAATTTAGTAGTTCCAGTTTTTATATTTTCTACTCTTATTTGACAGATTGGGTGGGTAGGTATTAGTGTAGAGTGGGTGGGTAGGGGAACAAATCCATGATTGGGCTATATGACAATATTTTTTGTTTGTTGATAATAGATTCATTATTTTTAAGGGATTTTTTAATTTCCAAAGCTTCTAAGTTATCTAAACGTTTTCCTTTATGATTAATATGAAGAATATTTATCCCTGTATTTTTTTCAAAACTATGGTTATTTTCAATGATATGGTTAGCGAACTCAGAAAAATTATTATTATTAAGACACCTTAAATGTTCTTTGATTCTGATTTCAAAATTACGAGTTGTTTTTCAATATAAAAAGAGGGACAATCATTGCATTTGAGTTTATATATTCCGGAATTAGTCAATTTATGGTCTTTATCTTTAGTATTTCTCAAAAAATTACCGATATTATTTCTTGTATAAAACGCTGGTTTAATATTAGAAGGGAGATATTTGCAACATTGAACTGAAAAATTATTAATATACAAAATTTTACGCCATTCTTTATCATTAACATTATTAGAATTGTATAGATATTTATTTTTTGAAATTTTGCTAAGTTTTTTATTTAGGATGTTATCAATTAATTTTGGTTCATATCCGTTATTTATAGCAATTTGTTTTATTATAGAAAGTTCAGAAAGGAAATTATTATTAGACATTGGGACATTTAAATTACATTTAGACATTGCTCCACCCCCTACCATAATAAAACATTGTTCGTAACTGTCAAATTAGTATAAGCTTTCCCTGACGAAGGAACGTTTGTTCCGAAACCGGTCGGATTTGCACATTATATAAGTGGTTTATACAAAGTTGTATTGTTTCATTTTTCTATGTAGAAAATGTTTGGCTTTTCCGGAAACTATAGAACATATTACATCGGGATGTTCTATATTAGCGCCGTCCGAGTATACATTTAGGCACAATCAGGTTTTAAAAATAATTCACCAAAGTTTGGTAATTAAACATAACTTGATTGACTGCCGTAATATAGTACCATATTATCCACTGGAGCGATTTCGGTCGAAAAATGGACCACTTTTATTTTTCTGCGATTGATTTCGGTCCAAAAATGGACCACATTTTCCTACCATTCGTAAAGCATTTATTGTAATTATTTAAAACATTTCCTGGGCTAGCCGTTTATTTTAACACGAAGCTATTAAAATGTTTTATCTATTATGACCACATATGTCGCAAATCTGAACTTCATACACTATTTTAGAACAATGTTAAAAATAAATTTTTAAAATATTTTTTTCCCGCCAAATTTTTGGACAGCTGTTTATGGATAAAATTAAGTCCTTTTTTCATAGATACGCACCTTTAATTATCAAGTATACCACAGACAACATACAGAAACCGAAAATATTATGTTGACCCTAATAAGTATCCCTCACGGCAGTTTCAAGTAAAAAAACACCCAGGATTCGCACGATTATAAACTTAACGATTTTTTTAATTTTTTTTATAAATATGAGATAAACGGTAAAATATAGGTTAGTTCATTGGCTATATAGCACTATAATAAGTTTTTATGTCTCCATGTCAAAATTCGAAGGTATGATTTTTTTAATGTTGACGAAAAATTAAAAAATGACCATCTGGTAAATCTCAAGCAATCGAAGCAAATTTATTCATTTCGGGTGATCGCTCCAGTGGTTATGAATATGAACCAAATTCATTTTTAGAAAATGAATTTTTAAAAAAATATTATGATAAAACTGTACTAACAGACAGAACAATTAGTCATAATAGACCTGATATAGTTTTACATGACAAAATTTAAAAAAATAACTTATATCATTGATGTAGCTATTCCAAATTCTTGTAATATTCAAAAAACTGTTTATGAAAAAATAAGAAAATACACAGGTTTAGGAAATGAGATTAAAAGAATTTGGCATTCTCAGACTAAAAATATTACCATTTGTTATTTCGGCTACTGGCATTATACCTAGGTCTCTCATTCAAAATTTAGGCATATTAGATTTGTCAAAGAATTTTTATTAAAAAAAATGCAAAAATCAGTCATTTTAAATATGTACATGTAGGATTACAAAAGATTTTTTAAATATTTATGTTGAGGGATCAGTAGGATTATAGGTTCAATTAGGAATTCCACAGAGCCGAACCCTCTGATCCTATTTGGTCTCTGGTAGGTTGACATGTTGTTCTTGTATTGTTTTGTATTTATAATACTTATATAGTGCAATTGCATAACGTGGATTGACCATATGATCATTTTGGAAGTGTGTGAAAGGGTTTAGTTTTTCCTGTGGGGAAAATTAAACCCGGACATTTAAATCTGGTGCGTAAAAATAATAACACGACATTTGTAGAGCGCATTTTTGTGTTATTTCTAGTTACCGACCGAAGGTTCGGTTCCGGTTTCGGCAAGGTTCGGTAAAAAAATCTAGTTTCGGCATCAGTTCGGCAGAAAATCTGCCGAACCTTCGACCGCACTGAAACTCTGCATTTGTGAATTATCGCGTGTCGTTTGCCTGACTTCGGGTGAGTTCGTGACTCGTGTGTCATCCACCATCATCAACCGGTCCGGCGCGGCATGCTTGTATTGTGAGTTTATGTGATCACATAATTCAATTATTTTTATTTATTTCATTTAACACGTGTAAATGAAAATTAAAATCTAGTCTCCTTCAACGGAAGCAATCTTCCGAACAGTCCCTCCTTTGATGTGCTTGGTGTAATTCTAAGTAACCAGCTCAAGTTGGGAGCTCCATCGAAGCCAGAGTTTTAGACTCTGAAACTGTGCGTACTGATACTTTAATAGTACACAACTGCTAACACTGTACAAATCGCAAGTGCGCCCCACTGTTGAATTTGGCAGCCACCTCTGGTCTGAAGTCCCAAAATACCTTTAAAAAAAAAACCCTCGACAGAAACCGGTTGTCCAATTGATAGATTCTCCTAACACAAACGGATTGCGATCTTTAGAGCATAGGCGTCAGGTGGGAATGCTGTCCTTGTTCTACCAGTATTACAATGGAAGATACTCTGAGGAACTAGCGCCATTGATCCCCTCAGCATCAGTGCGTAGTTGGGAAAAATGCCAAACATGCACCCAACATATGTACACGGTTGACATTAGTCACATGAGAACGGGTCGTTTCTATGACTCGTTCTTGAGTTCAAAAGCTCGGCTGTGGAACGTTTTGCCGGCATCTATGTTTCCTCCCTCCTACAACATGGGTCTCTTCAAGACCCTTCACTCCTTCCTCTCCTCAAAAAGACCCTCCATACAGCATCTTCAAAGATGACATAAGCCCTGAGGGAAATTATTTTCCTCAAGGCCTCTCATGTGGAGTTAATGTAAAAAAAAATGTTGTGATTGTAAACGCAATTAAAATTAAAATGCTCAATTTATGAGGTCCTTCCTTTATAATGAGTATAAGTGTAAAAAATAAGCCGAATTTCAGTAAACAATAGATTTTTTACCTGTCTAAAAAAGTTTCGGTTTTGGTTTCGGTTTCGGTAGAAAATCCTGTTTCGGCTGGAGACTAGTTATGTCACTTCAAGTTCTACTGTAATTAACTTAAAAACAATCTAGTATTCAGTCAAATTATTCCTATAGTGCTTGATCTAATACTATGACACAAAAATGTACAATACAAATCAATGACAAGCATTATATGATACAAATATGATAGAAAATGTACAATAACAGTGCTATTATAGCAAGACGTGTTGCCAACTCTAAATATTAACACACATAATATATTGCTCTGGATTCTAGCGTTTTTAGTCTATGTATTATCTATGTCAGTTTATTTTTCATTATCATTATTAAGATCGCTAAATGTATTTGAAAATGTATTTTGAAACCATAAGTATTTGAAATACAAATTACAAAATACCTCAGCAGCAGGTAATTGAAATACCAATTACAAAATACATTTTTAGGATACGTATTTTGTATTTGTATTTCAATTACAAGTAATTCAAATACTGCCCAGCCCTGACTGCACCTTACAATGGTTAGGACTTTAACATCTAAGAACATGTGCTTAGATGTCAAAGTCCTTTCCATTGTAAGGTGCAGTTAGAACCTTGTCCAAATGAGGTGACGATATGTCATAAAACAGGCACAACTGTTCTTTAAACTCAATATTTTTTATTATTTTTAATTTATAAACTAACGTTTAGACAAGATTTTTATGCATAGCACAAAGGGTAACAATTATTATAAGCAATAATTATCAGCCTGAAACACTCATCAACATTGAAAAATCTTCCGAGAAAAGATACTTGCCGCCAACGGGACTTGAACCCGTGTCCTTCTGATTGCCGGTCAGCTGCTCTTGACCACTGAGCTATGGGGGCTTATCAAATACCCGCCAAATAATTCAATATATACTAGTGTTTCATTCAACAATTACTGCTTATTATATTTTTTCCACCTGAAAACAACCAACTTTATTTTTGCGAGAGAGACATTGACCTCCGTAGTCCAGTGGGTAAGACTCTTGACTCACAATCCGGAGGTCGCGGGTTTGAACCCGGCATGCGCAAATAAATTTTATTTGATTAATTTGTGTTATTTCACAATTAATTCATTTAAAATAATATATAGTATATTTGCGGCATGTTCCAGAGTGGAAGATACTATCAGTATCGCCCTGGTGTAAGACCACCATTCGGAATTGAAACGTTGCTTGAAAATGGCTTTAGCCGTGTTTGGTGACCAGATCTGAATAGCCAGGTACTTCCCAACCTTCATTTTCCACACCTCTTTCCCCTCCCTACTACCTTCAGTCTCACAACATACCCTAATTGGGGATGCCATAGTCTCACTGGCTCCAGACGAGAGCAGTTGAGATTCTTGTGCGGTATTCACTGTAAAAAAAAAAAAAAAAGTGTTAAATCCCTCGCTAGGTGGCGTCGAGACAAATTATGACTACATTTATTGGGGAAATACTTAAACTTGTCAAATATTAATTATTATTTTTAATTTATAAACTAACGTTTAGACAAGAATCGAATCAAAGAAAGAAAATCTTGTCTAAACGTTAGTTTATAAATTAAAAATAATAATTAATATTTGACAAGTTTAAGTATTTCCCCAATAATTTTTTTTTTATTTTTTTATTGGCAATGTTTATTAAAAATACATATGAAGTTACTACAGTTACATAGTTACATAAGGTTAACAAAAAATAAAAATAAATTGCCTTTCCTCACCATAAAGAGACAATGCTCTTGTGTTTGGTGAGGGAGTTCTAGCTCAATTAGTAAATTAATGATCGTGTAAGTTAGTAATAACGGCTATTGTAAATAATGAGCAGGTTAAAAAATCTTGTATAATTTAAAAATAAAAATCCTGAAGAGTTTAAAAAAATCATAATATAAATTAAAAAATCATTATAAATGGAAGAATCATGTAAGTTAGTAACAAAAATTATTGTAATAAGTAAGTAAAGGATACGTAAGAAAGAACGCAAGATTTATACAATAGTAGACTCAGAGATTTAGAAACTAAGAAATGAAAGAAAAAAGAAGGAATAAATGATTTATAAAATAGCAGACTTTAAGATACAAAGTAAACATATTTGGGACTTTTATAGCAGTTTCAGGTAATTTTTTAATTTGGGCTTAAATTCCTGCATATTTTCGATGGTTTTTAATTTTAATGGGAGGTTGTTATAATAGATTATGCCCAGATAAAGATAGGAATTTTGGATGTGCTTAGTATTAAATTTACGAATTTTAATAGTTTTCTGGTATCTTGCTGATGTATTGAATTGGAAGTTACGAGTATTTAACTGTATTTCTTTGTAAATTTGAAGAATTGAATATTTTTTATAGATTTTGTCTATTATAGGCACATTGAATATTGAAAAAAGAATTTCAGTAGGAAATTTAGACGGTTTTTTTAAGATTACCTTAATTATCAACCTTTGAACAATTTTGAGGGGATTTAAAATATTGTCATATGTTCCTCCCCAGCCAATAATACCATATTGCAATATAGATTGAACAGTTGCATAGTACACTCTTTTTAGGTTTTCTAAGCTAAGAATATTTCTAAGTCTAATAAATATATAAATACATTTCCTAATCCTTTTGACGAGTTCACAAATATGTGTTTTCCATTTAAAATGTTGATCTATATATACACCAAGATATTTGATTTTGGGAGTTGGACTAAGTATAGCACAATCTTGATTGCAGTTAGTTTTATTACATTTACTTGGGTGTATTATGATGTTTAAATTTGGTTCTAATTTGAATTTATTGATAGAGAATGGGATAAATTTTGTTTTTTCAGTGTTTAGAGAGAGGAGATTTTTATCGAACCAATTTTTCAATATGTTAATATCAATGTTAGCTAGATTATTAACAGTATTCCAATCCGTACCTTCGATTATTATGACAGTATCGTCAGCATAAGATATTATTTTTCCGTTTAGTTTTTGTATGAATATGTCATTAACATAGATAATAAACAGTAACGGTCCCAGGACTGTACCTTGAGGTATGCCGAAATGACTCATTTTTGGTGAACTAAGCACACCATTAATTTTTACAACTTGGGGACGTTTGAAAAGGTAGCTTTTTATCCATTCTAGAGCTGAACCATTTAATCCAATGTTTCTTAATTTACTTATAAGTTTGTCATGTGATATACTGTCAAATGCTTTTTTGAGATCTATAAAAATTCCCAGGCATTTAAATGATTTATCTAATGAACTATGTACAAGGCTACTTAATTTTGCAATTGCATCTTGTGTGCTTCTACCTTCCATAAAACCAAACTGGTTTTCATTAATTATATCGTTGCATTTTATAAATTGGCTCATTCTTTTTTTAACTAGTTTTTCAAAAAAATTTTGCTATATTTGTGATTACTGATATGGGACGGTAATTGTTTACTTCTTCTGGATTACCTGACTTAAATATTGGGGTAATAGTAGTTTGTTTGTAAATTGATGGAAATACTCCGCTTTGGAAACTTGTATTTATTATATGCATTAATGGCTTAGAAATTTGATTTTTTATGTTTTTTAAAATATCAACCGTGACTGCATCAAAGCCCGGAGCAGATCCTCCTTTCATATCGGTTATGATAGAAACTATTTCGTCCTCTGTGGTGACTTCAAATGTTGTCATTTTATTTTTAGCATTTATATTACAGTCTGGAGATGTTATAATATTTGGATCAATGTGAATGAGATTGGCGAGATTTTTCCCAACATTTGCAAAGAAAGCGTTAAATATATTGGCAGCTTTTGAGGGGTTTTCTTTACAGCATGTTTTTGAGTTATCATGATTAATAGCATTGATTTCGTTATTATTGTTCTTTTTCTTGTCAATTATTTCATTTACAACCGTCCATACTCTTACTATCATTTTCAGCTAGATCCAACTTCCGTTTATAGTAACTTTCTTTAGTATGTTTTATGATATATGTAAGTTTATTTTTATATGCTCTAAAGTGGTTAAGTAAGTTTTTATTATTAGGTTGTTGAGTTGTTAATTTATAAAGAGCTTGCTTACGTCGTACAGATACTATTAATCCATGAGTAATCCATGGTTTTATAGGTTTGAAGTTAGACAGTTTGTGTTTGGGAATTATATTTTTTGACGAGTCATTTATGTATTTAGATATTTTTTCTTCAAATATTTTACAGCAGATATTGACATCATTACATTGTAATAATTCGATCCAATTTTCTGATTGAAATTTGTTTTTTAATGTATCCATATTAAGTACTTTTTTGGAAGATTTTGTTTGTTTAAATGATGGCAATATTGGATTGCTGGTTTTGTGGTTAAAAATACAAGAATAATGATCAGTGATAGTTGTGTGAATGACAGCTGCTGTTATATTTTGGATATCCGGTATATTTGTAAAAATATGATCTAAGCATGAAGGTCGTTGACCTCGAACGTCTCTAGTGTACGAATTTATGCACGATAAATAATTGAGTTCTGCTAACATGTTGAGATAGCTATCTTTATCCTTACTAGAATAGTCGCTTGCGATATTTAAATTCATATCTCCAACAAAAACATTGTTTTTATTTCTAAAATTTAATAAAATATTTTTTAATTCATCAATAAAGTGTGACACTATCGACCTATGTGTTCGATAAATAGCAATAATGTTATAATGTTTATTTATGTCTTTAAATTCAATATTTAATATGTTAACATTACTAATACTGTGAATCTCTTTAATATTAAGTACATTGTATTCAGAATCTCTTTAATATTAAGTCATAATTTGTCTCGACGCCACCTAGCGAGGGATTTAACACTTACAATGTCTCTCTCGCAAAAATAAAGTTGGTTGTTTTCAGGTGGGAAAAATATAATAAGCAGTAATTGTTGAATGAAACACTAGTATATATTGAATTATTTGGCGGGTATTTGATAAGCCCCCGTAGCTCAGTGGTCAAGAGCAGCTGACCGGCAATCAGAAGGACACAGGTTCAAGTCCCGTTGGCGGCAAGTATCTTTTCTCGGAAGATTTTTCAATGTTGATGAGTGTTTCAGGCTGATAATTATTGCTTATAATAATTGTTATAAATATTTTTTAACTATATTATTTATTTTTATCTCGGGCTTATTTGTTCGCTTTTTGTAACAACTTATATAGTCTCATAGAAATCGTTGTCTCCCTTACTAGCATAATCAGAAATACAATCTAATCAGTATTGGAATGGACTACCATAATACGGGCATGTGCCTAGTGTGGCAGTCGAAAATCATGTAAAAACTGTATACCTATATGTTTATGAATAAAGAATAATAAAAAAATGTCAGATACGTGTTTAGATTTTCACGGCCAAACGTATTTTCGTTATGCCGTGTTGTGCTACCTCCTTTAGCCAACGTTTCAGACAGCGTTACATTGTCAATCATCAGGGCAGATGTGTGATACTGTAACGCTGTCCGAAATGGAGGGAGAAGGTAGATAGTAAGGAGGTAGCGCAACACGGCACAACACCCCAAAAACAAATGTATTCAAATCTAAAAGTTAACCACAAGGTACGGTACCTAATAATTTTGTGTTTTAATATGTTTGTGTGTTACAGATCCGCATGTTGGCCGACCCTCTGGGGAACTTCACCAAGGCCGTGGAGCTGTCCGTGGAGCTGCCCCCGCTGGGAGGTCTCCGCTCCAAGAGGTACTCCATGATCCTGGAGAACGGAGTGGTCAAGACCCTGAACGTGGAGCCTGATGGCACAGGACTCTCCTGCTCTCTCGCTGACAAATTGAAGATCTAAATATCACTAAACTAGTTTTAGATTATATTAATTGTTATATATACGTTTAGTAATATTTGGTGCACATTTATCCAGTTGTTGCTTTTATTTCTACACCCAATTTGTGCACCAACACTGCAACAATTTATATCGATGTTTAAATAGTTGATATTATAATATGAGACCTGTGATCGGGAAGAGTTAAATTAGAAAAAAAACTAAACCCTTTTAAAGGTTCAACTGTTTCCTTTTACTCAGCTCTTGTAAACTCTAGAAAATATTACCCAACTTTCCAAAGTTTATAGTTTGCTCTACATTTTATTTGCTGAATAGCTGACGTGTACCCGGCGTTGCTGTGCTTTTGAATAATTTGGAGTAAAGTTTTGAGGTTGTAATTTTTAGTGTGCCTGAAAACTGGGTGCCCCCGACTTCTACCATTCACTACCATGTTGTGTACTCTCCTTACACCCATTTCTTCGTGCATCACATAAGCCTAATTTTACCATACATAATCTTGGTCTTGCCATGTCTTTTTTGGGCTTCCCCAATTGCTTCTTCCATTGACTTCCAAGTCGTACATTCTCCTTACACCTCTTTCTTCTTTCATTATGTGTGCTTCGTTTTACCACAAATAATTCCTTCCTCGGGTGTTCCCCACATTTTCCACCATTCCCTTCATGTCATACCATCAAATTCACATTGTTTATGTTAAAATAAAACATTTTTTCGACTTTAATTCGACTCCGTATCTCAAAATAGTGCAGAGATAATGAGTGTGACTTTTTCTACCTTTCACTACTGTACCACATTGTAACTATACATTAAAAAAACTACAATAAAAATGACTTTAATTTGACTGCGTATCTCATTCCACTGCAGAGATAATGTGTTAAGTCTTCCTTAGGCATCCTCGACTTCTACCATTCAAACCACTTTCTAAACACTCCTGGCCCTAATAAGAACAAACTTTGAAATTTTCATCAAAATCGGTTGAGTAGTTTTTCAGTCTTCATGCTACACACACACACAGACATTGCCTTCTATTTACCTATGTAGATTTCTTAATTTTAAGATGTTAAACAATTATAGAAATATCTTTAGTCATAGTAAATTTTTTTATTTGCTGTATTTTGTTTATAATATCGGGTATTCAGTGTATTATAAAATTATATTCTTTGTTAAAATCTACTTCTTGTTTTTACTTACACCTTTACATTTATTATTATATTATTAAAAAGAAAATTTTAAATTATCGGAAATGGAAAATAATGAATTCTAATAGTAATTTCATTCATAATAAACGGATCATTTTCCGTGTTTTTTTCCATGTAATGTTGAATTTGTTGAGATTTGTGCAAAAAATTCTGTACATTCTCCCAATATCATAAACGTGCTGAGAAAAGAAAGAATCCCTATAATTAGAGACACTGATTCATAGCTTTAATTTTTAAGAAATGTAGCAAATTATTGAAAAAATAGCTTTTATAGCTTTAATTTTGCGTTTTCATAGCATTTATAGCTAAATAGGATAACGTCAAGGAATGGGAGTCGGCAAGAGGGGAAAAACAATTAAATTGGCAAAATCACTTGAAACATGTTTATTTTATTATTGGTTGAAACTCAACATGGCACATGTTTCTACAGTAGAGTGTGTCATGTTCGCTCTACGATCTGTCAATACAAGATTATAGCAACTAAAAAATCTTTCTGCGTCGACACTATTCACAGGGGCCCACACAGTCATCAGATCTGCCTCAGCAAATTCGCTGTGAACAATTTTTACAGCTAAGAGTAGCTGAATTATGTCTACAGTGACTCCATCCCTCACTTGCTCTACAAGCTGTCTTTGAAAATACCTGTTACCTTCCAGGAATTTACTGTCCTCAACAGATTTAAACGTTGGAGCAAGCCTACTTTTACTTGCTAAAAGAATAGCATCTGATCGCTGGACATTCTGACCTACAATTGCAGGATTGAACATTTTACCTGCGTGCTCAAGAAATTGATTAGTGCTGTTGTCTTGACGGTTCAGCATATGAGATGCCAGTTTCACAGAACTATTCTGACAACTCTCTTATTTGAATTTTTATTTGGGTTAAGACAACCCGGTTCTTTACCTCCTGCACAGCCTTTAAGGTTTTGGCAGGGGAAACACCATCACTCCATTTTTGTAAAGAAAGGCTTAGGGACACCAAGTCCTCCCAAAGCAAATGAGGGTATGGATATTTTGACCCTTCTAATACATTTACCAATTTGACAAATTGGCCACACACTTCGTCAACAAATGTCAAATGAATACATATCAAAGTTGCCTTACTACTATCTGCAAACTGCTCTAAAATGTAATCAATACTCAAGTTTTTGGGTTCATGAAAAATCGCTGCTATTTCGCATTTTAACGTTTTTATCGCTAAAAACACCATTTATCGCTTTAATTCGCGAATATATCGTTAATGCGATGAATCAGTGTCTCTACCTATAATACATGCATCGTGCAATATACTACACGATTGTGCCCCCACAGCCAGGAGCAGTTCTGTCCCGATGAGACTGGTAGCAGGTCGGAGTTTAATTGACTGGTATACAGGTAATAAATCTAATAAGGGGTCTCCATTAATCACGTGATGTTTTTTATCAACTTTTTAACCCCCCCCCCCCTGGTGATATGTGGTGAGGTTTTAGACAATCCCCCCCATACCCAAAATCATGTGTATTTTTTTAGTACAAAGTACAGTAGGGCCTCGCTAATCCGGATAGGAAAAAACAAGACCCCTTCCAAATTATCGAAGCGTCCGGATTATAGTACGCAATTTTTTTTAATAGGAATAAAACACATTATGTGTGTCGTTGCTTATCCAGAATATATAATGTGAGAGATCGTGCAGTTGGCATCTTGAGATGCCGTGTTAATTCAATTTTGGCATTGTTTCGCCCACGTCCGGTCAAAAAATTTTTCGTTCGTAATTGTTTTAACGAAAATAATATCTGTTGCTACCCGCAAATTCCGTAATTTTATGAAAAATTAGTGCAAACATTTTTGACAGATTAGCGTATTCCTACTACCTACGCTATATAAATCTGCGTCGCCCGTTCTCGAAAACGGAAGGACGCTGCGCCGATTAGCAATCGCTTCTCGGCCTGTTGGCTAAGATAAGTGTATTATCAGCTTAATATCTGATAGTTCCCGCAATACGGGACCAGTTTATTAAACTGGTTTTTTGAATGTGACGGGATGTTCGGGGCTTGCTCCACTCCTGTCACGTGTTGGCCCGGCCGGCATTGCCGCTGGGAGCGACCCATTTATATCCATACTAAAGATAAATTAAGCTGAATGTATTGTCTTACGTAATTACCTGATTTATGGATCAATTGTAGACACATTTAACCATTTTTCCACCTTTGGAATTTAAGTAATCGATTTTTTTTTTAATGAAATATGACCATCGGCGATGTCATATTAAAATACTCAAATTACAAATACGAAATCATGACATTCATGTTCGTTTGATAATCGTTTGACGCAATTTGATGTAGTTAGACTTATCTATAATTCAGCTTTATTTATAAAAGTTTGGTCCTGCTTTTGACAGTTTCAAGCATGTTACAAACTCGGGCGAGTGGGCCAATGTCCGCTGTGCATCTGCTTTAAAGGAATATTTGGCTGATCCAGGCTTCAAGGAGCTGGAGGTAAACTGCGAGGTGCTGGCATTTGTCACCGCCTCACCAATATTTACGGCCATGGAAAAGATGCTGGCATTGCATGCCTCATTGAAGCAGAGAGTGCTTTCAACAGGCTCTCCAAAAAACTTATCAAATGGGAAAGCAGTTCAGAAGGTTCCCTGTCAGGTCTTTACAGGAACAATGGACAGCTGTAAGATTGGAGTGGAACGGAGGCTCTTCAGCAGAATTCCTCCTTCTACCACTCATCCTTTTGGGGAAGAAGCACTTTCTGCCCAGTTGCAGAAACTAGGTGGTGTAGCAAAGTGCTTTAGTCCAGTGCGTCTACCTCAGGGTAGCCACTCGGCGCACAACCGCCCTTCATCTAAGGAGGTTGTTGCCTTTCCCCCAAGCAGACATCAAAGGAAAGGATGGCATTTCCCTTGTTTCCCCGGCGGGCAGACCACGGGTGAAACCCCCCATATTCCTCCCGTATGAGGGGTAAGGGGAGGGAACAGAAGCGTGGCGCGAGGGGGCAGACCTCTCGTGGCCGCTTCAACAGGTGCCGCGCACAACCGCCCTTCAACATCTAAGGAGGTTGTTGCCTTCCCCCCAAGCAAACATCAAAGGAAAATATGGCATTTCCCTTGTTTCCCCGGCGGGCAGACCACGGGTGAAACCCCCCATATTCCTCCCGTATGAGGGGTAAGGGGAGGGAACAGAAGCGTGGCGCGAGGGGGCAGACCTCTCGTGGCCGCTTCAACAGGTGTCGCGCACAACCGCCCTTCAACATCTAAGGAGGTTGTTGCCTTCCCCCCAAGCAAACATCAAAGGAAAATATGGCATTTCCCTCGTTTCCCCGGCGGGCAGACCACGGGCGAAACCCCCAATATTCCTCCTGTACGAGGGGTAAGGGGAGGGAACAGAAGCATGGCGCGAGGGGGCAGACCTCTCGTGGCCGCTTCAACAGGTGACTATCAACCATTTCGGGCGGGTCAACTAGACTACAGGATTATTGGAGAGAGTGGCAGGCCTTAGGTGTCCCAGAGACCATCTTACATATGATAAGACGATACCGCATACCATTCATCCAAGAGCCCTCGTTGATAAGTCCAAGCCAATCTTCCGCAAGGAGGTTCAAAACGAAAGTAATCCCGGAAATGACAATGATGAGAGATGGTACATGGAAAGAGCTGACGACAATGCCACCTTCCTATCAACACTTTTTCTGGTTCAAACGAGTGAAGGCTCGAAACAGTCGATCTTCAATTTAAAAGCTATCACAAATTGGATTGCAGAAATTCTGCGTAGACAGGCTATCAGGATCATTGTGTACCTAGACGACTTTATCCTGGCTCATCAGACCAGAGAGATCCTCAGTCAAGCTTGAGAAGCTCTTTAATTGTTAGAGCGGTTAGGTTGGTCGGTAAATTTCCAAAAGTGTGTCCGTCAGCCAGCACAGTCAGTGGAATATCTTGGAATTGTGTAGAACCCCCATCTGAAACAGAAGTCCTTAAACAAATACAGACGCCAAGGTCTTTGGAACTCACTTCAGAGATCCGTGACAAAAGGAAGATGGACTCTGAAAGGAGCTCAGAGTATTCTCGGAAAGTTGAATTTTGCTAGCTTTGTGGTCCCCAGAGGTCGACTTCATACTCGGCTGATACAATTACAGTTAATGCTGAAGCTGACCCCTCAGCAAAAGTCTCTGATAAAGAATGAGGTCTTGTCAGAAATGAAATGGTGGATGATCAACTTAGATCATGTTTCAACTCTTCATTTTCCCAGCCCAACACATTCTCTGACTACGGATGCGGCAGATCACGGCCGGGAGCCCTGATCGACTATGTACCTCTGTTGGGTTGTTGGACAGACAGTTAGAGGGGGGGATATTGCAACATGAAGGAGATGACAGCAACCTTAAATGCCTTAACGTCTCTGACTCAGAATTTGAGAAGTTCAGAACAGGACAGTCATAGCCTACTTGAGGAACAAGGGGTGCACCAAGTCGATGGGTCTCCTTCATCTAACATTTCAGATTCTTGCGCTTTTGGACAAGTACAGAATCTCTTTACAAGTGCAGTATTTGCCGGGACGCTACAATGGCCTCGCGGATTATCTATCCTGAGGGATGACATTACCAGAATGGCACCTTCTACCCCCAGCGGTAAGAGCTGTTTTTCACAAGTTAGGGGCAGTCCAGTAGTGGATCTATTCGCTCCCTCGAGGGCTCACTTCGTGGATCAGTGTGTCTCGATAGATTCCCACGACAAGAGAGCAATGCTTCACAGCTTGTTCAGCAGGAGTTGGAATTTCCCCTTGGCATGGATCTTTCCTCCCCCCTGCTTAATGCCACGAGTGCTGGCACATCTGAACAAATCATCAGGGGTGTACCTGGTTGTAGCCCCAAATTGGCCAAAAGTGTTTTGGTTACCAGACCTAAAGAGAAGAGCCCTAGACCGACCTCACATAATACCCATGTTGGTCGACAACTTGATAGACTTATCGACAGGACTTCATTTTCAACAGGTCCAGAAGCTCCAACTACAGGTGTGGAAGATTAGGGGTGGAGTGAAGCTTTGAACGATTGGTCACAGCAAGAAAAAAGCTCTATTGAATGCGGGTTGGCGCAAACCTAAGCTTACAACTTATCACATGGCATGGAAGAGCTGGAAGGAATGGTGCGCCATTAATAATACATGTCCTAATAACCCTTCGTGATCTCAGCTGGCACGGTTTTTTAGTATACTTAAGAGTGAGGAAAGGCAATACTATAGCACTTCACAAGTCTGTAGTGTCGGTTTTGTATGACCCCATAGGCGATTTGAGGATAAGTAATCATCCCTTGGTCAAGCAAGTGATGAGAGGTATAGGAACTTCTGCAAATAAGAAGCTTAGAGCATTTACTTGGGATCCAGGAGACTTGGTGTCTTAGCTTTGTAAGAATCCTTCAAATGACCTGGCTCTTTTTGAAGCATCTCGTAGATGTTCTGTTAATTTACTTCTGGCATCAGGAAGACAAGTACAGGATCTGACCTTACTACATGCATCTTCTGATAATCTTGTTGACAATGATGATCACATTGTATTATTGCCAAATTTTTTGGTTCTAAGAAGGACACCTCTACACATAGACAGTCTGGTTGGAAGCTTTACAAAGCAGAGGATCGTAATATAGATACCATATTCTGGTTGCGAAAGCTTATGTCTTTGGGTGAGAACAGAAGACATGAAGCTGGTGTTGAATGTCTGTTTATTTCCACGTTGGGGCCTGCAAGGCCAGCCTCGAGAACTGCTATTGGTGGATGGATTAAAACAATTTTGAAGGATGCTGGGATTGATGCCTCTCCTGGGAGTTTGAGATCAGCTGCAGCTTCAAGAAGTTGGCTGGAAGAGTGTCCTATAGACACCATTTTGGAAAGAGGAAGCTGGAGTTCAGAAAACACATTCAAGAAATATAGACAAATCAGAGGTCTCAATGTTGAGGTGCTGAATCCCCCCATTCACTCTCAGTCTTTGACCAAGTTATTGCAAGCAATACAGTAATAGTCACAATTTTGGCTTTAGAATTGTCACCAAGCGATAACAAACACTTCTCACATTATATATTCTGGATAAGCAACGACACACATAATGTTGGAGTTTTACCTACCATTAAAACTCTTATTATGTTGTCTTGCTTATCCAGAATATATTTAAGCTCTGCTTGGTGAGTCCAAATTGAATTAACACGGCATCTCAAGATGCCAACTGCACGGCGACAATTGACAGCTGAAGGGAATTGCAGAGGAATGGCGGGAAATTCAAGATAAAGCAATGGATAAGACCGACGCTGGCGGGGAATAGGGCTGATATCTCTCACATTATATATTCTGGATAAGCAAGACAACATAATAAGAGTTTTAATGGTAGGTAAAACTCCAACATTTTTAACTTGGATTTCATTTATTAAAGTAAAAATTTAAAGTCAATTTAGACTAGAATATGTATGTACGTACAAATGTACTTATACAAAATTCAAACATGTAAGAAATTTGGGCACTTAACATGAAAAAAAAAAAACTAAAAGTTAATTAACGAGTGACGACAAATGATTGAATATTGACACGTTTTGACCCGCACGCACCCGTCCGGATTACGGCGTGCACCGAAGTAACGGGGGTCCGGATTAGCGAGGCTCTACTGTCTGTATATTGAAATTTTCGGAATATTATCCATAAGCTTAGTAAAAATTTCCAGAGACATTAAGGTTGCAGGTTGTTTTTGACTGGCATTTGGTTTAGAAATCGTGCATTCAACGAAAAATAAATATTCATGATATCTCATTATATCCCCCCCCCCCCTCCTTGTGATATTTTGTGATTTTTTCCAAACCTCCCCCCCCCCCTGTGTGGTTAATGGACGACCCCTAAGCCTATATTGGAATTTAAGAATAAAGGAATGGATTGAGCGTTATGATTTTTTGTCCCTTTCTTCTCACCTCTTCTCGGCTCTTGAATCTTCTCTTCTTTTTTTGAATCTTCTCATCTCTTCTTGGCTCTCCTTACCTCTTCTCGCCTCTTCTTGGATCTTCACGGCTCTTTGTGGCTTTTCTTGTCTCTTCTTGCTTCTTTTGTCTTATGGAATCTTATCGTCTCTACTTGGATCTTCTTTCCTCTTGTTACCTTTTTTTCTTTTTCTCACTCCGTCTTGTCTCCTCTTGGCTCTTCTTGAATCTTCTAACTACTTACCGACCCTTCTTGTCTCTTCTAGGTTCTTGGCTCGTCTTGTACATTCTCATACCATTTACCTTACTCTTCTTGCATCTTGTCCCCCCTTCTTGACTCACCTTGCCTCTTCTTAAAACTTCTTACTTCTTTCCGCCCAATCTTGGATCTTCTGGACTCTTCTTGGACCTTACTAGCTAATTCTCCTGCAGATGGACCATCACACCACTTTGTCTCGGCAGGCAAAATCTCACACCCATACACCTTCTCACTCTTTTTTTTCCATTTGAAATGGCTTCTTACATTCAGGGCCGGATTAACCATGTCGGGGCCTCTTTACCAATGGCGGACTAACGGGGGGGTTGAAGGGGCCTCCAAACGCCTCCTTGTGCCCTTGATTAAATCCTTAACAAAGCTTTAAGGGGGAGGTTTTAAAACTGTTTTTCTGAATGTAAAACATGTCAGTATATTGAGTATTGTGTCAAAATTTAAAGTAAATCAGAGCAAAACTAACGAAGGTACAGCGTTTCAAGCGACCGGCCCTCATGCTCGAATCAAGTATATTTCGAGTATAAAAATTTTAAATCGGTTTTCTCGCAAACAACATTTCTGAAGTTTGCGAACATCATAACTCAAAATCTTGACTTGACTGCATGATGTGAACATTAGTTATTTATTGGGTTATAACCTAATTATTATAATTTGTTGTTTTCTTTAATGCGTGTACCTAATGTTATTAACCCTTTCAATACCAGAATTTTTCCAGCCATTGAAAAAAATGCTTGTCTACGTTTTCGACTTCTGTGATTTTTTTCAATATTTTTACAAAAAAAAAAAAAAATTTTATCATACAGTTTTGGAAATATTTCATGTTCCTGAGGAAGAACATTGGGGCTTCGGGGGTGTAAATCAAAGAACGGGTAGTACAAGAAGCATACATAATTTTTAAGCGTTTTTAATTGTTTTAATGAAAAATAAATATACAAAACTCAATACTAATAAACTATAAAGACCAACATGTTAAATTACAATATAATATTACGCTAAAATAATTTTAATACACAATAAAAACTCTAAATAATATTTTTTTTTTACCAAAACCATTTCCCTAAATTAACATAAGACAAACAAATGCAAATAAAATAGAACATACACAATTAAAATTGTTTTGTTTTATTCCATCATTAATGATGGAATAAAACAAAACAATTTCTTTCTCTTTGGAGACAAAGGGCTACGCCACATTTCTCACACTTTAAAAAAGTCTTCATTTTAATGCATAGCCTGCATCGCTGTGGATGATACATGAACGTTGGTTCATGCCCAATACCATCATATCTCAGATCAGCTACTGGACGTGGTGCAGGCAGGGCACGTTTTTTTACCGTGCTAGGCCCCGCTTCATCCACCAAAGAGCAAGGTCGACCCCTTTTTTTGATTGATGCCCCACTTTGAGACTTTGATGCCCCTGTGGCTTATTTTTAATATACTGTTTCAAATTACTCCTCCCTTTGAACGGTATCATGAGCTCGTCTACAGAATTGAATTCTTCAGGTTCGATCTTGGCCATATTTTCCTGCAGGGCATTTACCAACGGCCTTACTTTGAATAACTTGTCGTAGCCCTCGTGTCCTCTGAGAATCATTGTGTTGTTATCGTTCAAGTGTAAACACGACCGTAACTTAGTGAAACGATTTCTAGGCATGACATCAGCGATGAGAGATAGCCTCGTATCATTCGCCCAGTACAGGTGAAATGCCGGATAGTTGAGGATACCCATCATGATGTGCATTCCTAGAAATCGTTTCATTTCGTTAAGTGAAGTGTTTACACTGTTGCAATTCTTTTGCACTGAATACAAATTTGTCTGCTTTACAATATTTTTTATAATATTTTCATCTATAAAACATGAAAAATATTGTAGAGCAGACATATTCAGTGGTGGATTTGAGAATTCCATATCGCAGTTAGAATCCACAGGCTCCTGATCCTTTTTAACCCACCGGAGATCTGCTCTCCGTCCATGGGAGGTTGTGGCGTCATCGGGCTGTCCTTGGGGCACAGTGCCGAACTCTGGCTCGCCTCCCACTGCTCCCTCCGGCTGCTGCCTCTCTTCAAAACTCTATAATTGAAAAAAATAATCTCTGTAATATAACAATAAGAAATAATGATAAAAGTACTTACATAGATTTCCACATCCATTCTCAGAGCTTGGCTCAATGCCTCCACATTGCATTCCTCTGCACGATCCTGGAGAGTTGATTCTGGTTCAAGGTACTCCACTTGCCAGCCCTCTTCACCTTCACCATCAGACTCATATTCGACGTCGGAAATATCACCTTCCAACGCCACGGTAATCTCATTGTGTGTTAAACCTCTAACAGCCATCTATAAAAATGATTCTTCTTTGTGTGCCGCATCAGGTCCCCCCGACGTTGGCGATCACTCTTGAGAATGTCTCTCAGTCTTGCGCTGCCCGGAATAGCTCCTCCACACTTCTAATGCCGGTCCAATCTCGTATATTACGCAGCCAAGACATTTGTCTCCTACCAGGCCCTCGGCGACCCTCTATCTTGCCTTTCAATATCAAATGGAGCAAGTGATACTTCTCCCCTCGAAGTATATGACCCAGATATGAAATTTTCCTGATTTTTATTAATGTAAGCAGTTCTCTATCTGCTCTAGCCCGCCAAAAATGATAATAATAAGTTATATTCTACCGGAAAATGTTAAAATAAATGAATACATCTTGAAAGAATCAAATTAAAACAAGAAAAACAATATAAAAGCCCCAAAAAAGATCTCCATAAAAAACATCCACCGACAGCCAATGTGCCTCCAAAGGAACATGAACGTTTTTAGCGAAAACAAAATGAAAAAGCAATGTTTTTGAATGGAAATCATATTTATCGACCAGATTAGACATGTATATACAATATAATAATTATTTTCAACAGAAAAATGCTATATCTTACCTTTAATGTTATGCAGAAATCCTAGATCATAAATGAACTAATACCTCCTAGATGAGTCAAACCGTTAAATTGGTTAAATGCTGTCAAACATAAATAAACCAATCCCTAGATCGATATCTTCGGGCCTTCTCCATACTAGAAATTTCGTCATCACTGTCACCAACTTAACCAAAAATAAAATGGTCCACCAAAGACTATCGTCTTAATAACATAGAGGAAGTTCAAGGCCATTTGCCACCATAGACAATATAATCGCATTGGACCTACTTTATTAATTCATTAGCCAAATAAATTATTTAAAAATAAAAATGCTTGAAAGCAGAAAAATGTTTTAGTTTCCCCAAGAAAACAACCTTCCATCTGACAAAGCCTGAGGGAATGAGCTTTACATAATTTTTAAAGCTCATTTCCTCAGCAAGGAGCTTTGTCAGATGGAAACCTGTTATCCTGAGGAAATCAAAAATTCAAGCGTTTGTAAAAAACCTAAAATACTTGAAATATGAAATCCTTATAAAAGGAAAACATTTTCAAATAATGATTGGTTTTCTACGACGAATTTACATTTTTCTGCTTGAAAAATGATAACTCGGGGGTACATGTTTAAATTCTTTTTATTTTCAGAAAGACAATCGATAATAGCACATAAAAACACTGGTTCGGTGAATTCGATGAATTGAAAAATGGTATGAAAAATAATATCGACAAAGGAATGGAAAGGAAACATGGCTAAAGCGTCATACAGCTGTGACATTAAAGATCAACATAAACAATAGCTGTATTGTTTGTTTATATACGTTCATCTTCAATGTCACATCTATATAGCGTTTTATCCATTTTTCCTTTCCAGCAGTCACCGTACAGTTCTTGTAGAATGAAATAAAAAATCTACATATTCTAAATTTCCTTTCAACCGAAATTAAACAGAGTACCTATACCTCCATCGGGGACCCATTTCAGCCATCTCACGGTAAAAACCGCATCATGTGTTCTGAAAAAAATATATCACATTAAACAAAGTTTGTGAACAGAATATACAGTATTTTTCCCTTGTGATGACATACTTTGTTTATCACAAGGGAAAAGTATTCTCACTTCTGTTCATATGAACATATAAATTAGTAGCATTATTAATTTTACCTGCCATTAACGGTGTTATGGTCTGCCAAACAATGTTATAAGGTGTTCCTAACGTAAAGCTCCAAAATCATTCAAAGTCTGGAACATTTTCTGAAACAATATTTGTGAAACATTAACCACTCGGACCCATAAGCTTGTGTTAACGATAATATAACATTAACAGACATATGTATGACGTACGAGGCGTACGTATTACAATTATACTTATTAAAGTAAAATTGAAAGAATATTTTATCAATATGTCATTTAACCTCAAATAGATTTACAGATAAATTAAGCTGAATGTTAATGTCTCATGTAATTACCTGATTTCTGGATCAATTGCGGACACATTTGAAACATTTTTCCACCTCTGGAATTCCTGTAAACGATTTTTAAATTAAATATGCCCATGGCGATGTCAACAACACAAATTCAAATTCGTTTGATAATCGCATGACGCAATTTGACGTTTAAAGTTAGACCTATCTATAATAAAATTCAGCTTTATCTACAAGAATTTGGTTCACTCCTGTCAGTTTCAAGGTTAAAGCCAAGTTTTACGCCGCTGTCAAAGATGCCTTTTGAAATCGAAATAACAAAAATATTTGGTGTTGCCAATACGCGATTTGTTATATTCCTTATAAAATATATCTTTCACAAGCGATATGCAAAATACGGGGCTGTTTGGTTCATAAAATCAAGAGATATTATTTTATTCCTTCATGTTCCTCAGGAAGAACTCTGGTATTGAGAGGGTTAACCTATAAATGTTCCTAATAAAAAAATTAAAACATCTTGAAAGCTGACTTTTCCGAAACTTCTTTGCTCACTAATTGAAGCAAGTCATTTTTTCTCGGGACGCGGGGCCCCTAGCCGATGCGGGGCCCCTAGGCAGTTGCCTACTCTGCCTTAGGGATAATCCGGTATTGCTTAAATTATCTTTTCTTCCTAGATCATCAAGTATCCGTGAAATACCTAAATAAAATAAAAACCTAACCAAGAAATTAAAAATTAAAATATACTATCTGTACAAAATCCATATACGAACAAAGAACATTTCTCTGAAATGTAATGAATAATAACCGACTGTAAACAAAAAAATATAAACAATTCTGTAAGTCTATGTTTCTTGGTGTATGGCAACAATCTGCGCTCCAAAACAATGGTTTATTCTCAGATGCATATCTCTCCAGGCAGTAAATCAAGAACTCAAGTGTTTTGTCGAGAGGTCCTGTAGATAAAACAGTAATATATTTAATTAAATCAAGACAATATTAGCGAAACTCAATCTAAAATCTGAAAACAGAAAATAATAATAATAATTGGATGACTTCTATAGCGCCATTTTCGTGAGAAAATCACCTCAAGGGCGCTTTAAAAAAGATGCGGTCACATCTGGGACTCAAACCCAGGACCTTCACCTTGCCAGGGCGCAACTCTACAAATTGAGCTAATGTATCCCTATCCGATTCGGTCATATTTAACTGTATCATACTTGACTAAGAACTACCAACAAAATTTTCTGCGAAAGAGAACGAAATTATAGTAAATTCTCTCTAAATATTATTTTTTAATATTGTTCGATAATCAGGGTATCTAGCTAGCGTGGTCGATCGATATAGGTTTTATCGAAAATGTCAGAAACTTGTCATCTCTCTCGAGCCTGACTGCAGGTTGCTAACGAACAAACAACAGTTGTTCATTAGCGACATAATCACGTCAAATAAATTAGGAACCCTTAGTCGTTGTGAACTGTTGTTTGTTTGTTAG
Source organism: Limnephilus rhombicus (assembly GCA_929108145.2). Taxonomy (NCBI): domain Eukaryota; kingdom Metazoa; phylum Arthropoda; class Insecta; order Trichoptera; family Limnephilidae; genus Limnephilus; species Limnephilus rhombicus. Next base: position 718,314 of record OV815271.1, on the reverse strand, counting down.
AGTCCTGCAGTCGTGCTCGGGAGCGATTACAAGTTACCGACATTTTCGATAAAACCTATATCGATCGACATACATAGATACCCAGGAAATGTTCTTTTGATTGGTATTCGTAATGTCAGTCTCATAATATTGTAGAATTCCCGCACTTCGAACATCTAGGTTCTCAAAAAAACCTAAACGTTTTAAATTCTAAGAAATTTCCCGCAGATTGAGGAACTCTCCACGAATTGGCAACCCTGGTCCATAGATTATACAGCCCGGGACAGGGTTGCCAAACGTACGAGGTTCCTCGTACAAATACGAGATTTGTGGCCTTCCGTACGAGGTACGAGGACACTATCAACCTCGTACAATTATATACGAGATTTTGATAATACATAATGGCTATACGAACATTTTGCATCACTATTATATAATTGTAAAAACTTGTAGTTCTGATAGATGGCACTTGTAATTTTCTCAAAATCGAAGACTCTTCCAAGCTAGTTTGATTTTGCTCTTTCTACAGTATCCCTACCCCATGCGAATGCTGACTGCCAGCGGGTTTTTAGTAAGGTAAATTTAATTAAAACAGATATACATAAGAAACCGGCTAACTGTGGAAACAGTGAACGGCACACTTCTTGCTGCAGAAAGTTCAACTCGTACTGGAAACTGCGTCAATTTTGAACCAACAAAAGAAATGTATAGCCGCATGACAACAGACAAAATATACGGCAGAAAAAACGATGACATTGAGGATGTTCCTGACATAATATTTTACCTTGATTTATATTTAATTTTTTGTGATTTAACTTGAGTAAGAATAAAGATTTTTTTAAATACAACACAAAGGGATGTTTTATTTAGTACGAAACTTGCAATAGTTTATTTTATTGAGTAAAAAGTCTTAAATCCAGTAGTCAAGGGCGGATCCAGGATTTTTTTTCTGGGGGGGGGGGGGGGGCACAATGGGCGGACGGGCAAAAAAATCAACAATTACTGTTAGGATTTTTTCTTGGCGGGCACAAGGGGCGGACGGGCAAAAAAATCAACAATAATTACTGTTAAGCGGCCTACACACGACACTGCATGTAGTGACTGCGGCAGTGACTACAAAGAGGGTGGAGTTGAGCGAACTAGCGCTGTCTCGTTCTAGCGGCCCTTTAACAAACGATAATGAACAACGATAGTTTGCAAATGGCGTTGATTGTTATTGTATTTTTTGTTTCTTTTGATTTGTATGTTGTTTTTCCGCAGGCAAGTAAATAAAGAATAATTAGATTATTATTATAAAAAGAATACCACGTGCCCCCGTGGTATTCCAGACGGTATTTTTGTGTACTGTGGAGATTCCATCACAGTACAGAAAACTGTCTTTATTAAACATTTAATTTTTCTATTGTTTTGACACTTTCATAAACCTTCCCATACATACTTGAACTTGTAGAAATAAACTTGAAGTATGATACTTAGTTTATTTCTAATGGGCTCTCCACACGACACTGCATGTAGTGACTGCGGCAGTGACTGCAAAGAGGATGGAGTTGAGCAAACTAGCGCTGTCTCGTTCTAGAGAACGAGACAGCGCTATGATGTGATGACCTCACCAATTTCCTGGGCACATCTTGAGGGATCCGAAGTCCGAAAACAGACAGCTGACCACGGGAAAGCATTAAAATGTGCCCGCAGACCGAACCAATCTGCTGACCTATAGTGCCACACTTTTCTCTTCAGCCTCTCGTTTGGTGGTCTGAAGTTTACAGGGATTGATGTCGTCACCAGGCAGTGATCCTAAAGGCGCTGTGACTTCAATACTGTAACCGTGTGGCACAGTAGTTAAAAATAGGTCTAACAGATTGGAACGGTGAGTCTGGACATCAGGAACCCTTGTAGGCTCCTGAACCATTTGCTCCAATCCGTAGCAAAGGGCAAAGGATTCCGCTTGGCGTCCAGCCGAGTCTGTTGATCCTGAGAACTTCAACCAAGGTTCGTTATGAACATTGAAGTCCCCCAGGACCACAAACTCTGCCATAGGGTAGCGGGGCAAGAGGTCATCAATAGTGTCGCTTAAATGTTTGAAGAGCTCGGACGTGTCTGATTCGCTAAGGTTCGGTGAGCGGTATAAACATGCGTAGAATCTTACCGTACTGGCAAGATTGACGCGTACCCACATTACGTCGAATCTGGAGTTTTCCAGATTCAACAGTCGCACACAGTTGACGTCAGCTCGACTATAGAGACAGACACCTCCTTTAGGTCTGAACTTGCTTGCGAGGGTGAAGCCCGGGCAGTCCAGATAGGAGGCGTCTACAGGCTCGGCTATCTGCGTTTCAGACAGGAATAGTAGGTTGGGGCGTTGAGAAAAAAGGTGGTGGTGGACGGAGTTTAAATTGGTATGCAGGCCGCGAATGTTGGTGTAATTCACCAACATTTTTGGCCTGCGCCGGGGTCGCCTACTACTCGCCGCTGTAATGCTGTTAATTTTTGTTGTTTGTGTTGTCATGATTTTTATTAAATATTTTTATGATGGGGTGTGGGGGGAGGGAGGTCTGGGAAGGAAAAGGTATGAGGGGTGGGTAGGAAGCTGGGGATCAGAGTGTCCAAGAGTGACGAACGAATGAAAACAAGTTTAGAAATTATTAGTTTCCTTTATTATTTGGCAAGGGCGGATCCAGGATTTTTTTCTGGGAGGGGCACAGGGGGCGGACGGGCAAAATTAAGACAGTTTTCTGTACTGTGATGGAATCTCCGCAGTAGGTACACAAAAATACCACGACTACTGGAATTTCAAAATCATTGCAGCATTTACCTTCCAACCTCAAACCACAGCGTACTCTCAACATAGCACTTAAAAGATTTAACTTCATTTTATTCCCGTTTGTTTTTTATTATATTCATACTACCGAATAGTATCTCAACATCCCCATCATAAATAAACCAATGGTCCCCATATACAAAGTCACTGCATATCCTTTAAGTAGATCAGTGTTGCCTACACAGTAAACGTAAATTCCATTTAAAATTAAAGAAAGTATAACGAAGAAGTATGCATACGATTAAACATATAAGTGGCGTAGTGGCTGAGTGATTGTAGTTTTAGTAACGAAACAAAATTTTTCGAAACCACTAGAAAAATCCACCAGCCACTAAAAGAACTATTTCGCCACCAAATGAAGTATGAAAATCACCAGTTTTAGTGGAAAATCCACTAAGTTGGCAACACTGCTTAAAGGCTTGTGATTTGAGATAACCCCAGATAACCCCAAATGGAAGAGGCACCAAACTAGGGTTGCCATCTTCTAAAATAAAAAAGCCTGACTCTGTGCTGTATTAGGCCGGACATTTTGCCCCAAAAGCCGGACATACTTACGTAATTTTGAACATAATTTTTATGCATAATAATCAAAAATCTGTTACAAGTTACAGTTGTTTATTAATCACACATTAACCAGTTTAATAACAATAATCATTAATCAGTCTTATTCTTGTCACCATTTGGCATTTATATAGAATATTTCAATAAGAAAATAAATAATATTGAGACTTCTGTCTGTAGACATAACATAATAAACTTATAAAACAAACAAAGTAAACGTTACTCTTTTTCTGGTTAAACAGTTAACTAAAAATTTTCACTAAACAAATATACGAGTGTAATAAAACATATCTATCTTTGTGGACAAAAACGAAAAAATAAATTAAAATTTCGACTTCTCAAAATTACAAAAATCTACAATTTTACATATTTCGCCTTTTCACCTACTTTATCCAAAACGTCGTTTTCTTTGGAAATCATTTCATAAAATTCTTGACTTGTCATTTTTTAATTACACAATGTGTACATCATCTTAACAATTGTTTCTGTTTGCAATTTATTGCGTTCCTTGGTCCATTGGGCATTTATTAAAGAGAAAACTCTTTCAGCATTGGCGCCATGGCCTGGAATCGCCATTGATCAAAAAGTTTACTGTCGTCTAAATTTTTTTAGACAGAATGTCTATCGTTTCTGCTACATGCTCCCAGCTTGGTACCTCAGCTAAAGTCATCCAATTTATAGTGTTTCAATTCGGCACTGAATTCAGTTGTCCAAGAGTTTAAGTAGTCTTTGGCAATTTTATTTATTTATTTATTTATTTACGCTCTTTTTCGGGGCTTTTACAAACATTACATATGACTAATAAGAAATATACAGCATTCATTGTACATAACTGAACTGTCTCAGTAACAATATTTTATATTTATTAAAACATAAATTGAAGATGTCCACTGACTTAGTATAATTGTTTTCCTCCATTTTGTAATATTAATCATGTTTTCTTTGAATTCATCCACGCGATCTGGGTGAGCCTCCAATAAATGTCGTAAAATTGCGGTTAACTTGATTGGGCAGAAATTTTGTTCCAGTCTATCATTTTTTATATTGTCCATTATTTGTGAACACTGGTCAATTACTTCGTTGACTGAAATATCTGAAGTTTCCGTACATTTGATTCGACTTGGATATATTGACATAAAAGAGCCACTAACGAGTCGATCAGAATAGCCACTGTCGCCCACCCCCGCCTCGTCCGTAACACGTTGCGCCTTGCGTTGCGTTCGTTCTGCAGGCGCTGCGTGCACCGCGTTACACAAATAAAAAGCCTAACAAAAGCCGTACAGGCCGGACATATAAATATTTAGCCGGACACTACCTAAAAAAGCCAAACATATCCGGCTAAAGCCGGACACAGCCGGACAGATGGCAACCCTACACCAAACGCATCCCGAGAAAGTCTCCCGAACACGTGCCACCAAGCAAAACTGCGGCGGACTTTTGAAGGACATTATATTCCATACTTATTGCCATAAAATATATTTTCAAATAAATAAAAAAAATCAATGGATATCTCACACACAACTTGTTTTATTTACATTTTAAAATCAAGCGTCCTTATTGAAAGATCCTGTTGTTTTATACTTGACGCTGGTTAGAGAGAACTTAGAACGGTGAGATGCCATTAAAAAAAGAAGACGAAGAAGTATTTAGTTTACTGCGCGGAATGTAGCCCCTCGTTAAATGTCAAGTCCAAATTAACAACAATAGAATTGACGCAATCGGCTGGTGACTTTAAATGGATTCATCTCATAAATACCCATAAAAAACCCGTTGAATAATGTTTATTTACAATGCTCAAGGGCGTAAATTTACTTTTGGGCTTGATATTTTTAGTACTTATTTCATTTTCATTCACAAAACTCGTATCGTACCTCCGGGGGTCTGCACTTTATACCGGCCGTACAGAAGCTGATGTTTGGCTGGATCAAAATGAATTGGGAGATTATAAACAACTTTTTAAGGATAAAGGTTAGTCAAATTTTTACTATATATAGTTTCCCTAAGGTATAGGCGCGCATTTTTTGCGATTTTCCAGTAAGAAACGCAATCGGGATAGTCAAATGTTCAATACAACGTCAACGATGAATTACTATTTACCCATAGGGCTTTTGGTAAAAAAAGTATGCCTAGTGTATGCTTATAATAATTCCGCTAATTTCTGATAAATGTTATGTACACTCCCAGCTTATTATTGCAATAATCTTTCAGAGTAGCTGGGAACACTTAATACGAACTTTTTTTACTAACAACACTGTAGTTAAGACAACTTTTTACGTCGGGAGAGATAATAATAATTGGATAACTTGTAGAGCGCTGTTTTTGTAAAAAAATCATCTCAAGAGGTAAAAGACAACTATTTACTCCGGGAAGATGGTAATAGTCAACTATTTACGCCAGAGGATATGGTAATAGTCAACTATTTACGCCAATCGAGGTGGTAAACAATTATTTACGCCGAGAGACGGTAAAAGACAACTATTTATGCATGGGGAGATGGTAAAAGATGCATAACTTCCATTTTTCATCCAAGAGATATTATTGGCCACTTGAAGACAATGTTGTTTGATTTTTAATGTAGTACATAATTCTTGTTGCTGTATTGTCTTCATTAGATCGATAGATTGATACCTGGATTGCGATGTTGCGCTCTAAGTTGATCCAAGTATTCCCTCATCTGTAGGTCGTATGTTTCCTACTATCTTCATAATAAACAGCCCAGAATGCAGTTCCATTCACTATTGAAATGTTGTTTTAGATTTTTTTGGGATTTTGGTGAATATCTAGGTACAGCCAACTGTTTCTTTATAAAGTCAGGGAACAGGCACGACAACTCGGAATCAACTCCTTTGCAAAGTCATTAAAAGCTTTGAAAAATAGCCCATACCCTAACCTAGCGTAACCAATTTTTTAATATATTTTTTTTCATCACTTTTAATGATTTTTCAAAGGAGGTGTTGAGTTGAATTTTTTCTGAGTTTTCCAGTCACCCTCATATTATACTCAGAAAAATTTGGAAGTGGGCGGCCGCTAGAGCTAAGCGCCAACTTGTGTCGCTGGAAAACAAACGGTAACCATTGCAACCGACCTGTTGAGCGTAGCACTGAACACGGTGCTTGTGGTAACTAAACTCTACAATTCTAGAATAAATATATTTTATTTAAATGATTTTCTGCATACTGAAAATTCGTAGATTAAATTTACAAGAATTTTTTTTTTTTTACATTAACTCCACACAGGAGGCCTTGAGGAAAATAATTTCCCCCAGGGCCTATGTCATCTGGGATGCTGTGTGGAGGGTCTTTTTGAGGAGAGGAAGGAATGAACATTGGTCTTGAAGAGACCTATGTTGTAGGAAGGAGGAAACACAGAGGCCGGCAAATCATTCCACAGCCGAGCTGTTGAACATAAGAACGAGTCGAAGAAACGACCCGTTCTCATGTGTCAAATGTCAACCGTGTACAAATGTTGGGCATGCGTTTGGCGTGTTTCCCGGATCGGATGCCGAAGGGATCAATGATGCTAGTTCCTCGGAGCATCTTCCATTGTAATACTGGTAGATCAAGGATAGCATTCCCACCCGACGACTGTGCTCTAAAGATGGCAATCCGTCTGTTAAGATGGGAGAATCTATCAAACGGACAGTTACATAGTACAGATATTTATTTTATGTTTAATAAAGCATTTTTATCATAGCACTCAGGCCATGGGCCCATTGTGTTATCTCCCATTTCACCTCATTCCTCTAATAGTAACCTGGTCCCTTTGATAAAATTCACCAAGGTTTTCCCTAGATATTTGGCTGTCTCTTGGTTCCAAAATGTATTTTTTCAGGTAACTGAACATTATTTCCATCAGAGCGGGACATTGACACCTTGTAAATTCTCAAGTAGCTGAATGTTGTTACCATCAAAGTGGAACATTGACACCTTGTAAATTCTCAAGTAGCTGAATGTTGGTACCATCAGAATGGAACATTGACACCTTGTAAATTCTCAGGTAGCTGAACGTTGTTCCCATCAGAGCGGGACATTGACACCTTGTAAATTCTCAAGTAGCTGAATGTTGTTACCATCAAAGTGGAACATTGACACCTTGTAAATTCTCAAGTAGCTGAATGTTGGTACCATCAGAATGGAACATTGACACCTTGTAAATTCTCAGGTAGCTGAACGTTGTTCCCATCAGAGTGGAACATTTACACCTTGTAAAATCTCAGGTAGCTGAACGTTGTTCCCATCATAGTGGAACATTGACACCTTGTAAATTCTCAAGTAGCTGAATGTTGTTACCATCAGAGTGGAACATTGACACCTTGTAAATTCGCAAGTAGCTGAATGTTGTTACCATCAGAGTGGAACATTGACACCTTGTAAATTCTCAGGTAGCTGAATGTTGTTCCCATCATAGTGGAACATTGACACCTTGTAAATTCTCAGGTAGCTGAATATTGTTACCATCAGAGTGGAACATTGACACCTTGTAAATTCTCAAGTAGCTGAATGTTGTTCCCATCATAGTGGAACATTGACACCTTGTAATTTCTCAGGTAGCTGAATGTTGTTACCATCAGAGTGGAACATTGACACCTTGTAAATTCTCAGGTAGCTGAACGTTGTTCCCATCAGAGAGGGACATTGACTTATTGTAAATTCTTAGATTATGCCTTTAAATTTTCAACATGAATTTTAACCCAGTTGAATAGATTTTAAACAAGTGTTCCCAACCTTTTTGGGTGCTATTTTTTATCTTAATTTTAATAGTGATCAACGTATACATAATAAGAATACATGTATATAATAAGAATCTTATAAGATTTTTTAAAATTGTTTTTTAAGTTTAATTGCTTACAAGATTAATACTTTGAATCTTTTAACATTTTTTGTTCGTTCTTCAAAAATATTCCTTTTAAAAAGAATATCTGCAAAACAGAATAAAGTTTTTTATAGATATGGGGAAGAAAGGAAGAGCATATCTAGACGTATGTATATTTATAACTTATAACGTATGTATATCTACAAATCTAGCAAATATAAAATCGTGCATTGTCCTGTGTTTTAAATAAAATGTCCCCCGCGTGCAAAGCCTTATCTTCTCCAAGCATAAACTTTGTAATTAAAGTGTGTTTTTCGGAAGTAGGGTTGCCATACGTCCGGAATTTTCCGGACAAGTCCGGAAATACAGGTCTTTGTCCGGAATGCGGGGGGAAATCTAAACAGTCCGGAATTTCTACAATTAAGTGGAGATTGATATAAAAAATGAAATGAACTAAATTATTTTTATTACAAATCAAAGTAAAAACATCACTTCTGATATTTAATTAATTTCAAACAAAAAGTCTAGAAATGTTTACACTTAATGCCCAAAAAATACAAAAAAAGTTTAATTCATGTAAGAGTATCGAGGTCATTATTTCTTTGAAAATGTAAGAGAAACAATAAATGCACTTTATATTCGTATGAATATATTATATATTTTACAATTGTTTCCAAAATGGCAGATTTTTGGGAAAACTTCTTACGATATTATCGTATAATATATACATGAATAATCTATATATAATAATCAATTGCTGTTCGTTTGTCTCGCTAAAACTCGAGAACTGCTGGGCCTATTTAGCTGATTTTGGTTTTGAAATGTTTGTCGTAGTCCAGGGAAGGTTTAAACGGTGAGAAAATATGGAAAAATTACTCGGAAGATAGTAAAAACAACCATTTCATTTTCCCATATGAACTGTTCTACATCCTTTCCTGTCAAACATTTGACGTTTGTCCCTTCGGTACAGTGTACAGTGGACTCGGGTCCACTCGAATTGATGCAAATAAAATAATAATAATATAAGCTTTTTTTAAGTTTTCTTTTACTTTGTAGATGGTTTTTACGGAAAGAAAATTGCGCAGAAAATTGAATAATTTCAGAAAAATTTGTACGTTTGACATTTCGCGAGTTTGACGAAATAAATTTAGCACGCAGCTGTTTTTTTTGTATTGTCTAGGGATTTTTTAAATTATTGATATTTTAAATATGTACCTGTGTTAGGTACCAAAATTTGCCTGTTTCGCTTGGTCACGCCCTTATTTGGTCACGCCATTACTTCAGACTTCAGAGCGACTTTACTTATTTCATTCAAACATTGGGGATTCGATGTGTGCGCTGGTTTTTATAAACAATAGTGAGTTCTGGCATCATAAAATAATGAATTGCTAACCGTTCATCCGATTGCGATGAAACTTTGGTGAGTTGTTGTGAGCACGCCCGCGGGGTGGGAACGCCAGAGGGGAAAGGGTCGCGGGAGAGGAAGGGGAAGCGGAAGGGGAACGGGACGAATGGGACGAATTGGAAAGGACACGCGAGAATAAACAATTGTATCAAAATCATTACAATAAACGATGTATTTTTGAAATCATTTTTTTTTCATTACTTATTCCAGTTCGGGGAGTAGAGTGAGGAGAGGGAAGGTGGAGGAGGAGGAGTGGGGACGCGAGAGGGGAAGGGGACGTGGGAGGGGAAGGGGACGCGGGAGAGGAAGGTGAACGGGACGAATGGGAAATGACGCGCAGGGAGAAACAATTTATTTATTAAATGGCATAGCAACGCATGCCGGGTACCAGCTAGTAAGATATATAATTACAATTTCTTACTTTTCATCTAATTGTATTAAGATTTGCTATGCGCACGCCCGCGAAGATTTCAATATGTGTACCTCTGACGTTTTAAATTATGTCCTATACCATGGGTCGGCACCCTTTTGTTGTAAAAGGGCCAAATATTTTATGTGGGGATTAGTGCAGGCCGCACTTGGGTCACTTGTCATTACGGTTTACCTGATGTTAGCAGGGGTGCCCGGGTTCATGGGGTGGGGTATGTCCAGGTCGGCGGCGGATACGTCTGCCCACCTGCTGCGTGACGAGCCGGATTGAGAGAGACTGGTTGAGGGACGCCTTTTGACCTTTCCAGCCGGACTCTCTCGATTCATCGCCTAGCATTGCAGTTTTTTTTTTTTTTTTTACATTAACTCCACACAGGAGGCCCTGAGGAAAATAATTTCCCTCAGAGCCTATGTCATCTGGGATGCTGTGTGGAGGGTCTTTTTGAGGAGAGGAAGGAATGAACATTGGTCTTGAAGAGACCCATGTTGTAGGAAGGAGGAAACACAGAGGCCGGCAAATCATTCCACAGGCGAGCTGTTGAACACAAGAACGAGTCGAAGAAACGACCCGTTCTCATGTGACAAATGTCAACCGTGTACAAATGTTGGGCACGTGTTTGGCGTGTTTCCCGACTATGCACCGGTGCCGAAGGGATCAATGATGCTAGTTCCTCGGAGCATCTTCCATTGTAATACCGGTAGAACAAGGATAGCATTCCCACCCGATTGCAATCCGTCTGTTAAGATGGGAGAATCTATCAAACGGACCGCCCGTTTCTGCACAGAGTCGAGGGTATTTTTCAGGTATTTTGGAGCTCCAGACCAGAGATGGCTGCCAAATTCAACCGTGGGGCGTACTTGTGATTTGTACAAGGTTAGCAGTTGTGTACTATTAAAGTATCTGCGGGCCCTGTACAGTACGCCCAGCTTTTGGGAGGCTAACTTTACTCTGGCTTCGATGGAGCCCCCATACCTGAGCTGGTCACTTAGGGTTATACCAAGCATATCAATGGAAGGCCTGTTCGGAAGATTGCTTCCGTTGAAAGAGACTAGATTTTCATTTCGATCCCTTTTAGACGTAATCAGACAAGATTGGGTCTTTGAAATATTAAATTCAACGAGATTATTTTTACCCCAAGAGAAAACACTCTCGAGGTAACCGTCCATTCTTTGCTTCAAAGCCCTACGAGCTGTTGGAGTTTGTGAGCCCTTTGGGAGCTTGTCAAACAAAAATCTATCATGAACTGTACTGTCATCCGCATAACAGTGAATTGGTGCACATGACAAAAGGTCGTTGATGTGCAACAAAAACAAAGTCGGAGACAGAACCGATCCCTGCGGGACGCCAGCATTTATCGAGTGTGAGGAAGAGGTGAAACCATCGACTACCGTCTGAATCGACCTATCCCTCAAGAAGTCGGCAATCCACGTATACAAGGATGCGGGAAGTCCGTAAGTATGCAGTTTGTTGACAAGTCCTCGGTGCCAAACCCGGTCAAAGGCCTTGGAGATGTCCAGTGCAACCGTTTGAGTCTCACCGAAACGTTCCAGGCATCGCCCCCAAACATGCGTCACATACGCGAGAAGATCACCGCACGAGCGGTTCCGCCGGAATCCGTATTGACGGTCGTTAATAATTTTGTTCTTCTCGAGGTATGTGAGCAGTTTGTCGTTGATCACACGTTCCATCACCTTAGACAGAACTGATGTGATCGCTATGGGGCGGTAGTTGGCTGGGTTGGAGCGGTCACCCTTCTTTGGAATAGGATGGATAACCGCTTTTTTCCAACCAGAGGGCACAGAGCCAGTCTTCAGGGACATTTTAAAAAGCTTCGTCAAAATTGGAGCTATTTCTGCAGCGCACCTCTGCAGTACCAGGGCAGGTATTCCGTCAGGCCCACTAGCTTTATTAACATCAAGCCCCCGTAAAACATGGAGTACTTCCCGATGCCGGATCCTCAGCTTTTTCATACGAAAACCGCAGTGAGGAACCGACGTCGGGACAGCACCTTGGTCATCGAGGGTTGAGTTATCCGCAAACATTTTACCTAAGTTGGAAGGATTGAGTCATAAGTCCATCACTTCTGGACACACTGACACCCAGATTCCTACCCACCTCTCATACCTTGTAGACATTTCTTGTAGTTAATAAAATCAATGAGATGTTGTGGTTGTACTTGACTTGACTTGACTAATATAAGAATATTAGCTTGCATTTTTGAAGTAGAATCGCCTAGTCCTAGTATTGCGTCTAAGTGTGAATAATCTTAATAATCGCCTAAAATGAATCCGATAATATAATCGAGAACAGTGTTTGTTTTCTCGATAATTCAGAATTGAAAAAGCTTGCTTACAAATTTCTGTACTACCAAACATAGTAATTATTTGCTCAACAAACCATTTTAACTCTTTGTAGTTTTCAGAAGGCAAATCCCCATAGTAATCCACCCAATCAGTTTTCCCTTTAAAAGCCATTTTAAGGCGCCGCATCCACGCTTAAAAAGAAGATGGAGAATATGTAATTACGAATGTTAGAGGAGCGCGCTAAAATTTTAAGCAATAAAATTGTAAAAATGTTTAATAAAACACGACTCATTTAAAATAGAGCAAAATTCTCGTGGAAGACGTCATTAGTATCATTTAAAGAAACATTGTTATTTTTTTCGCAACTATAACTTGTAAAATAACTGAAACAAACGTGTTGTGAGGTTTGTCTAGGTCTAGGAGGCGGATGATCAGGACACACTGAACCCCAGATTACTCCCCACCCCTTAAACCCTTTTCCTTCCCAGAACTCTCCTCTCCTTCCTTTCCTTAAAAAAACCCTCCACACAGCATCCTCAAAGATGACATAGGCCGTGGTGGAAATTATTTTCCTCAGGGCCTCCTGTGTGGAACTAATGTAAAAAAAAGAGTAAGTGGCATGCGAGAAGTTTGAAAATTTTGTGTATTTTAGATAGTTTCGCGAAGTGAAAGTATACGGGAGGGGAGGGTAATCTGGGAGGGTGGAGGAAAATGGTGAAGGGGGCGGGGGTTCGGGGGGAGGGGGTGATACGGGGAAGGTTGAAGGGGAACTCACGAGGGCGGGGGGCGGGGAAGGTGGAAGGGAATAATGGCGGGAACGCAGATGCATGGGAAGGGAAACGCAGGGAGAATGTATTTCTTTATGTTCTTTCAACGCATGCCGGGTTCTCGCTAGGGTAATATAAAATTAATATTTTTTATTCCTAATCTTCATTTTCCCATCTTGCATTGTCAACTATTTTGTGTTTTTGTTGTTGTGCACATTTAAATGTTCTTTGTCTTTTTTTATTTTTTTATTTAATATAATAAATATATTATTTATAATTATAATACATGAAATAAAGTTTTTCTATTAAAATACATTAAATAATACGTTTTACACCCTTTTTAAGAGCAAAGCTCGAGTTAAAAAGGCGGATAAACGCATGTTAACCACAATATTTAGCAAAGGAAAAATTATATTATTTTATAAATAAAACAAAAAATAGATAATTAACAGTAAATAAGAAAAAAAATATATATATACATATATATCTATATATTTTTAATATACATATATATATATATATATATATATATATATATATAAAACTAATAGAGATAAGAAATACAACTGACTGAAGAGGAGGAGATAAAAAGAATGGAAAAAAATAATGAGAGAAACTGGATATCTAATATTATAATTGAGTTGTTGTGTTGATAAGTTATATAAAAAGAGTTTTTTTATCGAATTTTAGTATTTTTTGTAATTTGTTTCCAATCTTAAAACAAATAAACACGCAAAAGCCGAACAAAAAATCAAACACGTAAATATTTGATTCGAGCAGAATTTATTGTTAATTAATGTTTATTAAATACAAGATTATGTACATACAAGCCTAAAAAGTTGTTATTATTGGACCCGCGACCCGCGACCCATGACTAGTTACTCGCAGGTTGGCACGGGGAATAATAAATTTGGAAATATAATAATACAGGTGCTCCAGAAAGAGTGTACTCTCTCACTGGTGTTTAGACAATGTCAATTGTCAATGTTTAGTCGGGTCCATTGGGCGGGAAAACGCCAGACTTTTGCTTTGATAGTCAAGGTCAAAACATTGAAGGTCATAAATGTTTGACAATTTTTGTAGTGTTTGAGCTTCCCGTGTTCTGCGGAAAACAAAACTTAAACATCCCATCTCTGGTAAAGCGGGAAGGCAGGCGGGGGCCGGCGGGGGGGAGAATTCATTTTTTGACAGAAGATACGCGATGCGGTCGTGTGTGGGGAAAACGGAATGGCCTTTTATGGTTATGTGCCACGAGCGAGCATAATCACGAGTTTAAAATATTATTATACCTAAATATAATATAATAATCAAAATATTTGATAATAAAATTATAATATAATATCAAATATTTATAATTATTCTGTTTTTGACGTAAATGTTTACGCACTCTAAATTATAGTAACTTTAGGTCGTGCAATACAATGACGTTATTATATAATGTTATTGGTGCAATACCTAATCGATATTTGTCGGAAATCTTTCCTGATAAATAAATGTCTGTGTTTTCTTCCTGGTGTAGCATCTTTTCCACATCGAGCGCATTTTAACATTTACGTAAACGATAAACGTCAAACGTCAATTTTTTTGGTTATCAACTGCGCGGACCTAAAATTATTAGTTATGATTTTAAATAAACACACTGTCGTAATGGATGATTATTTCTTTCGTGAACTCACTTGTAAATAAAGTCTATTAATTTATAAATCGGTTTCAGAGACACGAAAGAAATTGACCAATTTAAATTTATTCTATTTTTGATGCTACGTAATTATTCACGCACTCTAAATTCAATAGTAATCGATATGAGTTGGAAATATTTCCTAATAAATAAATATCTATTAAAATATCTGTGCATCTCAAATTCAATAATAACTTAGGACATGCGATAAACGCCAAACGTCAAGTATTGCGTACGCGTGGACGTCCGTATTCCAGACCAGTTGTCAAATTGTGTGAACTGCGCGAACTTCACCCTAATTAATTGTTTGAAAGTCCTCCAAGCGCCGAAATGACCTTCAAACGCCGAACACTGGAAACTCAAACACTACAAAAATTTATGACATTGAATGTGTGTTATGGGACTGTCAAATCAAACGTCTGGCCATAGTCTGGAGTTTGCCCGCGCAATGGACCCGTCTTTAGATGGATCTCCGTGGAGAAGTATGTTGTTCGGTTGGGGCGGCGCGCGCACCCTCCCGGGCTGAGCCCCCCTCGCAGCCCCTCTCGCAGCCCCTCTCGCAGCCCTGCTTCACCACTGCACCACTGCCGCCTCTGACGTCGGCACCGCCGGACTCTTGGCCCGACCATCCAACCCACCCCTTCCCTTAACCTTTCTCCCAATCGTCCGGAATCTTTCACTGTTCCCTCAAACCAAACCTCCATCCGTCATCCACCATCCGATTCCTACCCCAGTGCCCCAGTCAGTACCCCAGTACCACACTGATAATACCCGCAAACGCAAGAGGCAAGAGAGCCCGCGCGACCGTTCACCTCACGTCACTTGACTCGAGACTTCTCCCCGTGTTATGAGAAAACAATATAAAGTTGTGACAAATGTTGTGCCGTTAAAGTGATATATTTTTACGTACTAGAAAATGTACACGCGTCAAATATTGCTCAAATCAATTATTGTCAATAATAATTGTACTGCAATTTCTTATTTTTACACTTTTTTAATAATAAATGTTGTTTTATCGAGTATAACCTAGAAACCTTTACATTATACAAGGAATAGATTTTAACGAAATGTGGTCCTTTGGAGATTCGGAGATTTACTCTATTGGAATGGTCCATCCGTCCAACAGCGCCTCTTCAGGTACCTGAACATGTTGTTATTATTATTATTCTGAACTGCTCCCCTCTACCCTCTAACCTCTACCTTATCACTCATTATCATATTATTACCACCTTACGTCACAGCACTACTCTCTGTTGGAAATATCTAAAGAAAGCATGCTTTGACCTCTTGTGGCTGTTTACTGGCTAAACTCGTGGTAACAGGATGTCCTATATTTCAGGATGATCAATTATTGGGTTGATCCACTGTAAACTGGGCCGGTTGTCTTAAATGTTGTAATGTTACAATAGTGATTACTTTCAAACTGATCGAGATAATATTTCTCTAATTTATGTATATCTATCTATATTATTTATACCATATAATTTATTTATTTATTTCGTACTTCAGAGCTCTATATTTATATAAACGATTTTACAGTTTCATTGTAGGCATTATACTCAGTGAAAGAATACATCTTCAAAATCTCTAGGACTAACCGTGCCATTAGTACGAACCACAACAGCACAGCATCACTATATGTTCATGGGTATAAAATTATTTAATAAATTACCCCTTGATATACGATCGAAAGAAAACTACGATAAATATTAAAAAAAAAACAAAAATTAAAATACTCTAGTACCACCTCATAACTTTACTTATTGTTTAGAAATATTTTTTGCCTTATCAATTCTTTGAATCATTTATTAACTAACCTATATTTTTATTACTTTTATCCATATTTATTCATAAAATCACTAATATTTTTTGTTAAATTACTAATATTTTGTTGTTTGAATTTAAACAGATGTAAAAATATTAAGTTGTCCTCTCCTAAACACAAGCAGCTGCTTTATTAGGAGAGTGATTGAAATATTGATGTTATATTATGTTGTAAAATTTAACCTTGTTAAATGTTTCAATTAAAAAAATGAATTTAAAAAATCTCACACGTGTCAGCGCATCAGCATTTGTAAATGGTTTAATAATAATATTTGGATATTATCACTCTAATCATCAAGAAGTCGGGGACGCCCGAGGAAGACATGGCACGATCAAGCGAATCAGATACTTGAGTCAGGCCATGTCAACAGTCAGAATAATAGAAGAGCATGTATGAGACGATGTATGAATGCAAAGGCAAAGAGTGCGTGCCAAGACCGAGTTATTTGACGGTCCGTCCTCTCTGCCTACCCCTGCGGGGAAACGGCGTGATGATTATTTAGTTAGTTTTATCACTCTAATCATGATACATTTTTTCCAAATGTAAAACCTCAAACCCACCCTTCAAAAATCGGGCGCATTTTGTCAGAAGGTAAAAATATTTCCGCTTTGCAATAAAATCCAAATAAATGGAGTATTTCTGAACGAATCCGAAAAAGAAAAGCTGTTTTTGAAAGGTGATGAAATAGTTTTAGAATTAGAAATAATCGGGTATTTTTTAAGTATAAAATTTTTTAATGTAAATTTTTTAATTTAAAAAAATGGCTCACCTTATGTTTTTTCTAACATAAATTACTGATAAAGAAAAACAAACACACATCTTTTATTAGAAATAGGAATTATAAACGTTACAATCACCTCACTTGTTTGTCGTTTCATTTATTAAAAATAATTCTTAAAAATTCCCAAAGTTTCATTTTTTTTTTTCAAATTGCGGTCGGAAACTTTGGTTTCATAAAGGTGAACATTTAAATTAATATATAGCGTGGTTTTTTCTCTTTCCAATACGGTTTAGATCATATTTGTCACTATGATAGTAAGGGAGACAGAACGATTTCTATGAGACCTATGTGAGCTGGGACAAATGTTGTCTCCTGTGATTAAACGGTTTAACAATTCTTATGCATAACAAATTGTAAGTACTCCCATCAAATCAACATTCGAGAAGTGTGAACCTGTAATGCAATGTATGAGTAGATTAGATTAGATGCGATATTATGATTAGTTGTGGTGATATTATGCAATATTCATATTACTCGCACCTACAGATAGTTTATGTGTTCAACATATATATATACTCGTAATAACATTCTCTCTGGTGTGCATAATTGTAAAGAAAATAAAAAATCTCTATTAAAATGTATCCCAACTAAACCAAACTGTATAAAATGTAATGATGTGTTATGGAGAATCTCTTGTAATTAAATGTAGGTACATGAAAAACCTAAATGTTAAATACGTAATGTATCTAGGTATATTAATATAATAAGGAAATTTTTAATTGAATTCTCATATAAATAAGTAAATTGCACAAGTTTAATATTTTAATCTGAAATAAAATAATAATTAATTAAATGAAGAAAATATTAGTGAAACTCAATAAAAAAAACTGAAAACAGAAAAATCAGAAAAATATACCGTCACTTCTGGGACTCGAACCCAGGACCTATGCCTTGACGAGGCGGAGCTCTACCAACTGAGCTAATGTGTCGAAAGTAATCGATGGATTGACTCAATTTTTTTACAGAACATTGCATTTGAGCAGAAGAGTGTTTATATATATAATGGTAAGCTCTGGCGTTATGAAATTTGTATAAAAAATCACTACAGGTGGTGCCAGTGGTTTTAAAATGTGTGTATTTCATATATTTTAGCGGCAGGGAGGAAAGGCAACCGACTAGTAATTAATAAAAAAAGTTTACTGGTAGATTTTAGAAATAATTTAAAACCCACAAAAGTATCTATCTGTGCTGGCTTGTGGCTTGGAGCTATTTAGCGTGACATTGACTTGACTTATTTGATAGAATGGCAAATAGAGTAATTGTGTAGCTTTAGCTTCTGTACAAGCTCTAGCTCATTTAAACTTATGGGAAAATCTTCTTTTTTTAATTAAAACTTAGTTGTTCTTCCGGAGGATTTGCTTGGGTCTTTTTAAACTTTCATCAGCTTGGAAAGGTGATTTTGGTCATCAGGAACCCTTGTAGACCCCTGAATCATTTGCTCCAATCCATGGCAAAGGGCAAAGGATTCCGCCTGTCGGACAGCCGAGTCTGTTGATCCTGAGAACTTCAAACACGGTTCATCATGAAAATTGAAGTCCCCTAGAACTACAAACTCGGCCGTAGGGTAGCGGGGCAAGAGGTCATCATAGTTTCGCTCAAATGTTTGAATAGGTTCGGTGAGGGGTATAGGCGAGCGTAGAATCTTGCCGTACTGGCAAGACTGACGCGCATCCACATTACGTCGAATTTGAGTTTTCCAGACTCAAGAGTCACACAGATCGTCTATAAGTCTATAGAGACAGACACCTCCTTTGGGTCTGAACTTGTCTACGAGGGTGAAGACCGGGCAGTCCAGAGTCCAGATAGGAGGTGTCTAGAGGATCAGCTATCTGGATTTCAGAGAGGAAAAGTAGGTTGGGACGTTGTGAGAGAAGGTGATGACTGATGATGTATGGAGTTTAAATTTGTGTCCAGGCGCGAATATTGACGAAGTTCACCAACAGTTTTGGCCCACACATGATTTGAAAGGGAGATATTATATGTTAGAAGGAGCGAGCTAATATTCAAAAATGATTGTAATTAATTGGCTAAGCGAAAATATTTAATAAAGAATGATTTTTAAAAATAGCAAATCTCTCGACAAATGTCTTTAGTGGTATCGGACAGCAGATGTTTATTACTTTAAATATTATAAATAAGACATTGTTTAACTAATCTCGCACATTTCTTCGATGACTCATTCTTGACTAAGATTTTTATCACCGTATGGACTAGGAGATTAAAAATATATTGTTCGTTGTTTCATTCGTATACTCGATGACGTAAAATTTACTAATTTTTACCCCACTTTAACACCGACTGCCTGCGAACGTGCCAGGCTGCCGGTTGGCAGACCTGATTTTTTCTCATTTACTAATCGACTTTATCATATGAAACGATTCCCGTTCGTGTACTCGATAACGTAATTTTTTCGAAAAAAATCGCCTACCGTTTCCATGACTGCCCGGCTCTTGCCAAGAGAAAAAAAAAAAAAAAAAAAACCACCTATAAAATCATGAATTCAACAAATAGCAATAACATCATTATTACAACGGCGAGAAGCAGGAGTCCCCGTCAGATACGTCCGAACTCTTCAAACATCTAAGTAATACTGTTGATGACCTCTTGCCCCGCTTCCCTACGGCAGAGTTTGTGGTCCTGGGGGACTTCAATGTTCATAACGAACCTTGGTTAAAGTTCTCAGGACAAACGGACTCTGCTGGACGAGAGGCGGAATCCTTTGCCCTCTGCCACGGACTGGAGCAAATGGTTCAGGAGCCTACAAGGGTTCCTGATGTCCAGACTCACTGCTCCAATCTGTTAGATTTGTTTTTAACCACTGTGCCACACGGTTACAGGATTGAGGTCACAGCGCCTTTAGGATCGTCCGACCACTGCCTGGTGACGACGTCAATCCCCGTAACCTTCAGACCGCCTAACGAGCGGCTGAAGAGAAAAGTGTGGCACTATAGATCAGCAGATTGGTTTGGTCTGCGGGCACATTTTAATGCTTTCCCGTGGTCAGCTGTCTGTTTTCGGACCTCGGATCCCTCAAGATGTGCCCAAGAAATTGGTGAAGTCATCACATCCGCGATGGATGGCTTCATCCAATCCATTGTTAAAGAAACTGGTGTGGGCTCAAAGCCGTGGTTCAGTCGACAATGCTCTGAAGCAGTGCGACGAAAAAACGCGGCATACTGAGCCTACAACACATCTCGAACGTCCGAAAACAGAATAGTATATAACAAAATGGCAATGGAAAGCAAGAGGATCATAAACAGGTCAAAATTCGAGCACGACCTGCAGATCAGCAGAAAGCTGGCTGCCTGTCCGCACGGCAGCAGAGCGTTCTGGTCGCTTGCGGGCTCGATAGGTCGCCATTGCTGCAAATCCAGTCTGCCACCTCTGACCTGACCAGACCTGACGGCTCACTAGCAAATACCGCCGCCGAAAAGGCTAACTTATTAGGCAAAATGTTCGCGGAAAACTCGACCCTCGATGATCAAGGTGCTACCCCGCCGTCGGTTCCTCATTGCGGTTTTCAAATGAAAAAGCTGAGGATCCGGCATCGGCATGTACTCCAAGTCTTACGAGGGCTTGATAATAATAAAGCTAGTGGGCCTGACGGAATACCTGCCCTGGTATTACAGAGGTGCGCTGCAGAAATAGCTCCAGTTTTGACAAAGCTTTTCAAAATGTCCCTGAAGTCTGGCTCTGTGCCCTCTGGTTGGAAAAAAGCGATCATTCACCCTATTCCAAAGAAGGGTGACCGCTCCAACCAGCCAACTACCGCCCCATAGCGATCACATCAGTTCTGTCTAAGGTGATGGAACGTGTAATCAACGACAAATTGCTCACATACCACGAGAAGAACAAAATTATTAACGACCGTCAATACGGATTCCGGCGGAACCGCTCTTGCGGTGATCTTCTCGCGTATGTGACGCATGTTTGGGGGCGGTGCCTGGAACGTTTCAGTGAGACCCAAACGGTTGCACTGGATATTTCCAAGGCCTTTGACCGGGTTTGGCACCGAGGGCTTGTCAACAAACTGTCTTCTTACGGACTTCCCGCATCCTTGTGTACGTGTATTGCCGACTTTTTGAGGGAGAGGTCGATTCAGGCGGTTGCTGACGGTTTCACCTCTTCCTCGCATTCGATAAATGCAGGCGTCCCACAGGGATCGGTTCTGTCACCGACTTTGTTTCTGTTGTACATCAATGACCTCTTGTCATGTGCACCGATTCATTGATACGCAGATGACAGTACAGTCCATGATAGCTTTTTGTTTGACAAGCCCCCAAAGGGCACACAAACTCCAATAGCTCGGAGGGCTTTGAAGCAAAGGATGGACGGTTACCTCGAGAGTGTTTTCTCTTGGGGTAAGAATAACCTCGTCGAATTTAATGTTTCAAAGACTCAATCATGTTTGATAACGTCTAAAAGGGATCGAAATGAAAATCTAGTCTCTTTCAACGGAAGCAATCTTCCGAACAGGACCTCCATCGATATGCTTGATGTAATTCTAAGTGACCAGCTCAGGTACGGGGGCTCTATCGAAACCAGAGTTAAGTTAGCCTCTCAGAAACTGGGCGTACTTTACAGGGCCCGCAGATACTTTAATAGTACACGACTGCTAACCCTGTACAAATCGCAAGTGCGCCCCACGGTTGAATTTGGCAGCCACCTCTGGTCTGGAGCTCCAAAATACCTAAAAAAACCCTTGACTCTGTGCAGAAACGGGCGGTTCGTTTGATAGATTCTCCCATCTTAACAGATGGACTGAAATCTTTAGAGCACAGGCGTCAGGTGGGAATGCTGTCCTTGTTCTACTGGTATTACAATGGAAGATGCTCCGACGAACTAGCGTCATTGATCCCCTCGGCACCGGTGCATAGTCGGGAAACACGCCAAACGCGTGCCCAACATTTGTACACAGTTGACATTTGTCACATGAGAACGGGTCGTTTCTATGACTCGTTCTTGAGTTCAACGGCTCGGCTGTGGAACGATTTGCCGGCCTCTGTGTTTCCTCCCTCCTACAACATGGGTCTTTTCAAGACCCGTGTTCACCCCTTTCTTTCCTCAAAAAGACCCTCCACACAGCGTCTTCAAAGATGACATAGGCCCAGAGGGAAGTTATTTTCCTCAGGGCCTCCTGGGTGGAGTTAATGTAAAAAAAAGAGACGCATCGGCAGACCAGCTTTTTTAAGGCTTTCTAAATGTCCATTTTCACTACAAAGTAGTTTCATCCGTGTACTCGATGACGTAGGGTTTAACTATCTCGGCTCCTAGTCTAGTACACGTGTTGTAGGATTGCCTTTGCAAGGTTGAATTATTGGCACGACAAACCATGGGACCTTATTAAGGCCAAGTGTAATCATTTATTAATTTTAAATAATGATAATATTATTACGCAAATCGATAAACATAAAGTTTTTAATATGAAAAATATTTTTTATAAATTTTTAAAATTTACATAGGCTTGGCATTTATCAAAACCAAATCAGAAATACGACCTTATTCTGACCGTTTTTCGTAAATTTTACAAAATATTTGCTATAACTGCTCACTTTGCTATAGTATCCTCAAAGTCTACCTTTAGGGGTTTTCTTTAAAACCTCGAAAATTTTTTTAAAATAAATAGATAAATAAGTTTTTAGTTAAATTTTTTTCATAAACACCAATTTTCATGTTTTTTTAAACGCTGAATACAAAACTTTGAATTCGTTTATTTACCAAAACGTTACGAGAAATTGTTCGTATTATATTTTTCCATTTTTGAAAGACAACTTTATAATTTTAATCTTCAAATTAAGAATGAAAAACAGGATTTTTAACTACTAGCAAAAGCCCTCTGTCGTGTGGCGCCCATTTATCTTTCTCTACACGATACAATTTTGAAATAAAACCCTTTTTCAAAATTTTTCAAAAGATGGCAGTAATCAATCACGGTGAGAATCTAAGATATTATTACATTTATTTTTGGAAACGATGATACTTATATCATTTATCTACCTATACATGTAGGCACCCATTCGTTTTAATATAATAACCTGACTACTGTTTTATATCGACGTCAAGCTAGTAGAGTGCAGCTGTGCCAAATTTTAAATGGTTATTATATTATTAAAATAATACTTACGTAAATACAATAAAATAACACGGAAGTGAGTGGTAGAAGAACTCCGTGATGCCCGGTCACCCAACACGGCTGACGCCATTTCAGGCAACGTTACGATTCTTTTTTTAAATATATTTGTTATCTATTTTTTTAAATTAAACGAAATTATTTAAAAATGATATATTGTGGAATAACACAAATTAATCGCATAAAATGTTGATAGGTAGATACTTGCGCACGCCGGAATTTTAACTCGCGACCTCCGGATTCGTCTCCTTCTCCCCACTACCTTCAGCCTCACAACATACCCCATTTGGGGTATGCGGGGTGTGCCATAGTTTCACTGGCTCCAGACGGGAGCAGCTGGGACTCTTGTGAGGTATTCAACACATAATAAAAATAAAAATCTCTCACTACATTTCTACATTTTACAATCTGAATTCTGAAATGTGGTCTTTCAACGTCTTTCACTAGGGTCATTTGCAATGAAGCACAAAACATAGGTACGACTGCCATGTGTTATGTTTTGTGCATGGTGAGCCAGCGTCATCACGAAACGGCCATGTGGATAGGTAGGTAGGTATTATGCATGTGTTTGTGAGTCAAAGATTGCGTTTGTCAAAAAATGAAGGGAAGGAGATGGAGAAGATGAAGGTGGGTAAGTACCTGGCTATTCAGATCCGGTCACCCAACACGGCTAAAGCCATTTCGCGCAACGTTCCGATTTAAAAAAAAAATATGTAGTTACCTATTTTCAACTTTTGAAGGTTGTTCCCACCAATGTTATATATCATTAAAAAAGAAGATAGCACTAATAATCTAAACGAAAAATTTAAAATTAATATATTGTACCGACATGGCAACTGCGGTTGATAAGTCACTCGACTCAGTTCTTACCCCTGATTCTCATCACCCACCTCTAGACATTACTATATTATGTAACCCTATAAAATGCCAAATTAAAAACCAGACTCAATTTCTCAACTTTAATAAAGCCAATTATGTTGCAATACGCGATTATCTACATAACACTGACTGGTCTATATTAGAAGGAGGAAACCTTGATGAAAATATTAAAGTCTTTTATGATCACCTATATAAAGCCATAGAAAAATTTGTTCCGATTAGTTATATATTATCTTCAAATTTCCCTAGCTGGTTTAGCAAGGACCTCATTAACATAGTAATTGAGAAGAAAAAAGCCCATAAAATATACAAAGAAACAAAAAGTCTTTCTGATTTTACAATTTTCAGCAAGCTTCGAAAAGATTGTAATAAATTATCAAACATTTGTTACAATAATTATATTAAGAAGGTTGAATTTTCGATTGTTAACAATGTAAAACATTTTTTTAACTATTGTAAATCCCAAAATAATAATAACCTTGGCATACCTGAAACTATGCACTACAAACTGAAAACTTCCCGTAAAATCAATGAAATTGTCAATTTGTTTGCAGACTTTTTTAAGGATGTGTATGAAACCGATATCCATGATGAAGACATTCCAAACTTCGAGTCAGATATAAATTTACAACTATCTCAGATGCATATTGAGATTAAAGAAATTGCAGTATGTATCAAACTACTGGAACCTAAATCTTGCTCAGGGCCAGATAGAATTCCCCCCGTATTTCTTAAAAACTGTGGGGCTAGTGTCTCTTACCCACTGTACCTACTATTTAATCAATCACTTTTATCAGGCAAGTTCCCGCAAATATGGAAAAATAGCTTTCTCACTCCAATATTTAAAAGCGGAGACAAGTCTTTAGTTGAAAATTACAGACCAATATGCATACAATCGTCGATACCAAAAATTTTTGAAAAGTTAATTCTTCAAAAAATATGTTCTTGCATAAAATTTAATATCTCATCATTTCAACATGGTTTTATCTCTGGACGATCTACTTTAACTAACCTTACACTGTACGAAAATTTTATCTCAGTTGCTCTTGCTAATAGAGAACAAGTTGACTCAATTTATACGGATTTTAGTAAAGCCTTTGATAAGGTTTGTGATCACGCACGGGGCATGGTGATGAGGGTAACCTTGCGGCTACTCTTGCTAAGTCGCTTATGGATTTCGATAAGTTATGCCCAACCACCAAACAAGAAAGGTATATCACAATTAAGTGGTACTCACGTCTGTTGTCTTCTGGCTTGGTGACAGTCATAGATGTCCATAAGCGTTCGAGATTGTTCTATTTGATTGGTAGAACTTCGGTAAAGTTTGAGTCACGAGTTCACACAAAGTATACGAAATAAGACGGTAGGATTTACACTTTATGTGACGATATGATGAATAACACTTCGGCGTGGTGCGAAATGTCACGATACGGTCGGTGGTTAGCAACGGACTGACGATAAAGCGCTTGACACTTGTTTTCCGTGTAGGTAGGCACCCTTATTGTGCGGAAGTCCAAAATCAGGGTTCCTCCGATCCCGTATGATAATCGGAGCACAAAACGAATGAAATCCATCAGCGTTATGAAACATTCCGCCCACCAAAATACAGCTAATTGTATTTTAAAGAAAAGTTGAACGTTAAGCGAAACGCAGAATGCCATGAAACGTGACGTAGATGAAAAGAAGACGAAGCAAAAGAAGTCATTTTAAACGATAACGAGATATAGACAAGCTAGACGATAAGAAACTAAATGATACGATTAACATAGACGTAAAAAAGAATAAAACGAACCGCGAAACGATGATGATTAGTCACATTGCCTAGGCAATGGATACGATTTGGTGAATGGTCTTGTAAGAGAAGATCCATTCAAAGTACGAAACGTAGCGATAAGCACAAGATTTTTAATTATGATTCTAATCACCTCATCCGTAGAGAGTGATGTCCAATGTTTGGTTAAAGATAGAATACGAATTTCGAAATGATTAAGTAGAAAATCCGAACGACGAGAGGCTTTGTTATGAAAGTTGTGTACGAATAGATAACAAGAACCCATAAGGCGTTGGAGTTTCCGAAAACGATATATATTTTTTAATAAAAGTCCAGCAGAATATCATCAAGTTGGACTAATGACGATTGAACTCGTTCCTCAGAGTGGAGTTCAGTTTTGTTAACATGGCCATCTAAAATGGGCCAAGAGTCGTTTGGCTGGACAAACCCGGAGGGCTCCGCCCACCATAACACGTTACGGTTTAGATCGGCCGGAGAATGACCACGTGAAGCGGTATCCGATGAATTATCAACCGATGATGCTTGACGCCGATGGTTAGATGCGATAACTGTCAAAAGCGATAATTGGTCGGTGTAACGATTCCCGTGACGAGTATCATCGGGTGAATCATCCGGTGGCCTCCACTTCCATCCCAATACTCTGAGAGTAAAAGAATGATCAACATTTTTTAAGATTACATCAGTGAGATAGTAGTCCGACGGTAGGAAGGCGCGAAGTTTCGGTTTGCTACAATCCCACTTCTGCAGTTCAAGTTGACCTCGTTTGGTATGTTCGATCACTTCGGATTGCGTTAGTTGAACTTGTTCCAGACTGGAACAGCCGATGACGATAGAATCGATATTTGAGTCCGAAGTGATCGCGTGGCGTGTGAGTGATAATCCGTAACCTTTCTTTTCTGTCAACGATCTGACAATACGATAGGACAGAATAAAGGCAGAGATATCAGAAGTCACAGGGTGTAATGGGTAATCCGGGGTAGATTCCGATAATTGATGACGCCAAAATATTCTTTGGAACGCGTGATTTGGCTCTTGAAGAAATATTTGGCGATACATTTGCCGCACCTCAGCAATGAACACCACAGATGGTGAACGAAAGTTTTGCAGAAGTTCAGCAATGTTCGTTTGGAGCTTGGGAACGATAAGGAAGGCATCATTTGACGATGATTCATTCACCTCCGTCACCGAGGCATCGAAGACCATTCGCAACATAGTGGTAACGGTGCCCGGACGAAGAATGCAATGACGAAGTATGTGATGCATTTCCTTGAGTAAATCTTTTCCAGGAACACGTGTCATGTGACCACTGTGCAAGTAGTCAGTCATGAAAGCGAAGTACGGTTCACGTAAACTGAGCTTTAATGTCTGTTTATGTTCGAGTGAAAGGATGATGCGCGAAGAGGCTTCACGCGAACCTGGGGAAGCGATATCCTTATCCTTTTCACTAAAAGGTAAGGCTACGATGAATTGTCCCGAAGGGTCACGTAAGTGATGAGTGTGATGGACCTGCTCATCACGTTGTTCTTCAGGGGTGAGATGTGAAGACTGAGGGAATGTGTCCAACTCCCTCAGTTTCTTGACCTTTTCAGGAAGACGGTACTGGTTGGTTTCGATAAATTGACTAGAAAAGTCACGTGAGCGATAAATGCGATACACTTGGTCACTACGTTGTTTAGTGGGCTGTGAAGACTGAGGAAATATGTCCAACTCCCTCAGTCTCTTGACTTCTTCTGGAAGACGAGACTGGTTGGTTTCGATGAAGGAGTTTGTTTGACGATCGGTAGCAAAACCAACCGAATCCAGAGGAAGCCAACCGAATGGTGAATTGATAGCTGAAGGCTGGTGAAGATCACCCGTTAATTGGGGTCTCGGTAAAGATGGCAAGATCTCAACATCTCGAAGTAGGTCAGTCGCTCCTGTGTCAGTTGTCAGTTTGTGACAGTCAGAGTCGGCATGAAGTATGTCTTGAAACAGATGATAAGATAACTGGTCGAATTGAATCGTTGGCGATGGAAGTAACTTCGTGTTGAAGGTAGTTTGTCCCTTAACATCGAAATAGAAATTAGTGACGCCTGACGCGGTTATAGAAGATTGGCCTAAGCCACGGATTTTCTGAGAGCTGACTGGACGCTCGGCAGTGCGATTAGATACGAAGTGTGCTTGACTGTCTGAACAGGTCAACCCACGAAACGTTTGAAAACTGCCGGAGGGATCACGATTGATAATATGAGCAGTAGGCAAACGTACCATGGATCTGTCACAGAAGTTTGCGAGGAAAAGAACTGGAGGATCTGAAATAGAAGCTCCTTGAATGGCAAATGTGGTGGGTCGTTGGTACTCCTCTTCAGCAGAAATGTTGTCTTCCCTATGAAGAAGAGTGTGGTGCTTACGATGACATTTCTGACAATCAAACACAGATTTGCAATTCGTGAGAGAATGAGAAGGCGTGAGACAATTCATACACCAACGGTGTGCCTTTGCGAATTGAGCACGTTCCTGAACCGATTTGAGTGCAAATGATTTGCACTTAGCGATATGATGAATACCCTTGCAAAATGCGCACTTTGAAGTGAACGCAGTCAAGGACCCTTTGATTTCAGGTTTTGCCTTATTCATGTCACAAGTAAGCGATGACGTTTGTTTTATGACAGCTTGATTATGAAATGTTGAAAAGTTTTGTACGATAATGTTCGCGGGCTCCGATTCGAAAGATTGATTCGTTAATTCCTTGTGAATTACGACGATTTTGAAATAAACATTATCAAAAGCTTCGCGAACTTGATTTTCAATGTCCTTGTTTGCCTCATCTAAAGCTAAGATGTTAGCGTGAACGGTTTCAAAATCATTAACAATGTTTCGCAACCTCGTATAATACGCTAAAAATAATGGGTAATTGGTTGCATCTTGCAAAACGCTTTGACCGACCTCATACACCTTGTTTATTCTGCTAATGGCTACGTTCCGTCTTCTACGCAAGCCTTGTAAAGTACTAGCCATTTTTTTTTTAATAAACAAATGTACTAACGAAATAATCAGGAAAACTTTATGAATTAAAAAGTAGAATTCGATATAATTTAAATACCCGTTAGGTCGTTAATAATTAAGAACTGTGTAAACTAATTCTACGATTCACTGTTTGAATTCGTTCTTTGAAATGACATTTCAATTCACGTAAATATTTCATAGCATTCTTTCGTTTTGCCAAAGAAAGAATTTATTATGAGAATTTATCTAAAGGTTCGCTGGTTTCCGGCACCAAAATGATCACGCACGGGGCATGGTGATGAGGGTAACCTTGCGGCTACTCTTGCTAAGTCGCTTATGGATTTCTATGACTGTCACCAAGCCAGAAGACAACAGACGTGAGTACCACTTAATTGTGATATACCTTTCTTGTTTGGTGGTTGGGCATAACTTATCGAAATCCATAAGCGACTTAGCAAGAGTAGCCGCAAGGTTACCCTCATCACCATGCCCCGCGCGTGATCATTTTGGTGCCGAAACCAGGGACCTTGACACTTGTTTTCCGTGTAGGTAGGCACCCTTATTGTGCGGAAGTCCAAAATCAGGGTTCCTCCGATCCCGTATGATAATCGGAGCACAAAACGAATGAAATCCATCAGCGTTATGAAACAGTTTGCATTAAAATTCTTATAAATAAATTGTCTAAACTAGGAATAAGTGGTAAATTATTATGCTGGATTAGGAATTATTTATCAAAACGTGTACTAACTGTCTCTATTAAAGAACACTTGTCTTACGAATTTGAAGCAACTAGTGGTGTGCCTCAGGGTTCGCACCTTGGTCCAATATTGTTTATACTATTTATAAACGATGTCACTTCCATATTTCTGATGTTAACATATTATTATTTGCTGATGACATGAAAATTTACAAAATCATTAAAAATATATACGACTGCTTGTCCCTTCAATCCAATTTTGTAAAATTCGCAGAATGGTGTACAGCAACATATGGTATTGTGGGATGGGGTGGTTGTGCTGAATCCATTATCAATCCAATTATTACAGTTCAAAAACTAATTTTGAGAATCATATTTAAATGCCAACCTACCCATCCCTCAAATGAACTCTTTGCTAAAATCAAGATCTTAGACATTCGACAGATATTTACTAAGATAAGCATATGTTACATATGCCAAAAAAATCTACTGGTGGCTCCACAACATCAAGCACACACACGTTTTTCATCAAACCTGGGTTGCATGGTCCCTAAAACAAAAACCTCATTCGCCCGACGACAATTCTGGTTTATCGCTCCCAAAATGTATAATGCTCTGAGTGCCGATATAAAATCACAGAATAATTCTAAATCTCTCTTTAAAGCCCGTATCAAACATTGGATATTTGAAAAGGGAAGAGATTTCTTCAAACAACACATGAGAGCTTAATATTACAATAAAAACAAATATATTAATATAAAAAATTAATACAAATTTAATTAATTAAAGGAAAACAATCACTTTGTTTGTAACCACGATTTATTGATTTAATTTTTATTTACCGACCGGTTTCGCTTAATACAAGCATCATCAGGGTATAAATTAAAACTGATGAAAAAATACATTGTGTGAGCTTATATATACATACAGACAGAGACAAAACATAATATAAAGTAAGAGTGAGAGATTGTAATTAACATCCTACATAGTGATAGAGAGAAAGAGACGGGTATATCTAATGAATAATTACATTATATCTACCGGGACAAAACGTCATTTAAACAGGTGATTAAGAAATAAAGTGGCTACGGGTTTTTTTAGTTTATGGGAAATATTCCTAATATCGGACTGTTGGACACATTTAACTGATTATTAAGGATTTGGGTTTTTGTTTTAACGGCTTTCTTTATTTCGAGTGCTTCTAAATTATTAAGCCTGTTACCATGACTATTTCTGTGTAAAATCTTAACACCGGTGTTTTGATTGAAGGTATGATCTTTATCAATAAGGTGATTAGCGAATTCCGAAAATCCATTATTATTTAAGCATCTAAGATGCTCTTTGATTCTAATATTGACATTACGCGTCGTTTTACCTACATAAAATGATGAACAATCATTACAATCTAATTTATATATTCCGGAAT
Organism: Limnephilus rhombicus; assembly: GCA_929108145.2. Classification (NCBI taxonomy): domain Eukaryota; kingdom Metazoa; phylum Arthropoda; class Insecta; order Trichoptera; family Limnephilidae; genus Limnephilus; species Limnephilus rhombicus. The sequence goes on along the minus strand of OV815271.1, from coordinate 687,046 downwards.
GACTTAGTTTTTCGTCCTTATCTTTCGAATTAATTAAAAACTTTCCTAAATTATTGTTTGTGTAAAATGCCGGTCTTATTTCGGGAGGTAGATTTTTTACACTGCAGGAAGAGAACTGATTAATGAATAAAATACGACGCCATTGGTAACAAAGATTATTATTATTATTTATATTATTATGATTAGTAAATAAGAAATTCTTAGTGGCTATTTGTTTTTGTTTTTTATTTAAAATTGTATCAATGAGTTCGGCATTATAACCATTATTAACCGCGATTTTTTTTAATTATTGCTAGTTCGTTGGAGAAATTAGTATTAGATAACGGTATTGTGACCAAACGATGAACCATTGAATGAAACGCGGAGTGTTTATGTGAAACAGGATGATTGGATGTGTTATGGATAACGACGTCGGTGTAGGTATACCGGTTATACCCTGATGATGCTTGTATTAAGCGAAACCGGTCGGTAAATAAAAATTAAATCAATAAATCGTGGTTACAAACAAAGTGATTGTTTTCCTTTAATTAATATGTCAAACCACAAAGTGACTGCTTTCTACCAAAATACAAATTTAATTAATTAATTAATTTAACTTAACATTACATTAAAAAAATTACAAACAAAAAAATTTACTTTCTCTAACACTCTTTCCAACTTCTTTCAGAGAAAGAATATCAAAAGCGACTACAAACATGAACTCTCGTGCAGAAGAATACTTACCAATTTTTATTTCTATTTTTATCTCAAGAATAATAATACTTACCAGAGTTTATTTCAATCTTCTTTAAATCTCTTTTTATTCTTTATTTCTTAGCTTACTTTTAATTGTTATATCTTTATTTTTATCTGTTTTTAGTTTTATTTATCCCTAAATATGTTATTTTTTCTTTCCTCTTCTCATATTTTTTTATCTGTTTATATAAAATAATATGTCATGTATGACTACCACAACACGGGCAATAGCCTAGTGTGGTAGTCAAAAAATACCAACAATGTATCATGTAAACATTTATTAAAAAAAAAAAAAATAAAAAATATTAACAAACTTACACTTAACATTAAGAAATGTCAAATCATGAGTTTCTTTAGAATAAAAAACCCCATCAAATACAGTTATTCACTTAACGATCACAGTTTAATGTCAGTACCTGTAATAAGGGAGCTTGGAATAACCTTCGACACTAAAGTCATTTGGAATATAATTCGCCCATATGGAACCCTCTCTACAAAAGCCACGCAAACTCCATTGAAAAAATCCAACGCAAATTTCTCAGATCAATTAATTTCAAATTCGGAATTCCCGCGGATAACATAAACTATGATTCTCTATTACAAAAAATGCGACTCTTATCGTTAAAAGATAGAAGAATACTCAATGATCTTATTTTTTTATTTAAAATAAACAATAACTGGTTTGACTCCCCTGAATTGGTATCGTTAATAAATTATCATGTACCTAGTAGAACAACTCGACTCAAAACACCTTATTATTGCAACAACACTCTCAGTAATGCAGAACGAAATTCAATAATACATCGTTTACACACTTTAGGTAATGAATTTGCTCATATCGATCATGCCGAAAGTCTGTCATCATACAAAAGATGCATTAGACAAAATTTATCTGCTAGTACTACCACGTAATCATAATAAATAAATAATCATGTAACCATAATATTATGCCCTACCAGTAAGCACTCTAATACCTATGGCTTAGAAACATATCATAGTTACCTACTTTTCATATCGCTTTGTATACTCCGTAATACCTTCCTTTTATTTATTATATATTTTTTTTTAATTTTTGGTTATCTTCAATATTTGGCTCCTAAGAGCATTTCTTACTGTTTACTTGTCATACTTTTTTATATTTATAACTTTTGTAATTTATATTATTTACAAAGATAACTTATAGTTTATATTATTTCCTGTCTTTGAACTTTTTATCTTAAGTTCTTACTTTTACATTATACTTTATATTTTATAGTTTACACTTTTACTTTATACTTTCATTTTATACATCATAATTCTACTTACTACTCATTACCTTAACTCCTTTCTTTTACCTTTTGTTTTTATATTTAACTTTACATTTATATGTCACTTTCTTATGTTATTGTATTATAATATATATAAATATAATTATGTCAATGGCACATGTTGTGCCGTATGTTTTTGAAATAAATAAATACAAATTAATCGCATAAAATGTTGATAGGTACTTGCGCACGCCGGAATTTTAACTCGTGACCACCGGATTCGTAGCCAACGATCGTAACCGTTCAACCACCGAGGTCTGGAATATCGATACGCTTTCAAATGTTCTAGTATTATTATTATTCGTGATTACGGTTGCTTACCCTTGGTCGGAAGTCTGCCACGTGTAGACATGTATACTTGTATGCAATACGTCTCAATGGAAACATCAAATGTTTTTATGGTCGTTTTTTATTTTAGTTATTTGCTAGTAGAAGTGTCGACTGGCGTTCAAATTTGCTAGGTTCAATTCCCAGGCCCAGGACAACGGTTGGTGGTGAATGCGTTACCTCACCTATATTTGCATGTTTGTGTGTGAATTCGTTGACAACGGCTGCGGTTAAATATTTGGATATAAACATAACAAATGATACAACCAACGATAGTTAAAATACATTTTTATTAATAATTAAATTTATTACATAGCATAAATACAATTTACTCGGTAAATTTATTTTTAAATTTTAGACACTGTAAGATTATCGGTATGATTATTCTGTGAACCGTCATTCATATTTGTTTTATTTTGGGGAAATCAATAGTTACATTATACGAGTACATTTAAAATTAAAAGTATTCACAAAAAGCCACAACTCATTCATATATTTCCTCATCAAACAGTAACTGAAGGGTAATTATTAATTAATTAAAGGAAAACAATCACTTTGTTTGTAACCACGATTTATTGATTTAATTTTTATTTACCGACCGGTTTCGCTTAATACAAGCATCTTCAGGGTAAAAATTAAAACTGATGAAAAAATATAACTATATAAATATAGCTTGTATTAAGCGAAACCGGTCGGTAAATAAAAATTAAATCAATAAATCGTGGTTACAAACAAAGTGATTGTTTTCCTTTAATTAATATGTCAAACCACAAAGTGACTGCTTTCTACCAAAATAATTAATAATTATTACATACGTTTTAATAAATAGCAGATACATATTTTGTGATGTGACATTATAATTTAAAATGATCATCTACATAGAAAAATGTAAGATAATAAAGGTAAGAGCAGCAACAGAAGTACAAGTTGTAAGAAGAAGCACTAATTGAGTGCTAGTTAGTAGTTAGTATTTAGTTAGAATCATGAAAGGATATTCTTATAAACCCGAGCTAGTTGTAAGAAGAAGCACTAATTGAGTGCTAGTTAGTAGTTAGTAGTTAGTTAGAATCATGAAAGGATATTCTTATAAACCCGAGCTAGTTGTAAGAAGAAGCACTAATTGAGTGCTAGTTAGTAGTTAGTTAGAATCATGAAAGGATATTCTTATAAACCCGAGCTAGTTGTAAGAAGAAGCACTAATTGAGTGCTAGTTAGTAGTTAGTTAGAATCATGAAAGGATATTCTTATAAACCCGAGCTAGTTGTAAGAAGAAGCACTACTTGAGTGCTAGTTAGTAGTTAGTAGTTAGTTAGAATCATAAAAGGATATTCTTATAAACCCGAGCTAGTTGTAAGAAGAAGCACTAATTGAGTGCTAGTTAGTAGTTAGTTAGAATCATGAAAGGATATTCTTATAAACCCGAGCTAGTTAGAGGATTATCTCAGCCGGTTTATAAAGGACAATCCGCAATACAATACATTACACTTTATTTACAAAGGAAGATGCTTCAACTCAAAGTAAGAGCGACCGAGTCCCGTGCCACTTTAGGCCACTGCGCAGAAAAGTCTCACAGTGAACTGTGATGTAAATCTATCGGTCTTTACTTTTCTGCGCGGCGGCCCGAAGTGGCGCGGGACTCGGTTGCTCCGAAGTGTGCGTGTGGGAGATGCTTATGGTATGATTTGTGCATGGTGTTTTACCGTTTGAGAATAATTGTGCATGGTGTTGTACCATTCATAAACGATAATAAATCAGTAGGTAGAGAATTTCTGTCCTTGACACATAACGAAAGAATTCGACGGAAACATAAAATGTTATCATGATCCGTTGTTAGTTTTTTTGTAGGTTTTAAAAGACATTTTAAAATAGATGAATTATAGAAAAGAAAGTTAAGTGGACTGATTTTTTAAAGTTTCTTGACATGTAATAGCTTTACCTACGATAAAAAGTTATAAATGTACATACCTACTCGTATTTTTATTTTTGTTTGTGATTTTTTCAAATAGGTCCATAGTTAGGTATCCATTGTCCTAATACAATCCTTATTTGTATGTACCTACATTATGTTTAAAACTTTTTTTTTAAAATTTGAATCAATCACATATGTTGGTAAATTAGAGTTAAATTTATTTACATTTTCTCCTAATTTTATTTGCTTTGGTATAATAAAAATAGTGATGAACGGGACGTAGTAGGTAGTTACTCACATTATCATCCTGGTGTAAGACCACCGAACACAATTATTGAAACGTTATGTAATGCAATTTTGCTTAGGTAGCATACCTTAGTCATCCGACAGCTTATCTTCTCAGAGCAACTAGAAAATCCATCTTAGGATAGTGGAGATAGGGAATTTAGGTCATGCATATAAATGAGGCACTTATTATAATAGTGAAAATTAATAGAAACTTTATTGCACTTTGCAAGGGAAAATAGAACCAAAGAAAAGTTAACAAAAACATAAATACCTTTAGCATCTATCAACTGATTTGGAAAGAGAGAGTTAACAAAATTACGGTTAGTTATTAAAACCGCATACGTCCCGTCGCCGTGATTCTCTTCCAAACGACAACAGCAATCCCCAAGACACCGTCCAGCACGTCATGGGGCGACTTGGTTAAAGGGAAACCTCCCAACAAAACAGGCACAGCTGATCCGCACCCATCAAGCGGCGTGTGGAAATCTCACCGGCCAAAGGAACAGCAAAGCAGGTAATATCGGCGTATCCAACCAGAGTCTAAAAGCCGCTTCATTTAAAGGGAATCCACCCAACAAAACAGGCACAGCTGATCCGCACCCATCAAGCGGCCTGCGGAAATCTCACCGGCCAAAGGAACAGCAAAGTAATCCTTGCACGCAATACATCGCCCGTTGATTACGGTCTCCATTCACTTCCGCACGCGGATAAAGCAATCACACGGCATCCGGCGAGGAATTAAACAAAATAAAAAATGCTTCTATGCCATTTGAGTCGTCACACACTCACATAACGAATATAAAAACTCTTTCTAGGCTACATCGCACTAGAATCTCACATAACAAAAAACTCCTCTTCAAAAAAATCTCCTCTCGCCCCAAAAAACTACGTGATGTCTGCCGCCATCTTTCCTCGAATGACGTTTTCGGTCCCCCTTCCAGTTTGGCCAACCAACAAAGTTAAAAAAGAAAGAAAAAATAAATAACGCATAGACAATAAACAGTACCTACTTTGCGCAGTACCTGCTCACGCAATAGATATGTTACAGTTACTTGAAATTGCTTTAGCCGTGTTCGGTTACCAGAACTAAATCACTAGGTACTTCCCCACCTTCCTTTTTCCCAACTCCTTCCCTTCCCCGCTACCTTCAGCCTCACAATATACCCCAATTACCAAACACACAACATACCAAAATATACAACTATTATAATGAATTCAGGCATGCTTCAGGTAGTTTTTTCTGAAAACATTGCCTAGTGGACACGTGCGTGCATGGCACCTCTAGCCGGCCGTATGCCAACCTGCGACCAGATGCGACATTTTGAAATAAATACACATAATACTTATTTTTCTAGTGGCATCTTTCGGATTTTAACGAAACATTTTGAAAACAAAATAATCTCAAAATGAATTATAGAGACCGTTTTGTCCGCCAGATTGCTCTGATGCTGTTTTGTACTAATATTATACCTATTCCTCTTCGCGTTAATGTTCGGCGCTACGATGCAAGTATTGTTTCATCCAGGCTCCCACGAATTCCTTTCAGAGATAAGAGTAACTAACCCTTTAACCCGTACAGTACACTTTTAGCCCACTGAAAGAGAAACAACTGGCCCAATTAGTTAGTTGTCCGACTTCATTCACGAAGTCTGTGTTTCATAAGCAGGGTACTCACCTAGAGTGTAGCATGTAATGTATCTGATACTGTATCAATCTGCAAGTGGGTACGGCTCGTCCACGGTAACCGCGTATCCAGCTACGACCTCCCGGATCCGCAGTGCTCGTAACGATATCACGCCGACAACATGTCTCAAATGGTGGCTTTTTTCCGCGACATTTTGTAGAAAATATTAATAATCGTTTCATACCTTTACCAGTTCCACAACTTTTTTTATTTTCATTTTCTCTCTCCTGTAGCAAGAAAATACGGTGATCATCTTATTTTTACAGTTTTCGCCCGACATACCCGTAGCTTGTCGAATATTTTCCCAAGCATCCACTTTTAGATTTTTTTAATAATAATTATTATCTTTAGGGTCCCACAATACCGGAGCATTTTGATAAAGTTCAATTAAATTTAACACGTTTTCATCTGTCCACTCCATGATGAAAACTTTCGTTTGAAGCTCGCCCCTACGTATTCACTACACAAGCCGCCGTGTCACCGTCCACATGCGTCGGCGGGTCACTGCGAGCACACTGCGCTCCACGCGCGAGCGGCTCGCAGTAGACTCGTGCCTACGTACTCACTTGATACAGTATCAGATACGTTACAGGTTACACGGTTAGGTGAGTACCCTGCTATACGCAAATCCTTGCGCACGGCACCCTCAAGAGGAAAATGTCAGTAGCATTTAAAGAAACACTGTGATTTTTTCTGTCGAGGAAATTTCATATAAATTATCTTTTCAGCTCAAGAAATGTGTAAAGATTATCTTTAAAAAAATTGATGTAAAATATCACAAGCTCTTACTGCCGAGAGTGATCAGGTCTTTCTAATAGTGACAGGACCTGACTTTAATCGTTGGGGTGAGATAGTGATGGAAGAGACCTCGACAACATCCGTCGATACTTTTATTTATTTTTCTTTCAGCAAGTACCTACTAATAAATCTCTCTGTGCTAATAATAGACGCACTTAAGACCCCACTCCCCCCATCTCCCTCCTTGTCAAGAAGTGACAAAGGCTTTGCCCATTGTAAATCTGATGTTACACTGGGGCACAATACACAAAATATGATATATTAACATGAAGAGCTCTTAGTTTTTTCCTTTCCCTGGATTGGAAACACATTTCGTGGCCAATAGTAGTTTGTGTCTGTTCGTACATTCCTGGAAAATTCGGATTTGCATGATTATTTTTTTATTTTTTTTTATTTCAAGAATTTTGTTTTTAAATTACAAATGATTACATATGCAAGTTTATACAATAATTCATATTTTATTCTACTACTCCATCAGTTGAGCTGTAGGAGCTCGTGTTTATGGGAGGAGTATTTACATGCAAAAAATAATACTAATGTTCTAATTTATTTATTTATTTATTTATTTCAAAAACATTCGGCACAACATGTGCCATTGACATAATTATATTTATATATATAATATGTTGATAGGTTTAATTCCTTTTTATTAATTTCTAAATAAAACACTTGTGTTGCAAAGTTTTTTTTAACTAAGAAACGACATTTATGTTTATTAATATCACTTTGAATGGTTTTTTTCTAACAATCAAATAATAGAATAACAAAACAAATGACAATCGATGATTGCATTCTAATTGACATTATAGGATTCAAATTTAAAGGGAATATATTTCCTTTACATCTCCCCCCCCCCGCGGGAAAGAAAATTATTGCAAAAATTTTCATTCATCTTCGATATCCTCTTCATGGTTCATCAATGTAGGTGCTGGAATTAATTTCGAGATGTGGAAAAAATTTGATTCTAATTTTTTTCGACCAGTATTTATCTTGTAAATTGAGTTTGATAATTTTTCTATTATTTTGTAGGGTCCGATTCTCAATTCGTCGAGCTTCTTCCTGTTAAGTTTGTTTCCATTCTCCACAAAAACAGTATCACCAACTTTGAAGTTAATATGTCTCCTGGTTTTATCGTAAATCATCTTGTTGTAATTATGTGACTTTATAGTATTTTCCAGAGCTTTTTTTCTGTCTTGAATCAAATCGATGTCAGTCTTCTTAAGTTTTAACTCATTTGGCAAAATCGTAACATCTGTGCCGTTAAGTAGGTACTGAGGCGCATAACCAGTGACAGTGTGCTCCGTTTCATTATAGTTTTTTACACAATTACGGGCTATAGTTGTCCAAGCCACTTTTAAGTCATTTTCGTTGATTTTGCATCTAATTTTATTGACTAGCGTTTGATTTAATCTTTCATTTAATCCATTTGAGAAAGGCGAGTTTACTGCAGTAAAAATGATTGGAATATTTTTTTCATCCAAAAATTTTTTGAATTCTCTAGAATTAAGACCCGGATATTGGTCTGATAGTATCATGCCAATGTCATTAGTTTCTGTGGAGTTTAAGAGTTTGATGAAATCGTTGGTATTTTGAGTTTTTGACGTCAAAATATATGCAAACCTCGTGAAATGATCTGATAGCAGGTGCAAGTATCTCTTTGTTGACCGTGAACCCCCAAAACCACCTATCGTATCAATAGAACATATTTCAAAAGGTTTTGTTGCGGGACCCAAGTAGGACATCAATCCATATTTATTTTGACCTCTTGATTTGTTCTTTAAACATACTGCACAACTTTCGCAAGTTCTCTTTATATTGTTTGTCATGTTTTCTGATGTGTACCATGAGCTTATCATTTTTTGCATTTGATTAATTCCTATGTGACCTAGGTCTGTGTGAACATTTTTGATAAAATCTATGCTGAATTTTTCTGATAGAATTATTTTTTCTTTTTTTTTTACTTTCTTGTAATAAACATTATTCTTCGATATCAATTTATCTTTTCTGCACTGTATCTTCTCATTTTTGACCTGATCTTTTAAGATATCTTCTAATTTTATTAAGTTGACAACTTTTAATTGCTCATCTTGGTTCTCATCTGGTTCTAAGACTGGGTTTCTGCTTAGACAATCAGCTTCAATATTGTACTTTCCTGGAGAATATTTAATTTGAAAATCATATTGGGATAAGTAATATGTTAAGTCACCAAGCTCTTCATCGGTTCTAGATTTGATATTCATATTTTCCAGCGGTTTGTGATCTGAATAAACTGTAAATGGTTTTCCTATCAACCAGTATTGCCAGTATCTCACTGCCTCTTTTATAGCTAAGCATTCTAAGTAAATTGCTTTTTTCTTTTTCTGTGCGCTGTTTAATTTTTTCGAAAAGTAAGCAACAGGTTTTTCTTTTCCATCAGATTGTGTCTGTTTTAAAATAGCTCCAACACCCTCTAGAGAAGCATCTGTATATATATTAATTGGTAAATCTTGATCAAAAATTTCCAAGATCGGTTGTGAGCATATTAGGTTTTTCATCGTTTCAAAAGCATTTTGGCATTTATCAGTCCAAATAAACTTTTGATTTTTCCTTAATAAATTATGCAAAGGATCTAGTATTATTGCACTCTTCGGAATGTACTCATGATAAAAGTTGATTTTTCCTAGAAATTGTCGCACATTCTTTTGTGTTTTTGGAATAGGAAAATTCTTTATTGAAATCAAATTATCCTTTACTGGCTTGACTGAATTATTCTGAATTATATGACCCAGATATTTTAACATATCTGATGCAAATGTGCATTTTGTAAATTTTAATCTAAAACCTTCTGTTTTGATTGCATTCAGCAGCTTTGTCAGATGATCAATGTGTTCAGCAAAAGTTTTTGAAAAAATAAGAATGTCATCTATGTAATTGACAGCAAATTCGTTTAGTTTATATTTTCTCAATATATTGCTTAATATCCTCTGAAAAATTGCCGGAGAAGTCTTCAATCCAAAAGGCAGGCAGGTCCATTGATAATGTCCCTCCTGTGTTACAAATCCTGTTTTTTTTTTGTCTTCAATCCGCAATGGAATAGACCAAAAGGCTGAGTTTATATCCAGCGTTGAAAAAAATTTGCAATTTCTGGTCTTTGTCATTAGGTCTTCAATCAATGGAAATGGTTGAGCTTGAGGTATTACTATTTTATTTAAGTCTCTGAAGTCTATGCATAATCTGGATCTTTTGTTTTCTTCTTTTTTAAATGCTAGAGTGACCGGTGCAGCAAATGGACTGTACGACTCTTCTATCAGTTTATTGTCTAATAATTTTGCTATTTGCTCTTCTATTTCCTTTTTATCTTCTACACTGCATCTGTAAGGCCTCTTACTACAATATTTATCCACTAATAAGTCTATCTTCGCTTCATATCCATTGACAGTGCCAACATCATATTTACTCTTCGCGAACACTGATGTGTATTTGTCTATTAGTTCATTTATTTCTGTTTTTTGATCATTATTTAAATGATTCATTGTTATTTTAAAATCTTCTTCTTTAACATGTTCGTTAAAATTAATTCTGTGTTTTTCTATATGATTAAATTTAGTATTCGTTTTCATATCTGTAGAATATTTTTCTTTTTTATTTGTATTATTTAGGCAGAGTTTCTGTGATATTTGTAAGTCTTCACTTTGGATAAGTTTGAAGTCTTTTATCATGTCTAATCCAATCAAAAAATCATACTTGAAATTGTGTTCATCAATAATGTACACATCAACTTTATTCTCCAATTCAAAAATTTTTATGTTTAACGTTGTCAAACCACTCGTCTTTGTAACACCATTAATCGTTACTAAATTTGCTTCATTCAAATTGTTTCCTTTTCCTTTTAGTTTCAATAATTTAGAATTAATTAGAGAAACATTTGAACCTGAATCATAAATTCCGTATATTTTTAATTTATCATTTAGTAATAGTTTGACTTTTATTAATGGTGTTACTATTAGTTTTTTTGATCATTTTCATTTAATTCAGTTTCTATCACTGAATTGTTTACATGTTTAATGGCATTTCTCTTAAATTTTTCATCCTCTTTTGTTTTGAACCAGCATGTAGCTTCAGGGTGGTAACGAATGCCCTTATTCAATTTTTCACAAATTTTACATGGATTTTTACCCCCATTTTTATTATGTTCTGCATTTCCAAATGTTTTCTTATTCATAAATCTTTTTTTTTTGACCATATGTTCATACTTGTTTACTTCATTAAACAAATCTACAGTATCTTGTAATCCTTCTCTATCGATCTTGTTAAGTATGAATTCTGGTAGTCCGGAAGCAACAAGATCTATCAAAGTACCGGTGTCAATTGATCTTCTCACATCCAATAGAAGTTTTTCTTTTCTCATAGCATAATCCAACAGAGAACCATCTTTGTATCTAAATGATAGTGCGTATGTGACAGGGTTCCATCCTTTGTTTGCAAATGATTCACAGAATTTGTTTTTCCATGTTGACCACTCTGAGTTCATTGTTAGTTTTATAATCATGGAACTGTACCAGTCTATACAAGATTTATCCATGAACAATCTGAGTATTTCTATTTTTTTTCCATCCATGGTCACATCAAACCGCAAACATTCTTTTTCAAACACTTCCATCCACTGGCTTGCATTTGTATTTTTAGTGCAGAATTTTTCTATAACAAACTTCTCAGCAATGTTTTTTAAGCTCTGTTGCTTATCTTCCATTAACTTTTCAATTAATTTTCCTAATGCATCTTCTTTTTGATGTACTTGTAAACTTTTTTCGTCCAATTCTTCGAGGTATTGGTCTCCAAACTGTAGGTTTCCATCTTCGTCTACATATGTTTTTTTTAGTTCTTCTGTCATGGTTAACCAGACTCTTCTAACCTGGTATCTTTTTTTCAAACTATTTTTTATTTTTCCAAAAGCACTAGTTTTCATTATCTCCTCGTGATAGCTGGCGGATCGTAGCATTTCTGGTATTGTAAACACTTTTCCATCACTTGTGACTATTTTTGTAATGCTAATAATATTTGATCTGCCATCGCATCCAGGTAATAGCGTAAATTCGAATTGAATTTTCTCCATTTTTGGTTTAAAACGAAATGTCGTTTTATAATATGTTGATAGGTTTAATTCCTTTTTATTAATTTCTAAATAAAACACTTGTGTTGCAAAGTTTTTTTTAACTAAGAAACGACATTTATGTTTATTAATATCACTTTGAATGGTTTTTTTCTAACAATCAAATAATAGAATAACAAAACAAATGACAATCGATGATTGCATTCTAATTGACATTATAGGATTCAAATTTAAAGGGAATATATTTCCTTTACATATATATTATAATACAATAACATAAGAAAGTGACATATAAATGTAAAGTTAAATATAAAAACAAAAGGTAAAAGAAAGGAGTTAAGTAAAGGTAATGAGTAGTAAGTAGAATTATGATGTATAAAATGAAAGTATAAAGTAAATGTGTAAACTATAAAATATAAAGTATAATGTAAAAGTAAGAAGTTAAGATAAAAAGTTGAAAGGCAGGAAATAATATAAACTATAAGTTACCTTTGTAAATAATATAAATTACAAAAGTTATAAATATAAAAAAGTATGACAAGTAAAGAGTAAGAAATGCTCTTAGGAGCCAAATATTGAAGATAACCAAAATTTAAAAAAATATATATAATAAATAAAAGGAAGGTATTACGGAGTATACAAAGCGATATGAAAAGTAGGTAACTATGATATGTTTCTAAGCCATAGGTATTAGAGTGCTTACTGGTAGGACATAATATTATGGTTACATGATTATTTATTTATTATGATTACGTGGTAGTACTAGCAGATAAATTTTGTCTAATGCATCTTTTGTATGATGACAGACTTTCGGCATGATCGATATGAGCAAATTCATTACCTAAAGTGTGTAAACGATGTATTATTGAATTTTGTTCTGCATTACTGAGAGTGTTGTTGCAATAATAAGGTGTTTTGAGTCGAGTTGTTCTACTAGGTACATGATAATTTATTAACGATACCAATTCAGGGGAGTCAAACCAGTTATTGTTTATTTTAAATAAAAAAATAAGATCATTGAGTATTCTTCTATCTTTTAACGATAAGAGTCGCATTTTTTGTAATAGAGAATCATAGTTTATGTTATCCGCGGGAATTCCGAATTTGAAATTAATTGATCTGAGAAATTTGCGTTGGATTTTTTCAATGGAGTTTGCGTGGCTTTTGTAGAGAGGGTTCCATATGGGCGAATTATATTCCAAATGACTTCTAACCCGAATTGTATATAGTAATTTAATTTTTTTTTTTTAATAATAGCGACTATATAAAAATTTTTTACATACAAAATGCAATGTGAAATTAAGTACAAAATATTGTATTTCTTAGTCCTCCTCACTAGGGGGTCCTGTGCCGAGGCGGACTAAAGTTATTTAAATATAGTTCATTTGTCTTCTATGTCGTTTTTAGCGTCTTCGCTAGGGTTTTCTCATTGACCTCTTTAAGCCATATTTTTATTCTTGATTTGTATTCAATTGGATTTTTTATTAGTTTTATGTCTTGGGGGAGGATGTTATGGAGTTTTGTTGCAAAGTATGTATAGTTTCTTTGTCCAAATGTGGTTTTATAACTTGGAATATTTTTTATATCATTTTTATTCGATCTAGTGTTATGCATACACGGTCTAGTAGAGGATTCATTATTTTTGAAGAGCTTCAATAATATATTTTTGGAATATATTTGTTGTACATTTGGTACGTCAAAGTTATTGAAAATTTCAATTGAAGGCGTTCTAATTGGTACTTTCAATATGGTCTTTATGATTCCTTTTTGAATCGTATTCAGGCTGTGTAGGTACGTATTTGCAGCAGATCCCTATCCTATGATTCCATATTCAATTCGAGAATGACATAACGCATAGTAGACCTTTTTCATATCCTTTTTATTTAGCACGTTTCTTAGATTTTTGAAGAAATATATAAGGCTTGTGAGTTTTTCCGTAATACCTTTGATGTGTAGGTCCCATCTAAGATTTTCGTCAATTATTACTCCGAGATATTTTATGTTTTGTGTTTTTTCGATGACGGGGCAGTAACATTGTATATTATTTCCATGGCATTCATGTAATTTTAGTTCTAGTGATTTTATTTGTTGGCCCCTTGAGTTCATTGAAAATGTTATATATTTTGTTTTGCTTATATTAAGGGTAAGCGAGTTGATATTAAGCCAATTTTGAAGTGCACTAAGCCCTTTTTTAGCCTCATTAAATGTATCAGTCCAATTTTCTTCTTGAAATAATAAAACAGTATCATCAGCGAAACTGATTATGTTTCCTTTAATGGTACGGTTAGTTAAATCGTTGATGTAGATAATGAACAGAATCGGTCCCAGTACACTTCCTTGAGGAACGCCATAGTTTAAAGATAGAAGTTTGCTCTTTTGTTTGCCAATTTGTACTTGTTGTTCTCGCCCTGTTATATATGACTCCAATAAGTTAATTGTTGATTCGGCCATTCCTATTTTTTTTAGTTTAGTTAGTAATATTTTATGGTCTATTGTGTCAAAAGCTTTTTGAAGATCTATGAATAAAGCTAAACATTTTTTCCCATCATCTATGTTTTTTATGGCCATGCTTGTTAGATTTTCTATGGCATCATTGGTGCTCAGATTTTCTCTAAAACCATATTGGGATGGTGATAGTAATTTGTTTTGTTCAAGAAATTGAACAATTTGCTTCTTCATTACAGTTTCCAAGATTTTTGAAAAAGAGCTTAAGAGACTTATGGGTCGGTAGTTATATATATCCTTTTTGTTACCACTTTTATGTATGGGTATAACTGTAGCTTTTTTAAGGCATGAAGGGAATACATTTGTAGATATAGACAGATTGACCAAGTATGTCAATGGGAAGGTCAGTTCATTTTGTAGTTGTTTTATTTGAGATTATGTCATTTCCCGATGATTTATTAATATTAAGGGATACAATTGCATTTCTGATTTCAGTATTGGTTACATCAGTTAACTTTAATTTATCTATCAGGTTCATATTTTCCCTTTCTTCTGGTAAAATGCTAGTTATTGGTTGTCTGATTTTCTTTGCTAATTGTGACCCTATATTAGTAAAAAATTCGTTTACGTATTCGAGAATTTTGTCCGGATGCTTTGCGAAAGAGATTTGGGTATTTTCAATTGTTAAT
This sequence comes from Limnephilus rhombicus, assembly GCA_929108145.2. Lineage (NCBI taxonomy): Eukaryota > Metazoa > Arthropoda > Insecta > Trichoptera > Limnephilidae > Limnephilus > Limnephilus rhombicus. The sequence goes on along the minus strand of OV815271.1, from coordinate 671,775 downwards.
TCCTCCATGTTCTTGTAATGGGATGATTTTGCATTTGTAATTTCATTAATGATCTTCCATAATTTGCGCGGGTCATTGTTACATTCGTCTATTTTCTTCTTATAATAATTTTCTTTGACAGTTCGTATAACATTTTTGCAAATATTTCTGTACCTTTTGTAGTATAGTTGTATAAAAATATCACAAGGATTTAATTTAGATTTCCTATGTAATTCATCTCTTTTTCTAATGCAATTTATAACGCTTTGAGTTATCCATGGCTTAAGATGTTGGTTTTTATGCGAAATCTTTTTTCTATTGATTTGGTATTTGATACGATGGTGTATGTTATATATTCAGTGAATTTACTCCAGGCATTATTTGCATCAAGGTTTTCCAGTAGGCTTATCCAGTTTGTATTGAGTAACTGTTGTTTTACATCATTCCATTTGGTTTCTGTCTTTTGCACGATCATTGGGTAGGGCTGCGATCTTTGTATTTTCTTTTTTGTAATAGATAAAATTGTTGTATAGTGGTCGGTTATAGTAGAGGTGAATATGATAGATTTGGTTGATTTAATAGTCTTACTGAACATGTGATCGATGCAAGATTTGTTGTCATTAGTTACACGCGTAGGTTTATTTACCATACTTTGGAGTCCATGGGAGGCCAGTGTTTGTAGATAATCAGTTCTATTGGGATGACCATTTTCTAATATGTCAATATTTATATCTCCGATAAGGAAGACATTTTTTGTGTTTTTTAGAAGATTGAGTTCATTAGAAAGCGTTTCAAGAAACTGATTAATATTAGTTGTAGCTGGTGATCGGTACAGAGCTAATATCGTGGTTTCATCACCCACTTTGATCTTTAAACAGTTTGCATTTGGGAATTTTATTTCATTGACTTCAGTTTTAATGTCATCTTTAATGTACGCTATCACACCATCATTTTTTGTGTAATTCAAATTGGTTGCATATGACGTGTAATTATTAATTTGCAAGGGTGAATATTTATCCTTTATCCAGCATTCAGTGAGGATAATTATATCTAGATTTATTTTTAGATTCTTAATTAGTATTTGAAGTTCATCGAAATTTTTGTTGATACTTCGTATATTTTTATTTAATATATTAAAATTGTTTTTAAGAGTTGACAGTTCATCTGGTTTGTTTGTAGTTATTGTTTCATTATCATTTAAAGTTGTTAAAGCCTTTGGTTCAGAAGTAATTATTGTGGTATTCATTTTCACAATATAAATTATTAAGTGGATTTAGTAATGTTTTTTTTAATATAATTTGCTAAATTATTTTTACCATATCATCTAGGTGCTTTATGTAGATAATTTTATCATCTTGTTTTTTACGGATCATAATTTTGCCTTGTTTGTACCAAATGTATTGATAATCTTTTTCCCTGGCTACTTGTTTCGTTTTCCATAATATTTCTTTATGGTACGGGCTCAATTCTTCGCCGATGTAGATAGGAGATGTCGTCAAATCCTTTATTTCATCATTATTTATTTCTTTTTTCTTTTCAAGGAGGGAATCTCTTTTTCTTTTATCTGAAAAGATCGCAAGAAGTTTTGGAGGGGCTCCATTTCGTCTGTCTGAGACTCTCGTGACGTCAGTTATATCTGTGTGTAGAAGGTGGATTCCTGCTGCGGCAGCAACTTTTTTTACAATTTCCAAAGGTTGTTCGCGGTTTTGTTGTGGAATTCCTGCTATTTCCAAACTATTTGATTTTGTTAGGGTCTCCATATCAGACAGTCTGATTTCAAGCTTTTTTATTATAATATTTTTTTCCGTTTGGTCTTTTTTAATATTCTCAAAATCTGTTTGAATTACCCGATTTAGATTATTTGAGACCTCAATTTTTTTTAATATCTCATCGTATTGAGCACTGATAAAATCAATGCTTTTAGAAGTTTCGGAAGTTTGTAAATCAATTTTTGTAAATTTATCTTTTTTTAAGGGTTTCAAATTTTTTATCGATGTATTCAATAATTTTATCCATGTTTATTTTATCTTCGGAAATTATTGGGGTTTTGCTACGTGTAGTCATCACTATTTTAGTTAGTTCACAAATGCCCCTCACAAAGTATGCTTGAAAGAAAATTGTTTGTGGCAATCACTATTTATTTATTTTATTGCATAGACTGTGGCATAGACAAAGTCACTAAAATTGACAGTTGATGTTTTTATGACTTGGGATTTGCGTAAACATCACTCACACTATATCTTTAAACTAAAACTTTTTGATCTCACAAAGGTAGGGCGTTTAAACTTTAATTTAATCGATTTTTTTTGCCTCCAAACAACTGCTATTTATTTTTAGACTACTTTATATGAGATGCGGAAATTTTCGATCTTAGTACTATAGTTAACCATAGAAACATGTATGAATGTTTTTGAAATCTTTACATAGTCTTAGAATGAAGCCCAGCATTTTCATAGCTTTATTAGTAATGATATCAATGTGGTTGATAAATAGTAGTTTAGTGTCGAAGGTTATTCCGAGGTCCCTTATTACAGGTACTGACATTAAACTGTGATTATTAAGTGAATAACTGTATTTGATGGGGTTTTTTATTCTAAAGAAACTCATGATTTGACATTTCTTAATGTTAAGTGTAAGTTTGTTAATGGTACACCATTCTGCGAATTTTACAAAATTGGATTGAAGGGACAAGCAGTCGTATATATTTTTAATGATTTTGTAAATTTTCATGTCATCAGCAAATAATAATATGTTAACATCAGAGAATATGGAAGTGACATCGTTTATAAATAGTATAAACAATATTGGACCAAGGTGCGAACCCTGAGGCACACCACTAGTTGCTTCAAATTCGTAAGACAAGTGTTCTTTAATAGAGACAGTTAGTACACGTTTTGATAAATAATTCCTAATCCAGCATAATAATTTACCACTTATTCCTAGTTTAGACAATTTATTTATAAGAATTTTAATGCAAACCTTATCAAAGGCTTTACTAAAATCCGTATAAATTGAGTCAACTTGTTCTCTATTAGCAAGAGCACCTGAGATAAAATTTTCGTACAGTGTAAGGTTAGTTAAAGTAGATCGTCCAGAGATAAAACCATGTTGAAATGATGAGATATTAAATTTTATGCAAGAACATATTTTTTGAAGAATTAACTTTTCAAAAATTTTTGGTATCGACGATTGTATGCATATTGGTCTGTAATTTTCAACTAAAGACTTGTCTCCGCTTTTAAATATTGGAGTGAGAAAGCTATTTTTCCATATTTGCGGGAACTTGCCTGATAAAAGTGATTGATTAAATAGTAGGTACAGTGGGTAAGAGACACTAGCCCCACAATTTTTAAGAAATACGGGGGGAATTTTATCTGGCCCTGAGCATTGAAATGAAATGTGTTAAGAGGAATATAAAAGCTAGAAATATTTGGATTCTTATCTATAATATAAAAATGAATCGCTAAATTTGTTGGTAAGCGCAAATCTCGAGAGCGGCTGAACCGATTTCGCTAATTCTTTTTTTAGAATATTTCTTGAAGTTCGACGATGGTTCTTACGGAGAGAAAAATTAAGAAAATTGCGCAGAAAATTAGATAATAACAGAAAACATCGCACGTTTGACAGTTCGCGTGTTAGAGAATGACATTTTGCAAAACAATGAATGATTGTTCAATCAGGATTCTATTTTTGAAAAGTTGAAAAATTTATTTAAAGTAGGTACCTACTCCCCTAATATTTTGAATCGAATCAATTCAGATATTTTAAATAGGTACCTATGTTAGGTACCAAATTTAATATACATGAAAAAAGGAAATTTGAATAAAAATTGTAAAAGGTGGCAAGCGGGCTGTTTAAAAACTGAATGTACTGGGATTGAATATATGGAACGCGGGTGGAGGGTTGGCGGGACGAGGGAGCGGAAAAGGGAAGAGGGAAGGCGGAGAAGGTGATAGGGAAACGCAGGAGGGGGGGGGGAACTCGGGAGGGGGGTTCACGGGACGGGGAAGGGAGGGAGGAGTGGAGTGGGGAGAGGGAAGGTGGAGGTGCCGGAGTGGGAACGCGAGAGGGGAAGAGGACGCAGGAGAAGAAGGAGAGGCGGAATAGGAACGGGACGAATGGGAAAAGACACTCAGGGAGAAACAATTTCTTTATTAAATGGCATAGCAATGCATGCCGGGACCATATGGGACGCAGGAGGAGGGTTGGCGGGATGAGGGAGCTGGAAAGGGAAGAGGGAAGGCGGGGAAGGTGGATGAAGAACGCGGGAAGGGAAGGGGAGGTGTGTGGGGGGAGGGGAACTCGGGAGGGGGTTCGCGTTACGGGGGAAGGGAAGGGGAGTGGAGTGGAGAGAGGGAAGGTGGAGGTGACGGAGTGGGACCGCGAGAGGGGAAGAGGTCGCAGGAGAAGAAGGGGAGGCGCAAGGGAAACGGGACGAATGGGAAAGTACACTCAGGGAGAAAAAATTTCTTTATTAAATGGCAAAGCAACGCATGCCGGGACCAGCTAGTGTTTTATAAAATTTTAAACCGAGCGCCTCGCGCCTTTCATATTTTGGTCTGATTTGCACGAGGCAAGTAATTTGAATTAAATATTGAAGCCATGACGTGGTGTTTGCAATACGTAAGAAGCAACCAGCGAGATCTCCGTTCGCCGATGCTTCCATACACTTGTTAATACCTTTTTACCCGATGGATGAATATTGTGAATTCTATTTGGCCAGCAGCGGCCGGACGGGAGCGTTGTCAATATTATCGACAATCCTCAAACCATGGGAAATGCTAATAAAGTTTAATTTTTATAAAATCTTAATTGATTTTATTTATCGACAATCCTCAAACCATGGGAAATGCTAATAAAGTTAAATTTTTATAAAATATTAATTGATTTTAATTATTTACATTCCAAACAAAAATATCACGAAAGTGCATTATTAGTACATACATTAAATACATATATTAATAATAAGAAAATTGATTGTGAAATATAATATACATTAACAAAATGTAACTAATAAGTACGTACTTTTGTTGCCTTCTTCTTTAGCCAACGTTCCGGACAGCACTGCAGAGTCCATCATCAGGGCAGATCCGGCAGATGATATGCCGGATCTGCCCTGATGGACATTGCAACGATGTCCGAAACGTTGGCTAAAGAAAGAAGTGGCGCAACACGGCGTAACACCCCAAAAACAAATAACGAAAATACTTTTGGCCGTGAAAATCTAAAAACGTATTTGATACGAACTTTTACAAAACTAGGTATATGTACTTTTCCATACCTAAAATTTATGTAAAATTCATTTTACAAATATTTTTTTTGGAAACAATCAAATCAACAACAATCACAGTATTAGAAATGATAAAGGAACAACTCACAGCTACGAGTATGTAGGGATACATAATTTAAAGAAAGAGTGTGCTTTATACCACACGATTGAATGCCGACTTTTATATCACATCACCAGTAAAACACCACATTTCAATAAAAGTCATGTTATAAATTCTACTACAAATTTATAAATGCTCTCGGAAATCGAGTAAGGTATCCATGTAATAAGATTTCGCATCTCGAATTTTTACACTGTGTTTAGAACACAAGGCAGGTTTTAACTTAAGTTTGATTCTGCGTAAGAGTCCCAAAATAATACACACGGAACACTCAATTTCTCAGAATTTTGCAGCATTTGGCATGCACCTCAAATGTAAAGCTTCGCTCGGTACACGACAAATCTGCAACTTGTTATTTCATTTATAGTTATATTCTGAACACAAGACTGGTTTAAATTAAATCTGTATGGGGTGAATTAAAGTACACTCAGAACATTGTTTTTCTTTGATTCTGGCAGCACACACATAGTCTGCAACTAGAATTACTGCACTTCGAATAAGAGAATTTTTTTTTCGAAATATGTCAGTACATGAATCCAAAACAGAAATTTTGAATTCTGAATACAAAACTGATTTAAATTAAATCTGTATGTGGCAAATTAAAACTACATTCAAAACATGAAAATGGTTTTTCTTTGATTCTGTCGGCACATACATAGAGTCTGCAGCTAGAATTTTATAATTGCACTTCGAATAAGATAATGTCTTCCTTTGAAATGTGTCAGCAGATAAATCCACATTCCGGGAATTTCACATTCTGAACACAAAACTGGTTTTAAATTGAGCGTGAATCTACTAGCGAATCCCCAGCTTTAATTAGCATTACTCTTATTATATGCGTATGGTTTTCCTACAAAATACGAATTTTGAAGAATGGTTGGAAACAAAATTTTAAACTCCACTCGAAATATTAGAACGATTTTCTTCCAAATGCGTCCGTAGATTAATCCGCTACTGGAATTTTGGCAGATCATTCGAAACATGAAACTGGTTTTAACCTAAGAGTTGATCTGCGCGCGAGTCCTCAGCTTTAATTGATTCAAACATCACGAAAATGGTTTTCATCATATTTTTGTGCTTTGAACACATGGATGGTGTGATCCATCGAAATACATCAAACCATGAAATGAAATGGATAAATTTTTTACAAGATATTATTGTTATTTAAATTTTCGGAGGTGGTTTGGGGTACCGCCGCCCGGGAACCATTTATTGGTTTACCAACACCTCTGCCATCGCTACGTTTGGTGACTAAGCAACGATTCCCGGGTTCATGGGGTGAGGTTTGTCCGTATCTTGGCGGCGTATGGCGGAGTATATACCAACTGCGTGGCAGGCCGGATCGGGAGAGACTGATTGAGGAAGACCTGTAAACCTCTTCAGCAGGACTCTCGGAATATCGCCTTACCCACAGTGGGAGCAATTGATTCATACGTCCGTCACTCCTGGACACACTGACCCCAGATTCCTACCCACCCCTCACACCCTTTTCCTTCCTACTACATCCTCTCCTTTTTCCCCCAAATAGACCCTCCACACAGCATCCCCAAAGATGACATAGGCCCTAAGGGGAATTATTTTCCTCATTTTTCCATTTTCTATGTGTGGAGAGCTAGTGTAAAAAAAAAATTGTGTTGCCGGGCCGCCCCCCCCCCCCCAAAATTCATAATTTCGTAGGAAAATCGTATGAATGCAATACTAATCAAAGCTGGTGACTCGCAAACAGATTAACTCTTAATTTAAAACCATTTGTTGTGGATTCATCTGCTGACACATTTCTAAAGAAGTTTTTAGTTAGTTGAAGACTATGTATGTGCTGCCCGAATCAAAGAAAATCCATTTTAATGTTCTGAGTGAAGTTTTAAATCGCCGCATAGAGATTTAATTCAATCCAGTTTTGTATTCAGAATATAACGATAAATTAAAATAACATGTTGCAGATTTATCGTGTACCGAGTGAACCTTTTAATACATTTGAGTTGCATACCATTGGGGGACGCAGAATCAATCTTAAGCAAAAATATGTCTTGTTCTCTCAACTCAGTGTAAAAATTCGAGATGCGAAATCCTAATACATGGATACCATTCTCGATTTCCTGACCCTTGTTCACTCCTTCCTCTCCTCAAAACCACTCTCGACCAAGTATACCCTACGTCAATGGTCACACAGAACAAATTTTAGAAAGGGCCTAGAATGGTTTTGTAAATGTTTGGTTTTATCCGTTTGATAAAGTCCGCTATCGGATTGCGACCACACGCGTCATTTGCCAATTCTGTTCAGCGGTATTTTAATGGAAAACGCTCTGATTAACTGGCGTCATTGATCTCTTCGGCGACGGGAGACAACAAAACTCGTTCCAATTCGTTCACAATAGCTCGGCTGTGAAATGTTTTTCTAACGTTTGTTTTCTTCTTACTACGTGGTTCATTTCTTTGTTTCCTTCAATACACCCTCCGCACAGCAGCCCCGAAGGCAACCTTAGTTCCTTCTTTGAGGTGTTAATATAAATGTAATAAGATACACGCATTAAAGATAATACAAGTATTAATATTTTAGTCTGACCGTGCTTTTTGCTCATTTCATTGGTTATTTGAAAGGCACCTTGGGGAACCCACCAGCCATTAGTACCCAGTACCCAGTACCTAGTATCTAGCCACCGGCACCAGCCCTCTGCGTGTTTGCTCATTCTTCCGCCTTATTCCGTATCATTAAATTATAATACGCGCTACCGCAGACCCCTGAAAAATCACGAGATATTATGTTAGTAAATTTAGATAGTAAGAAATGCTTTCTTGAAAATGGAAAACGGGAAGACACTCGAAAAATCACGAAATCTGACTTTACTTGTCAAGTTTAATTGCCTTCGTACACGGAGAAACACTTACAGTTTGGCAATTAAGTGTAGAAAATAAATGATGGCGCTGCGATCGTTTTTTAGGTTTTAAATGACAACACCAAGATGGCTCATAAGACAATGAATATATGTTTAAAAAAAGACTTCGGTCAAAATGCATATTTCATAACGTATTTTTATTTTCAAAAATTTTGCACAAAAAACTATAATTTAATAGAAGTAAATAATAGAAGTAAAATTGTAATTTAATATAAGTAAAATAAAACAAAATAAATTTTAAGTGGGCGTTTATTTCGTTATAAGCTAATAATAATAATAATATTAATACGGAATTATAGGATATACAAACCAAACAAACAATTTACATACCACAAAAACTAATAATAAAAACAATTTAAAAAAACCCTACTCGTATTCGTCAGAACTTTGATTCAAACAATTTAAGGTCAGAAAATTAAGTGCATTCTACTTTTATCATGCAACATTAAAAAGTTATAAAGATAATATTCAAAATAAAGTTGCAAAGTTTATAAACAAAGCCGATGGAATAGAAAAATTTTCGTAAATATTCCCGGCTACCATCAAATCCAATGTCTTCTTTGAGTATGGTTAGTAAAGTTCTTAAAGTTGGGACTTCTTTATGCACTATGCAAAAAAAATATTTTTTGACGAATGGCACAAATATCAAAAAAAAGCAACTCTTTTGTAGGTTTTCCCGGTATTTCAAATTTTCCATCTGCTTTTTCCCCTTCCTTGACGATTCGCCTTACCGTTGATTGAGATTTACCTGTGTGTGAAAAACATCATAAAAATTATTATTATAGGAGGTATTTAAAAAAACACGGTTGATAATATTCATTAAAAAAGAAAGATAAAATTAAGAAAAAAGTTACTTTTCTATGAGTTTTAAGAAGTTGCATATTATTATTTTTAGTATCCGACCGAACTTTCGGTTTCGGTTTCGGCCAAAAAACGAGTTTCGGCTTAGTTTCGGTTTCGGTCGCAATCCAGCCGAAACTATGGCCGAAACCGAAACTGAATTCGGGAGGTTTCGTTCTGCGATCGGACATTGTCGGTGCACTGAACTGCGAGCCACGAAGTGTCATTTTGCTGCGTCCGCGCTCATAGTCACGTCAGGACTTGATTCACTTGTTTGTGTTCGCTCCGTGAACTTTGCGGTAGTTAAGTTTATTTGTTGTGAAATTGGAGGTGTTTATACTTAACATTATTTCGAAAGAGGTAAGTTTTTCGTTATTTGTTTTTGGAGTGTTATGCCGTGGTATCGCAAATGCGACACGTGGAGTGGACTGTATCAATATATTTAAAAAAATGTTATGCTTGTGAATACTTTGACACAACTATGGGGAATGGTTAACAGATGAATGGAGAAGGAAACTGAATTACCCCTTATGGTTAATTGTTCTGCTCAATATTATGGGTCTGAGGGAGCACTAAATCACTCACTGCACAAGCTTCCATAAACTGGTCGATGTTATATAAAACTGAGAGAATAATGTTGTTCGTTGCACAGTTTCTTTTAACAGACTGCCCGACATATTGATTTTATTGTTGTATGGTAGGTAATATTGTCAGTAGGGACAGGTAATTGTGGTAAAAAAAGGATGGGTAGAAAAATGGAACAAGGTATACAGATAGGTATACACAGTTGCGTCAACATGCAGTGTTGCTCTACCTCCTTTTTTAGCCAACGTTTCGGACAGCGTTGCAGTGTCCATCATCAGGACAGATCCGGTAGATGTAGATCCCAAAAACAAATAACGAAAATACTTTTGGCCGTGAAAATCTTAAAACGTATCTAATTACGAGTAAGTTTTATTTCGCTATTGAAATGATTTAGTTCATGATAGGCCCTGAGGAAAATAATTTCCCTCAGGGCCTATGTCGTCTTTGGAGATGATGTGTGAAGGGTTTTTTAGGGAAAGGAAGGAGAGGAGAGTTCTGGGAAGGAAAAAGGGTGAGTAGGAATCTGGGGTTCAGTGTGCCCTGGTCATCCACCTTCAAGACCTAGACAAACCTCATCCCATGAACCCGAGCACCCCTGCTAAATCACCTAACAGTGTAGCGAACCACTTGGGTGACCTGTGGCAGAGGTGTTGGTTATCCAATAAAGGTTCCCGGGGCGGCGGTACCCATTCCCGCCTCCGAAATTATTTTGTTCTTAAGATGAAAGAGTATTTTTTGTTTAGTGGACCTAAACATTGTTGTGATTCCTATAGTAGACATACAGGGGGAGCAGTGATAATTATTAGAAAAGACATAATATATGAAGTAATCTCCAACACACAGTACGAAAAGAATTGCTGGATACTAGCAATAAGGATAACTTCTGGATATAAGAAAGGGGTTTATGGAGTAATTTACCATTCTCCAAATGCAAGTACCAAAGACTTTCTGTCATTTATAGAGAACTGGTGCAACCTAAATCTCCAAGAAGAAGAAGATAATATCTTAACTGGTGACTTCAATATAAATTTCAAAAACTTTAAGGATACATATACTAAAAGACTAAAACGAATTATTCAAACTTTGGGAATGAAACAACTTGTTAAAAGTGAGACACGAATAACAGATAAATCCAGTACGTTAATTGACCTTGTCATATCAAATAGATTGGATTTGAACGTAAAAGTTCTTGATGAACCAAAAATAACCGATCATAACCTTATCCACATTACAGATAACATAAAAAGAAATAAGACGAAAACAAGAAAAATAATAAAAAAAAAAAAAAAAAACAAATAAAAAAGTAATTTTGTTTTCTACCTTTTATTTTATGTTATTTGTTAATCTTATATATAAAAATCTCATGTCACGGTGTTTGTGGACGCACTCCTCCGAAACGGCTTGACCGATTTTTATGACATTTTTTATGATTTTTTATGTATATTTGGTAGGTATGAGAATAGGTTAAAAATTATGTTTCGTACCGCTAGGTGATTAGGGTGTCCCTATCCTGATAAAATATTTCAATTTTTTTGACATTTTTTTTATTTGTATTTTTTCTTATTTGGCATCAAAAATACCTACAACCCCAAATTTTAACCCGCCTACCCCACCCTCCCATTTTTTTAATCGTGATTTTAGTATTTTTGTATGAACAAACTAACCGTCTTTCGTATTTCAAACAGAACGAAATTATTTATGTTGTTGAATGACAGATGGCGCTACGTTCGCCTCATCGAACTTTCATCCATCCATGCGCAAGACATTCACGAGAAGCGTCCCGTCATTTTGATATTTCATTCGGCATCATGTTCTCGCGTGGGCAAACCATCGAGCTTATTTATGTTGGCTAAAGACGGACTAAAAAAAATATCGTACACTCAATTGCTCTTCAAAATTCATATTGATTTTCCTACTTGGTGTTTTTTGTTTAATCGGCGGTCATCGTCTACTGCGCTCCATTCCTCTTTCTGTCATGGATTCCATCCCTTACAATACATTCGTTATTTTTTATTTAACAACTGTGGTGTCTTGTAGTGCGGGTAGTAATAATATCCGTTAATGTTACAATGTTTATTATTGAAGAGATTCTTATGGAGAGAGCGCACAACAGCCAGTACATCCCTTTTATACATCTATATACTCGCTGTCTCGCTCTCATGCCGTCACACTCACACACATACATCACACCCCCACACTTAAATCCTAATTACATATATTTTTTTACTCTCAAATTTATACAATGCAAGTATTTAAATATTTCAACCCAGTATATGTAATTATATTCTTGATCTTCAATCCGTGTAGCATGGGCGTTGACCTCGAGGGCGTAACCTCCCCTCCCATGGTGTAGGTGACCTGCAAAAATCAGAGGAATTAGGAAACTTGGTCATGTCCACATCCGAGAGTGGCCCAGGTCCAGCAAATCATCAGACCTGTCACTCTCCCCCCACCTAACCTTCCTCTCTGAAATCTGATCATGGTGGTGTTTCCAAATTTTTCCCGTAGACATAATTTTAACTAAATAAATCCTATTCCCCAATCTTTTAAAAATTTTCCCTAAAATCCATTTGTTATTATTACTTCTTAAATCCAACATCAAAGTACTTTTTAAATTTTCTTCCTCTATAATTCTTTTTCTGTTTATGCTGGCTCAATAACATCTTGTTTTTAACCGTGTTGTCAATCCCTTTAAAACCTTGACTCTCAACATTATCCATTATTGGAATAATCGTATTAAAAATTGATCTAATCTTCCTACTCAACATTAATTTACTAGGCTCAATGCCCGTAGACATTGAAGGCGTATTTCTAATATCAACTAAAAACGTTAAAAGTTTATCTTCAAAATCAGTAGGAAATTTATTATTTACCATAATTTTTTTCAAAAAATTCTTCACTGTTTTAACCCCATTTTCAGCTAAACCGTTAGAAGCAGGATGCTGTACAGCTGAAGTCAATGATTCTATATTGTAATTATGACAAAATTCCTTAAAAACTGTTGATGTGAAAGCTGTACCATTGTCACTTACAATTTATTTCGGGATTCCGAAAATAGAAAATATTATTTTCAAAACTTTTATTGTACAAAACGAATCTACTTTATTTACTATTTGACAGTCTATCCATTTTGTAGTTGCATCAACAATTATCTAAAAAATTATGATCTCCCAAAGGCCCCATGAAGTCAATATGCAATCTACTCCAGATTAAACCATTGATTGGCCAAGGTGCCAACTCAACTTTACGCGGAGTAGGTAAGCATTCCATGCATCGAACACACTCTTTCACAGTTGCTTCTATATCATTGTTTATTCCGAGCCAAAAAAATAATTTCGAGCAAGACTTTTCGATTTTACAATCCCTAAATGCGATTGATGTAAAAAATTCAATATAATTTCCCTTAATTCCCTTGGAACTACAAATTTATTATTATAAAATAAACATGAATTATAAGTCGATAATTTATTTCTAAAATACCAGAATTTCAATAAATCATCATTTAAAAACTTTTTATCCGGCCAACCATTAGCTACGAACTCGATAATGCTCGCTATATTTACATCATTAATCGAAAACTGCTTCATAGTTTCCGCATTTAATGTTGTTTCCGACTCGATTATATTTAAAAACTCCGATTCAATTTTTTTCACGTTTAAACTATTAATATAATTAAAAAAATAATCGCTACCATCAATATATAGTCTATGGATAACCGCTAAGGAACAACACCTAACTCTGACAGCTCCAATTTTGATTGCAAAATAAGTGACAATTAAGCAAAAAACACTACAAAAACACTAAAAAAAAACTAAAAACCAGTGATTCGTTAAATACAGTGAGTTTATTTGGTAGTGGCAGTGCTGAATATCTAGAAATCTCGTCTAAAAAAACGAAACAAGACATTAAAAACCACAGACAATTTAAACAATATACAAAAAAAGTGTCATTTCTGTCATAGACAATACAACAAAATTATTTAAAAAAAAAATTATATGGGGCATTTGTGAACAAACAAACAAATTCAATATTTAAAACTAATTAACCTCAAGGACCAAAAAAAAAAAAAAAATGCCCCCTAAAAATGATATGGATCAAAAATTTGAAAACTTCAAAGAACAACTACTACAAACAATGAGTGATAGAATCGACCTTCAACTAAGAAATTTTATAAAGACAGACATAAATAAATTGTTTTTGGATATTAAAAACGAAATACAAGACTTAGTTAAGAGCGTAGAATTCTGCACAAACAAAATTGATGATTTTGAGAAAGAAATTAAAAGAACAAATGATCACCAAAAAAAAAATGAAGCGAAAATCGAGGAATTGCAAAGAGAGGTAAAAAATCTCAAATTAACTGTAAACCACATCCAACAGAGCGCGCTTGAAAATTCTATCGAAATACAAGGAATCGAAGTACAGAAAAATGATAATGTACGAAAACCCATTGAACTACTGATGTCGGCCCTTGACTGCAGCGACCTATTAAAAAATAATTCTTTGGTAAACTACTATAACAATCCGGCCAAGCGGACTATTTCCATCCAATTCAATTCAAAAGAGACAAAGGATAAGGTAATTAAACAAAAAAAAATTAAAGGAATACTTACCCCTCAAGAAATGAAGTACTCGGAGTCAACACAGAAAATCTTCATCAATGAAAAACTAACGCCAGCAAATAAACAGCTCCTATGGTTAGCCAAATCAACAAAAGCATTCGGATACAAATATGTTTGGACGAAGGACGGACAAATCTTACTTAGAAAGGGCGACGACTCGCCTATAATACGCATAAAAGATGCAAACGACATACCATTGCATTAATCACATACTGGGACAAGAAAAAGGAAGAATTTTTATACTCTGTGAAAATGGATCTCACTGATGATTTTACGTTAATAGACACAAAGGTATGTGAAGATACTACAGAACTAAATAACTACATAAGTGAAGGAAACACTGACTTCAACATAATAAATTTAAATATCCGCAGTATTCATAAACATTTTGATGAATTTTGTATTTTCCTTAACTCTCTAGGATTTCAACCAAATGTTATTATACTTACGGAAACGCAAATGCGTGAACTAATCCCTTACTCCATCTCTGATTATAATACTTACTCACTTCCTTCTAAACATACTTCGCATGACGGTCTAACGATTTTCTATAGTGCACATAAAATAACTGATGTAATAATAAACATCCCAAAATTTAAGTTTTCAAATGCCATACATTTATCATTCAAGCTAAACAATAAAAAATACTCTATAATTGCTGTTTATCGCTCCCCTTCTTTAGATTCTAAATCTTTTATCACAGAATTAAAATATTTCATAAACGAAAATAATTGCAACCAATCAGATTTCTCATTTATCGTGGGGGATATAAATATTAACATAGAACATTCCATCCTGAGCCCAATTGCAAATGAATATCTAAATGTTATATACAGCGAAGGATATCTATCTTACATAAATAGCCCTACCAGATACGGTTCTTGTCTTGATCACATATTTCTTAAAACCAATAAAAATTGTATACCCAAATCAGCTGTCCTAAAAATTGATATAACCGATCATTTCCCAACTTTTTTCGGTCACAGTACCTTAAAGTATCATCATACAACTAAAGCCCAACAAGTGGGAAAAAATAAAATTAACTATCAAACCCTAAACAGTTTTTTAAAAAAAGAAACTTGGAACTCAGTTTTATCCAATGATGACCCAAATCAATCACTAAACACCTTCTATTCAATATTAAATGATAGTATCAAGAATAGTCTTGAACCAACACCAATACCTAGAAGCAAACATAAAAAAATTAAACCATGGATCACGCGTGGCTTGATAATTGCAAGCCAACACAGGAACAAACTGTACAAAATTTACAAAAATCATGAGAATTATTGTATGGCTAAAAACATTCCACCTAATGAAAATTTACGACAGCAATACATCATTTATAGAAATTTTTTCAATATTCTTATAAAAAAATGTAAACAAGAGTATTATACTAAACAATTACAAACAGCTGATAATGATTCTAAAAAAACCTGGCAAGTCATAAATGAAATAACTAATAGAAAACATAAAGTAAAAACAATCCCTGAAAAAATTGTTACAGATGATAAAATAGTCATAACGGATATAAGAAATATTGCAAATAAATTCAATGATTTTTTTACAAATGTTGCTTCAGATATAATAAATAACAATCCCTCATTTCAAAACCATATATATCAACACACTCAAATGGATGAACACTCTGAAAATAGTCCTAATTTAACCCAATTTAAACGTATTACCGAATCTGAAATAATAAAACACATTGACAATCTTAACACAAATACAGCCAATGGTCCAGATGAATTGAGCGCCATCGCTATCAAATCTATTAAACAATACATTTCGAAGCCCTTACAACACATTTTTAATTCCTGTTTTGAAAAAAACGTTTTCCCAGACGCATTTAAACTCTCCAATATTGTACCGATACATAAATCTGGATCAATCTCTAAACTTGACAATTACAGACCAATATCGCTAATATCCCAACTAGCGAAGATATTAGAAAAAATTATTAAAATACAAGTACTAGAGTTTCTAGAATCAAATGCACTTTTGTCCCCAAATCAATATGGTTTCAGAACAGGTCTTAGTACAGATGACGCTTTATTTAATCTAACAAAAAATATATACACCAATCTTGACTTAAATATGAAAAGCTTAACAATCTTTTTAGACCTAAAAAAAGCATTTGATACCGTTAATCATAATAAACTGATTAGAAAACTAAATAATATTGGGATTAAAAATAATTGTCTGTCACTATTAACAAATTATTTACTTGATCGCAGACAATGTACAAAAATTGGTGATAATATTAGTAAACCAGAATATGTGAGACATGGGGTTCCACAAGGAACAGTTATCGGTCCTTTATTGTTCCTAATTTATATCAATGACCTGTGTAATATCAGTATTCCGGGAAAACTATTCTCGTATGCTGATGATACTGCAATCACAGTCCATGGTAAATCATGGAAAGAAGTCTCTGAAAACGCAAATAAGTGCACATCCATTGTCAAAGAATGGCTAAACCAAAACCTCCTAACTCTGAACTGTGAAAAAACTATGTATATTCCATTCTATAATACCAAAAGGGCGGCACCCTTAACTCACCTAAATATAAGGTTTCACAAAAATTCTTGCAACCCTGTTTTGTGTTCTAACTGTATAGAAATGAATTCGGGGAACACAGTTAAATACTTAGGAATTATTATAGACAGCCAACTAAAATGGACAAATCACGTAGAAAACCTTGTAAATAAACTTAGGTATTTGACTTACATTTTTAAACGATTAAATAACATAGTTGATATTAAAAGAATGAAACTGGTATATCATGCATTGGTGCAACCATCAATATCTTATGGAATAATTGGATGGGGGGGTACTTATGATACCCATATTAAGCAACTAGAAATTACTCAAAAATTAATAATAAAAATTATGTTGCATAAAGATGTTACCTACCCCTCCTTGCAATTATTCCAAGAAGCTGAACTCTTAGATATAAGAAAAATCTACTGTATGCAATGTCTGAAATATATATTTTCACGAAATGTATATTTTACAAAAAACGAAAATCGCTCCAGCAGTAGAGTAAATAATGCATTTGAGGTTCCCCTATGCAAAACTAGGCTTGCGCAGAGACATGCTTTTTTCATTGCACCAAAAATCTATAATGCACTGTATCAGACTATAGAAATTAAATCTAAAAACATGTCCTCTTACAGCATATACAAAAAATTAATAAAGACTTGGGTAACTACAAATGACACACATACATACCTGCTATAACATCATACCTGTTATAACTTTACAAATCCTAATTTTTATTTAACCTTTTTTAGTTTTTCATATATATATATATTTTTTCTTCTTTTCTTAACTTTAGTTTTGTAAATACGGAATTATTTGTTCTATAAATATGTTAAACCATAATTATGTTTTAATTTACTAATTTAAAGTTTAATTTGCCATGTTGTAACTTAACTGCATTAAAAAAAACTTAAATATACCCACGAACTGGCGATGCCTATGTGGGATTTTTTTTTTTTGTTATCATACATATATGTATACTATTGTAATATCTTTTTTTTGTTAAATTGTAATATTGTTTATCTTTAAGCTACATATTTAATTTTATAGTTCCTTTTTTTTTACTTCTTATCAAAAGAAATGTTTTTTGTAATATTTTTACGTATGTAACAAAAAAAAAAATTTATTAATAAAAAAAAAAAAAAAAAAAAAAAAAAAATATCGTCGCTACAAACATCTAAATTATTATTATTATTAATCGGCATCCGTGATAAGAAATCCGCTTTGTTATCACCTGATTTAATATAATAATAATAATAATAATAATAATTTTATTTATTTGTACATTTAAGTTTACAAATTTCTAATTGATAATAATATTTCATATTCACTATATTTTTTCAAGTTTTATGTAGCTCCTACAATACATCTTGAACTTTGCAATTGGTGTGGACTTTAAAGTTTCTGGTAGTGTGTTATACAACTTCATTCCCTTGTACAGTAGACTGTTCTGCGTATTCGCTTTGTCCTTTTTTTGTAGCCTAATTCCCTTGCACGTCCTTGTGTTATATCTGTGAATGTCTTTATTGTATAAAATTTTATTTGAGAAGTATTTTGGTAACGTGTTGTTCTATATTTTGTGAATAAATACCATCGTGTTCAAGGTCAGCATCTGTTTCACGGTCAACCAATTTAGTTCCTTTAACATTTTAATAATTTTTGAAAATCTGTTTCGTCGAAGAATTATTCTCATTGCCCTGTTTTGGAGAATTTGTAACTTATTTTGTTCTCTTTCGTTACATAGGAAAAGTATACTTGAGCAGTAGTTGAAGTGTGGAGCAATAATTGAATTGTATATGGTGATTGCTGTTTTTCTAGAAATTTTTGGCCGAATTCTTCCAAAAAAAGATATTTCTTTTTGCAGATTACGCATGCATTGCCATCTGTTGATCAGTAGAGTAACTTAATTAATTTTATTACTGTATGTAGGTATTTACTGCCCTCTATTGAAAGGTAGCATAAATATACCATATGCAGGTAAACCATACAAGTTATTCAAAATCACAGTTATTTGACTTTATAAAATCAGTTTCTCTTATGAAAATGGTTCAGTACGTACATAATATTAGCCCCAGAATTACCGCAGCACAGTGATGCACTGCTACACCAGTTTTTAATGATCAAAATAAACTTTTTTGCGTATTTTTGTACTATTTTTACGGAGCAAAATTAAACTTGACGTCTGGCACTAACTTTTGTTGTTATGCTCTATACTGTACTCAAAAGTTTGTAATATTAAGGCATAACGCTGCAAACGATTAGCGGCCAACACGGGGATTTGCTTATCCGTGTTCAAAATGTGTACTAATGATTTATTGTTGCAAGCCAAAATAAATTTATTCCCGTATAAGTACTGAAAGAATTTCTTCAACCCAAAGATTATAGCACACGCTTCCTTATCTAAAATAGAGTACTTTAATTCTGTTTCTTACAATAAACGGCTAGCAAATGCGATAGGTCTTTCTAAACCATTATCATATACGTGACAAATTACCGCTGCTACAGCTCTGTCACTGGCGTCTGAAATAAGTTTAATCGGTAAATTTGGATCAAAATGCACTAAAATATTGTCTGACGTCAGCAGTTTCTTAACTCGTTCGAACGCAATCTTTCATTCCTCAGACCATACATATTTTATTCCCTTTTTTAACAAGTTGTATAATGGAGACCAAAAATATCTGATATATTATGTATAAAAGATATAGTAAGAAATAACCCCGAGTAAACTCTTAAGTTCCGAAACATTTTTCGGTACTGCCATTTGAGTAATCGCACAAATTTTATTTTCTAAGGGCATAACTCCTTTCTGCGAAATTCTAAACCCTAAATATTCTATCTCTGTTTCTAGAAAAGAACACTTATTTTCATTAATAGTTAAACCACAATCACTTTACTTGCTAAGTACTGATTCACAAATAGAAAATAATTCCTCTTTAGAATTTCCAAACAACAGAATATCATCTAGAAATACACGAACGTTTCGAAGTCTGCCGACTACCGCCGAAATGACTTGCATAAATATAGCCGGGCTCGTGCTCAAACCGAAAGACAAGACTTTATATGCGAACAAACCTATATGCGTACTTATCACACATAATTTCCTTGACTTCTCGTTCAACGAAATCTGTCCAAAGGCATTACGCAAATCTATTTTAGCAAAAAATTTTGCACCATTTAAAAATGAAATTAAATCTTCTATACGAGGCAATGGGTATTTCAACTTCGCCAACATTGGGTTTAATGTGGTTTTAAAATCGGTACAAATTCTAATTGAACCGTCTTTCTTTTTTACAACAACAATCGGACTAGCCATATCACTTATTTCTACCTTTTCAATTATATCTTCACGTAACATTTTATTTTATTCCTCCTCTACCTTACCACGCAAACTAAAAGGTAACGGTCTTGGATTTAAAAACTTTGGCCTGAACTCCGAAATAACATTGTTAGCTTCATAACCTATAAGCCTACCCGATTTTTCTGAAAACACATGAGCATATTTTTTCTTCAAACTATCACGAAAATTTAAGTGATTATCACAACTAATCTCACTGGTATTTACCGAATTTATTCCACTCAATCCGATACCGAAAACTGCTACGTGGGTTTTTCGCCAAGTGGCAAAGCCAAGTATACTCTTCGTAAAACAACTTTAGTGTTGTAGTGCTGGTCAGGAACCCACAGATTTTATCCCGTAGGAAGCGCCAATTCTGGACGGGTTATGGAACCCGTCAAGAATACCTGTGGTTCCCAAATATGCTCAGGGTGTGGATCTTAAACCACGATATGTGTCGCTCTCCAAGGGATGGTGTGCCAGGTACATAATTTAAAAGGCAGAGTTGTGAGAACAAGCTTATAATTATAAAAACAAATAGCAATCAGGGTTTTAAATATGTCATTTCACTTACCCCCATGAACCGACCTCTTTTATTATGAATACTATCGCTAGCTAGCTAATATACTGTCCATCTAGTAGCTGCAAGGCCCAGGCGGCATTTCCCCTTGCAGGATCTGGATAGCCCCTCACCGAAGCCGAGATCTGGAGACAGTTCCTCCGCCAAAGGGAAGTCGTCAAGCGGCCTTTCGCCGCGATCAAATTAGCAAGTCATCCCCATGCAGGATCTGGATAGCCCTCACCGAAGCCGAGATCTGGAGACAGTTCCGCCGCCAAAGGAAAGTCGTCAAGCGGCCTTTCGCCGCGAACAAATTAGCAAGTCATCCCGCCGCCAAAGGAAAATCATCAGGGGGCCTTTCGCTAGAAGGAATGGCATGTAGGGAGGCCGCCCTCGGTCCAGACGAGAGTCAATGTCGGCGTAAATTTACTATTCCGCCACAAAGATCGGCAAATAGCATCGCGGGCTAACGGAACCCCAATCATCCGTCAAAACGGGCTCTGACCCAAGTGTGATCGGACGTATTTCTCGTCGATTAAATCTTTCCCGGTTCTGGCACGCCTGGCCGCCATACAAGTTTACGTTGCGGAATCTCAACTAATCCCACCAAAGGAATGCAAACTCGCGATCACACAATACGTTCACGTAATCACTTTTACCGCCCGGCATTTCTCAAGTAAAAAGGAATTATTTTCCCGTTCAAATACTAAATTCTCACAAAAACTCCATTGACTGTCGCGTAGCTAGGTTCCGGGCCCCAACTCTCCGAAACCTACCCACACAAAAAAGTGACGTATTGCCGCGGAACTGCTCCAGAGGTCGCCCCGGGCCGTCGATAAAGTCAGAGCTGGCACTCTAATAATTAATAACAAGTTCCTACCTAATTACGATTTCGACGGGTAGAGTTGTTAGGATGCAGTACAAATAATAAAGATGTTAATAATTATATTTAAAGTAATACGGATTTGTACTGCATCATAACAAAACTTGTAAAAATCGTAGAATTACCGTTTTTAATTATTACGAACTGCGTTTCCACACTTTTATTTAAAAATAACACATTTAAATTAACTTTACCTACAATATTTAACCGCTTCCCGTTATACCCTTACAATTGAATATTGCATCTTTTCAATTCGTAGGAAACAAAATCTTTTAAATACACTTCGTAAGGAATTGCATTAATTTCTGCACCGGTGTCAACAATCGCCCGCAAAACAGTGTTACCAATCATCAGATCTACGAATATAGGTTCCGGCCCCGCGCCGACATGTAACATAAAAACCGAATTCAATCATTTATTTTTATTACCTACATTAATTTTACTGCTTTTACACAAGTTACTAGGATGACCCGTTTTATTGCATCGATTACAAAAAATATTCTTCCAGCAATCCTTTTGCAAATGATTCGTTTTTCCGCACAAAAAACATTTTTTTAATGTAACATTTACTGGCGTCTTACTACGCACTGCACTTTTAAATCTGATCGGACTATCCGACCTGGATTTGCGGACATAATTACAATCCTTATGCACAACATTTAAATTCGTATCAACTTTCTTAAAACTAACAACATGTTCCCATGAAGCTGCTAAATTTATACATTCAGGAAAAGAAGTA
The DNA here is from genome assembly GCA_929108145.2 of Limnephilus rhombicus. NCBI lineage: Eukaryota > Metazoa > Arthropoda > Insecta > Trichoptera > Limnephilidae > Limnephilus > Limnephilus rhombicus. The sequence continues at coordinate 649,403 of OV815271.1, read as the reverse complement.
TTGATCCCCTCAACGAACAACTTATGTTTCAATTTTTCATTGAAAATTCCAATAATGAATATGTCCTTTAAACAAGGTTCCAATCTCAGTTCAAAATTGCACGACAAACTAAGTCCTCTCAACCTAGCTGCGTAATCTTTAATAGATTCGTTAGCTAACTGTTTACACTTATAAAACAACTCACGCGACTCGAAAATATTTTGAATTGGTTTGCAATGTGAATCAAATAATTTACATAAATCATCAAAAGAACAAACAGAAACCTTTTTAGGAAAACATAAATCACATAATAAAGAGAAAGTTTCTTCGGTGCGGCTATTCAGCAAAAATGCTCTTTTGCGCTCTTGTTTGTCATCATGTAAAATGAGGGCCTGATCCAGTCGTTCCTTGAACAATGACCAGTCTCCCGTTCTGTAACAGAACGTCCCCAAATTCTTACAAACACCCTCCATTGGGAGAAGAAAATGCTCTTTTGCGCTCTTGTTTGTCATCATGTAAAATGAGGGCCTGATCCAGTCGTTCCTTGAACAATGACCAGTCTTCCGTTCTGGAACAGAACGTCCCCAAATTCTTACTAACACCCTCTATGGGGAGAAGAGCTGAAACAAAATCATCAAGACTACTTACCACAGCACTTCTAGAAGGCTACACTCCGAGGTCCACGTTCCACGTTCACGCCACTCAGAGCCGTGAATCAGCGTCCCCGTCTGGCTCCGTCTCCCAACACTGCGGATCCAATCCCTCTCCTCCGAGGTCTTCCTTCCCAGACTGCAGCGACAGAAACCAAGTCCCGGTTTCCGGCTAATCCACACGATGATGATCTGATCCTTGACCCGATCCTTGATCCTTGATACGATCCTGAGTACCCCGTATACACGGTGTACCTACCGACAAATTCTGCACGCGAATAACTGCGTGTGGCTGCTCCAGTTTCTTCTTAATCGTGCGATCTAAACGCTTAATAGCGCCAGACTTTCTGCGATCCGCAAATATTAGATTATCAATCTTCCGATCTTGTAATCCTCTGCGTAAATTCTTACGCAAATTTACGAACTACCGGCGTAAATAACGAACTACGGCTGCGCCAACTGTGATGTCCTGTAGTGCGGATAGTAATAATATCCGTTAATGTTACAATGTTTATTATTGAAGAGATTCTTACGGAGAGAGTGCACAACAGCCAGTACATCCCTTTTATACATCTCCATAATCGCTGTCTCGCTCTCATGCCGTCACACTCACACACATACATCACAACAACCAAAATATTCACTAGAAATAATTTATATGGCAGAAAAACGTTAGTCGGGTCAGCTAGTAATCAATATATATTATTAAAGAAAGTCCCCAAAAACGTGCCGAATGCAAAAACTCAGAAACGAGTGCCGGTACGATCAAGAGAGTTATATGGTATGGTAGATCTCTATCCCCCCTAGGGAATAAGGGTATTCGTTTTTACCTAAAGGGCTTGCTTTTGAAGATATAAGGGTTGAAAGTTCTAAGAAGACTCTAGAAATTTCAAGAAAAGCCTAGAAGATTCCGGAAGCTTCTAGAAAATTCGATAAAACTTTGGAATTTTCTGGAAGAAATGGAGGAGTATGTCAGCGAGTCTAGAAGGTTCCGGAAAGTTCAAGAAGTTTCGATAAAGCTGTAGAAAGATCTGAAAGGAGTGGAGGAGTGTGTCGGTGTGTCTAGAAGGTTTCGGAAAATTCTATAAGGTTCCATAAAGCTGTAGGAAGTCCTAGAAGGTTCGATAGGGCTGTACAAAGTTCTGGAAGGAGTGGCGGAGTATGTCGGTAACTCTAGGTAGTTCCGGAAAGTTCTAGAAGGTTCGATAAAGCTGTAGAAAGTTCTGGAAGGTGTGGCGGAGTATGTCGGTGAGTCTAGAAAGTTGTGATGGTTTACGAATGCTTTAGAAAATTGGAGAAGGAGAAAGTTCTAGAAACTTTCAGAAATAAAAGCGGTGAGTCTAGAAGATTCCGGAAGTTCTAGAAGGTTCGATAAAGCTGCACAAAGTTCTGAAAGGAGTGTCGGAACATGTTGGTGGGTCTAGAAGGTTCTGGAAAGTTCTAGAAGTTTAGATAAAGCTGTAGAAAGTTCTAGAAGGTTCCATAAGGCTATAGAAAGTTCTGAATGGAGTGGAGGGGTGTGTCCGTATGTCTAGAAGGTTCCGAAAAATTCTAGAAGATTCCACAAAGCTGTAAGAAGTTGTAGAACATTCGATAAAGTCGTGCAAAGTTCTGGAAGGAGTGGCGGAGTAAGTCGGTGAGTCTAGAAGGATCTGATGGTTGACAAATGTTTAGAAAATTGTGGATGGAGAAAGTTCTAGAACAAAAATAAATGAGGATGTGTCTAGAAGATTCCGAAAGTTCTAGAAGGTTCGATAGAGCTATACAAAGTTCTGAAAGGAGTGAAGGGTATCGGTATGTCTAGAAGGTTCCAGATAATTCAGGAAGCTTCCATAAAGCTGTGGAAGTAGTGGCGGAGTATGTCGGTGAGTCTAGATGGTTCCGGAAAGATCTAGAAGGTTTGATAAAGCTGTAGAAAGTTCTAGAAGGTTCCATAAGGCTGTAGAATGTTCTGAAAGGAGTGGAGGAGTGTGTCGGTGTGTGTAGAAGGTTTCGGAAAATTCTAGAAGATTTTTTACTTAGCTGTGGGAAGTTCTAGAAGTTTCGATAAAGTGTGCAAAGTTCTGGAAGGAGTGGCGGAGTAAGTCGGGGAGTCTTGAAGGTTCTAGAAAGTTCTAGAAGGTTCGATAAAGCTGTACAAAGTTCTGAAAGGAATGGTGGAATATGTCGATGGGTTTAGAAATTTCCGGAATGTTCTAGAAGGTTTTATAAAACTGTATAAAGTTCTAGAAGGTTATGTAAAGCTGTAGTAAGTTTTGATAGGAGTGGAGGAGTGTGTCGGTGTGTCTAGAAGGTCCCGAAAAATTTTAGAAGGTTCCATAAAGCTGTAGGAAGTCGTAGAAGGTTCGATAGGGCTATACAAAGTTCTGAAAGGGATGGCGGAGTATTTCGGTGACTTTTGAAGGTTCCGAAAGATCTAGAAGGTTCGATAAAGCTATAGAAAATTCTGGAAGGAGTGGTGGAGTATATCGGTGAGTCTAGAAGGTTCCGAAAAGTTCTACAAGGTTCGATAAAGATTCGAAGTAGAAAGTTCTAGAAGGTGTGGCGGAGTATGTCAATGAGTCTAGAAGGTTCCGGAAAATTCCAGAGGATTGGATAAAGTTTCATAAGGTTCGATTAAGCTGCCAAAAGTTCTGAAAGGTGTGGCGGAATACGTCGGTGGGTCTAAAGGGTTCCGAAAAGTTCTAAAAGGTTCGATAAAGCTGTAGAAACTTCTGGAAAGAGTTTCGGAACACGTCAGTAAGTTTAGAAGGTTCTGTAAAGTTCTACAAGGTTCTGTAAAGCTGTACAATGTTCTGGGAGGAGTGGCGTGAGTCTAGAAGTTTCCGAAAAGTTCTACAAGGTTCGATAAAGCTGTAAAAAATTCTATAAGGAGTGGAAAAGTATGTCAGTGAGTCTAGAAGGTTCCGAAAAGTTCTAGAAATTTTGATAAAGCTGAGTCCACAAAGTTCCCGAGTTCTAGACGGTTTAATAAAGCTGTAGAAAGTTCTGGAAGGCATGAAGGAATATGTCGGTAGGTCTAGAAGGTTCTAGAAAGTTCTATAAGGTTCGATAAAGATAAATAAAGTTCTGAAAGAAGTTACGGAATACGTCAGTGAGTTTAGAAAGTTCCGGAAAGTTCTACAAGGTTCAGTAAAGCTGTACAAAGTTCTGGGAGGAGTGGCGAAGTATGTCGGTGAGTCTAGAAGGTTCCGAAAAGTTCTAGAAATTTTGATAAAGCTGTAGAAAGTTCGGGAAGGATGGCGAAGTACGTCGGTGAGTCTACAAAGTTCCTGAGTTCTAGACGGTTCGATAAAGCTGTAGAAAGTTCTGGAAGGAGTGGCGGAGTACGTCGGTGAGTCTAGAGGGTTCCGAAAAGTTCTAGAAGGTTCAATAAAGCTCTAGAAAGTTCTGGAAGGTGCGATGGAGTATGTCGGTGAGTCTAGAAGGTTCTAGATAGTTCTGAAGGTTCCCTAATGCTCTAGAATGTCATGGAAGCAGAAAGTTCAGGAAGCTTTCAGAAATGAGTGGCGGAGAGTGTCAGTGAGTTGAGAAGGTTCTGGAAAATTCTAGAAGTTTGGATAATTATATTATTAAAAAAACAATTTGCATGCCGCTAAAACTCAAAGGCGAGTCCCGGTACGATAACGGGAGTTATATTGTGTGGTAGCCCTCTATCCTCCATACATTATAACATTTAAATTTCAAATAAAAAGCTGGATACTAAATATAGGGAGATCAGAAATAGAAAATATACTGATATCAAATACAGACTAAAACCAAATCTAGTAATCTGAATTATTAAAAAAAAAACACTATCTTATTTACTTTATAATTATTTAAAAAAAATACTACGTGATATATGTTATGTCTAATTCATATCAATTTCTTATAATTAAATTATAATATGTAAATGAAATCCTCAGCACGGGAGACCCCAGTGAGGATATCATTAACTCTACTGTTACTTTACGCACCAGATTTAAATGTCCGGGTTTAATTTTCCCCACAGGAAAAACTAAACCCTTTCACACACTTCCCAAATGATCATCTGGTCAATCCACGTTATGCAATTGCACTATATAAGTATTATAATTACAAAACAATACAAGAACAACATGTCAACCTACCAGAGACCAGATGGGAAAATAATTCACCGACTCCAGATATTTTCATATCAGAGGGTTCGGCTCTGTGGATTTCCTAATTGAACCTATAAATCCTACTGATCCCTCAATATAAATATTTTAAAAATCTTTTGTAATCCTACATGTATTTAAAATTACCGATTTTTGCATTTTTATATATAAATACTTTGACAAATCTAATACGCCTATAAGAAATGAAGACAATAAAGCATTATTATTATTATTATTATGAAGAAAGTTCCCGTTCTTACCTGAATGGCGTGCTTTTAAAGATATAAGGGCTGGAAGTTTCGTCCCGTTGAAATTTCTAGAACAGTTCAAAAAATTCCAGAGTATTCTTGAGCATTCCACCACATTCCCGAACATCTCGGAACATTCTGGAATGTTCGGGAATAGGATGGAACGTTCAGGAACATACCGGAACAGCCCAGATCATTGCGGAATATTCCAGAATACTCCTGAATGTTATGGAATGATCAAGAACATTATTCTATAACATTTGAAGTTTTATTGTATGGGGCTACCTATATGGGATTTATAAAGCAAGATCCGTCGTGGATTCGAACGTCAATTCAATCTCACATCAACTCCATGAGCGATGCCGGACACCCCAGTCAGAGAGCATTCCACAACGTTCCAGAACATCCCAGAATCTTCTGGAAAATTGTGGAATGTTCAAGAACAGGAAATCGGGAACATCAATGTGAAACATTCCAAAACACTGTCGAATGTTTTCCTGAGCGAAGCCGGGTAACCCAGCTAGTGTTATAAATATTATTTAGTTTCAAAAAGCATAAATAATTTATTTGAAATAAGGAGTGATAATTATGTTATGTTTATTTTTAGTTCAAATATCAGAGACTGAATGATTAATTTGTGATTTAAAAATAAAGGCTGATTGATTAGGATTGATAAATTTTTTTTCACGAAAGCATGACCTTATATGGAAGTTTCGGTTTCGGTTTCGGCCGTAAAAACTAGTTTCGGTCGGACACAATTTTTTTTTAAAATTGAGTTATTCCCTTTTTCTTGTGGCTTCACATGTACTGTCAAATGAGAGTGTCAAATTCGGATTTTTAAACATAATTTTATTAGTATTACAAAATCGGCATAAATTTTGTAATACAAATAAAATTTATTAAACCAACTATACTACGTACCAGTAATTTCTGCAGTTCGTTTGTAAACATCTTCTAAATTAGACAGAAGCTTCTTCGCGTGATATTCGGCTAGGCAGCGTTGGAAAACGCAGTGTAACTATAACCCCTCTTGCATCACTACGTATTGGTTTGATCATTTTAATTAAATTCAAACAATGCACAGGCAAACAATGAATAAAAATATTATTAAATGAGCGATCTTCTACTCAGATTTTAGACAATTAATCGACCATAACATGACAGCCATAGGAAACGTCATAGCAAATCGAGTAATTCGGTGCTGCCATAGTAATGAAAACATTTAGTTCCAATTTATTTAATTTCTTGACTTAATTGCCAAACTAAACAAGCGACTCGACTTTGATGCGCGTAGCACACGCACCGCTCGTGAGTAACCGCCATACTATTTTGCTAGTGTTCATACACGATGCTACGCGCCTTTTACGGGTTTCACGTCAGTTACAAGCTACCAGCACCGTTGGTGTTGGTAGCATGACTGCACCTAGCGCGCTACGCTAGGTGCAGTCATGTCTACTACTATCCGTTTGATGTTTGAAATGGCGATCGATCTTGAATGGAATGTTAAATTTGTTTTGTTGTTTAGTTCCTTAAATGGAAAAAAATGCGTGTTTATGTTACTACACGTTATCAGAATACGTAAGAAAGAATTTAGGGTAAATATTTCCCTATCGTGTCCACGCTCAAAACACACTTTAAAAAATTAAAACAAATTGTACTAGGTAGATACAGGTAGATAATGGTTAGTAATAAGTAATTCAGTAACCGGAATTGAAAATATTGCGTTTTGTCTCAGTGTTGTTTAGTGAGCGGTTGAGAGTAGACGTGCGTTATATTTTTGTTTCAATTTTTTTCCTTGTGTTAAAAATGTGGAACAATCAACAAGAGTTGCAATTTATAGAATATTTTCAATCTGAACCGGTGTTATGGGATGCAAAACATCGGAATTATAAAGACAAAAGTTTGAACCACGATGCGTGGAACAGACTTGGAGAAATAATAGAGATGCAAGTACCTGAACTCAAAAAGAAAAAAGATTCCCTTTTTGCTAGTTACCGGAAATATAGAAAAATGGTGAATGATTCCTCCAAATCGGGTGCTGGTAAAAATGAAATTTATAAACCTATATGGTTTGCATATGACGCTCTGGATTCGTTTTTAAATCAAGGGCTAACTATAAAAAAATACCAACCCCGTTCTGTTTCGATGAGTTTGCGTTATCCACCATCGTCTGGCTTTTCTATTTTTTTAAACTTTATTTTTAGTTACAACGTTCACAAAATTATAATATGCCATGGCGCACAGAGCCAAACCTGCTGCATTTTGAATATCATCTGTAATGTCGTCCATACCGGATGGGAAACAGATCACGAGTCACGAGTGAGAAAAATGAGAGTGTGGATAACTACTTGTTCTCGCGAGAAGTCTCGAAGAGAAGTTCTCGCCGAGACTTCTCGCCGAGACTTCTCGCCGTGAGTCTGGAATCAACATTAAAATGTGTTTTGAGCGTGGATTCGATAGGGAAATATTTACCGAATTTAGTAGAGAAGGCAAGGATTGATGTTGGAAAAGTGTATTTTTCTTATGAATTCTAGGAGTTAAGAAGTGCACCAAATTTAAATAAGAATCTTTTGAAATTCTGTAGAATTCTGTTGTGATCATCTCATGCAATTCCCTGGCGGCAACGAACGCCCCTCAGTTAATATTTCTTTTGATATATGGGTGAACGCAAAATCTTTTATTAGATCGTTTTTAATTCTTATAATAAATAAACGAGAACATTGTCTTCGTCGCTAGTAACTTGACATCGTATATCAGGGATGGCGAACCTTTACTTATCAACGTGCCATTTTTCTAAAGAAATGTTTAATGAGGTCACATACGTGCCATCAAATAATTTTGAGTTTGTGATTATTGGGAAAATAATGAAAATAAATTTTTAGTATCAATTAAAAACTCTTTATTTACTACTACTAAATAGGAACATTTAGCATTATACGCGTAATTTAAATTAAAGTAAAATTAGAATGACTTCTGTTGTTGCTTGTTAGATGACAAATAAAATATGTTATCAGGGTTGTAAGATGTTATTCTGAGCAGAATGCATGCTGAACTGGACTCATCTGGAAACAGTAAATAACCGACTATTTAATGTTATTCATCTCTGAAAATAATGACTGAAGGATTGTAGGTACGAAAACGAGTGAGCGCCGCGCTTCCCTCCGCCACCGCACCCGAACATTCTATAGCGTAGGGATCACTCGGATTCGCTCGTTCACCTACTATACACTACTTTTTTTCGTAGTGCATAATACATTTTGTGATCACTGATCAGTGACGTGCCCAAAATATTGTTTCGCGTGCCATTAATGGCACGCGTGTCATTGGTTCGCCATCCCTGTCGTATATCATAAAAATGGTCAGGTTCAGGATATTTCGGGTAGCGACGTGTACGGAAACCAGCATTTAGATGCATATATTTTGCACTATTCCAATCAATAGCCACATACGGTATCGTGGGATGGGGAGGCTGTGCAGCTTCAATTATATATCCCATGATCTTAATTCAAAAGCTGCTACTAAGGATTATATTAAAATGTCACCCATCTCACCCATCAGAGCCACTTTTTAAAAAATTCGCAATCCTAGACATTAGACAATTATACGTTAAGACAATTCTCATACACTTAAGGACAAATGATTTAACACTCAAAACTCAACAAAATATTTACACCCGCTATTCATCACACCAAAAATGCAAAATTCCTCCAACAAAAACAGCTTTCGCCCAACGACAGTTCTCTTACATCGCGCCTAAAATGTTCAACTTACTAAGTATTGATATTAAGACATCGAATATGCCATTAATATACAGAACTGGTTATTTACTCAGGGAAGGAAATATTATAAAGAATGCCTTACATCTTAAAAACTGTTCTTATTTTTTCATATTTATCGAGTAAAAATCTTATCTCTAAATTAATTTTCAACCAAAACTTTATATTACGCTGATGCTTTTTTTTTCATATTTTTGACATTGTTCGTCCATTTCATATGCTGCTTAGGAATACTTGCTTTTGTTTTTTGGGGTCTAAGACTATCATTGTTCATCTGTATAGATGATTTACATATTTATTCTTATTTTTTATTTCTATTATCCTTAAAATATTATTATTTTGTTACTTTTATTTTTATTACTTATTCTATTTTATTTTCATTTATACAAGATTCACCTAGTTTAACTCCTTTCCTGTATGTGATCATGTACCTAATACTAGTATAATATATATGCTATATGTTTGTACTTTCATCTACATATATATGGATGATTATTAATATTATATACTTAATATCTTATGAATCTCGACTACCATAATACGGGCATTTGCCTAGCTTGGTTGTCGAAATACCATGTAAAACAATCCTGTAATAAACAAAATGAATAAAGAAAATGAAAAAAAAAAAAAAAAAAAAATGTACCGGACAGTTATACCTACTTCCCGGTGTTATTTTATAGCATAGTAGCTGGTACCTGGCATGCGTTGCTATGCCATTTAATAAAAAATTGTTTCTCCCTGCGTGTCATTTCCCATTCGTCCCGTTCCCTTCCGCCTCACCTTCCTCTCGCGTCTCCTTACCCTCTCGCGTTTCAACTCCGCCTTCTCCACCTTCCCTCTCCCCACTACACTCCTCCCCTTTCCCAATCCCGCGAACCCCCCTCCCGAGTTCCCCTCCCCCCTCACTCCTCCCGCATTCCATACATTCAGTCTCGGTACATTCAGTTTTCAAACAGCTCGCGTACCACCTATTGCATTTTTTATACAAATTTCATAATGCCAGAGTTCACCAGTAGTTTTATACAAACCTTGCCTGATAATAACGATGACAAAAAAGAATTATCCAATTTGGTGCCGTTCGGAAATTATGCGCGTACATACATTTCAGCGATTCATTTTTATTTATACATATAGAAGATAGATTGTTGATTTTCTTTCAGAGGGGTGCAGACAAACGTTCACCGTTTGTCGCATTTTCGACTATTGACGTTGAGTATGTAAGAAAGAGGGGCAGCATTATATATTCAATTTGGTAGGCGGGTATGGGTACCGCCGGCCCGGGAACCATTTATTGGATAACCAACACCTTTGCCATAGGTCACCCCAAGTGGTTCGCTACAATTGCTGACTTAGCAGTGGTGCCCGGGTTCATGAGGTGAGGTTTGTCCAGGTCTTGGCAGCGGATGCATCTGCCCACTTGCTGCGTGGCGGGCCGGATTTAGAGTGACTGATTGAGGGAGGCCTTTTGACCTTTCCAACCGGACTTTCTCGACCCATAACCTCGCACCGCAGTTGGAGGGATGGTTTCATATGTCCGTCATTCCTGGACACACTGACCCCCCAGATTCCTACCCACCCTTCATACCCTTTTCCTTCTAAAAACTTTCTATCCTTCCCTTCTTAAAAAGACCCTCCACACAGCATCCCCAGCAGATTTAATTTGTAAAACATTCGAATATTGCTTTCCTCATTTTCTAAAAACTTAGTTTTGGAGATGTCTGACTAATTAACTGGACGATCGATAATAAGTTATTTTGTTTGAACCATCGAGATTTTAAACTAGTTGGTCAATGTAATATTATAAAAAATGCTTATCCAAAAATTTCTTCATAAACCATTTTGCTATTGCCTTGTCAATAATGTTTTACTTAAATTTGGCAGTTTCAAAAAAATGTCAGGTCGTTTATAATTCCAAATTCAGATTTATTACCTTCCTTTGAAAACAACGCAATCCCATTGACATATCAATTACCGCAATTGGCATCGCGCCAATAACTTGACGTTTCAGCACAATTACGTCAATAACTGCAATAACCCCGCTTTCAGGTCTCACTTAATAACTGGCCGGACGAAAACTACACCACTGTGTTTTTCTATATTTTTTAATCCCGCTATTAATCTTGGTTTTCTGGCTGTACGGATTAGGGCCTTCGCTCATGGAGAAACCGAAAACTGGTTGGCAACTCAATTTTGCGATTTCAATAATTATATCAGCTAAAATATAATTTATTAACAATTATCAACCGTAACATGTAATAATAATTTATCAACCTCCTGAACAATCGAATTCAACCTCCTGAACAATGAAAAATCGATATTTTCCTGCTCTGACATATCGCAAATGAATCGAAAACTTGACTGGTCGTGGCAAATTGTCAACCTGGCAACTGAAACGCGACTAGCAGTGCTGGTCTTGTTTGACAACGGCGTCGCCCTTGACAATTGTTCTTTAAGGCGCCGCAACTGGGCTCAAAAAGAAGAAGATGGAGAGATATAAAATTACGAATGTTAGAGGAGCGCGCTAGTATTTAAAGCGACAAAATCGATGCGAAAATTGTGAAAATGTTTAATAAAACACGACCCGTTTAAAATAGAGCAAAAAAGCTTAAGCTTTGTCTTAAAAAGCATTTAAAGAAACACCGTGAATTTTTCCATACATATAACTTGTAAAATATCTGAAACAAACGTCAGATAAGTTTTAAGATTTTCACGGCCAAAAGCATTTTCGTTATTTGTTTTTGGGGTGTTATGCCGTGTTGCGCTACCTCCTTCTTTAGCCAACGTTTCGGACATCGTTGCAGTGTCCATCATCAGGGCAGATCCGGCAGATCCGATAGATGTGACATCTACCGGATCTGCCGGATCTGCCCTGATGATGGACACTGCAACGATGTCCGAAACGTTGGCTAAAGAAGGAGGTAGTGAAACAAACGTGTTTATAATAATTTTTGGAGGATACTTTGCGATTTTTTTCTATCGCGGGAATTTTATATATTTTGTGTTTCTGTGCGGGGAATGTCTAGATATTATCTTCAAGAATAACATATATTTTTTAAGTGTTTTAAAACTTAACCAGCCATACTAAAAAACCCAGTGAAAATTTTATTCAATTGACAAACGGCCGCGGATGTGAAAACATTACTAATTAAAAAATTGTTCATGAAAAAAAATACACTTGGTTTACACGGCCTGAGAGGGTAGTTTATCTCTGTTTTATTAATGATGTCGAACGAAATTTGAAAGTATTTTGAATGTTCTATATATTTCTTATTTTTCAAGGTATCTTAAAAACAAATACCGTTTATGAAAACTGGATAAAATTACCTTTTAGATTTGTATATTTAAAATACACTTTAGTTTTCAAAAACTGCCATATTTTAAGATCCAAACCCGGAAAAAAATTTCTTATCCAAACATTTTTGACCAAAATGTAGAGAAATTAAAAAAAAATCAAAATTTCAAAAACACAGTTCTTTTATGTAATAAATTTGGAAGGAAACTATCACCTCACTTTTTTCTCGTGCATACAATAAAAAAATAATAAAAAATAGCAAATTTTTTTAAAATTTAAAATAAAACAATAACTATGTAAACACCACTTTTATTTTTATACTTTATGCCGACCGGGTTTCGCTACAACCGTAGCTTCATCAGGGCAGTATAATACTCTACTAACATTAGGTTACCTTTGTGTTATAATATATATTTTACCAAAAATGGGCTGGGCTGGACTCGTCAAGTGGAGGAGGAAGAGGGAGGCATAGATGGAGAATTGGGAAGGGAACGGACGTGTTCTTTATCAATAGGGAACAATCTTAGTATGGGACTTTTATTTAAATTAAGTTGGTTATTTACTACCTTACTATTAGTGTTTATGGCTTTCCTAAGTTCAAGTGCCTCTAAATTATCCAACCTTATACCGATGTCGTTTTTATGAATAAGTTTGGCGCCAGCGTTTTTGTCAAATTTATGATCGTTTTCAATCAAGTGGTTTGCAAATTCTGAAAATCCAGAGCTGTGTAAACATCGAAGATGTTCTTTGACACGGGTGTTTATGTTGCGCGCTGTTTTACCAATATAAAAAAATGCGCAATCGCTGCATTGAAGTGAGTAAATTCCCGAGTGTGATAGACTGTCTTCCTTATCCTTACCGTTATCATTAAAAGTTTGCCTATATTATTATTAGTGTAAAATGCTGGTTTGATTTCTGATGGGAGATTTTTAACACTTTTTTGAGAGAAATTATTGATGTACAGGATTCTACGCCATTGATGAGGTTGATTATTATTACTTGGTATATTATTATTATGAGGTGGACTATTGTATAAAAATTTACTAGTGGATAATTTTTTTTTATTTAGAATGTTGTCGACTATATTTGGGTTGTAACCGTTATTTATTGCGATTTGTTTGATCGTAGATAGTTCTATTGCAAAGTTGGTATTTGATAAAGGGACTGTAACTAATCTATGTGTCATGGAATGAAACGCTGAATGTTTATGGGAGTTGGGATGGTTAGAGGAATTGTGAATCGTTATGTCAGTGAACGTGGGTTTGCGGTAGATTTTAAATTCGATTTTATTATTTATTATTGATAACGTAAGATCTAGAAAGTTTAAGGTAGAATTGGTTCCTATTTCTATGGTGAATTTAATTTGTTTATGGAAGGAGTTTATTAGCAACAGGGAGGAGTTGAGTTGTCTCTTGGTTCCCAACCAAACACAGAATACATCGTCAACATTAGATTACCATTAATCAACAGAAATTATTACCAGATAAATCCTTAGAGAAATTATTTGGTTAGAAATTATTACCAAATAATTTCTCTAAGGATTTATCTCACCTGTTTAATATATGTCTTAACCAAAACTATTTCCAATACAATTAATGTTTTTATCAACAAAAAGAAGGCTTGGCCATGGGGGCACCGACATCACCCCTCATCGCTGATATATTCATGGACAATTTAGAAAATAATATTTTTAATAGTAAATCACCATTATTACAAAACTTTTTGTTATGGAAGAGATATGTTGACGATGTATTCTGTGTTTGGTTGGGAACCAAGAGACAACTCAACTCCTTCCTGTTGCTAATAAACTCCTTCCATAAACAAATTAAATTCACCATAGAAATAGGAACCAATTCTACCCTAAACTTTCTAAATCTTACGTTATCAATAATAAATAATAAAATCGAATTTAAAATCTACCGCAAACCCACGTTCACTGAAATAACGATTCACAATTCCTCTAACCATCCCAACTCCCATAAACATTCAGCGTTTCATTCCATGACACATAGATTAGTTACAGTCCCTTTATCAAATACCAACTTTGCAATAGAACTATCTACGATCAAACAAATCGCAATAAATAACGGTTACAACCCAAATATAGTCGACAACATTCTAAATAAAAAAAATTATCCACTAGTAAATTTTTATACAATAGTCCACCTCATAATAATAATATACCAAGTAATAATAATCAACCTCATCAATGGCGTAGAATCCTGTACATCAATAATTTCTCTCAAAAAAGTGTTAAAAATCTCCCATCAGAAATCAAACCAGCATTTTACACTAATAATAATATAGGCAAACTTTTAATGATAACGGTAAGGATAAGGAAGACAGTCTATCACACTCGGGAATTTACTCACTTCAATGCAGCGATTGCGCATTTTTTTATATTGGTAAAACAGCGCGCAACATAAACACCCGTGTCAAAGAACATCTTCGATGTTTACACAGCTCTGGATTTTCAGAATTTGCAAACCACTTGATTGAAAACGATCATAAATTTGACAAAAACGCTGGCGCCAAACTTATTCATAAAAACGACATCGGTATAAGGTTGGATAATTTAGAGGCACTTGAACTTAGGAAAGCCATAAACACTAATAGTAAGGTAGTAAATAACCAACTTAATTTAAATAAAAGTCCCATACTAAGATTGTTCCCTATTGATAAAGAACACGTCCGTTCCCTTCCCAATTCTCCATCTATGCCTCCCTCTTCCTCCTCCACTTGACGAGTCCAGCCCAGCCCATTTTTGGTAAAATATATATTATAACACAAAGGTAACCTAATGTTAGTAGAGTATTATACTGCCCTGATGAAGCTACGGTTGTAGCGAAACCCGGTCGGCATAAAGTGTAAAAATAAAAGTGGTGTTTACAAAGTTATTGTTTTATTTTAAATTAATAATGTCACATCACAAAGTATCCGCTTCATATGAACAAAAAACAAAAAAAAAATTATTGTCAAAAAAATAACTTAGAAATAATAACGACATTTCAAACAGATTTCTTGCATCTCTAAAGACGTTACTTTCTTTGATAGGTTTACGAACACTTGTATTAGATATTAATATTATAAAAAATATCACTTTTAAGAAATTCTCTTAAAATAAAGATCTTAAAATGTAAATTTTATCTTTTAAATAACCTATAAAACAATATTCTGACAGTTCAACTTTGAAAGTACAGCGTTTGTACAATAACTTGATTAAACTGATGTAAACCACACAAATAACATGGTAAATATATATCAATTATGTGAATAGAAGAGTAAATTCGTCACTTCAATAGAAGTTATTAAGTAAAATCACAACATTTAGGTACTAACATTTTTTTTGACATCCCGCCATAAAGACACCGGGCTGTCTTTTCATCGCGGACCGTTGAGAATTAATGCACAAGCGCGCCAATAATGCCCCTGGCGGAGAAGAATTAAAACAACATTCTTTCCTAGTAAATTAAAACCATATACAACGTTGTTAGATCTTCAATGCATTTTAACAGCGTATCCACGTAGGAAAGGTTATTGGTAATAAAACGTGTTTTAGTGTACACGGGGTTTATTTATGTTATTGCAATAACACGGGTTATCGGGCGTGCTGTGGTTTTTCTTTAGTAAGGCTGAACGTGTTTAAGGGAGATATGTCAGAAATCGGTAGAAATTCGGGTAGCGGCGGTTTAAGGGCCATTAACCAGCCAGCGGCCGAGAATTTAAATTGCGTCGTAAGATATTCTTACAATCGTACAGGGCGGTTCCAATGAGGAAGATTAATTATTCTCCGTACCAGCTTTTTTTAAAAATTATAACTCAATATCGATTTTATTTCAATCAAAATTTGCTTTAATTTATACTTACATTCAAAAATGCTGAAAGGCGTGATGGTAAAACTATTAAAATTATTTATTTATTTATACTGGGTTTTTACAGATTGTTCTCGTACACGTGAAAACGACCCAGTTATAAAAACTCAGTTATTTATACAAATAAGTTTATTTATATTTAAACTAATAATAAAATTCTGAAAAGTAGCTTTCCCAGATAATTTATTGATTTGTTTTACTGCATGATTAGTTTATGATCTGAAATGTGTGTTGTATAATACAAAATTTTGTTTGAAAATTTAACGAATCTGCCAACGACCTACGGTAGTATTTGTAGTGCATTTTGTATGAGGTACCTACCTACGCGACGCTAATACAGATTTGGAGCCGAAAGCTATCTTGTTTGACCTGAAACCCTGATAAATAAAATGCCAAATTGTGTTTTTGTTTATAATCTTTAATTAAATACTGCTAGTAGAACACTAATTTGCCTTTGAAATAATCGAGCATTTCTTTCATTAGTCTTTTTATGAGTCTAAAGCAGGGATCGGCAACCTTTTCGCAGGAAAGGGCCACAAGTTGGCAAAATAAACTAAGGGCGGGTAGAAGCCCAATATATCTACTTGTAATTGGTCATCTCCCATAGAAATAATAAAAATGCTATTAAAAATTATTAAAGCAAACGGAATTTAATTCGTTCATGTAATACTTACATTATGTTTATATACTTGGGCTTTATAGCTAGAAAAATAACCACCGTAAATCATTCAGCAATTTAATGAAAACTACAAAGTATCTAAATAGGTAACTGATTTTATACAAATTTCAGTGTGATGTCTGAGGTTGCATTTGAGAGGCTATTTCTTGTATGTTAGCTGTCATATTTATTTTATTTTATTTATAACATTACATTTGATACATTTGTATGGCAAAAATACCATTGAAAAATAACTATAAAATGTGTATAAGTGTTATTATGTCTTGTGGGTCGATATTAGTTCCTAGCTAGGCAGATTGCCCGTTCTAAGGAACCAAATTCTGGTGAGAATGCAAACAAAAAAATTAACAAAATGTTCATTTTAATTTTTAAAATTAAATATACATTAATAAAAATGTCAGAAAATTTATTCTGTAACAAAAAAAGAAAAAGAAAAGAAAAATGTTTTTATTTTTTTTATTTAAATAATATACGTACTAAATTTTTACTAAATGTGCCGTTAATATTTGTAGTTGCAATTCGTCGAATGGCTCTCAAATGCTCATTTGTTAGACGAAAAGCATATTTATTTTATCTATAACTGACAATTGAAAAAGTTTGTTCGCGTAAATAAGTGCTACCAAAAATTGTAATAAACTGCTGAACAATCCTTTTCAATTCCTCAAAACCAGATGGCAAGAATCTCTAACTAACTAACTAACCATCATGTCGTTTCCCGCAGGAGTAGGCAGATGGGGTGAGGTTTGCCTAGGTCTTGGAGGCGGATGACCAGGACATACTGAACCCCAGATTCCTACCCACCCCTTAAACCCTTTTCCTTCCCAGATCTCTCCTCTCCTTCCTTTCCTTAAAAAAACCCTCCACACAGCATCCTCAAAGATGATATAGGCCCTGAGGGAAATTATTTTCCTCAGGGCCTCCTGTGTGGAGCTCATGTAAAAAAAAAGAGAGGACGGACCGCCAAACAACTCGATCTTGGCACACACTCCTTTCCTCGTTCACATTCATACATCGTCTCATACATGCTCTTCTATTATTCCGACTCTTCACATGGCCCGACTCAAGTATCTGATTCACTTGGTCGTGCCATGTCTTCCTCGGGCGTCCCCGACTTCTTCTTCCATTAACATTTGCGTCATATATTCTCCTTACACTCCTTTCCTCGTTCATTCGCTCTACATGCCCAAACCATCTGAGCGTCCCTTTCTTAATCTTATTCATCACGCTTACATCAGCCTTGCATTCTTCGCGGATCTCCACATTTCTCACACGATCGTACATGGTTTTACCACACATACGCCCCAGGGATCGCATTTCTACAGCATTCAGTCTAATTTCATCCTTCCCCTGCCAGTTCCATGTCTCACTGCCATACATCAGGGTAGGTACCAGCACTCCATTATGGACGGCTAACTTCGCTTCTTTGGACAGTTTTTTGTTGGCGCAAACGGCGTTCACTCCTCCATTAATAGAGTTACCTGCATTTACCCTTCTTTCGATATCTCTGTCAGCCCTTCCATCTCTCGCAAGAATTTCAAAATCACCAAATCTATCCCTGAATTGAGTTTGAAGTTGTATTAAAATATCCTTAATTTTATCATTTTTCCAATGAAAATTAATTCCAGCTTCCTTGACAGCCTTTTTACAATTCGGAAAATGATCTAACTTTTTTTCATCAATATGTTTTATAAAGAGTTTGTTTTTCATTTGGAATGCCTTTACGTCTGTGTGCATATCAGAGATTAGTTTGTTTTTACCTTGAAGCCGTACATTCAGCGTATTTAATTCTTGAGTTACATCTGTCAAAAATCCAAGGTCTATTAACCATTGAGTGTCTGTTAGCTCTGGAATAGATTTGTCTTTTTCATTGATAAAAGTGTTGATTTCTTTTTTGAGATCAAAAAATCTTTTCAGTACTGCACCTCTACTTAACAATCTCACTTCAGATTTTTTTTTTTTTTTTCTTTATTCATCGTATAACTTTTTATACAGTTTTTACAGGTGATTCGACTACCACACTAGGCACATGCCCGTATTATGGTAGTCGATTTATGTATATAATTGTATAAATGTAAGAATTGTTATTGGTTAATATATAGTTTGGTTAGGTACAATGTTTTTGTATGACAACGAATTCTTTAAGTGGTTTATCAATTAAGTAGATAATATTTATATAATAATAAACATATAAATAAACCATTCTTATTGTAGGCTGATGTTTCGCTTAAGAGGAAACCGGGTGGTGTTTTTTCCATACAAACGTATTCCTCATTTCCCTCTCTGAATTTTGACACTAGAGAAAATATTTTTTTTACATAATATGAATATTGACCGCAAGCGTGTCGGTACGTTTTGATTTTTTTGATAAGTTACTTTTTATAGGAGTTATAACCCTTCAAAAATTGTTAAAATTGCCTTTTTTTAACGCCATCAACAAACGTTCAGTATACAAATTAGACGATGTATTTTTAAAAAAAGCAAAAGGTACAGACATAGAATGTTTTCTTCCAATACATTTGGTAAAAAAAATCTTGGAAATTGGTTCAGTTTTGGAGTAGAAAAATGAGGACTACAAAACCTCGATTTTGACAATTTTATTTGGGTATTATCAGGCTGAGGTGCATGTGTCCCTTTCTCTCAGTATTCGGGGGTGAGGGGGGGCGGAGAGGGTTTTGTTGAATACGTATACAGTCAACGAAGTGATGTGACATTCTCAATAATTATATCGATACACTAGTGTTGTCATGTCCCGAGTTATCGATGTTTTTTTAAAATTATTTTTCTGTTTGGTGACTTATTTTGAGTGTGCCAATACTTACCGAGCTTATTTACTAAAGTTATTGTGACAAATTTAATTTGTTTACGTCAAATAAATTAATGAAAAAAAATTGAAAAAAAAACACCTGTTACAGACAGACCCCGAGATGATTCCGTTCCGTATTGCCGAGTTGGATATGGAACACAAAAATTAATTAAAATATTTTTTGATAACTTTTGAAGGTTGTACTCAACATAATATTATCCCTTTATAGGACACTTTTTTTAAGATACAACTACCGAACCAAAAAAAAACTTTTATATTTGACTAAATATATTGTTCCAAATTTTTTTTTCAAAAAAATTATATTTTACAAGAAAATGTGTGATGGTAAGTACATACACCACTGATCGTTTGATGGAATGCTGGTTCAGCGTATGTTCAGTGGTACATGCATCTACCACATGTTGTTGAATCGATTATGTTATTATAATATCATATTATACAAATGAATATTGAAATCTATGTATAAGAGGCACCATATTGTTTATTGTGCTACATATTAGGTACATACACATAACTAGTTTAGTTTTTATTTAACTTTTTTAATACGTTATATTATTACAGAAAAATGCACTTTTGGGAATACCTCCTACATCACTTGACATTTTCAATCTTCTTCAATGATCTAATATTTTTTGTTTTTAAACGCTTTATTGTAAAAAAAATTACTGTTTAACATCTACACAATGAAATTAAAACAATTTATGGTCCAGACCTTTCCCTCGCCGGTAAATTTCTTGGTATGCGACCGTCAATTATTTCTGGTAAAAGGCATTGGTGGTAGAAATTTTCTAACAGTGGAACGATTTTTTGCCAGATTTCATCGTCCCTCTCAATTTTTTCATACAGCAAACCTTTTGGACTCCACACAACAAAATAACAATAATTACGACGAGTAATATGTAACTGGCCTTGTACTTGGTAGAAGTAATTATGATTCCGTTTTAATGTTAAAGAATGGTCTTCCAATTTACAGTAATCAATTATCTTTTGTGCAATTCCCTCTTCTGGTGACATATTTGCTATACTATAAGGGCATTTAATTTCAATTATAGAATCCTCACCGATAAGGCCATCCGGACTTGCCGCTAAAAAGTTTTTGGTTTTATCGATAAATAGCCCACAAGCGGATACCTGAAAACTTGTTTTTTTTGAAAATTGCTCTATTGCTAGGCTTTCATTTTCTTTTCCATAATTTGTGGCCATAGTTCCTTTGAATTGTGAGTACAGTAAAGAGTTTAGTACTCCCGTAACTGAAGTTTTTTGCCGAAGCTTATATATTTTTCCAAAGTTAGACGCCGTTATCCGCTTACGTCTTTCAATTGCCCACAGATTGTTATTGCTTTGGCCTACCGTATTCCGTTCGAGCTCTTCCTTATTGGTTGAAGATAATTCTTTGAGAAATTCCTCTTTTTTCGTTTCAAATATTTCAGGTGGCATATCTGGTTCTAATTCCAATTGACCATAATTTTCATCGGGCCCTGTAACTTTTTTTCTTTTTTCTGTCGTATTTTCATTATACTTTAGTTTTTTTTTTCGACACATTTGTTTATTCTCCTTCGAACGTCGTTTTCTCTCTATAAAGTGCTTCGTATATTTGCCGGGACTGTGGCCTTGGATTTTCTTTTGTATTCTTGAATGGGTTGCCAATTCACTATTCCACGAAGTTACTGCTCCAAAACATCTTGCTTGGTAAGATCCTCTTGTAGTAAAATTTACCCTTTTTCCACCTATAAATTTGGCGATAACGTTGTTGAATTGCTCCACAGTGTTATTTGTCACGTCAATAATAAGACTTTCTGCATTTGCTATTAGAGACAATAAGAATTGTTGGATATCAGTCCATATTCCACAATCTCGAAGATCGCTTACTAAATTTGGATCATCAGTATACTTCTCCGGCTTGCAATAGTACGATGCACAATTTTTATGATCACCAAACACATGATTTGAGGTATTTTTTATGTCCATTTTCAAATTTTTTATTTTATCACTTTGTACTGTGTTTTCTTGCTCTTTCCTGTAATTTATTGCTCCAACTACAGCTCTTCTCATGCGTAAAACGTTTGCTTCAACCTTTTTCCTTATATGAACTGGTACAAAGCCTTTAGCGTTGTTGGTTTTTTTTTCAAGTGCTTTCATTTTGTTGCAAAAATTGCGGAGTAAGTGATTTTTGCACTCTATTTTTTGTACTATAAGGTTAGGACCATATGGCATTTGTTGCATTATTTTTTTCATGATGCTGGAGTCGCCATCACCAACTAGTTTGTTAAATTTCAATCCATGCATTTCCATGCTTCTCGAGAACCCTTCTGCTATAATGTGGGCTTCCATGGCATTAGCACTGTCACGCCAGTTTATGAAGCACCTGTGCTCAGAAGCAACTATGTGTAGTTTAGTAGCTCTAGCACATATGCAGCAGTATGAGTTTCGCACTCCCAGAAATAAAACCTTTTTAGTTCGTAGTCCAACTATGCACCCTGCGCCAGATGAGGAGCTAAATCCACTTTTGTACGACCTCTTTGCCCAGGAGCCATCTGCAACCACCGTTACCAAAGGATAGCCACCCTCGTCTACGTCACCGTTTAAAATGGCTAGCCTTTTTTCTTCTTCACCAGCTGCGATCATTTCTTCTAAGGCACATTCTTCAATTGTTGGCGCTAAACATTGTTCTATGTTCGTGTAAGTCTTACAATCCATATTTGGCATATTTAAAACCCCACAAATTTCATTCCATTGTGAATACCCATTTCCTGTACACATCACTCCTTCGACGACAGCAGTATTTATAGACATTTTCCGTTTCGGGTCTTCGGAGTGAATGTATTCTATTTTCTTGCACATTTTGCACTCGAAAACATACTGGCTTAGAAGACCATTTCGTCGTTCCTTCATAAATTTTAAATCGGAAAATGTGCAGTTGGTGTGTTCGTGCTTTATATTTGATATCTCCGAAAACAAATATTTTATATCCACAATTCTGCGACCTTCGAAATTATCGGTTTCATCAATATGGTCTGGTTCTATCACCAAATCATCAAGCGTTGTTGATGATGATGAACTTGCGTTTTCGTCTATATTTGGAGCAAATGATTCATCCATGGAAGTTTCATGCATTAGTGAAGATGTAGTTAAGTTTCCAAAAGTAGTATCGATGACATCCATATCCCTGTAAATGCAAATGATTTATTTATTTAAATTTGTCCATCCCATTTTCCCGTTATACATGCTACATAATACACGGCTCTCATAGCATAAATCTTTAGGTTTTTCTCGTAAGTCGCTCACGTAAGAGAGTTATGGCAAAATTATCAATGTAAACGATACCCATTGGTAATTTTGCCATAACTCTCTTATGTGAGCAACTTACGGGAAAAAAAACTTTACGTACGTAAAGGTAACCTTAGGAAGGTTCAGTAGTAAGAGTGACAGGAAAGCGATATTTCGACTTACCTAGATGTCGAACGTGGTGCAACATGAATCTGTCGTTTGATACTAATAATCGGTTCTTTTCGTCTAGCAGATAAAAACAAACGCGCTTTGTTTCCATTTCTTTTACCCATTATTTATTTTTTATTTTTTTATTTTTTTTTTATTTATTTATTAAAATACAATACAGAATATAGTATATTATATAAAGCATTGTACTCCCAAGAGTTAATAAACTCATTGCGGGAATGATACGCATTACATGAAACATATAGCTGTATGTATTAAGTGGACATATCATAGGACATACACAACATTATTATTTCAGATAGTCATTCATAAAATGAAGTTTGAGCATGTTAGTTTGGGTCTTTTTACATTGACTTGCACATTTGATCTCGTTGGGTAGTTGATTATATTTTGTGTAAGCTATGTATTCTAGGGATCTTAGTCCATATTTTGTTGATTTGATTTTTGGTATATGAAGTTTGTTGTGATTTCTTGTGTTGTGTTGGTGTACGTCGCAATTGTAATTGAGTTTAGTGTTGGAATGTGCCGAGTGTTGAATTACTTGTAATATAGTTTTTGTTATTTCAAAAGTGGGAATGGTGTTAAAAGGAAGTATTTGGGTGTTTCTGTAAATGTCTTTGACGTGTGTATCCCAAGGTAGACTGAATATATTTCGCAGGGCTCTATTTTGGACGACTTGGACTTCTGAAATCATTTTTTTTGTAGCAAATCCCCAGATTCCGGCAAGATATATTAGATGTGAGTGAATCATAGCATGGTAAATCGATCTTAATAGAGAAGGAGGAAGTAACCCGCGAAATCTATATAAAACACCAGTTATAGGAGTAATTTTGGATAGAACATGTTTAAATTGGTGATTCCATGTGAGTTGTGAATCAATGAAAAGGCCAAGATATTTTGTAACATCAGCCCTTTCAAGGCGGTTATTATCAAGACTTATATTAAGACTTACATTTTTTTTATTTGCAAACAATATGTAATGTGTTTTTCTTATGTTTAGGCTAAGTTTGTTTAATCGCAACCAGTTTGCCAGGCAAGCTATATCCCTTTCCATTTCCTTTTCTAGTTCGTTTAAATCATTATTGTGATAAAGAATCAGTGTATCATCTGCATAAAGTTGTATTGTACCCTTAAGTCCCCATTTAGTAATATCATTTATATATATTAAAAATAGTAATGGTCCAAGTACGGAGCCCTGAGGCACACCACATTTTATCGTTCCCATGCTGCTTGTCCCTTTTCCAACAAAGGTCTGACAGTGTCGGTTAGAGAGGTAACTACACAGTAACTTCAGGGGAGTGCCTACTATGCCTAGGTGTTCTAACTTCTTTAGTAGTATCCCGTGGTCAACCGTATCGAAAGCCTTTTTTAAATCTATAAATAAGCCTGCAGTATGCTTACCCTGGTCTATATGTTTTTGGAGGGCATATACAAAATCGAAAGCAGCACATTTTGTGTTAGATTGGTTTCTGAATCCATACTGTTGGGATGCGAGTAAATTGTTTGATAAGAGATATTTAGTGAGCCTAAGCTTAATAACCTTTTCAAAAACTCTAGAGAAAACAGAGAGGATGGATATAGGACGATAATTAGAAGGATTTTTTTTGCAATCATCTTTGTAAATCGGAATTATTTTTGCTATCTTTAGTTGATCTGGGAAGATTCCACTATCCAGGGATTGATTAATAAGAAAAACAAGGTGGTCAGCTAATACATCTTTGCAAAAGTTCAGGTGCACGGGTGTAATTCCATCTAAACCTGGAGATGCATTAGACTTTAGTTGAGAGATGATACTGAGAACTTCTGTTTTATTTGTTTTGGCCATATATAGGGACTGGATTGCTTTTTGATCCGTGTTTATAGTGATAGAATCATCTGGATATGATGCAATTGTAGCTGCTAAGTTTTCCCCAACTGATATAAAGAAGTTGTTAAAAGTTGAAGCTATCTGTGTTGGGCATGTTATTTCTTCATTCTTAATCAAAAGACAATTAATTTCATCTTTCTGGGGTGTCGAACTATTTGTAAGAATTGCATTTATTGTTTTCCATGTCTGTCGCGGATTACGCAGGTTTTCTTTAAGTATATTCGTGTAGTATTTAGTTTTAGCATATCTTCTATAATTGGTAACTTGATTTCTTGTTTTATTTCTCAGTGCTGTGAATATATCACTTTGCTGATTTTTGTTCCAGAGTTTAAACGCATTGTTGCGCTGTTTGATAAGTGCATTTAGTGTTGCATCAAACCATGGAGTATTACCCCTCCGTTGGTCTCCTATACGTAACTCAGATTTATGTTGGGATGATTTTATTGCTGTTTTGATGTATTCATTAAAATTATTAAAGTTTTCATTGGCATTACTGGTGGTTTCGTGTGGAAAGTTGTGGGATTCTAAATATGCTTTTAACATGTTTTTATCGGTTTTGGTGTTGTTTGAAGAAGAATGTATTCTATTATTAGTGTGATGTTTCAAGCTGTTTTGGTAATCTAATATCAAAATGTTATGGTCACTTAGGCAGGTATCTATATTTGCAGTAGTTGAGGAGATATTTTGTCTGTTTGAGATGATATGGTCTATTAGAGAAGTAGAGGTATCTGTTACTCGTGTAGGATAGGATGTGTTACATATAAAACAGTTGTAAGAGTCTAGCGTGTTGATGTATTTAAGAGATGTGTTATTTTTTTGAAGAATGTCAATGTTGAAATCACCAAAAATAAGGGTATCATTTCTACAGTTATTTAAAATAGATTCAAGATACATTAAGAATTCGTTAATGTTTGAGGTAGGCTTTCTGTAGATAACATAGATATTTAACGGTTTAAAATTTCTATTGCGGATATTAATTCCTAGGAAGGAATTTTCACTACAATGTTTTTCAATAGTTGTAGCATTTAATGAATGGTGTGTGTAGAGAATCACCCCTCCTCCTCTTTCATTGGTGCGAGACGCAAATGCACTTTGGTAGCCGTCGATGTTGAAGAAGCACTCCTCACCATCTTCCAACCAGGTTTCGGATATTGCAAGTACGTGTACAGTCGGTGTGATGCTCTTTAAAGTTTCTTCAATCTCGTCAATTTTATTTCTGATACTTCTCGCGTTAAGATACATTATTCGAAGGCTATTTTTTTTTGGCTTATAATCTTCAATTTTCTCATATTTGTATTCATTTATGCTGGCCTGGGACCCGGATGCTGTAGTTACAGTTGAGTTAGCCATAGTCAACTCTCTCCATTGTGCGTAACATCATTATGGTACGGTAGGGGCAGTCCCTATCGTTTGATCTATGTTTTGGTGCCTCAATTTTGCCTTTGGCCATTTTAAAGCAGTTCCAGCAACGGAATTCTTCTTTTTGTTCCTTCTTTGTGCAGTCAGATGATTTGTGTTCGCCAGCACAGTGTAGACAACGATCTTTTGATTCAGTACATCTCGCGGCGAAGTGACCGTATCCCATGCATTTATAGCACTGCATGATTGGGCAGCTGTCTTCGACTCGGACTCGCTGGAAACCTATATTTATTCTTTCTTGTTTTAACATAGCCGAATGTACTTCTTTTTTGACGATCAGAATAACATTTCGTAGCCTATAGCCTATTTATCTGTAAGAAAAAATTTTTTGAGTTGAAGGTAGGTAATATAGTAGTCGATTTTATGTAACTCAATTCTAAATACACATATCTTATGCTACGTATATATTTGCGAATAGTGGCGTGCACAGAATTTGAAAAATGAAATTTCGGAAAAAAAATAATTTTCAGCTTCGACAACATCATTAATGTCGTATTTTCAATCTTAGGATTCTAGCCCACTGAAAAATCAGTGCACGCCACTCTTTGCGGACAGAGACGCGAGCCGAACCACGAATTATGGTAAAGGTACGAAGCAACCGCAAGCGGCGCAGCGTTTCGGGCAGTTTGCTTTTGCTTCGTTCCTTTCCCATAATCCGTTGTTCGGCTGGCGTGTGTATACGCAGCCTAAGACGTAGAATAATATTTATTATAGGTTACTAGATATGTTAACAAATGTACCGACTTGCACTAATGCACTTTATGCATACAGTCAAAACTGATGAATTTACGTTATTCAGGGAGAGCCAAAAAACAACAACATTTTTAGCGATATTTATATGTTTAATTAAAAAAGGAAATTGTGTTGTAATATTGAGTTTTTATGAATGAATAGTTTATGTTTATAATAATAGTTTATGAATAATTTATGAATAGTTTAGTAGGTATCTACTCACCATATGTCCTATATGTGTAAATCGTGAGAAATGACCAAACAGATTTCAATATTCAAGGGGGTTTCAGGGTCAAAATTCGAAGGTCTGTATTTGACGTAGAATAGTTTCCAGTAAAAAGGCTAGTCAAAAACAGTAGAGTGATGCAGCCAGCGAAAAATAAAAACACTATACAATCACAAAGTACGTGATGTACCTACTGCGCCTATGCTGCCGTTTTATAAAAAAAGATGGTATGAATCTCCCGATATTACTAAACCAAAACAGCGTGCATCTTACTTTACTAATAGTAACAAGATGAATGAACTATGAGCGCAGAAGATATCTATTATATAGGAATACGCACGCTCAAGTCGCGACGCGTATTGACTTATCTGTTGCAGCAGGCAGCAACCTGTATACACGCACCCACAAGTCTCATTGACTTGTGCGTGTGCAGAAGATGAGCTCGGAGCACGCAGTCACATGTATTTGTAGTAAGTAATAATAATAATAAAGTTAAGTACAATACAATATTAAATAATGTAGACCTCGCTATTTTATTACGAATATGTACCTAGGCACCTACTTAATTTTTGGAATAAATGAATAACAGTAAATGAAATAATAAGAACGCGAAGTCGCTGGCGGGCGCGGCGCGGCGATTCGTGCTTCCAACACCTGCAGCCACGCACACAAACGCATTGGGGTTCACCAATACACCGATAGCGCTTTTGCTGTCCCCGCTGAGATGAACGAAATAGAAATAATTTTTACAAATACCTATCGTTAAAATTTCTCGGCGCTCCTGCGCGCTCTTAAGTAAAATAGGTACAAAAATACATGATAAATAGATAAATAAATGAAGAATCTTCTTGTGGAGATGTTGAAAATAAGTCATAAAAATATAAATATTTTTATGATAATTATCAAAAGTTATTTTTTAAATTTGAATTTAAAAAAAAAATAATAATAAAGCAAATTAACTTAATTTGTAGACTTCAGACATTCTTTAAAATAGTTCCTCCCCTTTGAACGTAAGTCATCCAAATATAAATATTATTATGATAACTATTAAAAGTTGTTTTTTTTTAATTTTAATTTTAAAAAAATAAAGCAAATTAACTTAATTTGTAGACTTCAGGTATTCTTTAAAATAGTTCCTCCACTTTGTAAATAACCAATCCTGTACACTTATGATATAAAGCTTATCAGTTTTCGATTTCCTAGTATCAATACTCAATGAGTTGAACATTTTGGGGGCAATATAGGAGAACTGTCGCTGTGCGAAAGTTGTTTTAGTCGTAGGAATTATGCATTTTAGGTGTGACGAGTACCGTGTGTGAATTTTGTTTTGTGTTTTTTCCATCAAATCATTTTTCCATAGGAATATGAGAATTGTCTTTATATATAATTGTCGAATGTCTAATACTGTGAATTTTTTAAAGAGTGGTTCTGATGGGTGTGATGGGTTACATTTGAATATTATCCTTAGCAGAAGTTTTTGAATTAAGACTATGGGATATAGAATTGACATTGCACACCCTCCCCATCCCACAATACCATACGTAGCAATTGATTGAAAAAGTGCAAAGTAAGCACATCTCAGTGTTTGTAAGTTAAGAATAGATCTGAGAGAGTAGAAAATGTAGCATAATTTGCGAAGTTTTTTTGTTGTAGAATTGATGTGTGCCTCCCAACGCAGGTGATCGTCAATAATAACCCCTAAGTACTTAATTTCGTTTGATATTTTTAGGCCATTACATGAACAGTTTTTGTGAAGTGATGTAGGCGTGTTAGGGTTCTGTGAACATGAATGTATGGTAAGTTTATGACAGTTTTGGGGGAGATTTGGTTTCCGTATAGAAAAAATTAGGTATTTTGTTTTATCAATATTAAGAGTAAGGAGGTTGGAATCTAACCAGTATTTTACTACATTTATGCCATAGTTTGCTTTTTCAAAGGTTGAATTCAAATTTTCACCTTCAAATACAATAACTGTGTCATCAGCGAAAGATATTATAGTGCCACCAAGAGTTAATATATATTAGAAAGTCTTGGGGCACGCCATACGTGATTGGTAAACTTGAACTTCTGTATTCTTTAGCGGAATTGATAATGGTTGACTGGGATCTGTTTGTTAGATAGCTCTTAAACCATTCAAGCGGAATCCCTTTTATTCCTATCTGCAGGAGTTTTTCCAGAAGTATGCGGTGAGATACAGTATCAAAGGCTTTAGCTAGGTCCAAGAATACAGCAAGGGGTTTGCGACTTTTATCGAGATTATCAGATATTAATTTAGTAAAAGCTGCAATTGCATCTGAGGCACTACGACCTTTGCGGAAGCCGTATTGATTTCTTGGCAGGATTTCATTGTCTTTAAGAAATTTGTAGAGTCTTCGTTTTACCGTTTTTTTCAATTATTTTTGAGATCGGACTCAGCAAAGATATTGGTCTGTAGTTATTCACGGATGATCTGTCCCCTGATTTAAAGACAGGAATTATTGTTGAATGTTTTAGTGTGTTTTGGAAAAGGCCAGTTCGAAAACTTAGATTCGTGATATGTTCAAGGGGTTTAGTGATGATAGGTTTGAGGTGTTTAATTAGTTTAGTGGATATGTTGTCAATTCCCGTGGAGTGTGTATTTTTGAGTGAAGTGATGATTTCATTGATTTCTTGTTCTGTTGTTGGAGAGAGAATGAAAGGGTTATAACTCATATTGTCCAGAGAGATATTGTTTGCAAGGCTATCTTCAGATGCTTTATTTTTATTTAGGATATTATTTGCTAGGTCTGATCCGATTGTGGAGAAGAATTGGTTGAAATGATTTGTGATTGTTTCAGAGTTTTCAGTTGAATTTAATGTTTTATCTGCGAAGGTGATCTTATTTATCGGCGTTGTCACTTTTTCTGTGTAGCATATTTCTTTGACAATATTCCAGATTTGTTTATTGTCATTAGCAGCTTCCTCTATCTGTTTCCTATAATAGTCTTCTCTGGCCGTACATGCTATTTTTTTACAAGCATTTCTGTGACGTTTATAGAATAAGAGAGTCATAATCAGTAGGATTATTTTTACAATACTTATGGAGTTTGTCACGCTTACGAATGCAGTGTAAAATACCATTTGTTATCCAAGGTTTTAGTTTAATTTTACGACTACTTTGGTTGTTGTTTGTGTTGGATGTAGCATTTTTTAGATGTTTATGAAGGATGTCGATGAGAGATTCACAGGCTAAATTTGGATCACCTAGTTTATAAAAATTTGACCAATTTTCCTCGGAAACCAATTTGTAGAGGATATCATAAGAAATTTTCTTTAGTTGTATTGTAGATGCTGGTGGTTTTTGTATTTTATGGGAAATGGAGGTGATAGTGGCGTAGTGGTCTGTAACAGTGCATTGATTTACTAAAGAATTGATATTTAGTTTGCATTTGGCAAAAACGTGGTCTATGCAACTGGCGGATAACTCTGATACACGAGTGGGGGCTGTAATAGCTGGTAGAAATCCTTGCAAAGTTAGTAGATTTATGAAATTGTTGGCTTGAGGATGAATTGTATTTATAATATTGATATTAAGGTCACCAATAATAAGGACATTTTCACGATCTCTAATACATACCAGAATTTGATTAAGTGCTTTTAAAAATGGTGTTATGTTGGATGTGCTCGGTGATCGGTATATACATAGAATAGTAACGCTTTTTTCTATTTCGAGTTTAAGACAATTCGAGTTACTTAATGTGAGTTCCTTTACAGAGTGTTGTATGTGATTTTTTATGTAAATATTAACGCCATCATTTTGTGATTGATTATTATGTGTGTTGTAATGGTTATAGTTTTTTTATGTTTTTAGGAATATAGTTATCTTTAATCCAGCATTCGCTCAAGATAAGCAAGTCAAAGTCTGAGTCAAGTTCTGTAAGTAGTATCATAAGTTCATTGAAGTTTTTGTTCATACTTCTAACGTTCATGGAAAATATTTTTAAGTTAGATTTATTTAGGGTTTTTTTAACTTCTATGGAACTATTGGTTTCAATACATCGAATTTGCGACATGTTGTCCAAAAGATTTGTTATATTATCATCCATTTATATAAAATTGGTGTAGTATATATTACATAATAGATGGTTGGAATTTTGTTGGGTTTTGTATGAAGAACAGAAGCGGAAGAAATAATTTGCGAGTAATCTAGAAAATAAATTTTGTGAATAGTTTTTACTGCTGGCGACCGTAGAAAAAAGTTTTGATATTTCAATGCATTAAAAAAAAATAATAATAATACTATGGGGAATTTTCAGAGAGTTAAGCCAGTTTGTCTTCATTAGATACAAGAATTACGGGTGTTCCGATATCTCTGCGTACATATATTTGTCCTGCTTTGACCCACGCATATTTAACTTTCTTATCCTTAGCAGCTTGGCGAGCCAGGTACCACAGATGACTACCACGAAATGTCAGGTGTTCCGAAATGTAGACTGGCGAGCTCGGTCCGGCAATTCCCATGTTTAGTGTATTAAGCTTCTCTGCAGGACTGGATGCTTGTTTATGGAAACTTTTAAAATCCGATAGTAGTTGGTCCCGGTCATCATTGGAGGTCAATTTAAATATAATCGGTCCATGTTTATTTTTTTGCGAAGTCCTGTAGGCCGCTTCAATGTTTGACGTATCTAATTTTGAGTGGATAGTGTGGCATATATTGTGGAATATATTATTAAGATTTTCTCCGTTAGTTTCTGTGATTCCTCTCACCTCCACATTTTTTATATAAACAACAACAAATGAATAATAAACAACATCTCCATGATTTGCTTCCGTATCTGACAGAAACTGCTGGAATTGACGATGAGTCAACCTCTAATGTAGTTTACAGTCGATACCACGATGTCCATTACTTCTTTCCGTGATACGACTTTGGAACATAACGCTTCTTGGTGGATAATGTAATGAAAATATAATGGGATGTCACATCCTATCTCTGCCAGTTTCGTTTTAATTCTATCGTGTATGGCTTAATAAATAGAGAAAAAATGCATTTATTTTGATATTTATACCTTATTTAAAAAAAAAACATTCACGGGCCGTAAGCAGGACGTCCGCGGGCCGCGTGTTGCCGACCGCTGGTCTAAAGTATCAAACTTATAAAAACTGCTTTAGAATTCAAAATCTCCTACTTACGAACCCCTTTTCGGTTATACGACTTATTGATGTTGTTGTAGCTGAAAATGATATATTTTTTAATTTAAATATTTTGTATGAAGAGTTTCAGGATTTTTTCAGACAAAAATTTTAAATTTTGAAAAAAAAATGTTTCAGCTACAACAACATCAATGACGTCGTATTTTTAAATCTTAGCACTCTAATTCACTGCGAACTCACGGACTGCCACTGGGGTCTAGGCACATCACGGGGCCCCCGTCCTTGATAGTCAACAATAGTGGATGGTATTAATAATTGCTTTTAAAAACGCAGTGCATTTTTGAAGTGAAAACTTCTTTAGCACCGTTGTGATTTGAAACTCGATGAAACGAAAAATAGCGACACTAAAAAGAGACACACATACCCATGTAAAGGATTTAATCTGCGAAATAATGAGATGCTATAATCGGTCTTCTCTTTGTGCGGTTCTTCGTAGCCTCCCCTATCCTGTCTACTTTAGTTTTCTGAAGCTTTCACTTCTACCGCATGTGAACTGCACACATGTATTTTTTTCTACGTACCAGCTTAGTTTGGTTGAAGGGGTTAATGGAAATGCAATATTAATAAACCATCTTAAGTGGAACATTTAACGTGGTTATGAACACACAATAATAAACCCATTGATCGCTCGGCCTTAAAATGCTTTACATTTCAGGGATGGCGTGACCTCCTTAGTACATGCAGTATGCAGGCCAATCTTGCTGATGGCGTGACTGCCCGTAGTGCCCGTTGCTCGGCACAGACACACGGCACTACAAGTGGCGGGTAGCTGGTAGCAGTTTTTAGCAAACAGTACGTATTTGTACCTGCTCGTGTATCACAGTCACCAGCGGCAAGAAACAGTCCTTACCGTGCGAGATATGGCTTTCAAAACTGACCTTTACTTTTTCTGCAATTATGTATGAGGTCATTTTGATGGAAAATTACACCGAAACAATGTTAACCCTCGCGTTTTACTCTTAACATATGGTTACGTAAGAACTTTTTAAATCTGGGAAACGGTTAAATTAATAATATGTTGCAGTCAAATGACATGTAAACATGTACTGGTATAATTGAAGTGAAACTTCTTTAGCGTCGTTAGTGATTTGAAATTCGGAAGAAACGGAAATGCGTTACAACTCAGTTCTACACAAATCGGTTCTAATATAATGCGGTAAATTCGCGCTTTGGCGCGGGCCTTCGATAGCGCAGTGGGCAAGGCGCCTGACAAGTCTCAGCGGCCAGAGAGACAGACTTCAAGCGAACGGAGGTTCGAATCCTACGAAATCCAAAAAAAAACATTTTTATTTTTGTGAAATCAATATCCAATCTTCAAACCACTTTAAAATAAACAGACAAAAGAAAAGAAAGCGACATCCATCGACTTTCTAGTTTCACTTCTACCGCGTGTGAATTACACACTCTGATTTTTTTAAATGTTATATCTGACGTTGAAGTTATATTTTTTTTTATTAGGTATAAAATTTGACATCTTTGTATTTCTTGGGCATTAACTATGTAACAATTTCTAGACATTTGGTTTTGAAGAGTATTAATTTTCAATGTACATTTGTTACTTTATATTTTAAAATTTCTCCTACCGGTTTCGACACATTCCATTCGTGTCATTTACTGGCAAACTTACTAATTTTAAAATTCTTTACAATTACAAAAATGGTTAGATTTAATTAGGTGTGAGTAGTGGAAGGAGTGATTTTGGGGGAAGAGAAGAACGGTGGGAGGATTCAACATTACATGGGAACATCTTTAATGAAGGTGATTTATAAGGTGCTATTATTTTATTAATTCATTTATTTTTTATTTTTTTATTTCTAAGGTTTCTAAAGCGCACAAATTAAAATTTGAATTTATATTTGAATGTTTTAAGCAGCCGCTACCCGAATTTCTACCGATTTCTTACATGTCTCACACTCTCCCTTAAACATTTGAAGTTTTTAAGCTCTTAAAAAATGTACGTTATTTTTGAAGATAATATCTAGACGCGTTCCACGCCGAAACGCAAATTATATGAAATTCCCACAATAGAAAAAAAGCAAAGTATGCTCCGAAAATTATTATAAACATTTTCGTTATATGTTTTTGGGGTGTTATGCCGTGTTGCGCTACCTCCTTCTTTAGCCAACGATGTCCGAAACGTTGGCTAAAGAAGGAGGTAGCGCAACACGGCATAACACCCCAAAAACAAATAACGAAAATGCCTTTGGCCGTGAAAATCTTAAAACGTATAAACATGTTTTTTTCACAATGTTTCTTTAAATGATTCTTATGACGCCTTCCACGAGATTTTTCTTCTATTTTAAACGAGTCGTGTTTTATTAAACATTTCGCAAATTTCGCATCGATATAATCGTTTTAAATATTAGCGCGCTCTTCTATCATTCGTAATTACATATCTCCCCGTCTTCTTCTATTCGAGCGCAAATGCGGCGCCTTAAACTTGATATTTTCTTTGTTGAAACTATGACCTATCTCTATTAAATGGTTAGCAAACTCGGAGTCGGAGTAGGTATTATTTCGTAGACAAAGTTCAATTTTCTAGCTGTCATACCTAAATACATACCTACTATGCTTCACTTCACATCCTGTATATATATTCCTTTGTGTATATACCGTTTTGTTTTCAAATTTATTAGAAACATCCAAATATCTTTGGAAACATCCTCGTTAATAATCATTTTATTTTTATTTTAGAATTAGAATACAAAGCTGGAGAAATATGATCTGGTAATATGAGGGATATTTTTAAAGATACTCGTAAGGGAACGTACCCATACTACGTGACACACTTTTAGCAATTTTTTACCCCCCCCCCCCCCGGTGACCACGTGTAGTATATTCCAAGACCCCCCCCCCCTACAGTTTTCACGTAGTATTTCATAAATATGGTTTCGAATCATTTTTTGCTAACAAAAAAAAATGTTGGCTTATTATACGGTCATTATTAATACGGCGCTTGCTGCGTGACAGCAAGAGTGCATGCATTGCAAGTGGAAAAAATATTATCAAGATAAAACTTATGTCAAAACATATTGAAACCGGAACGTAATTTATGGAAACGAAAGTCTTGTTATTTTTATAAACATTTTTCATCTCAATCATCTTCAACAAACACGTTCCCTGAACTTTTTCACTTATTTGAATGTACGAGGGTGGGTTTTTAAGTTTGCGGATTGGGTAAGGAGTGGAAATAAAAACCAAAATTATTTTTCCTTTTCAACATATTCACCTACTACCCTAATACATTTTTACGATCTTTAAATTAACTTAAATGAACTTTATAACAGCGCGGAACGCAATTTTCTCCACATTTCACAATTTCTTCCCGATTGAAGTGTTTGGTCGACGATAGCTCAAAGACTAATGACCTAATTACGATAAAACCCGGTGTTTATCCTAAAAATGAGTTGTTCAATTAGTACCTAATTCAGCGGTACCCCCATTAATCACTTACCTTCTTAAAAAAACTTAAAAACTTCCCCTCGTAGCTCGAAAAAAAACGCGAGATCTCTAGATTGACTACGTGATAAAAACCTAAGCCCCCCCCCCCCCGTTGTGACCAAGCGTGGTATTTTGATGACCCCCCCCCCCCTGAACAGGTCACGTAGTATGGGTAGGTTCCATAAGTCGCCTGTATAAAGAAGTTTTTTTTTGTATATATTAGGTTTTACTAGATTTGTTGTTATTATTACCACTATATTAAGTGTGTAAAAATAAAGCAAATTCTTTAAATTCTCCAGCCGAGCTGTTGAACACAAGAACGAGTCGAAGAAACGACCCGTTCTCACGTGACAAATGTCAACCGTGTACAAATTATTACAAGCAATAATTGTCAGCCTGAAACACTCATTTACATTGAAAAATCTTCCGAGAAAAGATACTTGCCGCCAACGGGACTTGAACCCGTGTCCTTCCGATTGCCGGTCGAATGCTCTGACCACTGAGCTATGGCGGCTTATCAAATACCCGCCAAATAATTCAATATACACGGTGTCCGGAAACTCGTAGTACAAGCGGAAAACTGGTGAACCTACATCACGTAGACAACCCAAATAAACATAAAGATTTTCAATTTAAGCATTTTCAAATTTAAAATTTAAAAAAAAAAATATTTTTAAAAAAATTCGGCTTATTTAGGGTTAAAATTTTTAAAAGGCGGAAATGTCATGATGACAGATGGAAGATGTTCCACCTCACGGATAATACGGAACGTTCAACGTTGTCGAAGTTTGATGCACGGATAATACGGAATGTTACCTTTTTAACTAATAGACAATCAAATATGACGTTTGTCGGAAGTACCTACCAATCTTATAAAATAAATTATCTAAAATAAACTCGCATTTCATCATCATTTTAAAAAACATCCCAGGTTTTTGAATGGTTTGTTGGCAAAGCAGGATTTGTCTAGCGGGTTTGTGTAATTATTCTAATAAATTTCTTTCCATGTTCTACTGTTATAAATACAGGTACAAACTTGTCAATAATGCATTCACTTTGTTATACGCAAAAATATTTTTTCTATGATTGGCAGCATTGATGAAATGTTAAAATAAAAACGATGAAACATGGCGTTTCCGCGCGAGTGGATTAATTTTAACAAAATTAAAATGTTAAATCCATATTTTTGGCATGTTTTTTGTTCTCCCCCGACATAAATACTCACTTTTCGTAATAATAAAGCTTAATCTAACTGTTTGGATAAAAAGTATTCCGTATTAACGAGTAAGCGGTTTAATGCATAAAAAATAACATTTATTCTCCCACCTCTTCTCTTTTAAACAATATGGTTAATTAGCGTACCTGTTTATTTTGTTATGTAGATAGTAGCCCCGAGCGGAGCATGTGAGCGTCCAAGACATTATTCCATCGTAATGCACAATAATTAATCATGTTTAAATATGAAAATAACACACACTTTGTTTTAGAGTTTGTTATTTATTTATTTATTAATTTTCAACGCCCTGATGGGCTTTTACATGACAAGTTTATGATACAGAGACAGTTTTTTTTTTTTTTTTTAATAAAAAAGATAAACTATAAAAACATAACAAGTAAGCATCATATGAAAGGTAGGTATACAGATAAATTTAAGGAAAGATAGTGCATTACAATAAAAGAGAAAGTATCTTAGTTGTGAATGGCATAGAAAATAAATTAGTTGGTATGTTAGTAAATACAAAATTTACAGGTGACTTATTAAATGTTATAAATAATACATGACAAAATGCAAGATACATAAAAAGAAAACGTTAACAAGTTTTTACAGAGAGATAGAAATACACAAATATACGCAATAGACCCTACGTGATGCTCCTTAGATATCAACATATTCTACATAAAAATATTGTTCAGATATTTCTTGAATAACGGTAAACTTGTATTAAATACATCGATATTTGAGGTATATTTGTTCCCTAGTGTGTGTAGTCGAGAAATTGATGCGTGTGTGTGGTAGTTGGTTAGAGAATTATTGTTGCAGAATAATGTGTTTTGCCTTGTCGCTCGAGTTGGTACCTTAAAGTCAATGAGATGCAGGAGTTCGCAACAATCTAATTCGGAGTGAATAATTTTAAACAAAAAAGTTAGGTCGTTTATTTTTCTTCTGTTTTCTAAGGAATGCAATTTAAGTGTATTTAGTAAAGATGAGTAGTTAATGTGTTGAATAGGTATGTGTAATTTGAAGTTAATAAATCTTAAAAAATTGTGCTGCACTCTTTCGATATTTCTTATATGAATTTGATAATATGGGGACCAAACTGTGGAATTGTATTCCAGCAAGCTGCGTACGAGTGACAAATATACGATTTTTATAACTTCCAGCGAATCGAAGTCTTTGATTGTTCTGATTATAAATCCTAGTGTTTTCATGCCTTTGTTAGTTATTTGTTGTATGTGATTTATAAAATTTAATTGCGAATCAAACACAACTCCAAGATCCCTAATTTCTTTGACTTTTTCTAAGATTTTATTATCTATTGTGTATTTGAAAGATAGTGGGGTCTTTGTTCGACAAAATGTTAGTGTCTTACATTTATCGATATTGAGGAATAAGTTGTTTGCGACACACCAATTTTGTAATTTGACGATGTTTGACTGTAGGATTAGGCAGTCACCTATATTAGATATTTCTTTGTATAATTTGATGTCATCGGCAAAAAGCAGAACTTCTACATCGTCGAAACAACTTATGATATCATTTATGAATATTAAGAAAAGGATGGGGCCGAGATGACTCCCTTGTGGTAGACCACTAGTTGCATGTAACAACTTAGATTTAGAATGTTTAATTTTAACAAATAAGATTCTGTTAGACAAATAACTTGAGAACCAGTTTAACAACTTGCCTCTCAGTCCCAAGGCATACAGTTTACTAAGTAATAATTTATGTGACACTTTGTCGAAAGCTTTTGAAAAATCTGTGTAGATACTGTCAACTTGTTTTTTTTTTGTAAAAGATTCTGTAATATAGTTATGGTAAAGTAACAGGTTAGTAGCAGTTGACCTACCAGAAACGAATCCGTGTTGGTTTTTATCAATTACTTTTAATATTGATGGATAAATTAAATCGAGAACAAGGGATTCAAAGATTTTCGGGAGTGCTGATTGTATGCATATAGGACGGTAGTTTTTAATGTCTGTGTCGTCACCTTTTTTGAAAATCGGGGTAATATAACTAGATTTCCAACGGGTTGGAAAATGTCCAGAAGAAAGTAGGTGGTTAAATAGTGCGGTGAGTGGACCTGATATTGCAGATGCGCATTGTTTGAAAAATATTGGTGGGATGTTATCTGGGCCTGCAGATTTGTTAGGGTCAAGTGAAATGATTTTATTTAAGCATGATTCCTGTGTTATGAGGCAATTATGTAGATGTATTGTGTTTTGATATGTGTATGATGGTACGTTGTTATCTGGTATTTCACCTTCGTATACACTTTGGAAATGATCCGCAAACAAATTAACAATATCAAAGGTACTATTGGCTATTTTGCCATCATAATGCATTGTGGGGGGGTAGTCTGCACTTTCATTGTTTAATTTTTTAACAAAATTCCAAAGATTCTTTGATCCTAGCGCAGTTTTCTCAACGGAGGTGATGTGTGCTTTATAGCACAGTTTCGATAGTGTTTTACATTTCTTTCTTGTTTCTGAGAAGTTTGAGTAGTCGTTGATTTGGTGAGTCAGTTTAAAAATTTTATGTAGCTGTTTTTTTTGTTTAAGTAAGAGTATAAGATCTGTGGAGAACCAAATTGGATATGTTCTGTGTTTTGGTGTATACGAGGGGACATATGATGAAATGGTGTTTTATTGATCTCGCACAAGTATTATTAATCACGTTTAGATATGAAAATAACACACAAGTAACACAA
This sequence comes from Limnephilus rhombicus, assembly GCA_929108145.2. Taxonomy (NCBI): domain Eukaryota; kingdom Metazoa; phylum Arthropoda; class Insecta; order Trichoptera; family Limnephilidae; genus Limnephilus; species Limnephilus rhombicus. The sequence continues at coordinate 609,723 of OV815271.1, read as the reverse complement.
ACTTTGTTTTAATGTTTGTTAAATGAAAGGGTATTTAATTTTTGTTATTACTTTTTGGGATATTATGCCGTGTTGCGTTACCTCCTTCTTTAGCCAACGTTTCGGACAGCGTAACAGTGTCCGAAACATTGGCTAAAGAAGGGGGTAGCGCAACACGGCATAATATCCCAAAAACTAATAACAAAAATACTTTTGGCCGTGAAAATCTAAAATCGTATCTGGGGTATTTAATTAATCACATTTAAATATGAAAATAACACACAGTTTATTTTAAACCTTGTTAAATGAAGGGTTTGTACGCCGTTCAATAAGAAAAGATATCAATCGACCGCAATCTTCATCATACGTCAACGACCGCAATCAACAAGAGACAAAACAAACTGACGAAAAATAACGAAATACATTTGTGGCGTAACAAATATCCGGTCAGTCCTATTAAATTATCGCTGAACACTGGGAATATTATTTAATTTATTTTAGCAGCATAGGTATGATTTTTGCAGAGTTAATTATTGCGGACATCAAACAAAAATAGGTATACCTATCAAGGGTATGAGGGATGGGTAGGAATCTGAGAGTCAGTGTATCCAGGAGTGACGGACGCATGAATTCATTCCTCCCATGGCTGTGGAATATGATTTTAATAGTCCAGTCAGCCTAAGTCGTAGAACACCAATTGAAACACCATCGACTACTAACATTTAGACAAGTGTTTAGCCAAAAGTCCCCGCTCCTACGCCCCTTGCTTCCCCGCCTGTGCCCGCCCAAACATGAAAAGTGTAAGGGTTTTGTAAATCACGTCTATCTCGATTACTAAACAACATATCGGGTTGAATTTTTTTTTATTCTCTTTGCTGTAACATTGTCTACAATTAATATTCAGTTAACTTTCGTCGTAACTTTTACCGTTTGTTTGTAATTCGTATGAAATGGTAAAAATTTGTATATTTTTTGGCATGTAATTTTACATTTTGTCACAGAACTTTTCAGACCGACATTTTATGAAAAAATGTTTCCTACAAAGATTGTAGCCCTTTCTAAGAGCTGTAAAGTTATATATTTTAATGTGTACTTTATGGCTAGAAAACATCAGATATCAACCGTGAATGCTTGGTGCACCATCTCTGCGTCGCTCCGCGGCAGCCGATTCATTACCGCACTATTAATGTATGATGTTTATACTCATTAATTGTATTTTTTGTCAATTGTTTTAAATTTTGGTTATACTGAAGAAGTGAAATTATGCTTACTGGTATCAGTTCAAGTTTCAACTAAAAATGCCAGAGTATTTCAGTTTAAAATCTATAACTTTATTTATTGAATGGAAGTATAAACTAGCTCGAGTTTCGAGAGAGTACGGCCTCAACCACTTTCACGATCTCCTGCCATGCAGCTGGTAGGCAGACAAATAAAAGCCGCCAAGACTCGGACAAACCTCACCTCATGAACTCGGGGACCCCTGCTAAGTCACCAAACGTAGCGAACTACTTGGGGTGATCTACGACGAAGGCGTCCACTAATATCTACAGGAATTCCAAAAACTGAAAAAATCTAACTAATATCTATGAGAACCAAAGGGCGTACGAATATCTACAGCTCAATTGCTGACTAATATCTATGAGAACCAAAGTTGACGAATATCTACGGCACTGGCATAGGTTGGATTTGCAATTATGTATACCATATTGGAAAACGTAATAATGCAGTTTAAAAAAACTTTATTTATGTATGTATGTAAAAACCCCTAATATCGACCTATTGGACACATTTAGCTGATTATTAAGGATTTGGGTTTTTGTTTTAACAGCTTTCTTTATTTCGAGTGCTTCTAAATTATGTAGTCTGTTACCATAACTATTTCTATGTGAGTTAGGTTAGGTTAGTTTAGGTTGAGGTGCCGTGTATTTCGAAATAAATAAATAAATAAATATCTTTGTATTATGACCAATAAATTATGTTCAATAAATTATTGTCCTCGTAAACAGCAAAATACGTAATATTATGCAAAAACTTCATGTACTTTAAACAATTAAGCCTTTACGTAATTAGTAATTACGTAATTGAAGTAATTTAAGCTTCTCCGTACAACCTCTTGCTCAGCTGCCCTCTGTAGATATTAGTCCAACCTACGCTCTGTAGATATTAGTCAACACTAGGACCGTCATAGATTTTCGTCCGATCTTAGCTCTGTAGATATTAGTCAACACTCTGAAGTTCGTAGATATTAGTCCAACATATGAGCTGTTGATATTCGTCCGACATACAGGCTGTAGATATTAGTACCTGGAGTCACCTACGGCAGAGGTGTTGGTTATCCAATAAATGGTTCCCGCGGTGGCGGTACCCATACCCGCCTTCTAAATTGATAAATTTTATTACATTATAAAAAAATAATAAAAAAAGCTTGTTCAAATTGGTTTGAACACGACTGTAGTCAAATGGCGGCCATGTTTGTTGTGTGCCACGTCAGCAACCATTTTTTATTTCCGTTCCCGAGGATAAAACGGTCCAAGTCCGAAATTTGAAGAAATGAGTTTTTGATGTAGACTTGAAGTAAATTATCATGTTAAGAATGGAAGTCCCATTATGAAGAAAAAATAGATTTTCAAAATTGCATGTGGATGCAAGTACCATGATGCAACAACTATCATAGAAGCAGAAGGGTGTACCATGGACTTTATTCCTTTTATAATACACCACATGTCATAACAAAATAGTCCACTTCATTTAGAGGCAGTAGGACTCAAGTCCATGTTTTTGTTTTTTTTTACATGAGCTCCACACAGGAGGCCCTGAGGAAAATAATTTCCCTCGGGGCCTATTTCATCTTTGGGGATGCTGTGTGGAGGGGTTTTTTAAAGGAAGGGAAGGAGAGGAGAGTTCTGGGAAGGAAAAGGGTTTAAGGGGTGGGTAGGAATCTAGGGTTCAGCATGTCCTGGTCATCCGCCTGCAAGACCTAGACAAACCTCACCCCATGAACCCGGCACCCCTGCTAAATCACCAAACGTAGCGAACCACTTGGGGTGATCTATGGCAGAGGTGTTGGTTATCCAATAAAGGTTCCCGGGGCGGCGGTACCCATTCCCGCCTCCCAAATTGAAAAGTTGACTCAAGTCAGCGTTTTTTTTTAAACAATTATTTTTAAAGGCTTTACTATAAAAATTTAGTTTAATTTGCTCCTTTTTAAAACAAAACTAACTGATTTAATAATTAGTTTTTTTCTTATCTATCATACAACATCTCCTGAACATTTACCTTTTTGGACTTGCTTCCGTATGTTTCGGGTACAGAATTTGGTTCGCAAGTTCACAGTTCAAGGCCAAGTCATTCGGATTAGTAGCTTACCCCTTCTATTGTGTTGATAGAACCGAGCGCAGAAAGGGACAGCAAATTTCGCATTGCACTTTGACTTGAAAGCGCGAAAATAATGAACAGCTGTTTTTAACCGTGAAACGACCGTACTACACGGAATAAAATTATGGATAATTTCAAAATAATGCTTTAAATCCGGATTTCTTTGTTTGTTTTCTTTTAATTAGTTTTTATTAGTTAGGTACTATGAACGTCAGTAATAATTTATAAGAATTTGACCAAAAAAAAAATCAACTTCTGACTCGATTTACTCGAAAACGAAAGCTCAAATCAAAAAAAATTATACCACAAAATCGACTCCAAATGTGATGAGGATTCCCCAGTTTCCCGCTTGTACTACGAGTTTTCGGACACCTTGTATACTAGTGTTTCATTCAACAATTACTGCTTGTTATATTTTTTCCCACCTGAAAACAACCAACTTTATTTTTGCGAGGAAGACATTGTTAGTGTTAAATCCCTCGCTAGGTGGCGTCGAGACAAATTATGTCTGCATTTATTGGGGAAATACTTACAAATATATGTACAAATGTTGGGCACACGTTTGGCGTGTTTCCCGACTATGCACCGGTGCCGAAGGGATCAATGATGCTAGTTCCTCGGAGCATCTTCCATTGTAATACCGGTAGAACAAGGATAGCATTCCCACCCGACGCCTGTGCTCTAAAGATTGCAGTCCGTCTGTTAAGATGGGAGAATCTATCAAACGGACCGCCCGTTTCTGCACAGAGTCGAGGGTATTTTTCAGGTATTTTGGAGCTCCAGACCAGAGATGGCTGCCAAATTCAACCGTGGGGCGTACTTGTGATTTGTATAAGGTTAGCAGTTGTGTACTATTAAAGTATCTGCGGGCCCTGTACAGCACGCCCAGTTTTTGTGAGGCTAACTTTACTCTGGCTTCGATGGAGCCCCCATACCTGAGCTGGTCACTTACACCAAGCATATCAATGGAGGGCCTGTTCGGAAGATTGCTTCCGTTGAAAGAGACTAGATTTTCATTTCGAAACCTTTTAGACGTAATAAGACAAGATTGGGTCTTTGAAACATTAAATTCAACGAGATTATTTTTACCCCAAGAGAAAACACTCTCGAGGTAACCGTCCATTCTTTGCTTCAAAGCCCTACGAGCTGTTGGAGTTTGTGAGCCCTTTGGGGGCTTGTTAAACAAAAAGCTATCATGAACTGTACTGTCATCCGCATAACAGTGAATCGGTGCACATGACAAGAGGTCATTGATGTGCAACAGAAACAAAGTCGGTGACAGAACCGATCCCTGTGGGACGCCAGCATTTATCGAATGCGAGGAAGAGGTGAAACCGTCAGCAACCGCCTGAATCGACCTCTCCCTCAAAAAGTCGGCAATCCATTTACATAAGGATGCGGGAAGTCCGTAAGAATGCGGTTTGTTGACAAGTCCTCGGTGCCAAACCCGGTCAAAGGCCTTGGAGATGTCCAGTGCAACCGTTTGGGTCTCACCGAAACGTTCCAGGCATCGCCCCCAAACATGCGTCACATACGCTAGAAGATCACCGCACGAGCGGTTCCGCCGGAATCCGTATTGACGGTCGTTAATAATTTTGTTCTTCTCGAGGTATATGAGCAGTTTGTCGTTGATCACACGTTCCATCACCTTAGACAGAACTGATGTGATCGCTATGGGGCGGTAGTTGGCCGGGTTGGAGCGGTCACCCTTCTTTGGAATAGGATGGATAACCGCTTTTTTCCAACCAGAGGGCACAGAGCCAGTCTTCAGGGACATTTAAAAAAGCTTCGTCAAAATTGGAGCTATTTCTGCAGCGCACCTCTGCAGTACCATGGCAGGTATTCCGTCAGGCCTACTAGCTTTATTAACATCAAGCCCTCGTAAAACATGGAGTACTTCCCGATGCCGGATCCTCAGCATTTTCATACGAAAACCGCAGTGAGGAACCGACGTCGGGACAGCACCTTGGTCATCGAGGGTTGAGTTATCCGCAAACATTTTACCTAGTAAGTTAGCCTTTTCGGTGGCGGTGTTTGCTAGTGAGCCGTCAGGTCTGGTTCCAGGCATCGAATCGTAAGAGGTGGCAGACTGGATTTGCAGAAATTGCGACCTATTGAGCCCGCAAGCGGCCAGAATTGCCTGCTGCCATGCGTGCATGCAGTCAGCTTTCTGCTGATCTGCTGGTCGTGCTCGAATTTTGACCTATTTATGATTCTCTTGGTTTCCTTTGCCATTTTGTTGTAAGCTGTTCTGTCTTCGGATGTTCTAGATGTGTTGTAGGCTCGGTAAGCCGCGTTTTTTCGTCGCACTGCTTCAGCGCATTGTCGACTGAACCACGGCTTTGAGCCTACACCAGTTTCCTTAACAGTAGATTGGACGAAGCCATCCATCGCGGTTGTGATGACTTCACCAATTTCCTGGTCACATCTTGAGGGATCCGAAGTCCGAAAACAGACAGCTGACCACGGAAAAGCATTAAAATGTGCCCGCAGACCGAACCAATCTGCTGACCTATAGTGCCACACTTTTCTCTTCAGCCTCTCGTTTGCTGGTCTGAAGTTTACAGGGATTGATGTCGTCACCAGGCAGTGGTCGGACGATCCTAAAGCCGCTGTGACTTCCTGTAACCGTGTGGCACAGTAGTTAAAAATAGGTCTAACAGATTGGAACGGTGAGTCTGGACATCAGGAACCCTTGTAGGCTCCTGAACCATTTGCTCCAATCCGTAGCAAAGGGCAAAGGATTCCGCTTGGCGTCCAGCCGAGTCTGTTGATCCTGAGAACTTCAACCAAGGTTCGTTATGAACATTGAAGTCCCCCAGGACCACAAACTCTGCCGTAGGGTAGCGGGGCAAGAGGTCATCAATAGTGTCGCTTAAAGTGTTTGCAGAGCTCGGACGCGTCTGATTCGCTAAGGTTCGGTGAGCGGTATAAACACGCGTAGAATCTTACCGTACTGGCAAGATTGACGCGTACCCACTTTACGTCGAATCTGGAGTTTTCCAGATTCAACAGTCGCACACAGTTGACGTCAGCTCGACTATAGAGACAGACACTAAACTACTGATAAATATAAATGTAAAACCAACAGTGATGAGGGTAGCAAGGGTAAAGTCATGCAATGTCCAGTGTTTTGAATATAATGTCCTCCACGTGCAAAGTCGTATCTTCCCCAAGCATAAGCTTTCTAATAAAGTGTGTTTTTATCGGAAGTGTCCTGCAGGTAGTATGTTTCTGTATCTGTTTGTAAATAATAAAATTAGATAGAGCCTAAGATTCATAATAAATTGTAAAGCGCCCTTGAGGCGATTTTTCACAAAAACGGCGCTCAATAAATTATCCAATTATTATTATTATTATAAATGTACTTTTTGGTTAAAATTTTTGGTTGTTTCTTATTAACTAAGCAGTTTATTTTATTACAGGTTTATATCCATTGCTTAGGGCGATTTGTTTTATAATGTTAATTTCATTATTATAATTATCATTGTTTAAACGTTTAAAGGGACATTAATACCACGATGTATCATTGAATTGAATGAGGCAAGTTTATGGACATAATCCATGAAAAACTGCAAGACCTTTAGCCTCCTTAAGAGCGTTTAACCAGCCAGTGGCCGAAAATCCACATTTTGTCGAAAGTTGTTCTTACGGTCGTGCATGGCGGTTACAATGAGAAAGATTAATTATTCTCCGTACAAGCTTTTTAAAATTATAACTCAATATCGATTTTATTTCATTCCAAATTTGCTTTAATTTATACCTACATCCTAAAATGCGGAAAGACGTGATGATAAAACTATTAAAATAATTTACCTCCATCCACAAGCAAATGCTTTTAATGGAGGAAAAGTAACACTGTAACATGTTCCATTAAAAAATTTTTTATTTTTTTTTTTGATTATAAGTATTTACCATTTTTCAAGAATGTCTAAGTTAAATAAGAATGTTAAAAAAATCTGAAATATATTAGTTTGTAAGTGTGCAATTAAATACACAAACGGACCAATTTTCGTCAAGAAACACATGTACGTATATATTTTTTAATGATTTTTTTTAACTAAAATTAAAATTCTAAAACATGCGATACCCAGATAATGTATTGATTTATTTTACTGCATGATTATATGATTTGAAATGGGTGTGGTATAATACAAAATCTTTTTTGAAAATTTAACAAATCTGCCAACGACCTATGGTATAACCTTATTATACTAAAAATAAACATTTTTTCTCAAAATTTAAAACATGCGAATGCTAGATAAAAGAACAATCTTTCGAAATCCACTTATATTTTTTTTGTGAAAAAGAGTCAATACGTCTAAAATCTGATTTAAAAATGACATATTTCTGGTTTTATCTGGTAATACCCTTTTAACATTTACAGAGGTCATTGAACATTTTAAAACCTTTATGATAAATATTGTTTTGTGTTCCCGATAAATTTGTTTTAGGAAGCCTAACGTCGTTGTAGTTTGTCGTAGGATAGCAATGAACTGTACTATTGATTCTAATATTTAATTATTCAACTTATAATCTGGTAAAATTTTATTTTTGAGTTTATAAATAGATAAATACTAGGGTACTGTAAGAATCCATAATTTACTCTTTCATAGATGGCGCGAGATTAATTATTTAGACAAACTTTTTATTCATATTCAATTCTCTTAATATTTTAAAGCATTACTTTTAAAAAGCGTTTTTCCCGAAGAATTCACGCCATCTATGAAAGAGTAGATTATGAACTCTTTTAAGCATCACCAAGACATTGAGTTGGCGTTGCATGGTTTTTTCCTAGCATATCCGCTACAGCTGTATAGTTGTACAGCACAATATAGACTATAGACCTCATCTGATCTCCTCTCTTCTGATTTATTCCATTATTGCTCAGATAACACTTGTGCAGTCATTCAGGTGGGATGCTACATTGTTGTAGACCAATTTCCTTAAAATTGTCTTCCACAACACGCCCGTTTTGTAAATGGGCACATAAAGCAAACTGAATTGACTTGGCTCTTCAATAAAACTACTGACTTTTGCTAACAATATTTAAAAAAAAAAATCGTGTTACTTTGCAGTCATTTTAACAGATGGCGCTAATGCAAAACATTAATTTCTTAATTTATTTTAATGGGACGATGGAACCTCTGCAGGAAAGTTTTCAAAGTATTAATCGTACAAAGAACCGAATCGCAAATTCTGATTTGGGAGAACCGACTCTTAAGCGTTTTATGGAGAGTTTCGGTGGCAATAGAAATTATGTAACCCTGTCTAAACGAAGTCATTATTTGCAAATAGGCATTGCATTATGCCCTAATGGTCTAATGGTCTAATGGCCTAATGACCTAAAATGCTCACTTGCTCCTCACTAACACTCACCCCACCCCTTCTCTTTATATCATAAGAGTTCGGACGTAGTCTGGCAACCATATTTGAATAGTTGCCAATTCTTCTCTTTAGCCTGTGAGATAAGTGGACGGCATCAATGTCGTTTACATCAACTTTTTACTTTACACTCGAAGATTTAGTCATGGACGATGGACAGTACTTTTTTATTGAAGTGAAAACTTCTTTAGCCGTTGGGAATTGAAACTCGATGAAACGGAAACGAGAGACACAAAAAGAGACAAACACATACATCTTTAGGGTTTAGCCTGTGAGAGAATGAGATAAACTAATCGGAGTCCTCTTTGTGCGGTTCTTCGTTAAATAAAATGTAAAAGGATTTTTAAATTAGGTAACAATCTCTACACACGAGTATTATAAATTAAAGTCCTCCGCTGCGTCTGTGTGTCTGTTCGAGATAAACTCAAAAACTACTGAACGGATTTTCATGGGTTTTCACCAATAGATTGAGTGATTCACGAGGAAAGTTTAGGTATATCATTTGTAAGGGTTTTGTGTAAATTGGTTGAAATATATATAATATTTAAAGGAGAATGTCTTTATGTAGTGGACGAATAAACTAGCTGGTTCCCGGCATGCGTTGCTATGCCATTTAATAAAGAAATTGTTTCTCCCTGCGTGTCCTTTCCCATTCGTCCCGTTCCCCTTCCGCCTCCCCTTCCTCTCCCGCATCCCCTTCCCCTCTCGTGTTCCGACTCCGCCTCCTTCACCTTCCCTTTCCCCACTACACTCCCTCCCTTCCCCCGTCCCGCGAACCCCCTCCCGAGTTACCCTCCCGGGTTCCCCTCCCCCCAACCGCAAATCCCCTACCCAAGTTCCCCTCCCCCCTCCCGCATTCCATACATTCACGTCCCAGTACATTCAGTTTTCAAACAGCTCGCGTACCACCTTTTGCAATTGTTTTATACAAATTACATTATGCCAGAGCTCACCGCTTCGTTTATACAAATCTTTTCCTGACAATAACGAACACAAAGCCAAAACAATTATCCAATTTGGTGCAGTCGTCCGGAAGTTATGCGCGTACATACATTTCGGCGATTCATTTTTATTTATAGAGAAGAGAAGATAAACCCTACAGTTGAGGCGCTCAGCGGAAGAGTGGCCCAACCCACAAAAATTAGTAATCACCAAAAAAATATATTTTTTATATATTTTATCATATCTATATGAAGCCACAGTGGTCCAATTTTAGTTTTCAAAGGATCTGTACTATCTGTATTCGTCTCTTTCTCTCGAAGTTTTGTTTTCTGAAGCTTTCACTTCTACCACGTGAGAACTGCACACGTGTTTTTATTATTTTATTTTAGCGACTATATAAAATAATTGTATATAAAAAATGTATACAATGTAAGTGTGAATTTAATTGTAGATAGTGTATTTCTTAGTCCTCTTTTTGCAAACTTCCTGTGCCAAGGCGGACTAAAGATATTTAATTATACAATTATTATAAGCAATAATTATCAGCTTGAAACACTCATCTACATTGAAAAATCTTCCGAGAAAAGATACTTGCCGCCAACGGGACTTGAACCCGTGTCCTTTTGATTGCCGGTCAGCTGCTCTTGACCACTGAGCTATGGCGGCTTATCTAATACCCGCCAAATAATTCAATATATACTAGTGTTTCATTGAAAAATTACTGTTTATTACATTTTTTCCACCTGAAAACAACCAACTTTATTTTTGTGATAAAGACATTGTTAGTGTTAAATCTCTCGCTAGGTAGGTGGCGTCGAGACAAATCATGTCTACATTTTTTTGGGGAACTACTTAAACTTGCCAAATATTAATTATTATTTTTATTTGATAAACTAACGTTTAAGACAAGATTTTTATGCATAAAAATCTTGTCTTAAACGTTAGTTTATCAAATAAAAATAATAATATTTAATTATAGTTTATTTGTCTTCATTGGGGTTTTTTCATTGACCTCTTTCAGCCATAATTTTATTCTTGATTTGTATTCATTTGAATTTTTTATTACCTATAATTTGAATGTACCCACTGCAGTATTTTATTAATTAGTTAGAGTATAAGAACAGAATTTACTAATGACTAATGACTAGTGAACTATAACATGAAGCAGTGTAAAACTGATAAAATAAATATGAAACAGTATTAGTAAAAGATGTGCTAGTAACATAATTTTTTTAATAAATCAGAGTGTGCAATTCACACGCGGTAGAAGATTTGTCTTCTATGTCGTTTTTAGGGTCTTCATTGGGGTTTTTTCATTGACCTCTTTCAGCCATAATTTTATTCTTGATTTGTATTCATTTGAATTTTTTATTACCTATAATTTGAATGTACCCACTGCAGTATTTTATTAATTAATTAGAGTATAAGAACAGAATATACTAATGACTAATGACTAGTGAACTATAACATGAAGCAGTGTAAAACTGATAAAATAAATATGAAACAGTATTAGTAAAACATGTGCTAGTAACATAATTTTTTTAATAAATCAGAGTGTGCAATTCACACGCGGTAGAAGTGAAACCTTCAGAAAAATAAAGTAGACAAGAGTGGGGAGGCTACTAAGAATCGCACAAAGAGGAGACCGATAGGCTACGAAGCACCACACAAAAAGGATACCGATTATACTATCTCATTCTCTCGCAGGCTAAATCTTATAGATGTATGTGTTTGTCTCTTTTTAGTGTCGCTATTTTTCGTTTGAGTTTCAAATCGGTGAAAGAAGTTTTCATTTCAATAGAAACTAAATACAATACAAATCTATAAAACTACACTATCTTAGCTACTATAATTTGTAGGATTCAGCAGAGAGCCGGTACAGATTACGCTAAATTCTATAAATGGAGTCAGTAAATATATGAATAGTACCACCAAACTTGTTGCCCGGATCACGCAACAAGCATACTTGCGTACTGTTGGTTAGTGAATGTCTCTCATAGTAGATTGTGTTTGTGTAGTATGTGTTGCAGAAAAGTGTTATGTTTTGTCTTGTGTTCCTCCGGATCACGCAACAAGCATACTTGCATACTGTTGGTTAGTGAATGTGTCTCATAGTAGATTGTGTTTGTGTAGTATGTGTTGCAGAAAAGTGTTATGTTTTGTCTTGTGTTCCTCCGGATCACGCAACAAGCATACTTGCATACTGTTGGTTAGTGAATGTGTCTCATAGTAGATTGTGTTTGTGTAGTATGTGTTGCAGAAAAGTGTTATGTTTTGTCTTGTGTTCCTCCGGATCACGCAACAAGCATACTTGCATACTGTTGGTTAGTGAATGTGTCTCATAGTAGATTGTGTTTGTGTAGTATGTGTTGCAGAAAAGTGTTATGTTTTGTCTTGTGTTCCTCCGGATCACGCAACAAGCATACTTGCATACTGTTGGTTAGTGAATGTGTCTCATAGTAGATTGTGTTTGTGTAGTATGTGTTGCAGAAAAGTGTTATGTTTTGTCTTGTGTTCCTCCGGATCACGCAACAAGCATACTTGCATACTATTGGTTAGTGAATGTGTCTCATAGTAGATTGTGATTGTGTAGTATGTGTTGCAGAAAAGTGTTATGTTTTGTCTTGTGTTCCTCCGGATCACGCAACAAGCATACTTGCATACTGTTGGTTAGTGAATGTTCTCATAGTAGATTGTGTTTGTGTAGTATGTGTTGCAGAAAAGTGTTATGTTTTGTCTTGTGTTCCTCCGGATCACGCAACAAGCATACTTGCATACTGTTGGTTAGTGAATGTGTCTCATAGTAGATTGTGTTTGTGTAGTATGTGTTGCAGAAAAGTGTTATGTTTTGTCTTGTATTCCTCCGGATCACGCAACAAGCATACTTGCATACTGGTGGTTAAAGAATGTGTCTCATAGTAGATTGTGTTTGTGTAGTATGTGTTGCAGAAAAGTGTTATGTTTTGTCTTGTGTTCCTCCGGATCACGCAACAAGCATACTTGTATACTGTTGGTTAGTGAATGTGTCTCATATTAGATTGTGTTTGTGTAGTATGTGTTGCAGAAAAGTGTTATGTTTTGTCTTGTGTTCCTCCGGATCACGCAACAAGCATACTTGCATACTGTTGGTTAGTGAATGTGTCTCATAGTAGATTGTGTTTGTGTAGTATGTGTTGCAGAAAAGTGTTATGTTTTGTCTTGTGTTCCTCCGGATCACGCAACAAGCATACTTGCATACTGTTGGTTAGTGAATGTCTCTCATAGTAGATTGTGTTTGTGTAGTAAGTGTTGCAGAAAAGTGTTATGTTTTGTCTTGTGTTCCTCCGGATCACGCAACAAGCATACTTGCATACTGTTGGTTAGTGAATGTGTCTCATAGTAGATTGTGTTTGTGTAGTATGTGTTGCAGAAAAGTGTTTTGTTTTGTCTTGTGTTCCTCCGGATCACGCAACAAGCATACTTGCATACTATTGGTTAGTGAATGTCTCTCATAGTAGATTGTGTTTGTGTAGTATGTGTTGCAGAAAAGTGTTATGTTTTGTCTTGTGTTCCTCCGGATCACGCAACAAGCATACTTGCATACTGTTGGTTAGTGAATGTGTCTCATAGTAGATTGTGTTTGTGTAGTATGTGTTGCAGAAAAGTGTTATGTTTTGTCTTGTGTTCCTCCGGATCACGCAACAAGCATACTTGCATACTGTTGGTTAGTGAATGTGTCTCATAGTAGATTGTGTTTGTGTAGTATGTGTTGCAGAAAAGTGTTATGTTTTGTCTTGTGTTCCTCCGGATCACGCAACAAGCATACTTGCATACTGTTGGTTAGTGAACGTGTCTCATAGTAGATTGTGTTTGTGTAGTAAGTGTTGCAGAAAAGTGTTATGTTTTGTCTTGTGTTCCTCCGGATCACGCAACAAGCATACTTGCATACTGTTGGTTAGTGAATGTGTCTCATAGTAGATTGTGTTTGTGTAGTATGTGTTGCAGAAAAGTGTTATGTTTTGTCTTGTATTCCTCCGGATCACGCAACAAGCATACTTGCATACTGTTGGTTAGTGAATGTGTCTCATAGTAGATTGTGTTTGTGTAGTATGTGTTGCAGAAAAGTGTTATGTTTTGTCTTGTGTTCCTCCGGATCACGCAACAAGCATACTTGCATACTATTGGTTAGTGAATGTCTCTCATAGTAGATTGTGTTTGTGTAGTATGTGTTGCAGAAAAGTGTTATGTTTTGTCTTGTGTTCCTCCGGATCACGCAACAAGCATACTTGCATACTGTTGGTTAGTGAATGTGTCTCATAGTAGATTGTGTTTGTGTAGTATGTATTGCAGAAGTAAGTAAGGTGTATTGTGAATAATAATAATAACAAATTAACGTACTTGAATGATTGTTTTGTTATTTAATTTGGCACGTGTTAACTGTCTGCAGAAGTGTAAAAAAATAAGCCAAATTTCAGTTAACGATAAATTTTTAACATGTCTAAAAAAGTTTCGGTTTCGGCCGAAACTGAGACAGATACCGAAGATTCGGTTTCGGTAGAAAGTCCTGTTTCGGTCAGACACTAATAATTTATTTATTTATTTCTATTCGCAAACATACACTTAACAGATTATTACATTGGTTTAAGTACATAAATAATAAGTTTCAGTATAATAAAGAATATGAAAAATGTTATTGATCCGTAACTGTACGTAAATTGGTTAAAAGTAGTGTTTTGTGAACACCTCACTAGGCGAACCTGTGCTGAGGTGTTCCCATTTTTAGGATAAGTGCTCTTCTGTCGGCAAGAGTCGAAGCACAGTATCCTCCTTGATTTTGTCAAGAAGGGCACCGTGGGTCGATCCATGACGGCAGTATCCCATACATAAATTAAATATTAGTAAGGATCTATTTGCAGGTTATTTCAGGATATCTAGAATATGTATAAGATAAAAGAATTACTTGATATACAATTAGGTATAATTATTCTACAGACCTCCCGCCACTAGTATTAAATAATATTGTGGTACTTTTTGTGTCCCGAAACAATTTTTTTTTATTTTTTTTTTTTTAAGTTTGGGTTGGGTCATGTTTGGTTAGGTGTTATAATCTTTTGAGTAAAGAGAATACCTTGTTGTTTGATCCAGTCTTTGATTAGTTTTTTGTGATGGATTGTTGATGTATTTGAAGTTAATAATTGCTTCAGTGTATTGGGCATGCAGTTATAAAGTTTGGTTGCATAGTACTTAAAGTTTCTCTGCCCGTGTGAGGTATGAGTTATTGGAATATTTATGGTTTTTTTTTGTAGAGGCCCTGGTTTTAATCGCTATTTGTGGTTGCATTGGAATGTGGAGTTCATGTTGGAAGAAGTATATTAGTACAGATTTGGCATAGAGTTGTCTTATTGTCATGACGTCCAGTGTTTCGTAAATTACATTCGTGTTTGTAAGGAATGGTACTTGGAGGATGAGTTTAATTATTGCCTTTTGAATTTTTACTAAAGGGTCTAAAGCTACATTCGTTGCACTTCCCCAAGCCAGTATGCCGTATGAGATAATGGATTGACAAAGTGCAAAGAATATGGTCCTGAGGATTGTTCTTGGAAATATGTTTTTAATTGAATTTAAAAGATGCATGACTCGTTTCAGTTTGCTTGTGATATAAGTTATGTGGTCAGTCCAGCGCAAGTTGGCATCTATTATAACTCCTAAGTATTTTGTGTGCTTAACCCTTTCAATACGCTCGCATTGACAGGTGGGAGAAGTTTGTCCGCAGTTGTGTAATATAAGGTCAGTATACGGTGAAGGTTGGCCTCTTTGTGTGATGCTGTGTGTAATATAATTGGTTTTTGTAGTGTTTAGGGTAAGAATGTTATTGTTTAGCCAATTTTTAACTACCGATAAACTTTTTTCAGCCTTTGAATATACCTCATTCCATGTTTCTGCCTGGCAGAGAAGTACTGTATCGTCAGCAAATGTTACGATTTGACCGTCGATATCAATGTCACACAGGTCGTTAATGTAAATAATGAACATTAGGGGACCAAGGACGCTTCCCTGTGGTATCTATCTATTTATATCTAATTAGATGGAAATATTACCAATAAAACTATAAGAAAATTCCTAATCAAATAATGTATGTGCCTTATTCTGATAATTAAATTCGTCTTTAAAACTTTTATTTCTTGGCTGAGGGTTTTAAGCAGAAGTTGTTTAAAATAGTTTTTGCCGCAAGTCTGAATGCGGGCTAGAGGCAGTTAGTGGCCAGTGGCTACGTGCTACAGCGCACCTCCAGACAGAGACCAGACGGGCTACGCAGTACTAGGCACTACGCTGCTGCGCTGCTACGACACCCTTCACTTTGCGTGCGCTGCAGCTGTAACGAAATCAAGCGTAACGAAATCACAACAAAATTAAACCCGCCATCTCTTCTGCTTGCTCTGAGTTATCCCGTCTGAATTACACCAAATGGTGTTAGTGGCCAGTGGCTACGTGCTACAGCGCACCTCCAGACGGAGACCAGACGGGCTACGCACTACGCAGTACTAGGCACTACGCTGCTACGCTGCTACGACACCCTTCACTTTGCGTGCGCTGCAGCTGTAACGAAATCACAACAAAATTAAACCCGCCATCTCTTCTGCTTGCTCTGAGTTATCCCGTCTGAATTACACCAAATGGTGTTAGTGGCCAGTGGCTACGTGCTACAGCGCACCTCCAGACGGAGACCAGACAGGCTACGCTCTACGCAATACTAGGCACTACGCTGCTACGCTGCTACGACACCCTTCACTTTGCGTGCGCTGCAGCTGTAACGAAATCAAGCGTAACGAAATCAAGCGTAACGAAATCAAGCGTAACGAAATCACAACAAAATTAAACCCGCCATCTCTTCTGCTTGCTCTGAGTTATCCCGTCTGAATTACACCAAATGGTGTTTGAAGCATTTGTGAACTTGTGTTTTTTACATATTCCGTTGGAAAAATAAAATAGGTTAGTGAGTAATAATACCTGCAAATTGCGATTGTGATTTCCGGAAGCCACTTTTTTAAAGTCCATAAAAGCAAATACATACCTAATATATAAATTATAGTACAATAAGTCACTCAACGCGGTTGTAAAATCACAGAAAACCTTAAATTAAGCGCCCGCCCACATTTGTACTCCTTGCTATGCTCAAGATTTCGGAGATAGGTAGACCTCATTGACCTGATTGTACTGCCGCAAACATTCTGGTACTATCAGAGTTTTGAGAAATCAGATGTAGACAATTATTTTCCTTTTATTTTGAACATCAAGTGTGCAAAATTTCATCTAGAAGTATCATTTTGGCGAGAAAAGCGATGGGGTAGTGTTTTCCAAATCTCGTGTAGTATGTGACCTTCCTCTTGTTTTGAAGGTCGAGCTAAATTTAATCAATCTCGGAATAAAACTACATTTGCCCGTCTCCACAGACACTCTTCTTTATATAAATAGATAGATAGAACAAGAAGATGTAAGAAGTGTGGAGAAGTTCGCCGTTGATCCGTTGTTTCCGAGGACGATGATTGTATTACGGCCGTTACGGCAGTCAGTGTGAGGGGTTCGGCTGAGGGTTATACCATTGATGAGCAACCTTTTTAACCGGAGGATAAATGTATGCATTTTTAATTAATTGTGGGCCACGGGGAGTAGAGTACATACTGCTTCAAGTGGTTAACTTTGCAGTCGGTAGTGTCGCAAACCTATTTATGTTTGGTAAAACCATATTTTTTAATAAAATTGAAAAAAAAAATACTCAAAGGCTAAACCAAAAAATTCTGTCGATTTTATCATTCTTAAATTACTTTGACTGAAATAGACTGACAAACGTCGCTCGTCGCGAAAACCTTATTTGTTTTGTAATACAGATTTTGAAAACCTAAAACATTTTATCGTGCCTGCAAATTTATAGCACCAAATCCTGACGATTGCTATTATAATATAAGGAATGTATTTTTATCTTATTTCTTATGATATTTGATAACAAATCTTCCTTTATTTATATGCTTTCAGAAATATAATTTACAGGCGTAGGTACCTACCCTAATAAAATAGAACCCATGCAAAATATCAAGATTTCAAGATATCAAAATATGTATCAAGATATCAAAATATCATGACATCAAGATATCAAAATATCATGGTATCAAGATATCAAAATATTATGATATCAAGATCTCAAAATATCATAATATCAAAATATCAAGGTATCAAAATATCAAGATATCAAAATATAAAGAAACCAAAATATCAAAGTATCCAGACATCTAGACTAAAGCTTTCCACTAGACCCCTCTACAAATAGAACAGTAACCGTTTATTACAGCATTTTTTTCTTGTTATTTTATTTAGCCAAGTGGGAAGTACGAAAAGGCTCGCGGGCCACACGAAATAGAATCACGGGCCACGGGTTGCTGCTCACTGGACTGGATGCGCGAGTAGAATGTGGAGAGGGGTTGAAATGGGTGGCAGCCCCCAGGAAAAATACGGACATTATCGCATGTAAAATGCCTTAAAACTTGTACTCTGCAACCCTGAAAAAATGTTTTCCCTCTAATAATTCTACCCACTTAATCTTCAATAACAACCGCACCAGTAAATAACATCAGGGAAAGCTTCCTTAATCTAACTTACGCTTTTACGTGACCTCTAACTCTAACCAAATGGAAACTAGTCGATTCATCTTGGGCTCGACCTTCTTCCAGAACTTCTCGAATCTACGTCCGTATTTTACAAGTAGCTATTCTGCGATTTCATTTATTCGTTGAAAAATACAAGTAATCCCAGCACCTAAACAAAAGTCATAAGGGACTAAAGAATAACACGATATCGACCCTTTGGAATAACAAGGTTCCGTCTGTCACGGTAACGTCATGCGATAGTGGGATCTATAGTAAGTTACTTTAGAGTTCATTATCGTATCGTACTACCGCGACGGATGGAACTTTGTTATCCCAAAGGGTCAATGTCGATAATAATAATAATATTTGGCTAATTTATATAGCGCCGTTTTCGCGAAAAATCACCTCAAGGGCGCTGTACAAATAAATACATAAAATAATAAAATTACTGGCTTACAACTAAGATTTACAATTATTACTAGTGACTTACATCTAAGACTTATAGCTAGTGGCTTATGACTAAGACATATAAACGCTAACCTAAACTGAACTCAATGACATACATGTTTACAATCATGACTTAAAGTTAGAGATTTACAACTAACATATAAATATTTACAATTAAAAATAGTATAATATGTATTGTATTGTATTCTGTGTTGTTAGAATCTACGCACCCTACTCTATTGTTAATTCCTCTGATGTTAATATACAGCATCAGAGGAACAGTTTTGAATTAAATACTTCATTGCCTAACTACTACTAATGTGGTTACACTGTATGGTTTAAAATAGCCGACAACAATCAGTGAACGGGTGTTCCGCTCGTGTCCGTTAAGTTTCGCCTAAGTGGACCGGTCCAAAGGTGATCAATGCTTCAGGCTACATTGAAATACCTGTAGAACAGACTCAGCATACCTACATTGCGTGTTTGCATTAGAGATGGTAATCAGTCTGTTGACGACGGATTGTCAATCAGACCGAATATTCTTCTTTAGACAGAATCAAGTTGGTTTATTAGAGGTGGCTCCCAAATTCAATTGTTGGATGTACGGGTTACTTTTATAAATACGTAGCTGGGTACCAGGCTTCGCTCAGGGAGTTGATATGAGATTGAACTGACGGATCTTGCTTTATATACCCCCACTCGTACAAAAAAGGCTTCGAACGGTCCACAATGTTCCAGAACATTCAACAATACTCTAGAGTTCCACAATGATCTAAGATGTTCCCGAACGTTACAGACTATTCCCGAACATTCCACAACATTTCAGAATGTTGTGGAATGTAGGCTTGTTGAAAAAGTATCGATATTTTTAATTCAATATATCGATATTTTTAGCCGATATATTTTGATCCGATGTATCAATACACAATATCCAATATCGAAAATTGTATCAAAAACGATATTTTTTTAAATTTATGTATTTAAAGTAACTAGAATCCAAAACCGTATAGGAACGAGCGGTAAAAAGTAACTGTATTGGGTCATGACATCTGGCGGTTGAAATTTTAACTATTAATAGCTTACAAAAAATCTATTGTCTTTGCATTAGTATTTGTGATCACCAATACTATCTTATGTGTGTAGGTACATACATAGAAATGTATGCTATTTTTCGTCATTTTTTTCTAAGCCACTTCTTACAATGACAACACGTTTATGCGGTTCGCAACAGACGTGTTGTCATTCTAAGAGGTTATGGGCCCAGCACGCTTTCGCTGCGTTGTGTTGGTTCTCAATTGTCTATGATTATTGACTATACCTTGTTCCAAATACGAAGTCCTTTTTGACAGATTAATACGCCAATAGAATGTTACTGAGACGCATACAAACTTTGTATGCGTCTCAGTTTACATATAAGTTAGAAGACAGCTTAGTTTTTGATATTTTTGTAATTTTTACGTAATAAAAATGAATAGTGATAAAAATACCTTCATTTTTATTGACATATTTGTATATTAAAAAAAGCAAATTGTGTACAAAATTTACTTTTGATAATATTGAGCTGAATACACTATTATTTTAAAAACGCAAAATCTCTTGAAAATTTGACCGATATATCGATATTTGTTCCTCGATATGTCGACGGCGATATTGATATTTTAATAAATATTGATACATCGATATATCGATATTTTTTTTCACTTTAGACATCCCTAGTGGAATGCTCTCAAATACACTCGAATGTTCTGGACTGTTTTAGAAATTTCTAGAGGTCGAAACTTCCAGCCCTTATATCTTCAAAAGCACGCCATTCTGGTAAAAACAGCACGCCATTCAGGTAAGGGCGGCATACATTAATTACGTGACAAATTTCTAGAGGTCGAAACTTCCAGCCCTTATATCTTCAAAAGCACGCCATTCTGGTAAAAACAGCACGCCATTCAGGTAAGGGCGGCATACATTAATTACGTGACAAATTTCTAGAGGTCGAAACTTCCAGCCCTTATATCTTCAAAAGCACGCCATTCTGGTAAAAACAGCACGCCATTCAGGTAAGGGCGGCATACATTAATTACGTGACAAATTTCTAGAGGTCGAAACTTCCAGCCCTTATATCTTCAAAAGCACGCCATTCTGGTAAAAACAGCACGCCATTCAGGTAAGGGCGGCATACATTAATTACGTGACAAATTTCTAGAGGTCAAAACTTCCAGCCCTTATATCTTCAAAAGCACGCCATTCTGGTAAAAACAGCACGCCATTCAGGTAAGGGCGGCATACATTAATTACGTGACAAATTTCTAGAGGTCGAAACTTCCAGCCCTTATATCTTCAAAAGCACGCCATTCTGGTAAAAACAGCACGCCATTCAGGTAAGGGCGGCATACATTAATTACGTGACAAATTTCTAGAGGTCGAAACTTCCAGCCCTTATATCTTCAAAAGCACGCCATTCTGGTAAAAACAGCACGCCATTCAGGTAAGGGCGGCATACATTAATTACGTGACAAATTTCTAGAGGTCGAAACTTCCAGCCCTTATATCTTCAAAAGCACGCCATTCTGGTAAAAACAGCACGCCATTCAGGTAAGGGCGGCATACATTAATTACGTGACAAATTTCTAGAGGTCGAAACTTCCAGCCCTTATATCTTCAAAAGCACGCCATTCTGGTAAAAACAGCACGCCATTCAGGTAAGGGCGGCATACATTAATTACGTGACAAATTTTTCTTCCAATCTAGACTAGTACTGTATTAAAATATAACTAGCCGTTGGAAACAATACTTATATTATTTCAACGTCCAACGCTGTTGAAAATAATTAGCGCCAACAGTTGAAATATAATACCTACATGCGAATATTATTCAAAGCAGTCAACGATTCAACTGCCTAATAAATAAAAAAGGGTCAAGAGTTTGTACTTCGTGAACATATTTAGCCGGATATCATATCTGTTGCCAAATAAATTTAAAAAAGGTTTATATTATAGTCTCGTACACTCACATTTAAATTACTTGATTGAAATCTGGGGAAACGCATGTGAAACATAAATGAATTACAGGTAATACAAAACAAGGTAATCAAAAAACTATTTAACTACAAGCCCAGAACACCCACAAAAAAATATATATGGAAACAAAACTACTAACATTAAGAAAACTATATGAATACAATACATGTCTCCTTATATACAAAATAAACAATAAACTCGTACACACAAACACAGAATTCATTAAAACGTCCCAAGTACACAAACACTTTACGAGACAACACGATAACATACATTTAAACACCATCCACACTAACTATGGTAAACAATCCATTGGTTACGAGGGAGGCAACTTATATAATTGCCTCCCAAACGACATTAAAAACGAAAAGAAGCTGGGTAAATTAAAAAAAAATTATTAATATTTATTCTTGATAAACAAAATAATGATGTTGAATAGCGCTGTATTGAAATATTTACTTTATTTTAATTTGTATAATTATTTCTAGTTAAATGAGTGAAAATGTAATTTTCTTTTAACTGGAATAAAAATATACAAAAAAACAACATTATTCGATATTTTAAATGGTCTTTTGGTTATGTACGTACCTACTGCACGTTTTTTTTTTTTTTTTTCCCATCCAATACGGCCGATACGCAGCGCCATGGAACAATCAAATTTATCAACGACAAGCAAAAAAATAACCTATTGATAATTGTCAATGTCGGTCGCCTAACAGCTATGTTTTGTACCTTTTGTTTTCAACGGTGTTGGAATGATAAGTCAAAAGGGTCAAGAGATCACACTTCGTGAACGATATTATACCCAATTACACAAGGTCTTTTGGTAATGTACATACCTACTGCACGTTTTTTTCCCATCCAATACGGCCGATACGTAGCGCCAGGGAACAATCAAATTTATCAACGACAAGCAAAAAATAACCTATTGATAATTATCAACGCCGGTCGCCTAACAGCGACGTTTTGAACCTATTGTTTTCAACGGTGTTGGAATGATAAGTCAAAAGGGTCAAGTGATCACACTTCGTGAACGATATTATACCTAATTAGACATGGTCTTTTGGTAATGTACGTACCTACTGCACGTTTTTTTTCCCGTCCAATACGGCCGATATGTAGCGCCAAGCAACAAGCGAATTTATCAGTGACAAGCAAAATATATCTTCAACGTCTTTTAACATTTCAACAGGGTAATATTTTCAACACCGAAACCAACGTCTTCCAACAGTTTCAACTTTCAACGTTATTATAGGATTATTATTACGTGTGTGGGGCGTGGGGCATAGAGATAATAATAATTAATAATACATTAATGATTCGGGGAACCACCCGTTAAAAGGGATTCCTTAATACGATTTTGATATATTTTTTGTTTGTTTTTTTTGTTAGTATCGTGTCGATCTCCTATTATAGTTGCGTCAACGTCGACGTTATTTTCAACAGCTATTTTCAACAGTTGAAAATTGCCAACGATAACGACGTTGGCGTTGGATAGAATTATCGTTAACGCCCAATACTAATCTAGACCCCCTCCCCTTGGTGAGATAAATTTGGGCCACTTCGTATATTCTTTTCAAGTAACGTGAGATTTTGCTGGCCCCTCCCCCCCTTTTGAGCTCACGTAATTAATGTATGCCCCCCAGTGGCGTAGCGTGAGTTTTCAGTGAGCTAGAATGCTAAGATTGAAAAATACGACATTACTGATGTAGTTGTAGCAGAAAATGATTTTTTTTAATTTCAAATTTTTGTATGAGATCTTTAGAATACTGAATTCTTCATACAAAAAGTTGAAATTTAAAAAACAAAAAAAAAATCATTTTCAGCTACAACTACATCAGTAATGTCGTATTTTTTCAATCTTAGCATTCTAGCTCACTGAAAACTCACGCTACGCCACTGATGCCCCCTAACAACAAGATCCTTCTTCCACACCATGTCACTCATTTCTGAGTTACGCGCATTGCACACCACTTTATTTTATCTTATCTTCAATATATAAAACAAAGTCGGGTTAGTTACACCATTTATAACTCGAGAACGGCTGGACCGATTTTTCTGATTTTTGATTGGTTGGATTTGTCTCCGTCCTGAATAGCAGAATCGACATTAAAACATCGGAAAAATTCACGAAAAAAGTAATTATGAAGAAAATTCTTTTCCTCATACATTTTGTATGGAACCAATTCTCATTTTTTGAAAGAGCTGCAGGAATATTGTGATAAGTACCTATAACATCGAGTAGTGAGTGAATTCCAAAGATTCAAAAACGTCAAATGTCAATACGATAATTGTTTTGCTTTTTTAAACATATAATGCTGCCCCTCTTTCTTACACACTAAATGTCAACAGTCGAAAATGGGACAAATGGTGAACGCATGTCTGCACCCCTCCAAAGGAAAAATACAATAATTATAATAAATCTCCCTCACACGTATAAAGAAAATGAAACGCAATTCCCGTAAGTAAGTGGAAAATTAAGAAAATTATAATGCCATCTCTGATACTGACAAAAACAAAACACAAACAGTTGCGCATCGATAATAATTGCTTCATTGTGTAATTTTCAACTTAATAAAAAAACTGAATTTAATTCAGCTAATAAGTTGACACAACAGTTATTGATACTGAGGCGGTACGAAGTTCGCCGGATCAGCTAGTAATATAATATATTGATTTAATTCTTTTCACTTCGAAAAACGGATATGGGGCTGTAGATAAAGAAAGCAACTTACCTGTCGGGAAGAAACATTGTTTTCAAGGCTAACACCAACGCTTTTTAACGAGTTATTAATTTATAATAGATTTTATTGATGTTTCAGCGAGTTTAACCTTTTCTTAATAATAATTATATTTTCCAGTGGTTAGTTCTAGCTAATATTAATCACGGCCATCGATTTATCTCCTCAATTATTCACCCAAACAACATTCAATTACCTCGTGAAAATTCAATTTCACTTTGCTTTGTGCTATGGTGACATTTATTTGGGCAACAATTTCATCTATTGTGATTTATTGGGTTATTATGCAGTGTTGCGCTTCCTACTTGTTAGTGAGAGCGTTGCAGTGCCCATCATCGGGACGCTGTCCGGAACGGTGGCTAAAAAAGAAGGAAGCCGATATTTTATGTTCTTTATATTATCTCCACAGAATATTTTCATATCCCGTTGAATCAGTGGCGTAGCGTGGGTTTCGGCCGCCCGGGGCGGAGTAAAATTCCCCCACCCCCCTCCCTAACTTCTACAGGTGCTTCATCCGCAGATTTTCAAGCGCTGACCGGGGGGGGGGAGTAAGTTTCCTATTTTTTATGCTGATTTTTATAATCCCATGTGCCGAGTACTCTTCCAATAAAATCATGCTTATAAATTCTATTACAAATTAATATATAACTGCTCTCAGAAATCGAGAATTGTATGTCTGTAATAGAAGTTCGCATCTTCATCACGCATACGTATGGAATGCAACTCAAATGCAAAGCTTCACTCGGTACACGATGAATCGGCAATTTATTCTTGTATTGCTAACACAAAACTGGTTTAAATTAAACTAAATATGCGGTGTATCAAAACTACACTCAGAACATAAAAATGGTTTTTCTTTGATTCTGCCGGCACTTACATTCTGAACACGAAACTGGTTTTAATAGAAGATTGTAACTGAACTTCAAATAAGAGGATGTTTTCCCTCGAAATGTGTCAACAGATGAGTCCAACACTGGAAATTTACATTCTCAACACAAAATTGGTTTGAATTAAGTCTGTATGCGGAGTATTAAAACTACACTCAGAACATACAATTGGTTTTTCTTTGATTCTAGTGGCACTTACATTCTGAACACAAAACTGGTTTTAATTAAATCTGTATGTGGTGAATTTAAACTGCACTCAGACCATGAAAATGGTTTTTTCTTTAATTCTGCCAGCACTTGGTCACCATGATACAGGCAGCTGCCTAGTGTGGTGACCTAATGTATCTTTTGAAGTAAATTTATTATTTATGTAACATGTACTTATAAATAAAATAAATAACTTACATTCTGAACACAAAACTGTTTTTAATTAAATCTGTATACGGTGAATTAAGACTAAACTCAGAACTTCGGGGCGGAGGGAAATTTCGCCGCCCCCTTATTAGGGTACTTCAAGCGGTGGGGGGGGGGGGATTGTGTATGGTTATCCTGTTTTTTATTACGACCTATTTATATACGAGCCGGATTTTTTTAATAATCACATTTGACGAGTATTCTTTCAAAGAAAATCATGTTTATAAATTCTACTCCTTAGTTGATTGATTGATACTGCATTAGAGTTCCCAAATAATAGTTACACACGCAACAATCAATTTCTCAGAATTTTACAGCATTATGTAACTCAAATGTAAAGCTTCACTTGATGCACGATGCATCCGCAACTCGTTATTTAATGTATCTTTGTATTCTGAACACAAAAGCAGTTTGTATGCGGTGAATTAAAACTACACTCAGAACATGAAAATGGTTTTTCTTTGATTCTGGCATTAAATAAATAGTCTGCAACTGGAATTTTATAACTGCACATCGAATAACAAAATGTTTTCTTGCGAAATGTGTCACCAGATGAATCCAACTGGGATTTGATATTCTGTATTGGTTAAAATTAAATCTCTACCTTGCGAATTAAAATTACACTCGGAACATGAAAATGGTTTTTCTTTGATTCTGGCAGCACATACATAGTCTGCAAATAGAAGATTGTAACTGAACTTCAAATAAGAGGATGTTTTCCCTCGAAATGTGTCAACAGATGAGTCCAACACTGGAAATTTACATTCTCAACACAAAATTGGTTTGAATTAAGTCTGTATGCGGTGAATTAAAAGTACACTCAGAACATTAAAATGGTTTTTCTTTGATTCTGGCAGCACTTACAGAGTCTGCAACTAGATTTTTATAACTGAACTTCGAATAAGGTAATGTTTTAGTTTGAATTGTGTCAGCAGATGAATCCTCAAATGGAATTTTTCATTCTAAAAACTGGTTTAAACCTTCGAATAATTAGAAAAAAATATCTTTAAACTTTTGCCTGTCACTGTGTGCGCACAAAATTTCCAGTTCTTCCCATGCATTTTAAATATTCCTTTTTATTGTTTTTTTGCCCTTTTGCAAAAAACAAAAT
Organism: Limnephilus rhombicus; assembly: GCA_929108145.2. Lineage (NCBI taxonomy): Eukaryota > Metazoa > Arthropoda > Insecta > Trichoptera > Limnephilidae > Limnephilus > Limnephilus rhombicus. Next base: position 582,813 of record OV815271.1, on the reverse strand, counting down.
TGTTCTAAAATCTAGATAAAGTATTTTTTCCGACGTGCTTATTAGAACATTATTGTTTCTAAATATTAAAATTTTGATATTGGAAATGTGAATTGGCTCAAAAATACACCCCTGCGAATATTCGAATTAAGGTAAAGGTACCTAAAATATAATAAAATTAAAATTTTAAATACAGATTCCTTTTCTTAAAAAAATGTAATAAAACTGCATCTTAACTTTTTTATCGCAATCACAAATTTATTTTAAAAATAAATGTGTGGGACATAATTTCATAATTCTATTTTGAAATTAAATGTGTGGGACAATTGGCGTCTCCTGCGATTAGACGGATTAAATTAAATCTGTATTTGGTGAATTAAAACTACACTCAGAATATGAAAATGGTTTCTCTTTGATTCTGGCAGCACATACATAGTCTGCAACTAGAATTTTATAACTGCATTTCTAATAAAATAATGATCTCTTTCGAAATGTATCAGCAGATGAATACACAACTGAAATTCATTCGTTAATACAATCTGAACACAATTCTGGTTTTAATTAAGAGTGAATCTGTTTGCGTGTTATCAGCTTTAATTAGTATCACTCTCATAATATGCGTACGGTTTTCCTACGAATTGCGAAATTTGCAGCTTGAAAAAATATAATTATTGATATTTTTAATAAATAATAAAAAAAAAAGTTGGATTCGTAAACGAAAGTATCGTAGAACATTTTCAAATAATGATTTGAAATGGTTTAAATTTTTCCAAGATGATGTTATTATTTATCATGAAAATTTGCCACCCCCCTTAAAAGTGCCGCCCGGGGCGGGCCGCCCCCCCCCCCCCCCCCCCACGCTACGCCACTGCGTTGAATTTAATGTTTCAAAGACCCATTAATGTCTGATTACGTCTAAAAGGGATCGAAATGAAAATCTAGTCTCCTTCAACGGAAGCAATCTTCCGTACAGGCCCTCCATTGATATGCTTGGTGTAACTCTAAGTGACCAGCTCAGTTATTAGGGCTCCATCGAAACCAGAGTTAAATTAGCCTCCCAAAAACAAGGCGGACTACAGGGCCCGCAGATACTTTAATAGTACACAACTGCCACCCCTGTACAAATCACAAGTGCGCCCCATGGTTGAATTTGGCAGCCACCTCTGGTCTGGAGCTCCTAAATACCTCGAAAATAATCTCGGCTCTGTGCAGAAACGGGCGGTCCGTTTGATAGATTCTCCCATCTTAACGAACGGATTGCAATCTTTAGAGCACAGGCGTCGGGTGGGAATGCTATCCTTTTTCTACCGGTATTTCAATGGAAGATGCTCTGAGTAACTAGTGTCATTGATCCCTTCTGCACCGGTGCATAGTCGGAAAACACGCCAACATATGCGTACACGGTTGACATTTGTCGCATGAGAACGGGTCGCTTCTTCAACTCACTCTTGAGTTCAACAGCTCGGCTATGGAACGATTTGCCAGCCTCTGTGTTTCCTCCTTCCTACAACCTGAAGACCAATGTTAATTCCTTCCTCTCCTCAAAAAGACCCTCCTCGGGGCCTCCTGTGTGGAGTTGTATATAAATATATTTATGTGGTTAGTACTGAGATCTGTTTTCTATAAACTATAGGATGCTTATACGTTTTAAGATTTTCACGGCCAAAAGTATTTTCGTTATTTGTTTTTGGGGTGTTGTGCCGTGTTGCGCTACTCCTTCTTTAGCCAACATTGATGGACACTGCAACGCTGCCCGAAACGTTGGCTAAAGAAGGAAGTAGCGCAACACGGCAAAACACCCCAAAAACAAATAACGAAAATATAAGATGCTTGATTGAAAAACACAAATAATTTCCAAAAGCGTGTTTTATTTTATTTTGCGAAGCTCAGGCAGAATATTAAAATATTTGATGATAATTTTCCAAAGAATTGAATTTTCCACATTATTAAATGAAACCATAACCGAAAAGGGGGTTGGTAAGTTGGAGATTTTGAACTTTAAAGCAGTTTTTTATAGATCTGATACTTTTTTCTGGGCTTATAAAAAGACTAATCGAAAAAATGCTTGATTATTTCAAATGCGAATATGTATTTATATTTATATTATAAGCAGTATTTTTAAAGCATCTATAATATTTGTAAGCGATCTAATTTTCGTACCAAAATGACATGATTTTGAATGGGTTGGTCACCTTCATGGTTAATCACCTTAATGCACTAACTGCAACATGTGACTGATTCGGGTGTTGCGCTTTTATTAATATGCCAACTCTTCTATGCGATTTGTCAAAAAAATCTCCAAACAATGCTATTTTTTACCTGTGTACAAATAAAGTAGAAACCCAAGCACAAGAATCCCAACTGATCCCGTCTGGAGCCAGTGGGACTATGGCACCCCGATAGGGGTATGTTGTGAGGCTGAAGGTAGTGGGGAGGGGAAGGGGACAGAGAAGAGGCAGGTGGGGAAGTACCTGGCTATTCAGATCTGGTCACCAATCACGGCTAAAGCCATTTCAAGCAACGTTTCAATTCTGAATGGTGGTTTTACACCAGGGCGATACTGAGAGTATCTTCTACTCTGGAACGTGCCGCAAATAAAGCCATTTCAAGCAACGTTTCAATTCTGAATGGTGGTCTTACACCAGAGCGATACTGAGAGTATCTTCTACTCTGGAACGTGCCGCAAATAAAGCCATTTCAAGCAACGTTTCAATTCTGAATGGTGGTCTTACACCAGAGCGATACTGAGAGTATCTTCTACTCTGGAACGTGCCGCAAATAAAGATACTGAATATTATTTTAATTTGATCCCGCGACTTTCGGTATGCGAGTCAAGAGCCTTAGGGAACGTTCCCATACTACGTGACCTACTTACAATTTTTAACCCCCCCCCCCCATCCCGGTGACTAAAAACCTAACGTGTTTCCGCGTTTCTACGGCCCAGTAATTTTTACGTAATTTACTTACTGTGAAATTTGAGTGCTTCATAAATATTATTTTTGTCACAGGTTCGGTTTCAAAGGATTTGTTCTTAAGACAAAAGGAGTTATTTGACATAATGATGAACTCGAAGTGTCAAAAGATGGAAAAAGATTTTAATATTTGAAAAAAATATATATAAACCTCACCAATTGCCAGAGAGGTTGGATAAATTCTGTAAAAAGATCGCGGGCTTCAAATTTCGCATTAATACAAGATGGACTATTGCTCGTCGAGATGATGCTAGATTTGTGATGGAAAATAAAAAAAATGAATTGAGACTCCGATTGGTTTTATATTAATAATAATAATAATAATAATTGGCTAATTTATATAGCGCAGTTTTCGTGGAAAATCACCTCAAGGGCGCTGTACAAATAATATATAAAAGAATTAATATTACTGGCTTAAAACTAAGATTTACAAATATTGTACGCAATTTATCCTGAAAACAGCACGTGGTGATCATAAACACAATTTGAATGTAGTTCAGACCAATCCAAACGCTTGAAAACCAAAGATCTTCGGAAAAGTGCACCACTTTCTCATTTGGTGTTTGAGAAAGAGGTATACTTTTCGGTCAATCGGTAGCATCAAAATTATTAGAAGACATTATTCTAGGCGCTCATCTATTAACAGACAAGTGTTCAAGATATTTGATGATAATCGCTCTTCTTAATAACAGGTGTTCATTGGAACAAGAGAGGATGCAGATTATTCTAGTATTTTTAAATCTTCAATTGTACCTACCTTTGCGATTAGTTCGCGGGAAGTCTGACAATATAAACGTAGCGTGGCAGAATCCTTGCCCATCGTCCGTCAGATATTGCCACCCGATTAAGATTATCAGAAGAGGCTCAGGAAGCTCGGAACAAGAATTTTTAAAAAATATCGCGAGAACTATTCTAGAAAATGTTCTTTATTTATTTTATTTATTTATTTATTGTTTGTTTGTAAATATTACATAATACAATATAATGAACTTAAAATGTCCAACTAGGCAATTGCCCGTTTTACATCTGATCTTTTCATAACTAGTTACAGGCAACCCCCAAAGAAAAAATTAAATCGTTTTCCTAAGGAAGTTTTCGATTTAATAACATTCTTCATTCTTTAGCACCGACGATGATGATGATTGTTCATCGTCTGCTTCAGAATGTTAAAAAGCAAAATTAAACATTACTCGGCCTTTATTTTCACATAAATATAGACATAAATAATATCAATTTTATGAAAAAAAAATTAAATTTTATTTTTTCGTTGATAAAAATATAATAAAATCCAGAAATCGTTAATAAAATCCAGTAAAATTTACTAAAACCGAATATCATAATTTTTTTTAACCATACCGAAAAATAATATCACTTTTTTTCCCCCGTTAATCCTCCCTGTGAATTGTTTCCAACTTTGGAACCACTCTGCATCGCCTTGCACTGCAGTTGAAGGGTTGGATTCATACATCCGTCACTCCTTGACACACTGACCCTCAGATTCCTACCCAACCCTCATAACCCTTTTCCTTCCCAGAAATTTCTATCCTTCCCTTCCTTAAAAAGACCCTCCACCCAGCATCCTCAAGATGACATAGGCCCTGATCGAAATTATTCTCTTCAGGGCCTCCTATATTGAGCTAAAGTAAAAAAAAAATTACGACCGTTTACAGCAGGTACAATACACAAGAGGTTGTTTATGAGTTGCGTGAAATTTAAAACACGTTTATTAGTAAGGCTTTTAGACCCTTGTTATACGGAAAACATTTTTTCGGATCAAATTGTGATCCAAGTGTTACAACTATAAAAAAATACAAGTTTGCAGTTAACATGCGGTAGAAGTGAAATCTTCAGAAAACTTAAATCCTATACATGTCCTATGTATGTGGTTGTCTATTTTTCGTTTCATCGAGTTTGAAATCACAACGGCGCTACAGAAGTTTTCACTCAATAACACAATTTTGTTGTTGTTATACGTGATGATTCCAATGCGTTACGACTTTTCTGTTTGTAGCATTCATAAACGAGGAAATAGAATTATGCTATAGTGTGTAAGTTAAAAACGCTGATTTCGGAGTTACCTATGTAGTTGTAGTGATATGTACCTAAACCATTTTTCAAGCTACACCTTAATTTCATTATTCCGAAGATCAACTAAACATCATAAATAAAACTTTTCTACTTTTTACGGGCGTTAATTAAATGTTAATTCTTATCTTTCTGGGGTTGTTTAATAGTTGTTTTTAAGCCTCTGCTGTAAGGTGCGTTCATTCCCATGTATGTAATAGCATAATATGATTTACCTTTGTTGTTCTGTCACGCACAGTGGGCGAGTGGACACTGTGGACTGTGAACAGGCAGGTCTGCAGGTCTGCAGGTCTGTAGTCTGTAGTCTGTAGGTATCTACTCCACACCCAAAACAAGATAGAATTATTCGCGCAGAGTAGGTAATCAGCACGATGCGTGATTGACTTTACACAGTGGGGTTTTTTGACAGCGCGGGGACTAAAAGATTGGCCTATTTACATACGAGTATATACAGGTGATATAAAAAAAAGCCGAGTCCCCAAGCCGACTGGCCCTCGTGGGGGAAAACGACCGAGACCCTTTAAAGATAAACAAAGAACTTCATAATACATTTAGCAACATTTAACTCAAGATCGTTAAGGACACCTGAGAGACTTCAAGAACTTGAAACGGCCATATCGGAAATAAAATGGCACATAATAGGAATTAGCGAAATGAGAATATATGGGGAGAAGATGGAAGACGATGGAAATTAGAAACAAAGGTGGACAAACGAAAAGATGGGAGGATGATCTGAAAAAGGTGGCTGGTCCAGAATGGATCAGAGTGGCAAAGGATAGAGAAAAATGTGAAATCTTTAGAGGAGGCCTATGTCGAAAGACTAACTGTTTCTAAAAATAATGACCCGAACGCTGATAATTTAGAATAATAAAAAAAAATATAATAGTAATTAATTATATTAGAAAAATGTTTTATAAGTTTAACAGCAATAAAGGCTAATTTTATTTTATTTTTATTTATTTAATATATATTTCGCTATCGCCTGTATACAGGTAGTGCGTAGGAATGGGGTATTCTAACAAACCTAAGCGGATTTCGCTTCTGCCATGGCTAGCGAAACGTTGTTGATATGTGAATAAATATATACACTGTAATGTGCGTGACCAGTGAAAACCAGTGAAAAACATCTTATTATCGAAATGGATAGCGAAAGTGCCTGTTTTGCAAAACAAGCGAAAATATTGTGGACTTGGCAGGGTTCTAGTTTCGCACTAGCCGCGGAAGCTCGGGCAAATATCCGGAGGAATCCCGCTTGATATTTTTCACTACTAAGTAGGTCTAAGTAACTTATCAAATGTGGGGACATGCCTGTGGTTGATATCTTATCTATTAGTTTCTGACCGAAACAGGATTTTCTACCGAAACCGAAACCGAATCTTCGGTAGGTATCTGTCTCAGTTTCGGCCGAACATGAAATGTTTTTAGACACCTTAAAAATCTTGAAATTTGGCTTATTTTTTACATTTGTACAGATAGTTAACACGTGTTAAATGAAATAAAAAACAATAATTGAATTATGTGAAAAAAATTATATTACTGCTATAATACAATCAAAAAATATAAAAATTAACAAAACATGTTAACTACTTGGAAAGTTTGTCAATAATCAACACATATATTTGTCTTTATTAATACGGCGCTTGCTGCGTGACGGCAAGAGTGCACGCATACCTATAATTACAAGTGGAAAAAATATTACCAAGATAAAACTTATGTCAAAATATATTGTAACCAGAACTTAATTTAGATTTCTAGATTGACTACGTGATAAAAACCTAAGCCCCCCCCCCCGCCCCTCCTTGTGACCAAGCGTGATATTTTGAAGATCCCCCTCCCCCCCTGAACGGGTCACGTAGTATGGGTACTTTCCCTTACATTATTTATTTATTTATTTATTTATTTATTTTTTTTTTATTTTTTTTTATTTATTTAACGCGCAAAGGGCTTTTATATGTTTGGTAGTTCAATTAATTCATGACAGATAATTTTTAAACACATAAAGAAATAATAAACATAAAATTAGATAAAAAAAGCACACAAGTCATAAAAATACAAAAATACAGCGATTTCATAGGTTTACAAAAATACAGATATGTTTAGGAATAGTTTTAGAATAAGTCTTTTACAAGATCATCGAAATTCGCCAAGTTTATGTTAAATGTCAACATCACCTATAAGTGCTGATTTCCCATAGTGTGAAATCGTTGCATCGGAGAGTGGGCAATGTAGTTCCGCTTATGAATGCTACAGTAGAATAGTATATTTTGTCGTGTAGTTACTGTCGGTATTCGTAAATTTATGAGTTGCAGGAGTTCGCAACAGTCAAATTTAGAGTTAAGTATTTTTAATAAAAATGTTAAGTCGTTTATTTTACGTCTGTCTTCTAGTGTGTGTATTTTTAGAATATTTAATAATAAATTATATTTTAAGTCTTCTAATGGGATATTTAATTTAAAATTTATAAAACGCAGATTTTTTTTGTATTCGCTCAATGTTATTAATGTGAATTTTGAAGGATGGAGACCAAACTACCGAGTTATATTCCACTAGGCTTCTAATTAGAGATACATATAATAATTTAATGGCTTGTATGGAATTAAAGTTTTTGGTTGTTCTCAATACTACTTGTTCCTAGTGTTTTCATACCTTTGTTTACAATTTGGTGGTTATGATTGGCGAAACTTAGTTTTTCATCTAAAATACAAATTCCAAGATCTCTCATTTCCGTGATTCTTTCTAAAGCTGTGTTATTGATGGAATATTCTGACATATTGGGTTCTGCAAATAGGATCAGATAGAGGATCGCCGAGGGCCCGGTAGGACACAAATTATATTTGGGAGCAAAATGGAGAGGCATGTGCGTATCAATAAATTACAATATTTGGTTAATATTTACATAAAATATATAGAAAGAAGCCATTAGTGTGGTGATTTAGCTACATAAATGTATTCTCCTTAACTGTGCATTAACTTACATGAGCATTAATATAATTTCTAAGATTTGTTTTATTTGTAAGATCATTTTATGTGCATTTGTTTGGTTGGGAAGGGCGATTAGGCCCTCCTGGGAAGCCCTAGGGCAGAACCGAGACACCTAATGGTTAATTTATTTTATTTTGATACAGTAAGACTAAATACATAAGAGTGCAATGCTATTGCATTACCTCTAGTAAGACTGCAATACGATTGTGTCCGCAGCAGCCATTATTATTTGTTTATTGAACAAGAGCGGTCGGTAGCTAATTCTTATTTCTAGGTTCAAATGTTGAAGCAAGAGAGTAATTATATATATTCTGATAGTCTTGAAATACGTACATATAAAAAGATATTTTATCTAATTTATTGGGGGGCTAGAATTCCAATAATCCATGCGCTTGATAGCTGCAAGACGAGTTGTTATCTAGCCTCCTACATAGTTAGGTAAATTGAAATACGTACATATAAAAATATATTTTATTTAATTTATTGGGGGGCTAGAATTCCAATAATCCATGCGCTTGATAGCTGCAAGACGAGTTGTTATCTAGCCTCCTACATAGTTAAGTAAATTGAAATGCGTACATATAAAAAGATATTTTATTTAATTTATTGGGGGGCTAGAATAATGATAATCAATGCGCTTGATAGCTGCAAGACGAGTTGTTATCTAACCTCCTACATAGTTAAGTAAATTTTAAAGTAAAATCCATGCTAATTTGTACAGCGCTCTTGAGGCGATTTTTCGCAAAAACAGCGCTATATAAGTTGTCCAAATTTATTATTATTATTATAAAACAGGATTTTTATTTCTGAAGAAAGTCAAGGTTTTGCACTTTTCTACATTTAAGAATAAATTATTTTGAATAAAATTATTTATAAAGGAAGGACCTCATTAATTGAGTATTTTAGTTGTAGTTGCGTTTACAATCACAACATTCTTATTACACGTGTTAAATGAAATAAAAAAAAAACAATAATTAGAAAAAATAATTATTATCTTACCCAATCACTACGCGCGAGAAATAACACCTAAACTCACAACACAATCACGCCGGACCGGCCGGCGAACTCAGCTGATGATGGTGAGTGACACACGAGCCACAAACTCACCCGAAGTCAATTTGGGAGGCGAGAATGGGTACCAACGCCCTGGGAACCTTTATTGGATAACCAACACCTCTGCCATAGGTCACCCCAAGTGGTTCGCTACGTTTGGTGATTTAGCAGGGGTGCCCGGGTTCATGGGGTGAGGTTTGTCTAGGTCTTGGAGGCGGGTGACCAGGATACACAACCCCAGATTCCTACCCACCTCTTTAAACCCTTTTCCTTCCCGGAAGTCTCCTCGCCTTCCTTTCCTTGAAAAAACCCTCCACACAGCATCCCCAAATATGACATAGGCGCTGATGGAAATTATTTTCCTCGGGGCCTCCTGTGTGAAGCTCATGTAAAAAAAAAAAGTCAGTCGAACGACGCGAACGCAGAGTTTCGGTGCGGCCGAAGGTTCGGCAGATTTTCTGCTGAAACCGAAACTGATGCCGAAACTAGATTTTTTAGCCGAAACTGAAACGGAACCTTCGGTCGGTCACTAATATCTATATATATATATTTTTTTTTTTTTTTTAATTTTTTAATGCACTGGTGTCAAAGAGACAAAATAGACTAATACGTTTTTATGGACAAAACTCTGCCCGCGTTTCCTCAAGAACCAGAACGTTTTCTATCACTAGTGACTAGTAGTGGAAACCGTGAAGGTTTTATAATAATAAGTACTTACCTAATATTGGTTTGGTTAGCTACATAATATTCTTCGCAATATCCAACTTTCATATTGTCGTAATGTAATACTCTTATTGCCTGGCTGTGGGGAAAACGGGTATATATTTAAAATCAAGCACATCTTGAACTTTAAATGTGTAGATTCTTTTAAACTGTAGTCCGGTACATAATATATACAAAGATACGAATAATGTGCTTAGCTGATAGCTATAAAAGTTTGGGGTGCTATTATAATAATAGGTTTTATTTGATAGCCTTGATACGAGTAGGTTTTACCTCCCTAGCGGCCCTAGCCACAGCCAGTACGCAGTAGGTACGCAGGGCAGGGAAGGAAGATTATTAGTATTACGTAGGTATAGTGCTCTATTGCGGATATAATATAGAATAATAATAATAATACAACGTAATAGGTAGGTTTCTTCCTCTGGCATGATACTCGGGAACTAGGGAATTCTACCTTTCTGCGGCCGTCGACTATTCAATCGGATTTGCCTATTTATGAAACTGTAATAAGTAAGGAGGCAGGTGCTCGGGACTGATGAATTCTATATATTTCATATGGATGTGTTAATTATTATTACTAGAACAAGGTAGGATGTTTGAAAATCTTATCTTTATTTTTTTCAGTCAATCATGAATCATCTCGGAAAAACATTCCACGTTCCTAGAGTATGAACACATGAACAGCAACTCTATAAACATAACGTTGACGCAATAACATCGCTGTTCGCTGAAATATTGCGATAAGCTCTTTACTATAAAACTGCAAGGTTTTCTTTTACCGATAAGAATAATAAAATACAATAATAATTGTTAGTGTTGAGAATCTTTATTGGTAAGTCGGTCGTGATGAATGATTCAGCTTAAAATAAAATACAATAATAATTGTTAGTGTTGAGAATTTTTATTGGTAAGTCGGTCATGATGAATGATTCAGCTTAAAATAACCGAACAATGTTATTCCTACTGCATTTTCTTCGTATTTAGAAATACATTTTATTTATGTTTATTTTTATTGTTCTTTAGTGTTTTAATTTTGATAACATAACAATATTTTATATACTCTTCTAATAAAAGCAGTTGCTTGTGCTTAGGAGAGAGCAATTATATATTTTTATATTTATTTGAAAATAGAATATTATTACAACTATGTATTAGTAATTTTATAAGATAACTAGCAGACCCGGCCACACGTTGCTGTGGCTAATGAAACACAATGCCATTACCCGACCTTTATAAAATCCACACCACCAGCTGCCTGCTGCCCGCTGCCTGAATTGAATATTTGAATTTCTCGACTTTTCTCTACTATTATAAGCATGTATTATACATATAAACCTTCCTCTTGAATCACTCTATCTATTAGTGAAAACCGCATGAAAATCCGTTGCATAGATATGATTTTAGATTTTCACAGCCAAAAATATTTTTGTTGTTTGTTTTTGGGGTGTTATGCCGTGTTACGCTACCTCCTCCTTTAGCCAACGTTTCGGACAGCGTTACAGTGTCCATCATCAGGGCAGATGTGTAAATGTTAGTGGTAAAATGTGTGCTTAAGTCCTTCGAAGCAATACTGTGTTGCCAGCTCCACTCCACTGCGAGCTGGAATTACAGTATACTTGAAGATGGTTTTCTGCATTTAGCTTTGGTGTAGCCGTCAATTACCGGATACCAACAACTATTGAGCTTAGCTCCGTCGTCTCTATTAATGTTAATGCTATTGTAGTTCGTACCAGTGGTACGGATAGTCCTCCGACAGAACTAATTCTTTTGCTAATATTTAATTGAGGGATATTATTTTTATTAAAGAAATCTTTATGTAATTGAGGTAGTGCAATTTTTTATAATTTTTTTTAAGTGGGGGAACCGGGAAATCTTGGAATTGAACATTTATTGTTGGGTAGTAATAAGGCTTTTTTAAGATCATTTTTATAATTTTTTTTTTAATAATATGTGTGCATACGTTTAACCCTCCGCATGCCTGGTAGGGTCTGACAGACCCAGGGCATTTTAAAACAGCTGTAACCCTAAGTATTTAAAATATTGTGCTCGAATGTCGTGCGTTTCAGTGGCTGCCGCTAATAAGTCACGCTAGCATTACTTGAAGAGAAGTTAGTTCTACCCACGCTGCCCTTGGAAGCGTACTTCGTCAAAGTCCGCTTGGGTCTCACATACCCTACCATGCATTTGAAGTAGTTACTTTGTACGTAGCTATAATTATTTTATTTAGTTTTATTTGAGGTGTTTATTGTTTCCTTAAGTTTTATATTTTTTTCAAGATTTGGACTGTTCACAATATCTTCAGGACTAACCGCAGAAGATATTGAAGTACCTAGTGTTCATTGAAGAAATTCAAAGTTTAGATATTACGATTGTCAAGCACCTCCCTGATATAAAGCACAGAAATAGAACATGTCCTAACATAAAATATCGCTAGACAAACTCTTGCAGGAGTTTTATAGCACTCAATTTTCTTCTGTCAAAAATGTATCATTTTTCAAAATTCTAACTAAGTTTAATCCCAGGAATTATTTTGTGTACATTTCCAGGAGATGTTTTGTGTACACATCGATCGTCCAGTTGATTAGTCAGACATCGCCAAATACTAAGTTTTGAGATAATGACAATAAATCAAATATTATTTACACGTGTCTGCTTTTTACATATTAAATATGCTATAAAATAACACCTGGAGGCATTGCAGCGGTCTGGTACATTAGTATGACATTTTTAAATATCCCACTAGTGGCCCAGAAAACATCAACATATTGTTTAGTTCACTACAAGTTTTCTGCATTATAATTGATTTGGTAGTGTTTATGAGTAAGTCTTGAGTATTGTACCACATAAAGAGTATGTGTACGAGTTTTCGGAGATGTTTGACTAATCTGGACGATGGACATGTGTATAATGATAAGTTTATTTTTTCCAGGTATCTCCTCCCTGACGTCGTGTGGGACCCCCGAGGAACTGCCCGAGCTGCCAGCGCACGACGAGCAGCGGCTGCGTCGGGCCGCCCGACTTCTGCAGCAGCGCCTTGTTCTGCGCCAGTGGCTGCTCTCCCATCGCTTGCACCACATCTACACCAGGTCTGTTAGTCTGCCTGTCTGTCTCGCTACTGTCCCACCACACACGTGTTACACTGTACAGTCGGCTGATTATGTATTCCATTCCAGACTGCTGAGTCTGGACGTGACTTCCCTGGAGGATGTGTACTGGCTGGAGGACTCGTCGGCGCGGCAGGTGCTGGGCCCCCGGGACTTGGAGAGCTGGGCCACGGCGCGCCAGGGGCTGCCCACTGACGAGGAGGGGCTGCGCACCCTCAAGGCCGAGCTCTGGAGCACCGTGGTCAAGAACAGTCGCCACCAGGACGCCTGGACTTGGGGTAACCGAACCTGCCCTCTCTTATTTAATCCATTTGTAATACAGCCGTTTCTCTCGCAATCCTTATCTGCCGGATATCGGCTTGGGATTTGCTCGGATGAACACTATCAGTCGGAACGAATTATTCTTACCAATTTGTGCAAGTCTTCCTAGAAATTCAAAAAAAGATAAAATATTATCAATAACATACTACAGAACAGTTCTAGATTTGTTTTGTGTCTAGTGAAAGCAACACAAAAGAAATGGGGAAAGTGTAACTAGTTCAACCACTGCCTGCAAAGTCAGTATCACTGTCAGTAGACTAGAGAGTAGAGTATTTCTTCTTTGGAAAAGGTAGTAACATAATACAGTCTTCAACATCTCACTTAAGATTGCATCACAATGAAGTTATTTCATTAGGTTATCGGAATTGTTTGACTTTCTTGTAAGAATAATTATATTATTGTGGTGTTCATTATTTGATTTGAAGTGCGTGTGTTTGTAGTCTTTGTGACAGTGGTGTGTGTGTGTGTGTAATGTTTCCTTCAACGGAAGTAATCTTCCGAACAGGCCCTTCATTGATATGCTTGGTGTAACTCTTAGTGACCAGTTCAGATATGGGAGCTCCATCAAAGCCAAAGTAAAATTAGCCTCTCAAAAACTGAGCGTACTGTACAGGGTCCGCAGATACCGCAGATAGTACATAACTGCTAACTCTGTACAAATCACAAGTGTGCCCCACGGTTGACTTTGGCAGCCACCTCTGGTCTGGAGCCCCAAAATACCTGAAAAAACCCTTGACTCTGCAGAAACGGGTCTGATAGATTCTCCTAATTTAACAACGGATTCCAATCTTTAGAGCACATGAGTCAGGTGGGAATGCTATCCTTGTTCTACCGGTATTTCAACGGAAGATGTTCCGAGGAACTAGCGTCATTGATCCCTTCGGCACCGGTGCATAGTCGGGAAACATGCCAAATGCGTGCCCAACATATGTACACGGTTGACATTTGTCACATGAGAACGGGTCACTTCTTCGACTCGTTTTTGTGTTCAACGGCTGTGGAACGATTTGCCGGCCTTTGTGTTTCCTCCTTCCTACAATATGGGTCTTTTCAAGACCAATGTTGATTCCTTCCTCTCCTCAAAAAGACCCTCCACAAAGCATCTCGGATGACGTAGAGTTAATGTAAAAAAAAAAAATGTTGATGTTGTTTGCGCAGGTGGAATGCTGGTGGTGTCTGTGTCGGTGGCGGGGCTGGTGACGCTGGCGGCCATGACGCAGCCCTCGCTGGCTCCGGAGGCCAAACACTCCTTGCTGCAGTACGTCACCGGGAAGTACCTACATCCTCCCAACTGCAAGGTACATTCCTTGCTATTGGCCCATGTTATGCATTATGTGCAAGTGTGCAGTGCACGGTGTAACAAGGTGTAATGGGATGGTGGGTGGTTGTTTGCAGGTGGAGTGGGAGTGGGTGGAGCCGCAGTCTGTGGGCAGTACGGTTTGCTTCACGGTGAAGTTCTTCCAGCGCAACGGGCAGCCCTACCCCATCTGCGACACGGACCAGCTGTGTGTCACCGTTTCACACGGCGCAAGGAAGGTGATTGCATTGTGTTTCTTACATTCCATTTGTTAGCATTTTATGTATATGGAAATATTATTCTTTATAACTACCGAATCAGTTTGACAGAATGTGTTTAAATTTATTTGGACTCGATAGATTTGAACAGTTGAATATTTTTTCTCTGAAAAACTTAACATCAGTATTTATGAAAATATATTGCAAGCAAAAGCATATAAATATATAAGTGACAGTTAACTACTGGTATTTTGGTGCCTTTTAGCACACTGTACAATGTACATCGATAGCAGCAGAGTATTTTTGTGTTCTTTCGGCACAAATTGAGATGGACTCGTTGACGGCCGGCGTAGTCGAGGAGTAAGATTCTTGACTCGCAATACGAAAGTCGTGGTATCGAATCCCAGCGTGTTTGTGTTATTTCACACTCAATTAAAATAATATATACTATATTTACGGCACGTTCCAGAGTGAAATATACTCTGGTATCGCCCTGGTATCAGACCACCACTCGGAATTGAAACGTTGCTTGAAATGGCTTTAGTCATTATTAGTCATGTTTGGTGACCAGATCTGATTTTTTTTTTTTACATGAGCTCCACACAGGAGGCCCTGAGGAAAATTATTTCCCTCAGGGTCTATGTCATCTTTGGGGATGCTGTGTGGAGGGGTTTTTAAAGGAAAGGAAGGAGAGGAGAGTTCTGGGAAGGAAAAGGGTTTAAGGGGTGGGTAGGAATCTGGGGTTCAGTGTGTCCTGGTCATCCGCCTCCAAGACCTAGACAAACCTCACCCCATGAACCCGGGCACCCCTACTAAGTCACCAAAGGTAGCGAACCACTTGGGGTGACCTATGGCAGAGGTGTTGGTTATCCAATAAAGGTT
Source organism: Limnephilus rhombicus (assembly GCA_929108145.2). Lineage (NCBI taxonomy): Eukaryota > Metazoa > Arthropoda > Insecta > Trichoptera > Limnephilidae > Limnephilus > Limnephilus rhombicus. The sequence continues at coordinate 567,197 of OV815271.1, read as the reverse complement.
CCCGCCTCCCAAATTGAATAGCCGGGTACTTCCTCACCTTCCCCATCTCCTTCCCCTCTCCATTACCTTCAGCCTCACAACATTCCCCAATTGGGGATGCCATAGTCCTACTGGCTCCAGACGGGAGCAGCTGGGACTCTTGTGAGGTGTTCATATAAAAAAATGAAACTTGTTCTATATCCTTTTGTACTATCAAAGTAAGAGATTTGTGATTTAAGAAGTGTTAGAAATTGGCAACTTGTGCATAAAAAAGATAATTTTAATATATTCCAAAAACTCGTCGACCTCTATTGGTGAATGTTTGGGAAAGATTTGTCAACCTTGACATTTTTATTAATTATTTTTTTATGAAACATAAAAAGTGAAGTGACGTTAACCTTTATATTGTGTAAATAAGTATGTTTTTTGAGTGTCATATTAAGTAGTATTTTTATAGTTAACAAAACAATCAATAATCGAGAAAACATCGAAAAAAATTTCCTCTATTTTTTAAATAAAAATTTTAATATTTTTTATTGCATATTTATGTATATTTGTAATATTTAAATGTGAAAGAGTCTTCAAAAACAGTATTTTATTTTGTGGTTCAGCAGATTTATTGGAAAATTAATGTCAACTGGGAATAATTCTAAAAAAATCATGAATCAAACTAAAGTAGACATGCAGTGCTTGTCTACTTTAGTTAAGGTTTCACTTATACCGCATGTGAACTGCACACATGTACTTTTTTCTTTTAAAAGTCTGGTAAGTACTGTTTTTTTTTTTTTAAGTGAAACTTCTTTAGCACCGTTGTGATTTGAAACTTGATGAAACGGAAACAACACAAAAAAGAGACAAACACATACATCTATAGGATTTAGCAGAGAAGAGAGATTGAGATAGAATGAAACCTTACCGCATTAGATGCTTTGATTACGAGCTCACTTTTCAAGGCTCCTATTGGTTGAGATTGTCTGAGTGAAGGTTTCGCTTCTTCCGCGTGTGTATTGCATTAGATTTTTTTTTACAAAATTTTCCTCTACATTAATACAAATGATAAATTATGATTTTGTGAGTATGTAATTATTAAAACATGCACTTTAAATATGAATTGTCTTGCAGATAAGCACAGTCAGTGAATTAGGCTCTTCCACGGACCCCAATGGAGCCAATATTGCCAAAGTGAAGTTTACCGTCCGCACCTCGGGGACCTACAGCATTTCCGTCATGATCGGTAACACCAGCACTTGTCTCTAAATCTGAGTTATGGCAATATGATGATTGTACTGATGGCGCGTGTGTTGCAGGGAGTGTGGAGATCGCGGGCAGCCCCTTCCAGAAGTCGTTTGTGTCAGGGGCGGTGGACCCGCGCAAGAGCGTGGTAGTGCGCCACACGGCCACGCTGGTCTGCACGCAGAACACTCCGCACAATATCCATGTGCAGCCGCGCGACGCCTACAACAACCCCTGTACCTTCCAGTCTACGGACAACCCCACCGAGGTGAGTAGTGGCACCATGAGACCACGCCGGTGTACGGTCTGTGTGCTGTATTTGTATATTTTTTTTCTATTCTCTAAAGAGCCGTTCACACTGGGAGAGTAGTTTAGTTGAGTAGCGAGTATATTAGTAACTAAACGCGTCCGAACACCACAATTTTGGTCAGCTCTTTAGTAGAGTCAATCCATTTCGTTAAATTTTTTCGGGCTAGCAGCGACCCCAACCACGCATCCCTGCGCACTGACATGCGCAAACCCGTCGTTTTAGCAGAGTTCATCGAAGATGCTACTCTAAAATTCTTTATTTATGCTGCTATTAATCTCTTTTCGTGTCCATAGTTTATTTATTTTCTTCTCACTAATTTATTCTTCCACCTCTTCTGAAATAAGCATTACAATCAGCTTAATTAGCGTATTTACTTTGTTGCACAGCAGTCCGTCATCTTGCGAGGCGCGGCTCACTAATGCGCTCTACTTGACTGTAATGCGAACACTTTTTGTTGAGTCATGTAGCAAGTTACTCGCTACTCGACTAAACTACTCTCCCAATGCGAACAAGCCATTACCTACATTTTACTGATTGTTACAGTGGTTTACAATGGTAATAAGTAATAAAACAAAATTTTAATCATCCGTAACTCTTTGTAAACAGGTTAGTGTTAGTGTTTTGTAAACACCTCACTAGGAAAACCTGTGCTGAGGTGTTCCCAGGTTTAGGATTGAATGCTATTCTGTCGACATAAGTAAAAACACCTCCATGATATTGTAGGTCGACCCATGGCGGCAGTAACGTATACATAAATTTAAGATTAGTAGAGAGTTAGATAAATAAATAATTGTCTTGATAAACAGGTAGGTATATTTTTCTATGGACCACATGCCACTGGTATAAATAATAATGCAGTAATATTTTCTGTCCTGAAGCAATTTTTTTATTTTTTTTATAATTATTTTTTAAATGTTTGGGTTGGGTTTTGTTTGGTTAGGTATAATAATGTTTTTAGTAAAGTGAATACCTTGTTGTTTGATCCAGTCTGTGATATGTTTTTTTGTGAAGAATTGTTGTAGTTAGTAGTTACTTCAGTGTGGTGGACATGCAGTTATATGGTTTGGTTGTGTAGTACATGAGTTATGAGTATGTATGTAATGATGCTTGTCGGTTGTTTGCAGGGATATTGCATCCAGATCTCGGCGCTGGGTTGCCCGGTGGATGAGAAGCTGTCTGCCGCGGCCGCCTACAACTACGACACAGTGAACCAGCGGCTGGTGGTGTCGGTTTGCTTTCCGCAGCATGGGATTTATCGTGCCTTATTAAATTTCAATAAAATTACTCTTCATAATGGAGAGTTCGATGTTATTGTACTCACAGGTAATGCTTTTTATTCGTTTTCCAGGAATTAGTACTTACTCGCTCTCTACTTTCCATCTTTTGAATTGTATATTATTAGTTATTTAACCCCTCAGGCCTCGGGCATATTCTGTCAGAAGGTCAGAAAATTTCCGCTTTGCAATGAAATCCAAATAAATGGAATATTTATGAATTTATCCAATAACTAAAAACTGTTTTTGAAAGGTAATGAAATACAGTTTCAAATATTATTATCAGAAATAAACTTATAATTTTTGAAATATCAAAACATTCAATACAAATATATATTTTTTAAATGGCTCATTTAATTGGTCGTTTCATAAAAGATTAATTAATAAAAAATTCACAAAGTTTCATAAATTTTTCTCAAATTGCGGTTGGAAACTTTAATTGCATAGAGGGGCACATTTTAATTTTTCTGTGCTTTTCTTCTACATTTTAATATAAAGGATGGTGTTTTCTCTTTCTAAGACCGTTTAGATCATATTTCTCACCATGTCAGTAAGGGACTATTTCATGACTCTTAACCCCTAGAGCAGCGGTCGTCACACTTTTCTGGTCAAGGGCCACATAGGACAATGTATGGTATCACCGCGGGCCGCACACTTTCGGGGGGTGTTGTACCTTTTTGTTTAGCAGCAAGTTAAAAAAGCAATTATTTTGTATTTAAGTACCGGGTTGCTACTCCCTTCTTTCTTGTGTTCAAGATATAGTGATACACGTAAAATCATAATATTATATTAAAAACAAATTGTGTACATGTGTAATGGAATCTTTCAGTTCAATTTTCATCCACTTCCCGAACTATCGAAATGTGTGAATTTTTGCACACGTGATAAAAATGATTACTTTAAATACCATAAGAAAAATTAACCAATATTAAAGTTTATTTTGCTTTATTAGTATGTGATTGCGTGTTTTTTGGTATTTTTAGACCTTTTTTTTTACCTACCCACACCCTCACTGTGCCATCTCTACGCCCTCTAATTCTTTCTGGATCTTCTACAATATTTGTGCGGGCCGCACAAATATCCGCCGCGGGCCGCAGTTTGACGACCACGGCCCTAGAGCCTCTAAGTTTTGCTATGTATTTTTATTCTGCTTCGGCCACATCTGCGCCTATCGTCCCGAAGTAATGCGTGCCGATGCTTCGTATGTTTTCACACTAAAAAGTTATCGCGATAAAGTCGGTGGTCACATTAGCGACTTCTTTGTCTGTGGTCATATTGCATGTGCATATCGCCTCCCGCGCGATAACGCACACGCAGCCCGAATGTTCGCGATGATGGCCGATAATGGCCGGTCACATTTGCACGTATCGTGTCATAGCATCGTCCCGAAGTAATGCGTGCCGATACTTCGTATGTTTTCACACTAAAAAGTTATCGTGATAAAGTCGGTGGTCATATTAGCGACTTCTTTGTCTGTGGTCATATTGCGTGTGCATATCGCCTCCCGCGCATTAACGCACACGCAGCCCGAATGTTCGCGATGATAGCCGATAATGGCCGGTCACATTTGCGCGTATCGTGTCATAGCATGAAGCTTCGTGACGATACATGCAGGTGCGGCCCTAGCTGTGCCATCTCTACGCCCTCTAATTCTCTCTGGATCTGAACTGTAAAAATACAGATTAATAATATAATAATATTTTCGCATTACTGTTTTCATGCATATTTCTAAATAAATCATTTTTTTAAAGCAGATGAAAGACTCTTTCAGATTTTTAGCATTACCTTTTTTACTTGTTTTATATAGAAATGTTTTCTACAAAACTTACAAACCCTAACATATTTTTATTGCTAAATATTGTTTCATAGAATTATTTAAATTTTTTTGTAGCTTATGCTCTCATAATTCAAAGCATGGTGCTCTCTCTTTCTAAAACTGTTAAGTCATACATGTTGCCGAAATACAAAATGAGATAGCCTGACTTTTATGAGTTGGAGAAATATCTTCCAAAAAATATGGGTGTTTTATGTCTGGGGAAAATATCTCTTAACTGCTCTAGGGTTTAATATTTAAATTGTTAAAGTAGTAGGCTGATATTGTATTGTGTATTTTATATATCTACTTCATATGTATTTTGTTTTTGTTTTAATCATAATTATAAATCATATTCTTAGTACATATTATTATGTATCAATGATTAGAGTATTAATTAATTTTGCAGCTAGTGACGCGGCGATAGTTCAGAAGAATGTGTCATCTAAAAGCCATAACATTTGCTACGAGGCTCGCCTGCTCTCGTCCCTCCAAGGGAGCTCCTCAGATAAGCCCCCCAAGCCCCGCAAGGTCCTGTGCCACGTCAGCCCCAAGCAACTCACTCTCAAAGAAATGATTCTTAAGTTTATTCCCAAGAGACTCGCCACTTTCAGACTTTGTCCCTCCACCAAGGTAACTAATATTATTCATTGTTTGTTTTTATTCACCTCATTCTGTATGGATTATTAGCTTTTTATATATTACAAAATGGTACGAATGTCCCTGCAGAAGTCCATTAAGGTGATCCACTAGTCTTTGAAAAATTCCCGCCTCTTTTGGAGAGGATATCAAAAATTTTTTAGGAAAGGTTGGAGAAGGTATTTGAGAGTTTTTTTTTTACAGGTTTATTTCATAAAGGCCTGTAAAAAACAATTAACTCTTTTTTACGCTTTGTTCATTATAATAACAAGGAAATTTAAAATTGATTGCTTGGGAGGAATCAAGCAACGTAGATACCGTAGGGACATAGATACGCCACCGTAACGGGGAGCTAACTAATACAAAATGTACTTCTTCTTCGACGGCGCTACAGCCCCTATCGAGCTTTGGCCTCCTGCAACAGTCGCCTCCAACTCCTCCTGTCCTCAGCGGCTGACTTCCAATTTGATACCTGGAGAAGCTGTGCTGCATCCCCTCTTACGAGAATTAAACCTTATGCGGACGGCATAAAGTTTAATTCTCAAATCCAAATTCGTTGAACGCCGTCCATTTTGATTCATGCCGAAAAAAACAATGCGAAATTGCATTGTTTTGTTTTATGTTGTGAAATTCAGGCACAAATATTAAAATACATTAAGCACAATCCTGCAACACTGGCATGTGACCTGGTTTCCCCTCGCCAAATCCCCGCCACGTTGCACCCTCTGTGACGCTTTGTCTCGGCGTGGCAGCCGTTCGCGATGGAGCTTCCACTCGCCGCACCCGCCAGTTGTGAGTTACGCTCTGTAATTCGTTTTTAAACTTTGCTTCTGCGAATCTGAATGACACTACTGTTCCTTTGTCTCTGGTGTCGTGTAGTGTATCCGGGTCTCTTCCCCTGTCACAATTGAGTCCAAGAATTCTTCGCCATCGATGTCATAGCACTCAAGGAATTCGCGGGCTGCTTCAACTTGTTGTTTGTGATCTTCGGTGAGCATTTTGGGACCCACCTTGGGCAGACTTTGTGGTCTCCCAAATTTTCTCTCAAAATCTTGACAATAGTGGTCTTACTGACATCAGGGATCATATCACAGAGGTCCCGAACCATCACCCGTCTATCTGCAATTACTGTTTTTTCCACTTTGGCAATTTTTTCGTCTGAAACCGATGGCCATCCGGCTCGTTTTTAAATTCTCTGCACCATTTGAGCACATTTTCGCACTCGTACACTGTTTTCTGTACACTTCAAGTAGTTGAGAATGAATTTCTACCGGGGTTTTGTTCTTTGCACAAAAAAACTAATTATAGAGCGTAATTCACACCTGGCGGGTGCGGCTAGAGGAAGCTCTATCGCGAACGGCTGCCACGTCGAGATTAGGTGTCGCAGAGAGTGCAGCGTGGTGAGGATTTGGTGTAGGGAAGCCAAGCTACATGCCAGTGTTGCCGGATCTCGCGTAAAATTGTTCCTCACGACCGCAGCACCTTGGAGACCTTATTTTACGGACAGCCCTCTTATAATATTTCTAAGCAATCAATTTTTCAAACCAAAAACCAATGATTTTGCATTTATTTATTTATTTATCTATATTAGGTATGTTTGCATTACATTATTCGATGCCTGTCTCACTAGGGTATACCTGTGTTGAGAGAGGCGTAGAGGTACATAAATGAGTATCATACATAAAATATTTAATTATAACATAAGAATATTTAAGGTAAGATACCAACTGATTTATACAATTCAAACAGAAATATGATTTAAATTGAGGGTTAATACCATAAAGAGAGCATTATATAGGTGAAGGAAGAGATGAATAAAGTAGTAAATCCTGACGAATCTATATAGGGAGTTATATTATATATATAGGATTTTACTATTTTAAGTTCTTTAATAAGGGTAAAGACATACGCGAGATGGTAATTCAGTCTATTTGTAATCTATTTTACAGATGTTAGCAGTAGTGTGACGTCCAATACTTATAATCCATTTCTTTACATCTTGTTTGTATTTAGTCATTGATTCCGTTTGTCTAATCGTAGCTGGAAGTGTATTGTGTAGTTTGCAAGTTATGTATTTAAAGTGTTTTTGTCCAAAGGTGGTTTTAGAAAAGGGAGTTTGGAGAAGTTCTTTATTTTTGGCTCGGGTATTGTGTATCATTTGTGTTGGTTTGTATAGGATGTTGTTTTTATGTAAATAAACTAAGATGGATTTTGCGTAGAGCTGTTTAATGTCCATAACGTTGAAAGTATTGAAGATCGTATCGGTGCTGGTAGTGAGAGGAAGTTTAAGAATTATTTTTATTATTAATTTTTGTTCTTTAATGATGGGGTCGAGGGCATTAGAATAAGTGTTACCCCAAGCTAAAATTCCGTATTCGATGTGAAATTGGCACAGTGAGTAATACACTGTTTTTAAAAGTTGTAGGTTAAGGAAATTGCGCGTTTGTTTGAAAAAGTATATAGATTTGCGGATTTTGTTTGTAGTGTTAAGTATATGTTGCTTCCAATTTAGGTGTGTATCAAAGGTTAATCCTAAATATTTGATAGTTGTTACTTGTTCTAGGCATGGGCAGTTGCAATTCCGGTTCAGAGATGAGTTATTACATTCGTGTATTTTTAATTTTGGGTGTAGGTTTGGTTTTGTGATATTGGTGAGACTAGACAGTAAGTATTTTGTTTTCTGTACGTTAAGAGTTAATGTGTTAGAGTCAAGCCAATATTTAACCTTTTGAATTCCTACCTCCGCTTTAGAATATACGGTAGGCCAATCTTTTGCTTGAAATAGTAGTACAGTGTCGTCGGCGAAACTGACAATAGTGGCATCGATATCTAGGTTACACAACTCGTTAATGTATATTAGGAAGAGCGTTGGACCTATAACACTGCCTTGTGGGACACCGTAACTAATAGGTAAATTCTGACTCGTTGTAGCTCTGAGTTTAACGCATTGGGATCTGTCAGATAGGAAACTGGAGAGGAGGCTTAATTCATTATTCCTAATACCTATGTTGAACAATTTGCGTTCTAATTTGATGTGTGATATTGTATCAAACGCTTTACACAGGTCGAGAAATACCGATAGACATTTCGAGCCCTTATCAAGGTGGCCAGAGATGTGGTCAGTGACGGTGGCTATGGCATCGTTTGTACTTTTATGGTTTCTGAAGCCAAATTGCCGCGGCGATAGTAGGTTGTTGGTTTCCAGGTATTCCATAAGACTATTATTAACGATCTTTTCAAATACTTTAAACAGGGAATTGAGTAACGTAATAGGACGATAATTACTAATATCAAGTTTGGAGCCTGTTTTGAAAATAGGGATAATAAGACCTTATTTTAGAATGGCGGGAAATAATCCTATGCGAATGCTAATATTCAGCAGATGAGTTAATGGTTGTATTATAACCGGGGCAATTTTTTTAAGAACACTGTTGGGTATTTCGTCAATGCCGGTGGATGAAGAGTTTTTTAAAGAGTTTATTACCGTAGAAACTTCTTTCTCTGTAACCGTTTTGAGAACAAATCGGGTTGGGAATTCATCATTGGAAGGGTGGACGCTAGGGCCCAGCATATGGTTGTTTGATTGGATTTTTGTTGCTAGTTCTGGACCTATATTTGCAAAATAACTGTTTATATAATTGACAATTGTGTTGGGGTTCGATGTAAAGTCTACGGTGATATCATTGATATTGAGAGAGTTTAAGGCGTCGGTGGCTTTATTTGAATTGGTAGCTTCCTTGAGGACTTTCCATATTTTTTTAGGATCGTTGTTGCATTCGGAAATTTTTTTATTGTAGTATAGATTTTTGGCTTTCCTAATAACTTGTGTGCAAATATTTCGGTATCTTTTGTAGAAATTATGAAGTGTAATATCATATGGATTCGTGGCACATTTTTTATGTATGGAATTGCGTTTCCGAATGCAGTTGATGATAGTGTGATTTATCCATGGTTTGAGAGGTTTGATAGCTCTAGGAATGGTTTTTGTGGTGGTTTTGGTGTTTTGAACAAGGGTTTCTTGTATGTAGGTAGAGAAGTAGTTCCATGCCTCATCTATGTTTGCTATCTTATAGAGTCTGTCCCAGGATTTAGAACTAATCGTTTTGTTGAGGTGGTCACAGTTAATTATTTTCTTTGTTATTTCAGTTGATGTTTTGCTTTGTACGTTGTGTTTGGAACTCATTGTGAAGGAGGTGGCGTAGTGATCTGTAAACTTGATGACATGTGGATTTCTGAAGTGTATTGGTTTGATGTTTTAACCATAATATGGTCGATGCAGGAGGAAGAGTGGGGTGTACATACATCGTGTAGGTGAGTTTATTGTACTTTCCATTCCGTGAAACATAATGGTATTTAAGTAATCTTGGCACTGGGGATGTTCGTTGTTTTTTAGAATATTAGTGTTGAGGTCTCCAATTAAGACTAGGTTTTTTGTTTTTTTTAGCTCGGTAAGATAACAGTTTAAGTCTCGCAAGAAGGGGGAGATGTTAGGTTTGGAAGGAGAGCGGTAAAGTGCAATAATACATGTGTTTATGCTGTATGTTATTTGAAGACAGTTGGAGTTTGTAATGGTGATTTATTTGACGTTATATGTGTTGGGAGTGTTGTTTAATGTATATACTACTACGCTGTCGTTTTGTCTGCAGTGATTCGAGGTGTGATGGTGGGTATAATTGGGGATGTTTTTGGGAGTATAGTAAGGTGTTAGCCAACATTCTGTCAAGATAATTAGGTCATATTTGGTTTTAGTAAGTTCGAGTTCGATAAGAAAATGGTCAAAGTTTTTGTTTATCGATCTAATATTTTGATGGTAGATTGATAGGTCTGATTTGTTAGACTTTATTTTGGTAGAAAAAGAATCCATTTTTGTATGTTGTGTAGATTGTGAAGAAATATAAGAGGATAATTTACTAATATTTTAAGTTATTTTTTTTAAATCATCTACATTTTTTTAATTTTTTAATTTTTAATAGTAATAGAAGGTACATAAATTACAAATAAATTTTATACAGTAATTAATTACATAGTAGATATATTTGATATACCCCCATAATTAAGCAAGGCTTGTGTGTATACATGTATTATATAAATAATTTTTTCGTTTGTGAGGCGCCTCATCATGATTTTACCATCCTTGTACCAGACGTAGGTATAATTTTTTTCTTTGGAAAATTTTTTCGTTTGCCATAGAAGTTCTTTATGATACGCGGTAAGTTCTTCTCCAATGTAAATCTTGTCTTGGGCGAGTCCTTTGATGGCAGCGTAGTTGATGTTTTTTCTTAAGGCGATGAGGTTGTCTCTTGCAGTTTTGTTGTTGAAGTGAATCAGCAGTTTAGGGGGGGCATCAATACGTCTGTCCGGAATTCTTTTGACATCGGTTATATCTCCATTTTTGATCTCCAAACCAGCCGCTGCAGCCACTCTTTTGACTATTTCAGTCGCCTCTTCGCCACTTGATTGTTTAATACTCCTCATGTACCCTTAAAAATTGAAAACAACGACTTGCAAAACCTGATCCAGGAAAAATATCTTGGGTTGTGCATTGATCAGCATTTGACATTTAAACAACACATACAAGGTATTAAAGATAAAATCATCCCCTTAATCAGCGTATTTAGCCGGCTATCATATCTGTTGCCAAATAAATTAAAAATAGGTTTATATTATAGTCTCGTACAATCACATTTAAATTATTTGATTGAAATCTGGGGAAACGCATGTGAAACACACATAAATGAATTACAGGTAATACAAAACAAGGTAATCAAAAAACTATTTAATTACAAGCCCAGAACATCCACAAAAAAATTATATATGGAAACAAAACTATTAACAGTAAGAAAACTATATGAATACAATACATGTCTCCTTATATACAAAATAATCTCGTACACACAAACACAGAATTCATTAAAACGTCCCAAATACACAAACACTTTACACGACAACGCGATAACATACATTTAAATACCATCCACACTAACTATGGTAAACAATCCATTGGTTACGAGGGGGGCAACTTATATAATTGCCTCCCAAATGACATTAAAAGGTTACGAGGGGGGCAACTTATATAATTGCCTCCCAAATAACATTAAAAACGAAAAGAAGGGAAGCGTTGCGTGTGTTAGGGTGAACGGTGGTTTTACGGGGTGGTTTGACATCACAAAAGGTGTCAAGCAAGGCTGCGTAATGTCACCATGGTTATTCAATCTATACATGGATAATTGTATGCAAGAATTGAAAGAGGTGGGATTGGGCGCGAAATTGAGTAATCTGAAAGTATGTTGCCTGTTGTATGCTGATGATGCGGTGCTGATTTCTAACACTATGGAAGATCTACAGTCTCTCGTATCTAGGATGAACGAAGTATATATGAAGAATGAGCTAATGATGAATGTAAGTAAGTCTAAAGTCATGGTGTTTGAAAGGGAGAGTACGAAAACAGTATGCAACATAGTTGTGAATGATGAATATTTGGAGCAGGTGGATGAGTTTGTGTATCTGGGTAGTATGTTTACGAGAGATGGGAAGGCTGAAAGAGATATTGAAAGAAGGGTGAATGCCGGTAACTCCATTAATTGGACTGAATGCCGTTGGCGCTAATAAAAAACTGTCAAAAAAGCGAAGCTAGCAGTCCACAATGGAGTCCTGGTACCTACCCTGATGTATGGCAGTGAGGCATGGAACTGGCAGAGGAAGGATGAAAGTAAACTGAATGCTGTTGAAATGAGATCCCTGAGACGTATGTGTGGTAAAACAATGTATGATCGTGTGAGAAATGTGGATATCCGCAAAGAATGTAAGGCTGATGTAAGCATAATGAGTAAGATTAAGAAAGGGACCCTCAGATGGTTTGGGCATGTAGAGCGAATGAACGAAGGAAGTAGTGTAAGAAGAATATACGACGCGAATGTGAATGGTAGAAGAAGACGGGGACGCCCGAGGAAGACATGGCCCGATCAAGTGAATCAGATACTTGAGTCGGGTCATGTCAAAAGTCAGAATAATAGAAGAGAATGTATGAGACGATGTATGAATGTGAGTGAGGCAAAGAGTGTGTGCCAAGACTGAGTTGTTTGGCGGTCCGTCCTCTCTGCCTACCCCTGCGGGGAAACGGCGTGATGGTTAGTTAGTTAGTTAGTTAGTTAAGAAGCTGAGTAAATTTAAAAAACAATTATTTATATTTATTCTTGATAAACAAAATAATGAAATAGAATAGCGCTGTATTGAAATATTTATTTATCTTAATGTGTATAATTATTTCTAGTTAAATGAGTGAAAATGTAATTTTCTTTTAACTGGAATAAAAAAAAAATTTAAAAAAAAAAAAATACCTGCTATCTCCAAATAGTTGGATCGGAATTTTGATTCTAATTCAGATACTTTGATTTCAAGATGTTTAATAATAGTATTTTTGTCTAGTTGTTCTTTTTTGAAGTTTTCAATTTCACCTTCTATTTTTTTGTTTTGTAAGAGAGTTTGGTCAATCTTTTTTATTAGTTCATCATACTGGTTACTTATAAATTTGATGCTTTTTTGAGTTTCTGAGGTGATTTTTTCCATTTGAGTGATAATTTCTTTTTTTATATTGTCCATGTTTTTATCGATATGCAGGATAATTTTTTCCATAATTTTGTCATCTAATTCAAGTGCTCCTTTTCCTACACCTTTGGTCGTCTTATTAGGATTGGTGTAGTCCTCTTCCGAATCGCTAGATGTCGTTTTTTTTTGAGATTTCTTCTGCCTATTCATCTTGGAAAGGTTTGGATCTCGGGTAGAGATTTAGAAAAAATAAAAATATCTAAATTCTTCCGGAATAGGTGGGGTTCGAACTTGGTCCGTTAGGTGTGGTTGAGCGAGCGCGCTAGCCACTAGACTATTAACCACATATGACGTAGTGTGAAGATAGTGCGATATTAATTGTCTTAGATGCACTATTAATTGACAAATACGTTTGTAATAAGCGAATGTTTGTTTGGGCAACAATATTCACTTAACTGTCACTTGTAAAGTTTATTTAAAATGATTTAAACACTGTACGGGACCGCTCATAAATCATTAACATAGATTTTTCGCTGAATTGAACTTTATGAAAACATTTGCCGATAAAATTATTGTTTTTACTGTATTATACGCAATAAATTAATATGATCTATGAGGAGCGGTATTTTGGCGTGCACTCTGTATGAAATGTATGGAATCACATGAATTAATTCGATTAATTCGAATGGCTTCAACACTATAATGGAATGATATTATTCTGGTTTCACAAGCAATGTTAATTTATATTGGAAAAGATGCCTAACAAATACCTAGATCAGATACGTTTTAAGATTTTCACAGCCAAATAACGAAAATACATATATAAAAGAAGAGAAGTCTTCACACCAAGCTGGACTTTTACATTATTTTTTTCAAAACAAAGAAAATCTCAATGTGCACAACAACAAAAAAATAAAATACTTTACAGTGCAAGATGGAAAAATCCAGCGCTCCAGTGATAGTGTTCATAATTGAAATCCTAGTCGAGCGACCGCGATTTTTGAGCATTCCATTTGCAAATTTCCCACCCTCATTAAACAAATCATACGAGGGTGGGTTTTTAAGTTCGCGGAATGGGGGGTAAGGAGTGGAAATAAAAATCCAAAATTATTTTTCCTTTTTAATATAATCACCTGCTACCCTAATACATTTTACGGATATTTCAATTAACTTATGTATGCCCTAAAAAAAATGATTTTTCTTTGTCTAAAAAATATGCCGAAATTGCATCCTTCACTTCTTCATCACTTGAAAACTTTTTCCCACAAAGTTTTTTTTTCAAGTTTGGAAATGAGTAATAATCACTGGGAGCCAGGTCAGGGCTGTGAAGTGGGTGTGACAAAATATCGAAGCCCACCTTCTGCAGGGCAGCAATCGCAACACGGCTCTTGTGAACAGGCGCGCTGTCGTGCAGAAGGAGGACTCCTTTGGTCGATTTTTCTCTTCTTTTCTCCTTGATGGCTTCCTTTAATTGCTCTAGGATTAAAGCGTAGTAATCTCCGGTTATGGAAACACCTTTATCTTTGTAATCGATCAACAGGATTCCTTCTGAGTCCCAAAAGACTGTCGCCATGATTTTCCCAGCCGATTGTGACACCTTAAACTTCTTGGTGGTGGTGTGCTTTCCTGTGCCACGCATTGAGTCCTGTTTAGACTCAGGTTCAAAATGATGAACCCAAATTTCATCCCAGTAACAATTTGAGCCACACTCCATCTTTGTCTTCCCTACAGAGGTCCGAAAATGCATGAGAACACTCCACGCGCCGTCGTTTTTGAGGCGGCGAGCATTCCTGGCACCATGAAGAATTTTGAAAATGGTTGTATCTGATACTCCAACTATTTCTGCGAGCTGTTTTTTCTTTAGTCGGGCATCTTCTAATATTAATTTTTCAACTTTTTGAATAATTTCCGGAGTTGTCACCTCGATTGGCCTTCCTGGCCGTGGGTGGTCTTCAAGTGACCCTTGCCTTGTTTAAAGAGGGTATACCACTTGTAAACCATAATTTTACTTAGACAAGAGTCCCCGTAAACGGATAACACCTCTTTCAGTATGGTAAGAAATGATTTTCCTTGCTTGGTAAGGAACTTTATAACAGCGCGGAACTCGATCTTCTCCATATTTCACAATTTCTTCCCGATTGACACGTTTGGTCGACGATAGCTCAAAGACTAATGACCTAATTACGATAAAACCCGGTGTTTATACTTATAATGAGTTATTATTTTTAATTTATAAACTAACGTTTAGACAAGATTTTTATGCATAGCACAAAGGGTAACAATTATTATAAGCAATAATTATCAGCCTGAAACACTCATCAACATTGAAAAATCTTCCGAGAAAAGATACTTGCCGCCAACGGGACTTACCCCTGATTCCTAACCACTCATCATACCTTTTTCCTACCCAGAACTTCCTCCCCTTCCTTTCCATAAAAAGACTCTCACCACACAACATTCCCAAAAAAGACTGCCAAAGTTGAATGCACTAAACTAGGAAATTTAAAAATAATAATAATAATTTTACACAGACAGCCTATTTCACAATGTAAAAGACATGACATGGAGAATGAACACTTTGTTTAGAAAAAAAAAATTAATTCACATGAACTAGAAACACGTTAAATAGATAGATAATTCTCTTATGAATTAACTGGTATATATAATCTTAATATATAAAACAAAGTCGGGTTAGTTACACTATTTATAACTCTAGAACGGCTGGGCTGATTTTGATGATCTTTGATTTGTTGGATTTGTCTCCGCCCCGGATAGGATAATAACTATTAAAACATCACAAAAGTTAACGAAATAAATAGTTATTAAGAAAAATATTTTCCTCGTACATTTTGTATGGAACGAATTCTCCTATTTTGAAAGAACTGAGCAATATTGTGAGGGGTATAATATTGAACTGTGCATGAATTCCAAACATTCAAAAACGTCAAATGTCAATGCGTTGATTGTTGTGCATTTGTTTTTAATCATATAATGCTGCCCTTCTTTCTTACACACTCAATGTAAATAGTCGAAAATGAGACAAATGGTGAACGTATGTCTGCACACCTCCAAAGGAAAAATACAATAATTATAATAAATCTCTGAAATGAAACGCATTTTTTTACATAAGCTCCACACAGGAGGCCCTGAGGAAAATAATTTCTCTCAGGACCTATGTCATCTTAGGGGATGCTGTGTAGAGGATCTTTTTAAGGAATGGGGAGGATAGAAAGTTCTGGGAAGGAAAAAGGTATGAGGGGTGGGTAGGAATCTGGGGGTCAGTGTGTCCTGGAGTGACGGACGTATGAATCCATCCCTCCAACTGTGGTGCAAGGCAATGGGTCGAGAGAGTCCGGCTGGAAAGGTCAAAAGGCCTCCCTCAACCAGTCTCGATCCGGTCCGCCACGCAGCAGGTGGGCAGGCGCATCAACTGCCAAGACCCGGACATAAGTCACCTCATGAACCCGGGCACCCCTGCTAAATCACCAAACGTAGCGAACCACTTGGGGTGATCTATGGCAGAGGTGTTGGTTATTCAATAAATGGTTCCCGGTGCGGCGGCACCCGTATCCGCCTCCCGAATTCCCATAAGTAATTGTAAAAGTAAGAAAATCACAAAAATATAAATCCGTACACAACGTCATCTCTGATAATGACAAAAACAAAACACAGACAGTTGCGCATTGATAAATGTTTTACGAAAAGAAGATTTGCCACATTATGGCAAACCATCACTCAAGAGTTAGTTACAACATTAATTTTATATCATACTGAATTCTGAAAAACTACTGAAAATAGTGTAATAAATAACAAAATATTGTCAGTTTTTCGGGAAATTTTAAGTTTGTTGCTTTTTATCATCATCACCTCGAATCTCCTCATTTGTGTTTGTGTGTAGGTTTGTGTAGAGTATGTATTGTTATTATTTGTTGCAGCTGATATTCTGTTCAGGAAGTGGCGTGGCCGGGGCTAGCGGGGTCTTCTTGGTGGATGACGGAACACAACCGCCGATAGAGCTCTCGTCCCCCGACCGTGATGTCATCGCCGCCACCTTCACTCAGTTCCTGCTCAAGAACATCGGGGGATCAGAAACTTTTAAGGTAAAACATAAGGCAGACTGGTCATAAAGCATTAGTACCTGCATTTACAAATTTACCTTATGTTGTTAACTGTTGTGTACACAGTCAGATTCTCCAACTAGTCTTGGAAAGAGATTACTTCGTTGGGAATAAAATAGAGTTCTTTATGTTAATCTGGGTTTATTAATACTTACAAGAAGTGACTGCGAGTAGTCAACCTAACTAGAAGCTAGCTGAAATAGATCTGATTCCCACCATGTTTTGTGGGAGCTGCTTAACCTCAGCCCTCGGCCCTCGGCCCTCTGGAGCACTAACACATAACTAATCCAGCCACCATCTTGCGGATAATATAATCAAAACCAGTTCTTTAAAATAATATGGACACAACATTCTACTAATTTTATGGATACCATTCTCCCTTATCCAGATTGTCGAGACTTGTCAACGCAAGTCAATGGATTTTTTTTGGTGTAAAACTAAATGACTTTCGGCAGTCGATACGCAATATTTAAATTCTTCTTCGTGCTTTGACTTGTAGTGTCTTCTATATGTACTTTTTACATTTTATATTGTCATTGCATTACATTTTCAGGAAAGCTCTTAGCACTACCCTCTATGTGCGAATCTGGGAAGCTTTTAACTAACTCGTATATCTAACATTAACATTCCAGGATAAGCAAGACTTCTTCTATTGCGAAGTTCGGAAGTTCCACAGCCGCCATCAGCATGAGAAATTATCAATGCGGGTTTGCAGAGAAAACTTAGTCCAGAGCAGCCTTAAAGCAACCAAACACTTTAGTGTCGCCGATTGGTGTCGCAATTTTGACATAACCTTTCAAGGAGAACAAGGTATTAAACAAGCTCTTATGTCTAGAATATTGTTTGCTTATTTATATATTAGATACTAGCTGTCGTATACCCGGGGTTGCTGGAGATTATAAATGGTTTGGAATAATTGTGAATTCTAGCACATTGTAAGGCCCAACTTATTCTACATTCACTTCTGCATCTATTATTATATTCTCCTTACACTCCTTTCATCATTCATCCGCTCTGGATTTAAGCATCCCTTTCTAAACCTTATCCATTACGCTTACATTTTCCAGGTCTCCTCATTTTTAAAACGGTCACACATGGTTTTACATATGCCTCAGGGATCTCATTTCAACAGCATTCAGTCTACTTTCATCCTTCCTCTGCCAGTTCTGCCAACTGTCTTACGTCTGCAACTGTCTTACATCTGGGTTGGTATTGTGTACTGCTAGCTTCACTTGTTTGGACATTCACCAACCTTGTTCAGTCCTCCATTAATGGAGGACTGTTACCTTCATTTACCCTTATCAGCCTTTAGATGTCTCGTAAACATACTTTCTAAAAACACAAACTCCTGCACTTGCTCCAACTACTCGTAAGAACTTGGAGCACTTCATAGAACATTTCAAAACAAAAGAGTAAAAAGCCCAATATTGGAACTTAGAATGGAGTTCGAAATTTGCAACTGAGCCGAATAAAATGGTGTTCAATTTTTTTCTGTATGTTTGGTTTTTAACAATAAATTTAACCTTTTGCATCTTTTGGTAACCTCGGAGGTCAAGTTGAAGTATACCCCATTGTTACTGTTAAAAACCATTGCTGAAGTAATAGTAATGCATAAGAATGAAACATACAAACATCCAAATCTGTGTAGTGTGTGTTGAGTGTAGAAGTATAATGGCACTGGTGGATTGATTGCAGCTGTGGACTGGGGAGGAGTGAGAAGAGAGTGGTTCTCCCTGCTCTGCGGGAAGCTGTTTGACTCTCAGTTTGGCCTTTTTGGTTCTCTCCACGACTCTCCCACCGGCCTGGTGCATCCCAGTCCTCTCCGCCCTCCGCAACTCAAGGTTTGGGTCGCCTCATCATTACTATACCTAACTGTCCTTACATTAATGACGTGTTGTAGTCTAAACAGACTGGAAGGAACTTGTAAAGTTGTCTAAGGGCTTGTGCGCACTAGCGGCCAGCCACGTAGGCGGTCAACCGCGCGGCCAGCCGCGTTTTTATTTTAATATGCAACCACTCATGTTCGTACGCACCCAACCGCTGAAAATTTCGAACCGCGGCGGTTGAACCGCCATATCTGTACGCACTAGGCGGTTGGGGTTTAGCTCGCTGCTAGCCGCTGCTGAGTTGTCCCACTAGCCATTTTGACACAGAAAAATTTATCGTTGAAATTTAAAAACTCGAAGCTATTTGGAATTGTGAAGGAGCAGCATATAAGAACAGTGAATTGAAACTCAAACAATGGGAAGAGTTAATGGATATTTTTGGAAACGAAGATATGTCGATAATACAACAAAAAAATCTTGGTATGCATTAATTTAAATTTGGGAGGTGGGTAGGGGTACCGCCGCACCGAGAACCATTTATTGGATAACCAACACCTGATCCATAGATTAACCGAATTGATTAGTTACGTTTGATGACTTAGCAGGTGTGCCCGGGTTCACGGGTCCGGGTCTTGGCGGCGGGTGTGTCTGCCCACCAGCTGCGTGGCAGGCCGGATCGGTGAATAGTTGAGGTATACCTTGTAACCTCTCAAGCAGTACTCTTTTGGAACATCGCCTTGCACCGCACTGGGAGGGATGGATTCACTCCCGGATACACTGACCTCCAGATTCCTACCCACCCTCATGCCTTTTTCCTTCCCAGAACTTCCTATCCTACCCTTCCTTAAAAGTAACCTCCACACATCATCCCCTAAGATGGCATGGGTCCTGAGTGGAGCTTACGTAAAAAAAATGCGTTTCATTTCAGAGATTTATTATTATTGTATTTTTCCTTTGGAGTGGTGCAGAGACGTACGTTCACCGTTTGTCTCATTTTCGACTATTGACATTTAGTGTGTGGTGTATCGTAAAAGCTTCCGCCTTGTAGAGACAGATGGCGGTGACATCAGCTATCGGTAGAATCCGCTAGATGGCAAGCCGTAGTTCTCCGGCAGGGGAGTAGGGGGCTCAGAGGCTGTGTTTCAATTATCACTCGCCAGAACCATTTTAGCTAGCTCCTGTTAGGTAGACTACCGCAGTCCCATTTGTATACGCGAAGTATAAATAAAACCAGATACGAAGAAGAATCTATTTTATTACGAAGTAATCTCCATCCGAAGGATTGGGAGAATCTGTTAGTGTGTCCATAAAATAACAGAACACTACAGTGTGTAAGAAAGAGGGGCTGCATTATATGATTAAAAACAAAAGAAAAACACTCAGCGCATTGACATTTGACGTTTTTGAATTTAGGAATTCACGCATAGTTAAATATTATACCTATCACAATATTGCTTCAGTTTTTTCAAAATATGAGAATTCGTTCTATACAAAATGTATGAAAAAACTAATTTTCTTCATAACTTTCTTTTTTGTGAATTTTTGCGATGTTTTAATAGTTATTCTGTTATCCGGGGCGGAGACAAATCCAACAAATCAAAGATCATCAAAATCGGTCCAGCAGATCTCGAGTTATAAATAGTGTTTTTTTTATTTTAACTTTATGAGTAAAACCGCTAACCACCGTGGCGCAGTGGTTAGCGCGTTTGCCCGGAAAGCAAGAGGTCCTGGTTTCGAGTCCCAGAGATGTCAATATGTTTTTCTGATTTTTCTGTTTCCAGATTTTCGATTGAGTTTCGCTTATATTGTCTTCATTTATTTAAATATAAATAGTGTAACTAACCTGACTTTGTTTTATATATATATTTTTATTTATTTCATATAATAAAAAATATAATGTTTATAATACATGAAATAAAGTTTTTCTATTAAAATACATTAAATAATACGTTTTACACCCTTTTTAAGAGCAAAGCTCGAGTTAAAAGGGATATATTAAGATAAAAGTGGTAAAAACTAAGTATTTTAGTAATTTGAATTCAGTAAATACTATTGTGTGCTACTTTTTTATGTTGAATCCATATTACAATTAAAATTAAAACATTACTACAATTAAATATTATTAATTAATAATGGAGTAATTATTATTTTATCTTACCTTAGTGTTATCACTAATTTTTCTTCGGGTTTAATGCAATCACAAAACCGTGTATTTAATGGTGTCGTATAAAGCTTTCAGCAATTCTTCAAAAAAATTTATCTTCTTGCTTCTTCAGTTCTTTCGTTACGTTTTCGATTCGTTTTTTTTTTTTACAGTGAATAGATTTACCGCACAAGATGGTACAACTGCTGTGATGATGACACATCTGCCCCGAATGATGGACACTGCAACGATGTCCGAAACTTAAAAATCTTAAAACTTATCATTAGTTTTGGTTTGTTTGTGGTGTCAGTTGTCATTATGTTGACAGAAATAGGTTTTTGAAGTAAACAAGATACCAAAGATACTGAGCACACATTTGTTACATAAAAGTATGTTATAATTGTGCAATTATTTGTAATAGGTTGCGATCGTTATTTATATCTAATAGATTGTGATAGTACATGAGGATAATGAGAAAGTTTTAAAGTATAATTTTGTTCAAAAGTTAGCAACTGGTTTTTGTGACATTTGAAACACTCTAGCAATTCGTTAATAATTACAACAGTGGAGAAATCGTGCATATAATAAATATTTTGTTGTTGTTTTAAAGAATAATTAAGTTCAGAAGTTAGCAACAGTTTTTTGTGATACTTGAAACACTCTAATGATTCTTTAATTACTACAATGGAGATATTGTGAATATAATAAAGATAATTCCAACATTCCAAAAGGTTAACTTTTAAGTAACTTGTATGTGGGAAGTTTTAAAATAATTTTAATGAATTTAAATTCATAAAGGGACGGCAGACCTGGTAGGTGAATTTTGGGTGGATTTCAATGTTGAGAGTTTGTTGACATCTTTTTGGTCATTAATAAGTATTATGGGGGTTGAATCGCTTATACGAGTGAAAATTTTACCATTTCTAACCCAGCAATAGCGAATTTTACTAGCCATTCTTATATCGCGACATTGCTTCAGCAAAAGTTGGTTTTTTGAGGTTAGATGGTCGTTAAAATATATTTTACTGGTTCCAGGAAGCTGTAATTCGGAAGCAAGCATTCCTTTCCTCTTTCTTATTGCAGCTATGAGTTCGTCCTTAAGGTACCTGCGAGTTAATTTGACGACAATGTTCCTCGGCCTTCCATTTTTTGCGTCACGGTTTGTCCTGGGGGCAATCCTGCTGGCGAAATCCACTTCTTGTCGGGTTATATTGCATCCAGCTGTGGCGCCTATCTTGGAGAGGATGTCGTACACATTTTCGTTTTTGGTTTCAGGAATACCACTTATTATAACGTTATTGGAGCGATTAAATTGGTCGTTTATTTCAATTTGTTTTTCCAATTGGAACACTTTTTTTTTGAGCTGATTAATTTCCTCTTTGAATTAATTTTTTATGACTTCGACTATATTGTTTTTAAACTCTTCAAATGTTTTCTCTAGAAAATGAGTTTTGACGTCTTCAAACTTGTTGTCTAAAAGTTGTAGAAGTTCCGTATTGAGGTTACTGCCGGACTTAGAGTTTGATCGCGTTGTCATAGTTACTTAGTGTAATATTTTTATAATTATAACTTATTAAATTGATTGCAATCTTATTATTTTGATAAAAAATAGGGGAAGAGCAAAAATTTGACAGCTGTTACAAGTAATGTTGTACACAACATGTGTATTACATCCTGTTGTACACAACATGTGTAATGGTTGATAATGTGTACTGATGATTTCAGCTGAAGCACTTTGAGTTGGCGGGCAAGATAGTGGGCAAGTGTCTGTACGAGAGTGCGTTGGGCGGGACCTACCGCCAGCTAGTGCGAGCGCGATTCACCCGCAGCTTCCTGGCACAGATCATCGGCCTGCGCGTCCATTACAAGGTCACTTTCTATTCTTTTATTAGATTGCTAGAGAAATCGGCTAAGACCAACGCCAAATATTGATTATCGCTTTATTGTTTTATAGTATAACTATTTCACCATAATTAGACTGTTAATTATTGTTTATTACAAAGTTTCTGTCAATGGTAATTTTACAAGTGACGGGAAGAGTTTATGATGCATAGACAATAATATTGTTAGCAATTAATAAAACGCTAAGTTAATATTCACGATGAAATATATTGTCTCCACGTTAATTGACAATAACAACATTCAAGAATCGGCAAGATTATATTCCGCCATTTGTATTTCCCAGCCGTTCGCTCTCCGTGCTGTTGGTGTGTTGCCAACCAGGAAGAGTTAGTAGTTCCCTCCTTTACCGACCGCCGTAGCTGGTGTAGTTTCCTTGTTGGCCGCCAGAGGCGATAGCAGTACATCTGGCGGCGGATTAGCAAACCAAACGTGTGAAGCGGCAATATTTAAATATGCTGCTAACACGGCCATACTGACCACTGCTTTGACCTCAAAGCAGGAAGCTGAAATAAAAAAAAAATTATAATTTGACAGGTTGAAATTTTTTTTCAAACCCACAATGGTACTGACAAATGAATCACACTGTTCGCCCTTCCTGACCATTGCAGAAATTTGTTCATCCGGTCAATTCCTCATATTTTCATAAATACGTTACCGTTAATCTTTTACAAGTGCTGCCTTTGGGTAGCCAATACTTTGAAACGATATTTCGGCAAAACTTCAACCACTTTATAAGACAAGCTCCGAATCCGATCTTTCAACCTTTTTGCATCCAGGAATTCCTTTAGAGATCTTGATCACAACCGCATCGCCAACACGATACGAGGGTTTTGTGAATAGTTTAGAATAGAAACATTTCATCTAACACCTTCGATATTCATCAAACAGTTCCCATGACTCAACATGAATGACGTTGAAATCCTGCCTCTCACCAGCCGTGAGATTATTATTCATACCGTGCTTTAGCACAAACATATAGCCCGGAGACTCTGCCTCTCACCAGCCGACGTGAGATTTATCTACACCGTGCTTCAGCACGCATAACCCGGAGGTTCTGCCTTTCACCAGCCGACGTGAGATTTATCTACACCGTGCTTCAGCACGCTTAACCCAGAGGTTCTGCCTCTCACCAGCCTATGTGAGATTTATCAACACCATGCGTTAGCACGCAAAACCGTGAAGATTCTGCCTCTCACCAGCCTATGTGAGATTATTTAACAACATTGTGTCTCAATGTGTCTTGCCACTCACCAACTTACGTGAGTTTATGAATCGGTTCGAGTTGAACCGTTTCATCTGCCGCCTTTGATATTCATCAAAAGCACCCGTGTCTCAACACGTACGACCATAAGGTCCTGCCACTCACCAGCCTGTGAGTTTATGAATCGGTTCGAGGTGAACCGTTTCATCTGCCGCCTTTGATATTCATCAAAAGCACCCGTGTCTCAACACGTACGACCATAAGGTCCTGCCACTCACGAGCCTGTGAGTTTATGAATCGGTTCGAGGTGAACCGTTTCATCTGCCACCTTTGATATTCATCAAAAGCACCCGTGTCTCAACACGTACGACCATAAGGTCCTGCCACTCACCAGCCTGTGAGTTTATGAATCGGTTCGAGGTGAACCGTTTCATCTGCCGCCTTTGATATTCATCAAAAGCACCCGTGTCTCAACACGTACGACCATAAGGTCCTGCCACTCACGAGCCTGTGAGTATATGAATCGGTTCGAGGTGAACCGTTTCATCTGCCGCCTTTGATATTCATCAAAAGCACCCGTGGCACCCAAAAAGGTACGCCATCGCCAAAATTGCCTTGATGACAACTCTCGTGATTGTTTCTGCCTCCGCCTCTAATCGGCAGTTTTTCACGAAGCCGTCCTGAAGAGCAATAACACGCAGCATTCCGTCCACGCTCTTCACGAAAATTCATAATAAATTGATCTATCCACATGCTCAACGCAACAGCAAAAGATATCTCCATTTTCTAAAAACCCTGGGCTTACACATCACATCGCCCAGTATCTCATTTTCCAACAAACATTTAAAATAGTTTTTCACATATTTTGTGATACCATTCCTCATCCATGGAAACCACTGTTTGTCCCGGACGGCAGCCAGTGTTTGATAAACACCTTGATGTTCACTCTCATCATGAAGAATCCAAAGCCACACCTGATATTTCTAGGTGTACACCATTTCGAATATCTTCGAACCATTTTAACATCGAATCATTTCGATATCTCCGAATCATTTCAAACTCGAATAACTTCGATTATCTCCGAACCATTTCAAACAAGTTCGAACCATAATACAGGGTTTCTACTCAACTCATCGCCACACATAAACGGGCTAATTTTCCCAAACATATTTCCGTTCAGTTATTGCGTCATCTACGATGTCCATACTTATAGCAAATCACCAAATCGATCCCCCTTTTGTCAGCTAGACGGCTACCAGGATCAGACTTTGTCATCGCCGCGTGAACTTTCAGCATCGTAATTTCGAAACATTTTGAGGTTCTGGACATTTCGCCAATTGCCATCAAGAGATCATATCCATCTGCTATCTTCTGACCCTGAAGTCAGCTTTCATGAGTCACTTTGGATTTCAGTTATGCGCCCAGCATATTGCTAGGTAGCGACTTTATTTGACATTTTTGACAAATGTCTTCAATCATCAAATTAGGCGCACGATGATAAACACGAAAGGGAAAGGTCGTTTTGACGAATCCGTTGAACCACAAATGAGTTTTCAAGCACCAAATAAAATTTATTAACGCGTCCTTTCAGCGGGAACACGATCCTCGCATTCCTCAGACATCGGGCATCAATACATCTGTCATGTCATCACTGTAATTACGCGGCATTTGTACGTAAATTTACAACAGATGTCCAAACATTTCACAAGAAAGCCGATACACAGATTGTCACTAAGGCTGAAGGCGTAAAAAAATCGCCGGCATCAAAAATAAACAAACTCGAGAGACGCCGTGATGGCCGCCGGTTGTTTACAAAGCACGAGTTTTTAAGTCAGGTGAACGAAACAAAAGCCAAAAGACACTTGCTTTTACGAATCCCACTTCTGATGTTAGCAATTAATAAAACGCTAAGTTAATATTCACGATGAAATATATTGTCTCCACGTTAATTGACAATAACAACATTCAAGAATCGGCAAGATTATATTCCGCCATTTGTATTTCCCAGCCGTTCGCTCTCCGTGCTGTTGGTGTGTTGCCAACCAGGAAGAGTTAGTAGTTCCCTCCTTTACCGACCGCCGTAGCTGGTGTAGTTTCCTTGTTGGCCGCCAGAGGCGATAGCAGTACATCTGGCGGCGGATTAGCAAACCAAACGTGTGAAGCGGCAATATTTAAATATGCTGCTAACAATATAGACAAGTACGTAAACAATATACCTAGAGCAGGGGTCGGAATAAGCGGCTCTTTGCCTAGGTGTTGTCCATATCCTATACATATGTATGTATATTACATATATACGGCTCTATGGTACTTTTGTTATCCTTTTTCCATGACAATTGGACTCTTCTCACTTGGCAAATTGAATAGAACTATTTTTTTGTAATCAAACAAAAAATTTTAGAGACAAAATATAAATAATAATAATTCCATGGTAAACAAAAAGATATTTTTTAACCCGGCGAGAATGTGTTGAAAAAATGTAACAAGAAGTATGTGGCAGGGTATGACATACCCATTTACAAATTTGACTGTAAAAATTGATTCTTGAGAAAAATCATTATATTCATTATTTTTTATTATAGCAAGACTATATTATAACATATTGGGAATAAAACATTTGCGCCATTTCAATAATTTTTATATTTTACTTAAATGGGAACAAGTCACTATGAATTTTCAACAAAAAATTTTACTCTAAAAAAGAACTACAAAGGAACTAAAGAAACCAAGTTTTATGAAAAAAAAACTTAAAGATATGATAGAACATGAAACAAGTAACTGTATAAACTAAAAATAAATAACAAAAAATATTAGGCACATCTTAAGAACTGGAGTTCAAATCAGTGCAGTTTTTATTTAGAAAATACTTCTCCCAACATTGACCGAAGTTGGGTTTCTTCACTGTCAACGCCCATTTTCTATTAAGAAAGTAAGTTAAAATAGCAGAAAAAGTAATGTTACTTTTTGTCACGAAATATATGTAAAGGAAATATATTCCCTTTAAATTTGAATCCTATAATGTCAATTAGAATGCAATCATCGATTGTCATTTGTTTTGTTATTCTATTATTTGATTGTTAGAAAAAAACCATTCAAAGTGATATTAATAAACATAAATGTCGTTTCTTAGTTAAAAAAACTTTGCAACACAAGTGTTTTATTTAGAAATTAATAAAAAGGAATTAAACCTATCAACATATTATAAAACGACATTTCGTTTTAAACCAAAAATGGAGAAAATTCAATTCGAATTTACGCTATTACCTGGAGGCGATGGCAGGTCAAATATTATTAGCATTACAAAAATAGTCACAAGTGATGAAAAAGTGTTTACAATACCAGAAATGCTACGATCCGCCAGCTATCACGAGGAGATAATGAAAACTAGTGCTTTTGGAAAAATAAAAAATAGTTTGAAAAAAAGATACCAGGTTAGAAGAGTCTGGTTAACCATGACAGAAGAACTAAAAAAAACATATGTAGACGAAGATGGAAACCTACAGTTTGGAGACCAATACCTCGAAGAATTGGACGAAAAAAGGTTACAAGTACATCAAAAAGAAGATGCATTAGGAAAATTAATTGAAAAGTTAATGGAAGATAAGCAACAGAGCTTAAAAAACATTGCTGAGAAGTTTGTTATAGAAAAATTCTGCACTAAAAATACAAATGCAAGCCAGTGGATGGAAGTGTTTGAAAAAGAATGTTTGCGGTTTGATGTGACCATGGATGAAAAAAAAAATAGAAATACTCAGATTGTTCATGGATAAATCTTGTATAGACTGGTACAGTTCCATGATTATAAAACTAACAATGAACTCAGAGTGGTCAACATGGAAAAACAAATTCTGTGAATCATTTGCAAACAAAGGATGGAACCCTGTCACATACGCACTATCATTTAGATACAAAGATGGTTCTCTGTTGGATTATGCTATGAGAAAAGAAAAACTTCTATTGGATGTGAGAAGATCAATTGACACCGGTACTTTGATAGATCTTGTTGCTTCCGGACTACCAGAATTCATACTTAACAAGATCGATAGAGAAGGATTACAAGATACTGTAGATTTGTTTAATGAAGTAAACAAGTATGAACATATGGTCAACAAAAAAAGATTTATGAATCAGAAAACATTTGGAAATGCAGAACATAATAAAAATGGGGGTAAAAATCCATGTAAAATTTGTGAAAATTTGAATAAGGGCATTCGTTACCACCCTGAAGCTACATGCTGGTTCAAAACAAAAGAGGATGAAAAATTTAAGAGAAATGCCATTAAACATGTAAACAATTCAGTGATAGAAACTGAATTAAATGAAAATGATGAAAAAAACTAATAGTAACACCATTAATAAAAGTCAAACTATTACTAAATGATAAATTAAAAATATACGGAATTTATGATTCGGGTTCAAATGTTTCTCTAATTAATTCTAAATTATTGAAACTAAAAGGAAAAGGAAACAATTTGAATGAAGCAAATTTAGTAACGATTAATGGTGTTAAAAAGACGAGTGGTTTGACAATGTTAAACATAAAAAAATTTTGAATTGGAGAAAAAAGTTGATGTGTACATTATTGATGAACACAATTTCAAGTATGATTTTTTGATTGGATTAGACATGATAAAAGACTTCAAACTTATCCAAAGTGAAGACTTACAAATATCACAGAAACTCTGCCTAAATAATACAAATAAAAAAGAAAAATATTCTACAGATATGAAAACGAATACTGAATTTAATCATATAGAAAAACACAGAATTAATTTTAACGAACATGTTAAAGAAAAAGATTTTAAAATAACAATGAATCATTTAAATAATGATCAAAAAACAGAAATAAATGAACTAATAGACAAATACACATCAGTGTTCGCAAAGAGTAAATATGATGTTGGCACTGTCAATGGATATGAAGCGAAGATAGACTTATTAGTGGATAAATATTGTAGTAAGAGGCCTTACAGATGCAGTGTAGAAGATAAAAAGGAAATAGAAGAGCAAATAGCAAAATTATTAGACAATAAACTGATAGAAGAGTCGTACAGTCCATTTGCTGCACCGGTTACTCTAGCATTTAAAAAAGAAGAAAACAAAAGATCCAGATTATGCATAGACTTCAGAGACTTAAATAAAATAGTAATACCTCAAGCTCAACCATTTCCATTGATTGAAGACCTAATGACAAAGACCAGAAATTGCAAATTTTTTTCAACACTGGATATAAACTCAGCCTTTTGGTCTATTCCATTGCGGATTGAAGACAAAAAAAAAACAGGATTTGTAACACAGGAGGGACATTATCAATGGACCTGCCTGCCTTTTGGATTGAAGACTTCTCCGGCAATTTTTCAGAGGATATTAAGCAATATATTGAGAAAATATAAACTAAACGAATTTGCTGTCAATTACATAGATGACATTCTTATTTTTTCAAAAACTTTTGCTGAACACATCGATCATCTGACAAAGCTGCTGAATGCAATCAAAATAGAAGGTTTTAGATTAAAATTTACAAAATGCACATTTGCATCAGATATGGTAAAATATCTGGGTCATATAATTCAGAATAATTCAGTCAAGCCAGTAAAGGATAATTTGATTTCAATAAAGAATTTTCCTATTCCAAAAAACAAAAGAATGTGCGACAATTTCTAGGAAAAATCAACTTTTATCTTGAGTACATTCCGAAGAGTGCAATAATACTAGATCCTTTGCATAATTTATTAAGGAAAAATCAAAAGTTTATTTGGACTGATAAATGCCAAAATGCTTTTGAAACGATGAAAAACCTAATATGCTCACAACCGATCTTGGAAATTTTTGATCAAGATTTACCAATTAATATATATACAGATGCTTCTCTAGAGGGTGTTGGAGCTATTTTAAAACAGACACAATCTGATGGAAAAGAAAAACCTGTTGCTTACTTTTCGAAAAAATTAAACAGCGCACAGAAAAAGAAAAAAGCAATTTACTTAGAATGCTTAGCTATAAAAGAGGCAGTGAGATACTGGCAATACTGGTTGATAGGTAAACCATTTACAGTTTATTCAGATCACAAACCGCTGGAAAATATGAACATCAAATCTAGAACCGATGAAGAGCTGGGTGACTTAACATATTACTTATCCCAATATGATTTTCAAATTAAATATTCTCCAGGAAAGTACAATATTGAAGCTGATTGTCTAAGCAGAAACCCAGTCTTAGAACCAGATGAGAACCAGGATGAGCAATTAAAAGTTGTCAACTTAAAAAAATTAGAAGATATCTTAAAAGATCAGGTCAAAAATGAGAAGATACAGTGCAGAAAAGATAAATTGATATCGAAGAATAATGTTTATTACAAGAAAGTAAAAAAAAAAGAAAAAATAATTCTATCAGAAAAATTCAGCATAGATTTTATCAAAAATGTTCACACAGACCTAGGCCACATAGGAATTAATCAAATGCAAAAAATGATAAGCTCATGGTACACATCAGAAAACATGACAAACAATATAAAGAGAACTTGCGAAAGTTGTGCAGTATGTTTAAAGAACAAATCAAGAGGTCAAAATAAATATGGATTGATGTCCTACTTGGGTCCCGCAACAAAACCTTTTGAAATATGTTCTATTGATACGATAGGTGGTTTTGGGGGTTCACGGTCAACAAAGAGATACTTGCACCTGCTATCAGATCATTTCACGAGGTTTGCATATATTTTGACGTCAAAAACTCAAAATACCAACGATTTCATCAAACTCTTAAACTCCACAGAAACTAATGACATTGGCATGATACTATCAGACCAATATCCGGGTCTTAATTCTAGAGAATTCAAAAAATTTTTGGATGAAAAAAATATTCCAATCATTTTTACTGCAGTAAACTCGCCTTTCTCAAATGGATTAAATGAAAGATTAAATCAAACGCTAGTCAATAAAATTAGATGCAAAATCAACGAAAATGACTTAAAAGTGGCTTGGACAACTATAGCCCGTAATTGTGTAAAAAACTATAATGAAACGGAGCACACTGTCACTGGTTATGCGCCTCAGTACCTACTTAACGGCACAGATGTTACGATTTTGCCAAATGAGTTAAAACTTAAGAAGACTGACATCGATTTGATTCAAGACAGAAAAAAAGCTCTGGAAAATACTATAAAGTCACATAATTACAACAAGATGATTTACGATAAAACCAGGAGACATATTAACTTCAAAGTTGGTGATACTGTTTTTGTGGAGAATGGAAACAAACTTAACAGGAAGAGGCTCGACGAATTGAGAATCGGACCCTACAAAATCATAGAAAAATTATCAAACTCAATTTACAAGATAAATACTGGTCGAAAAAAATTAGAATCAAATTTTTTCCACATCTCGAAATTAATTCCAGCACCTGCATTGATGAACCATGAAGAGGATATCGAAGATGAATGAAAATTTTTGCAATAATTTTCTTTCCCGCGGGGGGGGAGATGTAAAGGAAATATATTCCCTTTAAATTTGAATCCTATAATGTCAATTAGAATGCAATCATCGATTGTCATTTGTTTTGTTATTCTATTATTTGATTGTTAGAAAAAAACCATTCAAAGTGATATTAATAAACATAAATGTCGTTTCTTAGTTAATCTTTTCACCGCGGCGGCTGACTAAAGTCATTTCATCAAGTAGCTCACACCGCGCGGCGGCTGACTTCAGTCATTTTCAAGTTTCGACTTCGTTTTCTAAGCACATGTATGCCGTATACGATCGAAATTTATATTAAAAATAAGAATATTCATTTGTGGTGCGACCTCTCTGAGAATGTTTATCAACTACTTCATTGTTTATCTTGGTAAATGAATAAAACCGAGAGCGCGGCCCCAGCCGCCAGTCACAGTTTTGAAAATGCGCGCGTATCTGATTGTCTCTTTCGAGCGGACCCCGTAGCGTATTAGTAATAATACTTGTGCGTCGATATCCTCTTTGAAATCTACTTTATTTTTGTGTACATAATTATTTAATTGTTGTATTATTTAAAAATTGACTAATTCAATTTTAAAAACATCTTGTTTTGTGTGTTTACGTATGAATTTTAAAACTTTTTTTTTAACAACACTCAAATTGTCGACACATGGCTTATCTGAAATTGATATTGAAGCAATGTTAGATTCGGAAAGTGTTTTTGAAATAAGTGATGACTGATGACGATACAGATATTATTTTTGTTGGGCATTATGAAAGTTATGTCTCCATCCCGTCAGTTCAGCCAACAACTTCTTCTGCTGAACCTTTGACTTTCCCATCTCAACCTAGCCGGCCCTCTAAATTCAGAAACCTATTCGTAATAAATTCGCAAAAATACCGAATATTTTCTGCGTAAACCAAATATTTGCGGTTGATTGCCGCCGTGACCGGTTCTTAAAACTTAGATATTCGTAGTAAATTTGTAAAAATACAATATATTTCCACGTAAATCGAAATTTCCGAAACCGAATCCCATCTCGGCCGCCCCACCAAATTTAGATACCTATTTGAAATAAATTTACAAAAATACCATATTTCCGCGAAAATCGAAATATCGCAGCCGAATCACGTCGTGGCTGGCCCTCTAAATTTAGATGCCCGTTTGATTCACAGAAAATACGATATTTCCGCGTAAATCGAAATTTCGCGGCAGATTACCGTTGCAGGCGTCCATTCTAATTAAAATGTTCATAGTATTCGTAAAAATACCCACCATTTCTGTTTAAATCAAACATTTGTGGCCGTTTCCATACAGGCTGGCCCTGTGAATTCAGATATTTCGAGTAAATTTGTAAAAATACGGTAAATTTCCTCGAAAATAGAAATTTGCGGCCGATTTCCGCCGCAGCCGGCTCTTTAAATCCATATAATCGAAGTAAATTCGTAAAAATACGGCATTCCGGTGTAAACCAATTTAGATTTATAAAATAATAATACGAATTAGGTCGATATCAACCGCATAAATTAACGTTTTACGGCGATTTACTGCCGTAAAATGTCGATCTTATTAATGCAAATTTATCAGTGAAAATAATATAAAATAATTTCACAACATAAATATCAATAAAATGTTAACTATAGAAATATCTATAAACTAAAACCATAGCATCTTTTAAAATTCGATAAAATTAAAGTTGATAACGTTATTATCAAGCTCTGCAAGTATTTTAGTGTGTATTTTTGTTACAGCTGTTTCAGTTTACAGTTTGAAAATGGTTTTGCAAACATTATAACATTATCAAATTAAATTTTAATTAAATTAAAAAAAAAAAACAAAAAATTAAATGGAGTTTTACGAATTAAACACAAAAACAATTAATAAAAATAGAGCATCGGCGCAGTGGCCCTTCTTGATGCGTCTCGTATTTCACTACACGAGCAAGTAGGTAGCTATATGTTACGTCATACGTTGCTAGAAGCGGCCATGTTAGAGATTGCTTTGTTTGTTGATATTCACGGCGTGTTTATATTAACGCAATTATAACGTTATCTTCATTTCAGTTGATCTCAAATGAATGTTTATTGATACTTCGATATTGGAGGATGATGTTATCAAGATTTATTAATGTTTTTAGGATTAATCCGGACAATGATTTTGTTTTCTAAAAGGGTCTATGTAAAAATGACATTCGAAAAAGAAAGTGCCGCGTGGGGACGACTGCTTAGGTATATTTTTTTAGCGGTTAAAAGGTTAAAAAAACTTTGCAACACAAGTGTTTTATTTAGAAATTAATAAAAAGGAATTAAACCTATCAACATATTATATATATACACCAGCTATGTGGCAGGGTATCACATACCCGAACGCAGTTTGCAAGCATATGACGCGAGCGCAGGCTGCCGCGATACTGAGATCACGCCACTATCCCCTCCCGTACCCCTTTAACGCCAGCTACTCAAAAGGTTTCAAGGTCACAAACAAAAAATACCCGCAAATAAGTAAAATGGTGGGTATGACATACCCTGCCACACTCTCACTGGGTTAAAGATGAAAATTAATAAAAAGTTATATACTGCAAAATCAATATATTTATGTTATGACAACGAATGTGGGCTTGACCTATTTGACCATATCGCTCACCATACATTCCCATTTGAAATGTATGGCAAGCGATACGATGAAACAGACCAAACACACATATATTATGAGATTGCCTAAACACACCTGCCTGGTTGATGTTTACATTTCTCATACATTACTTTGCATTACACCTCGTTGAATTTGCAATATAATTTGTCTCGTCTTTTTTCAGTATTTTGAACAAGATGACCCGGAATTGTATTTATCAAAAGTGAAATATATTTTGGATAACGACTTAGACCAGCAATCCTGCGGCGCAGAATTATATTTTGTGGAGGAGGAGTATGATAAAACCGGCCACCTAGTCTGTAGTGTAGATCTTATCCCCAATGGAAACCATATCAAGGTACCTTCTTTCTTTTGTTAGCACAATGTCTCTGAAACTATGTCGCTGATGTTCAATGTCTAATGTCTGGTCAATGTCTAATGTTTCCAGGTGTGTAATAGCACAAAGCACCGCTACCTGGATGCTTTAGCCCAGTACAAACTGGCTACGAGATGCAAGGAAGAAGTAGATTCTTTTCTTAGAGGACTCAATCAACTGATTCCTGATAATCTTCTTAGTATATTTGATGAAAACGAATTGGAGGTTTGTGACACATGATTCATTTCTTTACAGAGTCTTATTTGTTTATTAAAAAATACACAGTACATTATAATTTAAGTTATAAGGTATGTTCAATTAATTTTTTACATGATTATGTACCTATCACGTAACTCCATAGAATGTCATCTGGTAGTTTCGCCTGAGATATGAACGAGTTTTAAAACTTAATTAGCCAATGAGCGAGTAATAATAATAAAAAGAAAGAAAAGGGGGGGGAGATAAAGAGACATTTTAAAATCAAGAATTATATAGTCACTAATTGTAACTGACTGATTAGAGTTTAGTGAAAAGTTAAGTGTAAATAGTTCTAAAATTTTTAATATGTATTTATTTCACGCCAAGAAATTTAATTAATTAGTTTCATATGTTTTCAAGGAATCATGGAAAATGTCTAAGTGTAGTAATTTTTCATAGTGGGTATAAGTTGTGATCGCGTGAGTAATTGGGGAGTTATTTGTTGCATTAGTGGTTAGGCATTGCAATATGTTTTGTTTGTTCGAAAATTTAAATAAATATATTTATATCACAAGGATGGTACTTACTCACTCTTTGGATTTAACAGAGACACCTAAATGGGTTGTTTTTTTTAAATAGAATCTAAACAAAAAATAACTGACATTGTTTGTTTTATGGAAAATTTTCTTGTTATTGTGAAAACTTATGAGTTGTGTATTAATTGACAAATCTCATCTCTTGTGCAAATTTTCAAGTCACAAAAGGATTGCATTGATTAAATTTAACTATTGATTGGATTAAAGTACAGAGGCCTCCAAGCATCAAGAACTACAAAACAAGGTTGGTGGATCTGTTATTTTCCCTGGAGTTTTTTTCTTTGTGCCATTCCTTGTGATATTTTGTTCGCGCAAGTAGAGTTTTCATAATCATATCTGTGAGTATTAGGCTCAGAGGGTTTGAGATTATTTACACATCTCAAACTCATATTATAATGCATAATTATGGTCCTTCGATCACGGATACGTTCTAGCAAGGTAATATAATAATTTGGAAATTCGGTTTACGTAATTTTGGTAAATTTCGGAATACCTATATTATATTGCTGGTTCTAATAATATTTGTTGGATGTTAGTTGGAATTTGTGTATTAATTGACAAATCTCATTATACTCTATAACATTTAATTATTGTCCTACCCGAGCCTGATAATTCTTACAGCATAAATTTTATAAGAAAGGTTTCAGATTTACGTAATTTTGGTAATATTCTTGAAATACCTACCTCTTATAGAATTATTTAGAAAGCGTCAATTTACATATTTTTTGGTAAATTTGAAGCAGAAATTTCAACATTACTGTTAATAGCTTATTTTCATAATTACATAAACAAAGGATTGTTGGATTACGTAATTTTTGGTAAATATCGAAATACCTATGTTATTGTTAAAGTTAAACTTTTTGTGTGATAAAATTGTTGTATTTCTTTAAAAATGCTGAGGATTACGGAAGAAATTTCAAATGATCAATATGATCGAATGCTTATTTCGTTAACAGCAAAAAAGGAAAAACTTTTTTCACGTATTAATGATCTATTTAACTTGACAAAAAATGTCTCTGATTTCAATTTTAGGAATAATGACACTTTCATGGTTCAGACCGGATTAATCGATCAAATGTACATTCAGTTTGAAAGCTTATTGACGATATTAATTATCTTCAGTTGACTTTAAATCCAGGGTTTCAACTGGAATTTGAATCTTTGAACGCCTTTGAGGCAGAGGCGGCCGGTGACAAAATTTGCGGGCAGTGCATTTTACAAAAAAAATGATAACATTAACATGGGAAAATAAAGTGATTCAAAGGGAGTGACATACCTAGTACAAACGTTCACTTGTAGAGAAAATCCATTCGTCGCTCTTTCATTTGTGAAAACACTTCAATGACACGATTATTAAAGTCTGGCATCGAAGATATCAAACTTTTTTCGACGCTCATCATTGATTAAGCTCATCATTAAGCCGATCTTGGGACATAGTGTTCCTCAGAAATGTTTTTACACGTTTTAACGTAGAAAAACACCGTTCGCACTCAACAGTTGTCATTGGAATATTACAAATTATTTTTAAAAGTTTAACCAATTCACTAAAACACTCCACCAACTTACATTTATAAAATAATTGGAAAATTGATATTTTATTTTTATTTTTTTATTATAATCTTAATTTTTTTATGTTACATAGGTAATTGTGCTGTGCCTGTCTCACTAGGATTTCCTGTGTTGAGAGCAGGCGCATTTTAACATAAATAGTTTAAAAATAGTTTATAAAGGATAACAACAACAATGTTATTTACATTTAAAGTAAAAGTACAAGGACAATCAGCATCGTATCAATGGGTTAGCATGCATTAGGAGGTTCTAAAAATATTGTTGATATATGATCTGTCTTTGGTAGTGATCCAAAACTTGGTATCTGTTTTGTATTTTACGTGATTAGTGTGCTGTCTAATGGTCAATGGAAGTGTATTATAAAGTTTTGTTGCAAAGTACCTGAAGTTTCTTTGACCAAACGTTGTTTTGGCGAAAGGGATAAGTAAGAGATTTTGCCCTTTGGTTCTCGTATCACGAACAGTTTGGATATTGTCAAAAACAGTTCTATGTTTGAATAAATAAATTAGTATATTTTTGGCATAAAGTTGCCTAATGTCCAAAACACCGATTCTCCTGAAGATTTAATCCGAACTGCGTGTGATCGGTAGTTTTAGAATAATCTTTATAATTAGTTTCTGGGCTTTAGAGATCGGATCAATGGCGGCAGCGTTTGATCCTCCCCAGGCTATGATACCATACTCGATTAAAGATTGACATAGTGCATAGTAAATTGTTTTGAGTTGGTTCAAGTTAAGAAAGTTGCAAGTTTGTCTAAAAAGGTATATAGATTTTCGAAGTTTGTTTGCTG
The DNA here is from genome assembly GCA_929108145.2 of Limnephilus rhombicus. Taxonomy (NCBI): domain Eukaryota; kingdom Metazoa; phylum Arthropoda; class Insecta; order Trichoptera; family Limnephilidae; genus Limnephilus; species Limnephilus rhombicus. Next base: position 529,605 of record OV815271.1, on the reverse strand, counting down.
TAGTGATAATATGTTCTTTCCACTTTAAATTACTGTCAAAAATAATACCCAAGTATTTGATTTTTGTAACACATTCTAGATAGGGGCAATCACATATATTAGCTTTTGTCAGGGGCAATCACATATATTTGTTTTCTGGGTTACTTAGGGACGGATTAATACTAAACTCAATGTATTTGGTTTTTGACGCATTCACTGTTAGTGTATTATTGTCTAACCATCTTTTAACAATAGCTATGCCCCTGTTTGCTTTTATGTAAACATCATACCAGTTATGTACTTGATTTGAAGAGGAGAATCGTATCATCAGCGAAACTAACGATTTTGGCATCAATAGGCAGATTACACAGTTCATTTTTTTTTTTTTTTTTTTTTTTTTTTTTTATTATAGCGACTATATAAAAAAAATTTACATACAAAATGCAATGTGAAATTAAGTACAAAATATTGTATTTCTTAGTCCTCCTCACTAGGGGGTCCTGTGCCGAGGCGGACTAAAGTTATTTAAATATTTATGTAAATTAGGAATAACGTGGGACCCAGGACGCTTCCTTGAGGCACGCCAAAACTAATTGGCAGTTGATTGCTGAGGCAGTTGTTGATTTTTACACTTTGTGTACGGTTTGAAAGGTAATTTCGAATAATACTAAGTTCATTCCCATTTATTCCAGTGTTTGATAGTTTTTGTATTAGTTTGGAATGTGAGATAGTATCAAATGCTTTGCATAGGTCTAGGAATATTGACATGCATTTTAATCCCTTGTCTAAGTTTTCATTTAAAAAATCTGTAACTGTCGCAATGGCATCGGAGGTGCCTTTATTTTTCCTGAAGCCAAATTGGTTGTGGGATAATATATTATTTTTTTGAAGGTATTCGACTAATTGAAAGTTAATTGCTTTTTCAAAGACTTTGGATAGTGAATTTAGTAATGTTATTGGACGATAGTTAGTTATATCCGCTTTAGAGCCTCCTTTATGTATTGGAATTATGATTTCGTGTTTAAGTTTATCGGGGAATTGGCCTTTTGCGATGCTTAAGTTAATGAGATTTGTAAGGGGAATGGTGATTTCTGGTAAAAGTTTTTTTAAGGTAATATTTGAAATATCATCCAAGCCAGTTGAAGATGAGTTCTTTAATGAGTTTATGATCGTCCTAGTATCTTCATTCGAAATTTGTTTTAGACTAAAATTCAAGTTTTTGGGCCAATTTGTATTACAGCCTTGTGTGCTGGAATTGGGAGAACTTCCACCGATATTTTTTGCGAGTTCTTCACCAATTTTCGAAAAGTATTGGTTTGCATGATTAACAATAATATTGAGATTACTAGAAAAACTAATTATTTTATCATTTATAGTGAGTTGTTTCAAGTCATTTATAGGATTAGGTTGAGAATGAGTGGCTTCTTTAAGTGTTTTCCAATTTTTTTTAGGATCATTATTACGATTTTCTATTTTCTGTTTGTAATATATCTCTTTGGCCTTTCTTATTATTTGGGTACATATGTTTCTATATCTTTTATAAAAGTTTTGAAGTTGCATATCGTAAGGATTATTAATAACCTTTTTGTGGAGCTTGTTACGTTTACGGATAGATTTAATAATAGTGTGGTTTATCCATGGCTTAATTGGTAAGATGTTATTAGGTACATGTTTTACAGTGATATTAGTTTGTTGGTTAATGGTAGTTTGTAGGTAATTTATAAAGTATTGCTCCGTCAGCATTCGCAAAATCATCTCTGGAGTAAAGCACACGTAATTCATCTCGAAGATTCACTTTTTCCAAAAAATCGTACACACTCGTAGTCACGGTAAACTCTTCCTCCGGAAAATTGTTTTTGTACACAGAAAACATTTCGGTGAAAAATAATTTTGCGGCTAGCAAATGCTGTGTGAATTTGAAACGATCAATAATTCCGGCTGTTATTAGATTGCAAACTTCGGCACACAATGCAGAAAAAGGCCTATCTAGTCGTTTCCTTTTTGCTGGTGGCTCAACTCTACAGGGTGCGGCAGGGAAACTTGCTGATTTGAAAAGTCAATAAAAGAAAAAGTACTTTATATATCGATTTAATTCTTTTCGTGTCGTATAGTACACATTCTGAATTTTTGTTTTAAGTAGTTTTAAAAATGACATCGGGCAAATGGCGGCCCCCATTAGTGATACACTGATCTACCCTAGATTTGAAGTTTCGCTCCACTCTTTCGAGCATATCGACGGGAATTTTGGTGATGGCTTGGCGGATGTTGTCCTTCAGGTGTTGCAGGGTTTGTCGTTATAAACGATGGATTTGAGATATCCCCATAAAAAAAATCGCAGGGTGCCAAATCGGGGGAGCACGCCGGCCACGGTACGTCACCCCTCAAGGAGATAAGGCGCTCGTGGAAGTGTTGTGAAAAGTAGGCCTCGACGGCATACGCACGCAGTTCCTTTGTCCAACGCATGACGGCAACTGGCTTGTGGTGTAACAAAACTTCAGGACCCCTCTTTCCAATGAGACCCTCCCCACCCCTTTCTGACCACGCCACACTCGTCGGCGTCCAATTCAATTCAGCAAGTTTCCCTGCCGCACCCTGTATTATCCAAGGAAAGCATGACGGCAACTGGCTTGTGGCGTAACAAAACTTCAGGACCCCCTCTTTCCAATGAGACTCTCCCCACCCCTTTCTGACCACGCCACACTCGTCGGCGTCCAATTTAATTCAGCAAGTTGCCGTGCTGCACCCTGTATTATCCAAGGAATTCCTAACGTTTTGAATGCACTTTTCAAAGTTTTCAATGAACGACTTTACTTGTATTGTATCAATTGACCGCTCCTGCAATTGCTTGAAAAGTACTTCACAGTGTGGTAGAACATCATTAAAAAAAGACAGCCAAAAATTGAACTCTTCATCGTTAAGATAATGTAATAGCATTTCAGCTTGATTTAGAGTATTACTATCTGTTGCCAATGAATTCGTTATATTTTCCGTGCATTGTATTAATGAAAGTCTGTTACCGAATATAGTAGAAACAGTTCGAATATTATAGCTCTATCGTGTTTGGGGGACAGATTCTATTTTTTTGGACACGATTTCATTCAAAATAGCCGTGCGTTTTGCTGAGCGCGAAAAAAAATTTGGAAAGCTGTGTAAATGAGCGAAAAAGTTCTTTATATGAATATTTTTCGAAACAGCTTTCTCAAGAATCAAGTTGAGTTGGTGTGCATAGCAATGCGTAAAATGTGCATATGGGTAGACCTCTCTTACTTTAGCCTGAACTCCATTTATATGTCCACTCATGACACTCGCCCCTCGTTATGTTTAATGTTTTCCTTATTAAAATGCTTTATTTCTGTGATATCTTGTAGTGCGGTTATTGTAGGTAGTAAATAACATACGATAATGTTACTATGTTTATTGTTGAAGTGATAATCTGGAGAGAGTGCACAACAGCTCGTACATGCCTTTTATACATCCTTTTGCCTTTTATACGCTCTCACGCCATCACACTCACACACATACATCACACCCCCACACTTAAATCCTAATTACATATATTTATTTTTTCTCGAAGTTATGTAAGCCAAGTTATAAGCAAAGTTATAAATATTTAATTATTTCAATTCCAGTATATGTAATTATATTCTTGATCTTCAATCCGTGTAGCATGGGCGTTGACCTCGAGGGCGTAACCTTCCCTCCCATGGTGTAGGTGACCTGCAAAAATCAGAGGAATTAGGAAACTTGGTCATGTCCACATCCGAGAGTGGACCCAGGTCCAGCAAATCATCAGACCTGTCACTCCCCCCACCTAACCTTCCTCTCTGAAATCTGATCATGGTGGCGTTTCCAAATTTGTCCCGTAGACATAATTTTTACTAAATAAATCCTATTCCCCAATCTTTTAAAAAAATTTCCTAAAATCCATTTGTTATTATTACTTCTTAAATCCCTGGTTAAAACTTTAGATCCAACATCAAAGTACTTTTTAAATTTTCTTCCTCTATAATACTTTTTCTGTTTATGCTGGCTCAATAACATCTTGTTTTTAACCGTGTTGTCAATCCCTTTAAAACCTTGACTCTCAACATTATCCATTATTGGAATAATCGTATTAAAAATTGATCTAATCTTCCTACTCAACATTAATTTACTAGGCTCAATGCCCGTAGACATTGAAGGCGTATTTCTAATATCAACTAAAAACGTTGATAAGAGCATGAAGAGTGACCCAAAACCCCGTTACTAAAAAATAAACGCAAAGGGAATCAGTCATGGCTCGAATCGAGCTACCCAGTGTAGTCTAGGTACTTTCGTACGGTGGTTTTTTTTTTTTTTTTTTAATTATTTATTTGGCTTTCACCCATTAAGGGTGATCTTGGCCATTTATTAAAGTAAGTTACATATTTTTAAAATTATTTACATTTTCAGATTTTTTTTTTTTTGTAAATTCTCAATTTACAAAAAAAAAAATTACATTACCAATTTTTTTAAATTATTTACATTTTCAGTTTTTTTTTTTTAACATTAGGTACATTATCAGTTTTTTTAAATTAGTTACATTTTCATATTTTTTAAAATTAGTTACATTTTCAGTTTTTTACATGGAATAGATAAATTATATTAAGCAAATATAGACAATGGGCCAAGGAAAAATATTCATATGATTATACAAGTTGTACTAACAAACAGAGTTGGTATTAGTAGTAATTACAAAATTGTAGAGTAGGAAGATGTACAGGTTCCCAAAAATAGGAACCTATACAACTGAACATACAGAGTAACACAGAGAGTTGGCATTAATAGTAATTACAAAATTGAAGAGTAGGAAGATGTACAGGTTCCCAAAAATAGGAACCTGTACATATTCCATACTTCCATTTTCATACAGAGTACGTACGGTGGTTACACAAATCCATTTTTTTTAAACGCACCAGAATTCGAATTGAATTGTTTTGTTTAATTTTTCTTTTTTTGACAGATAGGAGTTTTTTTTTTCAGAAGCGTCATGTGAGACTGTAAAAAAAAACATTAACTGATATTCTGTGTAACTTGTAAAATAAACTATCGTACCGAGATACTTGTATTTTGTTTCTGAGCCCACTAAATTGATACTCGACCCTATCAATTGGCACCCAACGTGTTTGTCAGATCAATGAGTTTTAACGAATAAATTCAAAGACAAGAGAGGCAACAAACCGAACAAAAGTTGGCTCAAAACACTGAAAATGCCACAAACACGTAGCACAACAGCGGGCAACGCTACCACAGTGGAGAATGAGGATAACAGTCCTCTAGCTCAATCCTCAGCGGATGTACCAAATGGAGAAACCTTCACGACAGACACCCAGACGACACGAATCCTTGAAATGTTAGCAACAAAACTCGCTAACATAGCCGTGTGTCAAAGGGAGCCTCGCCTGGAGGCAATATTTTCTGGGAGACTGGAAGAATTTCCACGACTTTTCCTGAAACGGTGCGAAGAATATTTCCAAATAGCTAACACCTACGAGTAAAACAAAACGAGGGTGGCAACGGCCCAGCTCCGGGACAAAGCGAAGGACTGGGCGAATACTTATAAACACCCAGAATGGTCGATTTTTAAAAGATTTTTCCTTCGGGAATACGAGGGACCAGAAGTGGAACTCCGACTTCAAAACCAGATCTACCATAAAACACAAGAGAACACAGAATCCTTGGCAGAGTTTATTGCTAATAAACAAAGAATGTTTGCACGACTCCACCCGACAAAACAATTATCAGAGTTAAATGTATTCGTGCCTGCGTTTTGTAATAGCCAAATGTTACCCCAGTACATACACATATATGCCACCACCATGGAAGAGTGGATGAACCAGGCCAATAGGTTTGAAAATTCTAAAGGCAGATATAAGATCCTAGGCCAACGCCGAACAAGAAGCAATTTATCTCCTCGCCGGTCAGCTCAACAATATTCTCCGCATCACCGTTCACCTCAGTGCAGTTCACCTCAGCGTCATTCACCGCCACGCCGTTCGCCGAATCGCCAATCGCCATACCGCCATCCCCCGGCCCAGCGATCCCCAGCTCAACAAAATAGAAGAGATAGAAACTCGGGAAACCGGTACCGCCCGGGAGCTCGATACTAAAACGGCAACCCGGGCAAAGAAGGAAGAAATCGAAACAAACCGCAGAGTGCCACACGGCAATAGTAGGTTCCTTTCTTCCAAGGGTGAGAGTCACCATAGAGGGGCAAACCTATCAGGCATTAGTAGACTCTGTATCTTCACACTCTATAATAAGAATGGGCATCACCCAAAGTACCAAATTACAACAATCCTCGATTCCATGCCTCAAGTTGGCGAACAAAAGAAACGTGATGCGAATAAAGGGTATGATATGGATAAAATTCGACATCCAGAATACAACAAGGGAATGGAACTTCCTCGTGGGAGAGAACCTAAGGGAGGAAATCATCTTAGGACGCGATTGGCTGTCCAAAGAGGAAGCTTCAATAGACTTCACGCGGAACTGTTTAAATTTCGGAAGCTCAATCAGGACATCCACCCACTTTGTGCCCGTTCGCCAGGGACAAAATAGTAATGATGTCCACGGGCCACTATTAGATCGAGTCCCAGAACAGGAGAAAAAAGGATTCATGGATCTATTATCCGAATATAGTGAAGTATTTTCCCCCTTGACAGGCACAGCGAAAGTACCACCGCACAGAATCCACCTGTTCACCGACAGACCAATCTGCGTTCCACCACATCGCCTTTCGGACGAGAAGAAAAAGGATTTATACAAACAACTGGAAGGGATGCTAGCGGATGGAGTAGTAGAATCCAGCAGATCCCCATACAGTTTCCCAGTAGTAATGGTGGCCAAAAAGGGAAAGAAGGGCGACGATTCTGCATAGACTACAGAAGGTTGAGTCAAGCAACAATAACTGAACCCTCCCCACTGCCAATCATCCACCAAACACTTAAAGACCTGAGCACAGCCAAGGTATTCACAGTACTGGATCTTAAAAGCGGGTACTGGCAAGTGCCGATGGCACCAGAAGACAGAGAAAAGACTGCCTTTACCACACCAGATGGGGGCAGTTACCAGTTCCGAGTAATGCCATTCGGGTTAAAAGGTGCACCCAAGACATTTCAAAGAACCATAAGCCAGCAAGTATTAGCCGGGTTCCTTAGAAAATTTGCCATGGCCTATCTGGATGATATCGTCGTATATTCCGAAAACTTAAAAGACCACTTACGACACCTCCGCCTCATCCTAGAACGATTGGCAGAGTTTGGGTTAAAATGCTCTCCAGAAAAATGTATCATCGCCATAGATGAAATCACATACTTGGGACACACAGTCGGTGCCACGGGCAACACTCCCCAGAGGCCACACGAAGAAGCCATTAAAAATACACCATCACCTCAAACAAGAAAAGAACTTCGCAGTTTTCTAGGAGTGTGCAACTGGTTGAGGGAATACATACCAAACTTTGCCGAAATGTCAGCACCCTTAACAAATCTTACCAGAAATAAGATAAAATTCCAATGGACCAGAGAAGCCGAAGAAGCCATGCAGCAAATAAAAAATGCAATGGCGGGGCCGCTGGAACTCAAGAGACCCGATTTTAGTAGGGAATTCGTGCTACAAACGGACGCAAGTAAATTAGGAGCCGCAGCAGTACTCTTCCATAAAAATGAAGATGGTTCACGAGATTTGATATCATACTCGAGCACCCGGTTCTCACCAGCTGAAGAAAGGTACCATAGCAATGAACAGGAAGCACTGGCAGCAATATGGGCTATTAAGAAATACCGGCCTTACCTAGAAGTGAGGCACTTTAAGCTCATCACAGACAACCGAGCTCTAACATGGCTAAACGAGGCAAAGAACGAAAGAGCCAAACTCACAAGATGGGCCCTACTCCTACAAGACCACGACTTTACTGTAGAGCACTGTCCGGGGAAAGCTAACGAGCTCGCCGACGCGCTGTCTAGAAACCCAGGACCAACGCAAATGATACTTGAAACAGTTACCGGAAACACCCGAGAAAGCTATCCGGAAGTTGGCAGAGATAACGGCATAAGCCAAATAGACTCAGAAGAGGAGGAAGAGCAACAAACCCTAACAAGTGCGGTAAAGTCAGGACAACCGACAGATCGAGAAACACGGAAAAGAATAGATCGATGGAACACTCTAAACGACAGAGAAATCCTAAACAATGCCATCGATATAAATCACTACACAAGGTATAACGTCCACCAAGGAATACTTTGGAAAAGAGAGGAAGGAAAGATGGACCGGCTGTTCGTCCCTCGAAGCACAATTCCAAGAGTTCTGGAAGAATACCACAACTCGGACACCGCAAACCACCCGGGAGCAGCAGAAGCAATGAGAGCAATATCAGCACATTTCTTCTGGCCAGTAATGAACGAAGAGATCCGCAGACTGGTACGCCAGTGCATGACATGTGCCACATCAAAACATGGCCCAAATAAACCCGCGGCTCCTCAAGGAGGCACAAAACCAAATAGACCATTTGAAGTGGTCGCCGCCGACGTCATGGGACCGTACCCAAGAACCCTGCATGGAAACAAATTTATTCTTGTTGTAACAGACTTATTCACAAGATGGGTAGAAGCATTTCCGATTAAGTCTAGTATAGCAAAGACCATAATCCACCAGTTAGAAACTGAAGTATTTCCAAGGTACGGCTACCCGAAACGCATTCTCACGGATAACGGGCGACAGTTCATCCACCGCCAATGGTTAGCCGCAATAGAAAGATGGCAATGTAATCATTAGACAACAGCTATATACCACCCACATACCACCCACGCTCAAACCCCACGGAAAGGAGAAACCAGGAAATCAAAAAAGGCTTGAGAATTCTCCTCAGAGATTCACCTCACAACAAATTGGATGAGAAACTGCCGGGAGTAATAATGACGACCCGCAACAGAAAGAACGAAGCGACAGGCGTATCACCCAGTCAAGCACTACTGGGATACGATATACCGCGACCAGGAGAGTGGCAAGCTTTCCCAGAAAACGCGAACGAGACAATCGTTTTACCCCATCAGCGAGAACCAGCAGATGAGGAAATAAAAAGGAATCAAGCAGCGTACCAAGATAGGTACGCCCCAGCGGTGGAAGCCTTACATAGATACCAACAAGGAGAAGAGGTGTTAGTAAAGGAACACCAATTATCTGGGTCTCCAGAAGGAAATTTCGCAGGGTTTGCACCTAAATGGAGTGGACCTCACAAAATCCTCATGAAAAGTGGAAGAGGTAATATATACTGGGTAGACAAAAGAGGTAAACCCACTAAAATCCACGCAGATGAATTAAAAAGGGTACCAACAATCCAAGAAGTCCGGGTGGAGGATCAAGATAACGAGGTTTTGACTCAAGAAGACCAAGACTCAAGAAGAAGTGGATTGATACGAGCATGAAGAGTGACCCAAAACCCCGTTACTAAAAAATAAATGCAAAGGGAATCAGTCACGGCTCGAATCGAGCTACCCAGTGTAGTCTAGGTACTTTCGTACGGTGGTTACACAAATTAATTTTTTTTAAACGCACCAGAATTCGAATTGAATTGTTTTGTTTGATTTTTCTTTTTTTGACAGATAGGAGTTTTTTTTTTCAGAAGCGTCATGTGAGACTGTAAAAAAAAACATTAACTGATATTCTGTGTAACTTGTAAAAACTATCGTACCGAGATACTTGTATTTTGTTTCTGAGCCCACTAAATTGATACTCGACCCTATCAACGTTAAAAGTTTATCTTCAAAATCAGTAGGAAAATTATTATTTACCATAATTTTTTTTTTTTAATTCTTCACTGTTTTAACCCCATTTTCAGCTAAACCGTTAGAAGCAGGATGCTGCACAGCTGAAGTCAATGATTCTATATTGTAATTATGACAAAATTCCTTAAAAACTGTTGATGTGAAAGCTGTACCATTGTCACTTACAATTTGTTCCGGGATTCCGAAAATAGAAAATATTCTTTTCAAAACTTTTATTGTACAAAATGAATCTACTTTATTTACGATATGACAGTCTATCCATTTTGTAGTTGCATCAACAATTATCAAAAAATTGTGACCTCCCAAAGGCCCCATGAAATCAATATTCAATCTACTCCAGATTAAATCATTGATTGGTCAAGGTGCCAACTCAACTTTACACAGAGTAGGTAAACATTCCATGCATCGAACACACTGTTTCACAGTTGCTTCTATATCTTTGTTCATTCCGAGCCAAAAAAAATAATTTCGAGCAAGACTTTTCGATTTTACAATCCCTAAATGCGATTGATGTAAAAAATTCAATATAATTTCCCTTAATTCCCTTGGAACTACAAATTTATTATTATAAAATAAACATGAATTATAAGTCGATAATTTATTTCTAAAATACCAGAGTTTCAATAAATCATCCTTTAAAAACTTTTTATCCGGCCAACCATTATCTACGAACTCGATAATGCTTGCTATATTTACATCATTAATCGAAAACTGCTTCATTGTTTCCGCATTTAATGTTGTTTCCGACTCGATTATATTTAAAAATATCGATTCAATTTTATGAACGTTTAAACTACTAATATAATTTAAAAAATAATCGCTACCATCAATATCGTCGCTACAAACATCTAAATTATTATTATTATTAATCGGCATCCGTGATAAGAAATCTGCTTTGTTATCACCTGATTTAATATGCTCTATACTATATTCGAATGTTTGCAAAACTAAAGCATAACGTTGCAACCTATTCGCCGCCAACACGGGAATTTGCATATCCGTGTTCAAAATGTGTACTAATGATTTATTGTCACAAGCTAAAATAAATTTATTCCCGTATAAGTACTGAAAGAATTTCTTCAATCCAAAGATTATAGCACACGCTTCCTTATCCAAAATAGAATACTTCAATTCCGTTTCTGACAATAAACGACTAGCAAATGCGATAGGTCTCTCTAAACCATTATCATATATGTGACAAATTACCGCTGATATAGCTCTGTCGCTGGCGTCTGATATAAGTTTAATCGGTAAATTTGGATCAAAATGCACTAAAATATTGTCTGACATCAGCAGTTTCTTAACTCGCTCGAATGCAATATTACATTTCTCAGACCATACATATTTTATTCCCTTTTTTAACAATTTGTACAATGGAGACAAAATATCTGATATATTATGTATAAAAGATCTATAGTAAGAAATAACCCCGAGTAAACTCCTAAGTTCCGAAACATTTTTCGGTACTGCCATTTGAGTAATGGCACAAATTTTATTTTCTAAGGGCATAACTCCTTTTTGCGAAATTCTAAAACCTAAATATTCAATCTCTGTTTCTAGAAAAGAACACTTATTTTCATTAATAGTTAAACCACAATCACTTAACTTGCTAAGTACTGATTCACAAATAGAAAATAATTCCTCTTTAGAATTTCCAAATAAAAGAAAATCATTAAAAATACATGAACGTTTCTAAGTCCGCCGACTACCGCCGAAATGACTTGCATAAATATTGCCGGGCTCGTGCTTAAACCGAAAGGCAACACTTTATATGCGAATAAACCTATATGCGTACTTATCACACATAATTTCCTTGACTTCTCGTTCAACGAAATCTGTCCAAAGGCATTACGCAAATCTGGTTTAGCAAAATATTTTGCACCATTTAAAGATGAAATTAAATCTTTTATACGAGGCAATGGGTATTTCAACTTCGCTAACATAGGGTTTAATGTGGTTTTAAAATCGGTACAAATTCTAATTGAACCGTCTTTCTTTTTTACAACAACATTCGGACTAGCCATATCACTTATCTCTACCTTTTCAATAGACGTGGGCAAAATTGAATGACCGAATTAAATGAATAAATTTAATCTTGTGACACACTCAATCTAATTCTCAATTTCAAAAGGAATTGATTCTTCATTCCTTATCTTTGGCCTTGCATCCTACGATTTTTAATGACACCATACATTTTTAATTTCCATTTATTTTACTGTTAAATTATTTCAATGAATAATGTGTTCTGTAAACGATTTAAATATTTCATAGGTATTTAAATATTATTAAACGGGCCGCGCGCCACAAAGAGGTCGACGCATCTCTTTCACGCAAGGAATTAATCATTTATCCTAATCGATAGTCCTGAGATTGTTCCAAGGTCCCCGCCGTCCCAGGTCCGTGTTCAATGTCCGCGTCCCAGGTATCTAGTCTGTCGAAATCGAGATTGTCCGATTCCGACAGACAGAGGAATTAAAACAAAAGTCTTTTTCACTTGTGACGTCATGGTCTTTTGTAAATCTCAGACCTAGAAATGACGTCAGGCGTCAACGTCACGTCAATGTCACGATATGTCCCAAACGCATCCCAGTCCTAGGTCCGCAGCTCGCGAGTAAATCAAGTCACTGCTAGGTAAGACACAAAACATTAGTCAAAAGTTACTAATTCATACCTCAATGCCAGCCCTTAATCCGTCCGCGCGGTTCATTTATTCCCCCGCGCGCCAAGCCGTCAATTTCATTACATAGTTAGTCGAAAACTTTCGACTTTGAATCTGAACATCAGCTAGAAAAGTGAGAAGCTAAAATGATGCTTATCTGTTTTTTGGTACGTACGAAAGATACTGTACCTACCTACTTTTAGACGTAGATTTTGGGTCGATATAATATGTAAATTTGCAGATATTATAAGGCCAATTAGCTGTGGTTAGCTGTCATAAAATACTCATCTTAATGTTAAAATGTATGTTTATATTAGATCACGTGAAATGGAACAAAATTATAAGTTTAATAAATAAAATAAAATCAATAAAATTTTAAGGGTGAAACGAAAACTTGTATAATTTTAAGATATAATTGCTAGCAATAAATACATTTTACATACGAAAAATTACGACACTAAAAAAAGACAAACAATATAGGATTTAGCCTGCGAGATAATGAGATAGAATGATCGGTCTCCTCTTTGTGTGGTGTTTCGTAGCCTATTGGTCTCCTCTTTGTGCGGTGCTTCGTAGCCTCCCCACTCATTGTGATTTTGAAAACCGATGAAACGAAAAAGCGACACTAAAATGAGTCAAACACATTAATCTATAGGTTTTAACCTGCGAGATAATGAGATAGAATAATCGGTCTCCTCTTTGTGCGGTGTTCCGTAGCCTATTGGTCTCCTCTTTGTGCGGTGCTTCATAGCTTCCCCACTCATTGTGATTTGAAAACCGATGAAACGAAAAAGCGACACTAAAAAGAGTCAAACACATTAATCTATAGGTTTTAGCCTGCGAGATAATCACATAGAATAATCGGTCTCCTCTTTGTGCGATGCTTGGTAGCCTATCAGTCTCCTCTTTTGCGGTACTCCGGGTACTCCATGGCCTTCCGGTTTCGTGTGCGGTGTTAGCCTCCCCATTAATTTAATTTACAATTTTTTTTTTTTGGATTTAATTGAATTAAAGGAATCAATTCAAAAGGCCATGGGAATCAGACTGAATCGATTCACTCCTGGGAGTCATTCTGCCCACGTCTACTTTTCAATAATATCTTCACGTAAAATTTTATTTAATTCCACCTCTACCTTATCACGCAAACTAAAAGGTAACGGTCTTGGATTTAAAAACTTTGGCCTGAATTCCGAATTAACTTCGATGTTAGCTTCATAACCTATAAGCCTACCCGATTTTTCTTCTTTAAACTATCACGAAAAACTAAGTGATTATCACAATTAATCTCACTGGCATTTACCGAATTTATTCCACTCAATCCGATACCGAAAACTTGTAAAAATCTTCTACCAACAATCATAGAATTACCGTTTTTAATTATTACGAACTGCGTTTCCACACTTTTATTTAAAAATAACACATTTAAATTAACTTTACCTACAATATTTAACCGCTTCCCGTCATACCCTGACAATTGAATATTGCATCTTTCCAATTCGTAGGAAACAAAATCTTTTAAATACACTTCGTAAGGAATTGCATTAATTTCTGCACCGGTGTCAACAATCGCACGCAAAACAGTGTTACCAATTAACAGATCTACGAATATAGGCTCCGGCCCCGCGCCGTCATGTACCATGAAAACCGAATTCAACTGTTTATTTTTAGTACCTACATTAATTTTACTGCTTTTACGTAAATTACTAGGATGACCCGATTTATTGCATCGATTACAAAAAATATTCTTCCAGCAATTCTTTTGCAAATCATTCGTTTTTCCGCACAAAAAACATTTTTTTAATGTAACATTAACTGGCGTCTTACTACGCACTGCACTTTTAAATCTGAACGGACTATCCGACCTGGATTTACGGACATAATTACTATCCTTATGCACAACATTTAAATTCGTATCAACTTTCTTAAAACTAACAACATGTTCCCATGATGCCGCTAAATTAATACATTCAGAAAAAGAAGTATTGATCCCCTCAACGAACAACTTATGTTTCAATTTTTCATTGAAAATTCCAATAATGAATATGTCTTTTAAACATGGTTCCAATCTCAGTTCAAAATTGCACGATAAACTAAGTCCTCTCAGCCTAGCTGCGTAATCTTTAATAGATTCGTTAGCTAACTGTTTACATTTGTAAAATAATTCACGCGACTCGAAAATATTTTGAATTGGTTTGCAATGTGAATCTAATAATTTACATAAATCATCAAAAGAACAAACAGAAACCTTTTTTGGAAAACATAAATCACATAATAAAGAGAAAGTTTCTTCGGTGAGGCTATTTAGCAAAAATGCTCTTTTGCGCTCTTGTGACAAAAGTTTGTCATCATGTAATATGAGGGCCTGATCCAGTCGTTCCTTGAACAATGACCAGTCTCCCGTTCTGTAACAGAACGTCCCCAAATTCTTACAAACACCCTCCATTGGGAGAAGAGCTAAAACAAAATAATCAAGACTACTTATCTCAGCACTTCTAGAAGGCTACGCTCCAAGGCCCACGTACCACGTTCACGCCGCTCAGAGCCGTGAATCAGCGTCCCCGTCTGGCTCCGTCTCCCTACAGCTGCGGATCAAAGCTCTCTCCTCCGAGGTCTTCCTTCCCAGACACCCGATGATGATCCGATCCTTGACCCGATCTTGTGTACCCCGTATACACGGTGTACCCACCGACAAAAATTATGCAAACTTGTCGATCCCACACACGCGAATAATTGCGTGTGGTTGCTCCAGTTTCTTCGTAATCTTGTGATCTTCACGCTTAATAGCGCCAGACTTTCTGCGATCCGCAAATATTAGATCATCAATCTTCCGATCTTGTAATCCTCTGCGTAAATTCTTAATTCTTCCAAAAATTTACGAACTACGGCTGCGCCAACTGTGGTATCTTGTAGCGCGGTTATTGTAGGTAGTAAATAACATAAGATAATGTTACTATGTTTATTGTTGAAGAGATTTTTTTTTTTTACAGTGAATACCGCACAAGAATCTCATCTGCTCCCGTCTGGAGCCAGTGAGACTATGGCATCCCCAATTGGGGTATGTTGTGAGGCTGAAGGTAGTGGGGAGGGGAAGGAGGGGGGGAAGAGGAAGGTTGGGAAGTACCTGGCTATTCAGATCTAGTCACCAAACACGGCTAAAGCCATTTTCAAGCAACGTTTCAATTTCTGAATGGTGGTCTTACACCAGGACGATACTGATAGTATCTTCCACTCTGGAACATGCCGCAAATATACTATACATTATTTTAAATGAATTAATTGTGAAATAACACAAATTAATCAATTAAAATTTATTTGCGCATACCGGGTTCGAACCCGCGACCTCCGGATTGTGAGTCAAGAGTCTTACCCACTGGACTACGGAGGAGATAATCTGGAGAGAGCGCACAACAGCTCGTACATGCCTTTTATACATCTTCATACTCGCTCTCATGCCGTCACACTCACACACATACATCACAATTTCAGACAAAATGACTTGGCTCAATCCCGAAGCACTTTGGTCACTGGGCGATAGGTATTTCCAGAAACGTTCGTGTATTACTCCTTTAATTTCATATCGTACAATTAAAACCATCTGGGTAGATATGGAAACGTCAGTGGTTTCGTCAGCTTGGATCGAAAAAAAATCGGCTTCAGAAATTTCTTGCAAAATTTTCTCGTGACAAACGTGTAATATTGCATCCAATAAATCATTTGAATGGTCTTCGAAACTCCTTTAAAGACGGTTGCTTTTTCAAGATGATCCTTCATAGACGGACCGTGCAACACTTCCCTATTCGTGGAATCTTCAGCCTCATTGTGCCCTCTTAAAGCCAGTTCGAATGCACCACAAAATCTAATACAGTCTATAATTCTGAACAAAATTAATCTGTTTTGGCGAACTTTTTCATTGAATTGTTTCACCGATTCGCGAAAACCAACATCAAGTTGTAATCGTATATCCATTCGACCTAACAAACTAAATTGTAACACGTTATTTATGTGTACTTGGGACAATGAATGTATATTTACTTTTTCAGTAAAATTAGCAATATCATTTATACCACTTTCAGTCCACGGTTTATCACCTCTGTAAATTGTACAGGGAAAACAATGAAATGTGTTTAGACGGTCACATCCACAAAGCCAAGATGCTTTCAAATATAGTTCTTTTTTAAACACTCTATTCACAGTTTTTTCTTTAACTTTACAAACTTGTTTTATATTCATCCATGGTTTTAGAGGTCCATTATTTTTCAAAAACAATTTATTCTCAAATGAACTTCGGTTACTTTTGATAAAATCCACGTTAATCGCAATCTTTTCAGTAGCACTCATTTTTAAATAAGTTTTTTTACAGAATAAAACTTGCTAAAACCGTTAAAATGCTGTCAATACCGAAACAGTACTGAAGTTGATGCACTGCCCCAACGACCGATAGTGTTAAAACATAACATTGTTAATTAGTTCTAAATTCGTTAAACAAAATTATTGCATTTCAAAGGTTCGGGACCACATTACGCAAGTTAAATGTTTTGTCATTTGCTCTCTGCTAATGCACGCTTGCACCATATGTCTTCTCTGCTCTCACACGTCAATCTTCGTATATATCTCAGGTATATACCTGTCTTGCTCATTTCACGCGTCCAACATCTGGAGACGATCCCAATCTTCGAGTAAGTATCGTCAATGATCCCAGTAGAAATATTACTTCATGTGACGTCACGCCTCGGCACAACAAAATGTGCACGAATTTCTTTTTCTCATGGGAGGGAGTCTTAGTCAATTGTGTAGGATTTTAAAATGAATTGGCGGGAATTCTTCATGAGAGGATGTACTATTTTACACTTCTGGCGTATACAGATTTTTGAAAGTGCAGTGCACCAATGCACTAAGGAAGAAGCCGCCTCTGCTTTGAGGATCTGTTTTTAACGGTCAAACGAACTCGTAACCAAATACTAGCCTTGGCACGTACATTCTCGACTCAGAATAAGCCCCTGAAATCTTGTATGTTTTGTAAAAAAACTGATCATGCAATTACTGCTTGCTCTCGATTCAGGGCAGTGAGATCTCCACGAGCCCGTTTTGACTTTATAAAATCAAAACATTTATGTGTAAATTGTTTTAGCACATCACATACTGTAAATTCTTGCAAATCAACGCTTGTGTGCGATGCGTGCAAAAAATCGCATAATACCTTACTACTTACTAAATAAAAAAACAATCATCAATATCGGTTCACCCAGTCGAAAGTTCTGAGGTAACAAACATTAAAAAAAAAAAATACAGTCGAATTGAGAACCTCCTCCTTTTTGAAGTCGTTTAAAAAGTAAGTTGATTATTTAAGTTGTAGAAGAATACAAAATTATTTTTTTACTTTTTAGTGCATTTTTTTAAGTCGTTTTTTTGTTTTGTTAAAATTTTTTGTGTGTGCCTTGTAACCAAGGCCATTCATATTGAGTTGGTCTTTGACCTAACTTCAAATGATTTCAGCCGTTTTATTTCTCGGCGTGGCCATGTGTCGTTCTTGTATTCAGATAATGGCACCATTCATTCAGATAATGGTTCATCCTGGTACTGATAAAATTATTCGCATTACGACGGTAAAGACAAGATATGGATTTTTTAAACGTCCTGTTGTTAAATAATATCCCATCCCAACGCAATAATTATATCATTATTTTATGTTAATATTTTGTTAAAGTTTAATTATTTCGGACTTAACCATGACATTCTTTATTTAACACTTAGTTGACTTAGCAACATGATTTTTATTTTATTTTTAAACATTTTTCAACTTAGTGATTTTATCCTTAATAAGTTTAATTTAAACTTTGTTTTTTGAAAGTTCCGCAAACTTCTAAGCCGGGGAGGGGAGCATGGTTAGGCATTGCAATATGTTTTGTTTGTTCAAAAATTTAAATAAATATACTTATATCACAAGGATGGTACTTACTCACTCTTTGGATTTAACAGAGACACTTAAATGGATTGTTTTTAAAAATAGAATCAAAACAAGAAAATAACTGACATCGTCTGTTTTATGGAAAATTTTCTTGTTATTGTGAAAAACTTAGAGTTGTGTATAATTGACAAATCTCATCTCTTGTGCAAATTTTCAAGTCACAAAAGGATTGCACTGATTGAATTTAATTATTGATTGGATGAAAGTACGGAGGCCTCCAAGCTACAAGAATTACAAAACAAGATTGGTGGACCTGTTATTTTCCCTGGAGTTCTTTTCTTTGTGCCATTCCTTGTGATATTTTGTTCGCGCAAGTAGAGTTTTCATTATCAAATGTGTGAATATTAGGCTCAGAGGGTCTGGGGTTTTTATACACCTCAGGCTCGCATATTATAATGCAATTAGTGTTGTTAGCTTCTATATGAAAAAGACATTTAAACCAATGATGGATAGCAATTCGGGACTTTCTATTTTATTATTTAGCAGGTTGTGTAGAAACAACAAATCTGACAATGTGCATCTTTTTGTAAAGTTAACATATTATTTGTACTTATGTTGTATTTTTTTTAGTAAATGTTATGTACTGTGTTTTATGTAATAATCTGTGTATTCATATTTGGCAGCTGCTGGTCTGTGGCACGGGCGAGGTGTCGGTGACAGACTGGAAGACGCATGCGATAATCAACGGAAGCGGGCGAGACTTTGAGCGAGTGCTAGGCTGGTTCTGGGCAGCCGTAACCAACTTCTCCACAGAGGAACGCGCCCGGCTGCTGCAGTTCACCACCGGCTGCTCGCAGCTGCCTCCGGGCGGTTTCCAGGAGCTGAGCCCGCGCTTCCAGCTGACGGCGGCGCACACATTCGGCGCGTTGCCCACCGCGCACACGTGTTTCAACCAACTCTGCCTGCCCGACTACGACTGCTATGAGCAGTTTGTCAACGCCCTGCTGTGGGCCATCAACGAAGGCAGCGAGGGTTTTGGGATGATTTAATGTTCTGAATCTACTTGTGGAGTAGCTGCGTCGCGGTTGACAACATTGCCGTCGTTTTATTATATTGGACAGCTGGACACATTCCACATTGGTGAGGACGGAGGAGACTGTATGCCATACTACGTTCCCAGGCTGACTTGCATTCTTATCCTACCCACTCCATTGAATAAGCAATCTTTTGTAAAGCATGTATTGTCATAAAAGATGTATGGATTGTGAGCTCAGTGGGTCCTCACCTTTAACAACGTAAGTGACCGTCACTATTGCTTGCATACTTTTTCCTTTATTCTGTTAACTACGTTTGTTATTTATTAATCACTGGAGCGATTTTTTCCATATATTGGCGCCATTTTAAATGTCTCCGATTGCTTTTTGGATAAAAAAAGCAATTATTTTTTTAAAATATTTGTAGCTCCCACGTTTCTTATTTTGGACTTAAAACAAAGCTATTGAAATGCTTTATCTATTATGACCATAGATGTTGCAAATCCGAACTTCATAGACTTTTTTAACAATGTTAAAAATAAATTTTCAATTTCTGATCAATTGTTTACGGTTAAAATTAAGTTCTTTTTCCATAGATATGCACCTTTCATTATCAAGTATACCACAGACAATATATAGAAATCGAAAATATTCTATGTTGACTCGAATAAATACCTCTCACGGCAGTTTCAAAGTAACAACCATGCTGGATTCGCGTGGTTATAAACTTTATGATTTTTTAAATATTTTTTTAATAAATCCTACAAATATGAGATAAACGGTAAAATACAGGTTAATTCATTGGCTACATAGCACTACAGGGTGTTAAGGGACGTTCTTGACTTACTTTAACCAGTGATTCCTTTCATTATTTGGAGTAAAAAATGTAAATGAAATTTTGGTCTGCGGTGACATTTTTTGACGACTTTTTTATTTTTTCGAAATTTTTTTCTTCAAAATCAAACAAAAAATAATTTCTTCTGCATGTCGTCACTGGTCGCTCAGCCGGGTGTCCGACGAACCCCTTACCCCGCCTCCAACTGTTCAACAACTACCATTTTTTTATGTTTTTGTAGAAAAAAAAAAAAAAAAAAAATGTCACCGGAGACCAAAATTTCATTTACATTTTTTACTCCAAATAATGTCAGGAATTACTGGTTAAATTAAGTCAAGTACGTCACTTAACACCCTGTATAATAAGTTTTTATTTGTCCATGTTAAAATTCGAAGTTATGGTTTTTATAATGTTGGTGAAAAATTTTGAAAATCATCTTCTGAAAATCTCAAGCAAACGGAGAAAAAAGTTTTGAAATGTGCTGTCGTTCCAGTGGTTAAGTGCATTTTTATTATTTTGTCTATTGTGTATGAAATTTTAAAATATGAATTATTTAAAGTTATTGGCTCAACAATAAACGCCTCTACTCGCTACTCAGAAATACGATTAAGTACTCTGCTATACAATAATTTTTATTGTAAACATTGTTTTTTTATTTATTGTTGTATTTTGAATTGAAACATTGTTTTTTATTTATTGTTGTATTTTGAATTGAAATATTGTTTTTTTTATTTATTGTTGTATTTTGAATTGAAACATTGTTTTTTTTATTTATTGTTGTATTTTGAATTGAAACATTGTTTTTTTTATTTATTGTTGTATTTTGAATGTGATATTTTTTGTTGTTGTTTTTATTTTGAATTGATATTATGCACTTCTCTAATTTTATTATTTTTGGTCACTCCGTTAAAAATATTAACCCACATTTGATTTTATATTTTTTTATTACCAGTACCAACTGAAATTGCCAACATTTATTTTTGTATCATTTTTTAATCAATCTCTAGTCAATGTTAATTCTTGTAATTATTCTGTACTTACAAAAGAAACTTTTGGACATTATCTCATTTTTTATTCTGAACATTAATATGTTTATTCCTCTTTGAAGAAGCTCTTCAAATTTCATATCAAAGATATATATGTATATGAATTATTTTGTGCAGCAAATGTATTCATTATGCATGCCAAAGCCAAAAAACATTTTTATTATGAATTTTAAAGTTATCAATAGGACAGAACCGATGTTTTTTTTATTAGTTTCAATGGCAAAGTTTGTACATGATGTAGGCATATAGTATAATATAAGTATAAATTCAATTTTTTTCAGTCCTCCTCACTAGGGTTTCCTGTTCTGAGGTGGCCTGTAGTTTTTTTCTTAACTTTTGTGTTTAGTTTCAGGATTGCGTTATATGTTCTTCACAATGTTTGTAAGTTGATTATATGTATTATTAGTTTGAATTCCTATTATTATCTATTTACGTATATTTTGTTTTGTGAGGTAAACTTTGTTCTCCCTATTTGCTTCTATTGTAATGATTGTAACGCTGCACATGATAAATTCCCGGTTGTTTGAAATAATAAGCAATATGGAAGTCATTCACAAATAGGTACTATTGTGTAGGTTATATTTGTTTGTAATAAAATAATATAGACTGCGTATTCTAGTGAAATATTTAATTTGTTGAACCAAAGTTTAAATTTTGGGCCACGATGCAAACAATAATAAGCATGCGTGATAAATCTGTCTATTTAGTTGTAAGGAGTATTGTTTCTGTTCTGCCCGTGGATTGTGATTGTGTCTCTATCTTCACTGGGAACATTCCTTACGATGTCTACTTAGTCATCATCAGTCATGATGGACGTTTCAGGCACTTTCCGAATTAACAGAAAAGTGGGTTGTGAGCGACTTGTATTTCAGTGCCTGTCGAGATTCATTGGTCCGTTGCTAACGTAATGTATGCTATGTACATAGAGGTGTGTATAAAGAAATGAGTTTTATTCAGAACCAGAGGGGCTATTGAACTACTAAGGGTAAATTAAAATTTATTCTTAAACTGCTTGTCGTTGATGACACTAATTTAATAATTATAAGAAAAAAACTTTTTGCAAGTCATGCTTTAAAATATCACAGGAGACCCAAATTGTCCCAGAGCGACCATGCATTATTAAAAGTTAGATATTATCCTCTTCCTGTCGTGCGAACATTTATGATTTCTTTTATGTTAGAAAGCGAAAGAAATAATGCTTCTCATTGCCTTAGGAATAAACCAACTATGTTGTTCAGATATTTTACAAACCCGATCATCTTACAATAAGATAAATCTTTTTGTACCCCCAAACAAAACAACTTTAAAATTAAATTAATATGATAAAAAGTGAAGTGACAGTTTTATTACAATTTTTTTTAAGAAGAGGAATCTATATTTAAAATTTTAAGTTTCTTTTATTTCACATACTCTTTTGGGGAATCCGCAGGTTTTTTAAGCCAATTTATAATTTTAATTATGAAAATTTAAATATGTAGAAACAAAATTATTCATTTCTAATATACACATCTGAAAGATAATTTTATCTAGATTTTAGAACAATTTTTATTTTTTCAAAGGGATAAAAAATAATCAATACGTACATATAAAGGTACATTTACAATATACGGGAAGAATCGGGAATTTTGTGCGCCAACCTTAACTGGCAAAAGTTAATGGATATTACTTTCTTATTCAAAGGGTTAAGATGAATTTTTTGTTTGCGCCTGCATATATGGAATATGAATAGTTTTATCCATGTAAAAACTCAATTCTTTCATGAAAGGAATACACATATTTAATATGGTATCGGTGATTCAATCCAATATAGTATTTTTATGCCTTTCTTGAATTAATTTTCAAAGGGACAAAACTATTTATTAATTTTCCATATGTACAAGCAAACAATTTATCTGAATATTTTAAAGCACAACTTGCAAAAAGTGTTTTTTTTCCTAAAATAATTAAACTAGCGCCATCTATGAAGGAGCAGTTTATAAATAATTTAAAGTTTACCCGAGGTGATGAATGTTGAGCCTTGGTAACAAACTTAGCTCTGGTGTCAGTCCTGACCAAACTTTTATGTGCTTATTAATAAATAATAATAAAGTTTTTCTGTTTCTTAAACCTACCGGAAGATTTAAAAGACATTTTTAATAAATTATTCTAATATTTCTTGTAGTAGATTGTTATTAATTCTATGCAAATAATGATTTTAATTCTTAGATCCATTTAAATATATCACGAGATTATTTCCCACGGCTGGAAAATTATATATAATAATAACATGTAATATGTTTTCACAGAAGCAATTAAATATTTATTTGTTAGTTTTAATGAAAAAGTGTTATTTATAAAATTATCTTTTCTGCTATTGATTATATTCTGTATCAAAAGCTTTATTTTTCCGGTATTCATTACATAAATACTGTTTTATTGAACAGAAATGAAAACACACGTGTTGCTCATGTTTCAACTTGTGGGTTTTGTAGGTTACCTTTGAAACTCTGAGAAAACATGGCGCAAGCATGTGCACCGTGCACCACACTTGTGTGTTTAATGTACTCTAGAATTTGTAATTAAATATTATACGACGTTGCTACCGATTTAAATTTTAAATACAAAGATTTATGATTTAAAGTTATAATGTATTGCACTTTAACTGACATGTTAATGTAGGACACTAAATTAGAGGTGTTTTTGAGACTTGGAAATGTTGATGCATGAGGGATCAACTATATTTATGTATAAAGATAAACATTATATCAAATAAAAATTCTTGTTTTAGGAGTAAACTAGGGTATGTATATTTTTAATTCACCGTGTTCTTTGAGACATTGAACCGTTTGATGAAGCTCGCTATCATTTGGTCAACAAATAAACCAACTGTCCAAGTGAAACACACTGTGTTGTTGGTGCGCCACCGACACGTGGCGGCCGACCACTAGATAAACTACCAATTGGAATAACAACACATGGCTAAATGCGTTTTGAATTTATAGAAATGCATTATTAAAAAAAAGTATTTTTTAATAACCGAGTACATGCCTGTCTCGCATTTTTAATGCACAATAAATATCTGATCCCGCCCAAGTATTGTTATTTCTTGTTATTATCAAAAACAAGATTAAAATAAATTTGTCTCAACCACATATACGTTGTACGTACAAACTATATTATATACACGGTGTCCAAAAAT
This sequence comes from Limnephilus rhombicus, assembly GCA_929108145.2. Classification (NCBI taxonomy): domain Eukaryota; kingdom Metazoa; phylum Arthropoda; class Insecta; order Trichoptera; family Limnephilidae; genus Limnephilus; species Limnephilus rhombicus. Next base: position 505,166 of record OV815271.1, on the reverse strand, counting down.
TAAAAAATACAAGTGGGAACTGGTGAATCTACATCACATTTGAAGAAGATTTTGTGGTATAACTTTTTTTGATTTGAGCTTTTGTTTCCAAGTAAGTCAAGTCCAAAGTTGGATCTTATTTGAAAAAAATCATTTGCTAGGGGGTTAATAGTCTTTTAAAATGCGTCAAAGTGTAGACCCTGCTCCAAAATTCGCAAGTTTCACGCTTATACTACAAGTTTCCAGACACCGTGTATAACATTTATTTGTCTCTCGTACACAGTTAGATTGTTGGCATTTGGGCGGTTGGGTTGTTCGTCGACCATACATTATTCTTTGTAAATATTTTGAGATTTGAGAATACACGTGTAATGATAATGTTAAAGTTTCTAGTCACGGCTGGTTTATCCCCACTCGGATATTATTCTCAACTCGTTGAAACTAATTCCTGTTCTCCCCTCTGGACAAGGCAAGATGGTATTTATTGAATCAAATATTTGGCCTTAACATAACTCTGTGATCATAACATTTTAATTAATTATTAGAAAGATTACATATTCATCTACAACCAACAGTTGAATGGTACTAGAAACACATGTACGTACTTAAAAATATCATATATCTGCTGGAAATTGTTTAGTTATTTGCAGCAAACGTTTTATTGCACTTTCCATATTGCATATTGATTACTGACTAAATCAGGCCAATACTAATTGCATGGCGCAAAAAGACACCCGATAAGAACGGAGAGTTGCTTAGAATTTAAGAATTTATTTCACTACGAACTTGGATAGCTTTTCAACTCATAGAAACATTGTAATTTTCTTATACCCTTCCACATGCAGGCAACTAAGGAAATTATTATATTTATGATTTCTCTTTTAAAAAATCTTTTATTTACTGAAAATATGAGCATATTTAGAAACATCCTTTTCATCGAGTGTTCCGCGAACATTTTGCCTAATAAGTTTTAATTTAGGATTTAGACCAAACTAGCCAATGAGCACTTTTATAATTGCAGCTCTTTCTTACACATTAAATAATGGTGAGACAAAACATGAGACACACAAAATACATGTGACTGTTTCCTCCAAAGTACTACTTTTTCCTTGTGTTTTATTTTCTTTATATGTTTGTGGGAGATGTATGATTATGATAGTATTCTTCCTTTGGGGGTGCAGACATGTTGTTCACCATTTATCTCATTTTCGACTGTTGTTATTTAGTGTGTAAGAAAGAGTTTGACGTTTTATAATTTTTGGAATTCACTCTCACTTCCTTGTAACTATATTCCATACCGTCACGGCTAGCGGCTAGTAGTATTGTAGGGGTCCAAGGAGATGTCACGGTGCGGTGTGTGAGGGAGGGGAAAATGATCCCTTTTTCCTTTGGAAGAAACAGACCTATGGACATTGTGTATCTCATCTTTTTGAAAGAGCTGCAGCATACCTGTTTATTGCTTTTTTTTGCTATCACGGTATCGTAACCAGGGGCGGATTTAGGGGGGAGGCACGGGGCACATGCCACCCCCAGACGGTATTTTTGTGTACTGTGGAGATTCCATCACAGTACATACTTAGAAGCTAAAACTGTCTTTTTTAAACATTTAATTTTTCGATTGTTTTGACACTTTCATAAACCTTCCTATACATACTTGAACTTGAAGTATGATACTTCAAGTTTATTTCTAACAGTAATTGTTGATTTTTTTGTCCGTCCGCCCCTTGTGCCCGCCCAGAAAAAAATCCTGGATCCGCCCTTGATCGTAACCGTGAATCGTCACGGTAAATATAAAACCGTTCAATGGTTATTTGCCTTAATGGGATATTTATCTCACAGTATGGGGACGACTTTTGGACTAAATAATAAATAAATACTAATGCATTCCATGCCGGTCAACAAACCATCTACAAGTCCATTATCTACAAGTTAACCATGTCACAATTCAGTTCAGTCTGGAAGCATACTTCTAAAGACATCAGAAGGGTGATTCTGTATATTTTGTGTTAAGACAGCGTTTTGAGACAATTAAGATAAAAAGGTAAAATACGTCAGATATTGGAAGGCATCCGTCGCGCGTTATCGGCTGTAAAATTTCTGTGAATCTCTATGGCTTGCTAATGCCTGTCATGGATTAATTACCTACTTAAAAACACTATTTCTTAGTTATTAAAACTAATTATATATAAGCCTAGTAGGCATCCATAAATGACATATTATTTTGATATTTCCATGCGATGACATTCAATTTCCAAATTTTTCCGCGACTGACGAGGATTATGCGGAAAAACGTGCCGTCATCTCTGGCGTTGGGGTAACTACTATTAAGAGTTAGGCCATCCGCTCATGGAGAAACTGAAAAAAAAAAAACAGTTGGCGACGCAATCGCAATTTAACCTCCTGAACGAAATCAATATTTTTCTGATCTAATGTAATAATCATCAGATCAGAAAAATATCGATCTTGTTCAGGAGGTTGATTGCGATTGCGTCGGCATCAGGTTTTTTTCAATTTCTCCATGAGCGGATGGCCTTAGTGCGCAATATTTAGCTTGTTATCGCTGAATACTGCATTTTAACACCCGTTACGCAGTCACAAAAGATACAGAACCACCCTTCAGCCTAGCGATACCATATTTTTTGTGAGATCGTTATTGGATAACGGACGTTATCTTCTGTCAGATTTGTGTGATTTTTACGTCACATATTTTAGTTTAGATCAATTTAAACATGAATTCCTGCAAGTACGCTTGATTATTTTCTCTTTTAATGTACATTGTACATAGTAAACGCAAATAACAGCCATAAAAATCACACAAATCTGACAGGAGATTACGTCCGTTATCCAATAACGATCTCACAAAAAATACGGAATCGCTAGGCAGATTGGCGAATCAGAATAAATTTACAGCAAATAAAAAAAATGTCTTTGAATCATAATTTTTTTCTCATATTTAAAGATGCTGGGAATTGATTATTTTTATTTCTGATTATATTAGTTAACTAGAAGTTCTCTTCAGATGGGAGTAAGAAAGCGCCTGACTCTTTTTCTAGAATAGCCACTTAATAATATAATATATATGGTGGTCAGTATTACCACTGCCGCCATTGGCCGATTGTTATTTTACTCCCTCTCTGAATGGGGCTTTCTTTGCTTTTAGTAGATTTAGTGACATCATACTTTAAAGCAGGGTGTCCCAACCAATGGTCCGGGCTAGAAGAGAGGCTAGAAGATGGTCCGCGAGTCAATAAGTGAGCCAGTGCGTGGGCGGTCCCTAGTCGAGAAGTCTGAATAAAAAAATCGGAACAATATTCAGTTTATCATTATTGTACCCCGTTCTGCTCCCTACCATGTGGTACATATTCTGCTAGAACCCGTCCCACCCTATCCCATTACGCCCCTCCCGTTGTGCTATCCGTCCCGGGTACCACCCATGCTAGCCTATGTGGTGTCAGTGGCGACGGCTAGCCAACGTGGTGTCACCCCCTCCCCCCCAATAAAGGTGACAAAATGGGGGGTTAGAGAATTGTGCTCTTGAAAGGTGAAACTCTGTCGGGCGGCACCCGGGGCGCCGCCCGCCCTCGCTATGCCACTGCTTATGGTCCCTGTCGAAAAAATAAACGTACAAGTGGTCCCGGGTCAGAAAAAGGTTGGGAACCACTGCTTTAAAGCATTAAAAAGCAAGGTTTTAAAATAATTTAATAAAATTGTAAATATAATAATATGTATTGTGTAATATTACTTTTTGTGAAGTACAAACATTGTACTATATAATGGACACGCTGCTATGTAGTGTGTATACGTATATTATGTGATGTACTTGTTATGTTACACTGAATTGATGATTCTTATATTGTCCTTTGTTATAAAATATTTATTAATGAAATATGTTTACTTATTTGATTCACCATGTCTCCAAATAAAGCTAGTCAAAATGAATACTTTGTTTTAATAATTACTGGGATTGCTTACCTATATATACATATTTATAATTTGTTTACAATTATAAAGGTAAAAGTGATGGAACCTACATAGAAGCGGCCTGTGTGTGGGCAATATAAATTAAATATATAATTAAATCCAGTTCTTACATAACATAATATAATGTCGGGTTGTTCCACAAAATTTGGACAATTCATCAAATTTAAAAGTTCATTTTAAAGTTCTATTCAAGTTCTCTTATTATACAGGGTGTCCGGGGATAAAGTGCATTTTATTTTTTATTTTTTTTTTATTTAGTAACTATATAATATTTTTTACATTTTTATATGGAACATGTTAGTTAGATGTATATGTAAAATATATTCGTAGTCCTCCTCACTAGGAGATCCTGTGCTGAGGGGGACTATGCTTTGGATAAGTTTTTCAGCGACTTCTATGGTTTAACTTCATTGGATAAGGTTTTCCAGAAACTTCTATGATGTTTTAAGTATACTAGTAAGTTCATTTTCCGATAGATTCTTCAGCCAACATTTAATGTCCTTAATGTAGCTATTTTTTATTTTTATTTGTTTGATACTAAGTGGGAGTTTGTTATATAACTTTACTGCTAAAAATGCAGAACTTCTTTGACCAAATGAAGAGTTACACTTTGGTATATTAATGAAGACCAAATGAAGAGTTACACTTTTGTCTGTTTGTTTAGCTCTGGTTTTATGAGCGTGTGAGGTGTCTGCCTCTGAATCATTTTTGTGGTGATGTACTAGAATGTTTTTGGCATAGATTTTCTGTATGCTTGGAACATCAAACTGTTTAAAAATTTCTGCTGTTGACGTCCTTATGGGGACCTTTAGAATGGTCTTTATAATGCAATTCTGAGTTATCTTAAGTTGTTTTAAGTGATTAGATGCTGCTGAGCCCCATCCTATTACTCCATATTCCAATCGAGAGTGGCATAAAGCATAATATACTCTCTTTAGATCCCTCATCGACAAGATTTTTCTTAATTTTTTGAAGAAGTAGATGAGTTTTAACTTGGGACTTTCAAAACTAACCTCTTACCTGTAGAAAGGGTACAGAGGTTGATTTTGAAAGTCATCTTACGAAAACCATCTGTATTTCCAACAACACAGCTATTTGACACCTTTAGGGTTCTCAGTCTTAATAAAATTTTCAAAAAGAACTCATTATTGCAAACTCATAAAGATCATTTCAATCCATCAACAACAACATTCACAAACATAAGCAACCGACCACGATCACGGGGCAATTTAGAAATTCCAAAATTTAAAACGAGTGTTTCCCAACACCATTATGCTTATCAAGGTATAAAATTTTTCAATGCTCTCCCGTATAAAATCAAGTCTGGAAAAAATTATAAGGTTTTTAAATCCCAAATAAAAACACTAATAGACCAACACGACACTAATTATAAGTTTTAAATTCATCATCACAATAATAACAACAACAAAAAAAAATAAACTAGAACATATTCTCTAAAAATATTTCATCATCATATCAAATTGAAAGAAAAGTACATACGCATTATTTGCAGGCACCAAATTGTTACAACTTTATTATATGTACCTACTCTGACAATACTATCAGCCCATCCATTTCAAATATCAATGTTTTCTTAACCAACGATATGTACCTACTACCTACTTACAATCTACATACATATTGAATAAATACAATAATATTATTTTTATTTCTAATATCTATGCCTGTATTATCTTATATTGCATCTTATTCCAATTTTAACTCTTATTTACTTCTAGTTCATTATGTCCACTTGTCTTCATGAATATATATTTTATTAATATAAGTACTTGTAATAACATACTCTGTGTACCTATGCATTTTACAATGGCACTCCAAAATTCAAGTACGAGAAATGTTTTCTCTTTTGAATTGGGTAGTTTCATTAATTTTTTTTTATATATTGTTATTAGTTTTAAAAATCAAATGTTTTACTACGAATCTGTATACGTATGTATTTTTTAAATAAAAAAAATAAAAAAACTTCGGGAGGTGATCGTACATGATAGTACAAGTGAAAAAGAAAAATAGCTTTTTTCGAAATTCCAACTTTTAGGGGTAGTTTTCTGGTAAAAAGATAAAATTAGACCAGCGTGTGCAGCGGCATTATTATTTTCCGTTGTTGCCAAATCCCCACTCACAGTGTTGAATTCGAATGTAACAATTTTATTCACGTAGTAGTGTTTCACTTTAAAAACTTTATTGTTGTTAGTCAAAACTTGTTGATTTAATGTGTCTTTATCTAGTGTGTATTTATTAAGACTGACTTAAAGGAACAATTTCATTCAGTGCGTGTTTTTTTCAGACTTACTTTTGTTTATTTAGTTGTAGACTTACCTAACTGTAAAAATTGTGTTTATTTGTGCGTAATTTTGTCATTGAATTATTGTGCCAATACCGCGTAATTTTGTTATTGAATTATTCGGTCAATGCATTACTTTACTAACAAAGAACGGACAGACACAACGTACGAATTGATAATTCACTTTTCGTTTACATGTTTGCTTACAAGCTGAAGGTGGACATTTTGAAAATTTGTTGAAACTAGTTAAAAGCTTGCCTTCAATTGTTATTTAAGTGCAGTTATCTTTTTAAATTTGGTTTAAAACATACAATCTGTATAAACGTCAAATTCTCATCTTGGTATTGTTTACAAACGGTTTCCATGGATACAGGCCAAATCACACTAAGCAACATTGCAACAATTGCGCCAGGAAAGCCAACAGCAATTTTGTTGGGTAAGTGCTACCTTACACGTATTTTTAGTAGGTATAGTTTGGCAATTAAGTGTAGAAATGAAATAAATTGGAACTAAACGTTTTCATTACTATGGCAGCACCGAATTATATGACGTTTCCTATGGCTGTCATGTTATCGCATGTTACGGTTGATTTATTGTCTTAAATCTGAGTAGAAGATCGCTGATTTGATAATATTTTTATTCATTGTTTGCCTGAATTTAATTCAAATGAATAAACCATTACATAGTGATGCAAGAGGGGTTATATTCTGCGTTTTTCAACGCTGCCTAGCCGAGTATCACGCGAAGAAGCTTCTGTCTGATTTAGAAGATGTTTACAAACGAACTGCAGAAATGACTGGTACGTAGTATAGTTTGTTTAATAAATTTCATTAGTATTACAAGATTTATGCCAATTTTCGAGCGATATTAACCGTTACAATCTGATTTGAGGTTATGTTAAAAAATCCGAATTTGACACATCGATTTGACAGTTAATATGCGGGCACAGGAAAAAGGGAATAACTCAATAAAAAAAAAATAATATGCAACTTCTTTAAACTCGTAGAAAAGTTACTTTTTTCTCGTTTTCTCTTTCTTTCTTTCTAAGTGAATATTATCTAGTGTGTTTTTAAAGCTACCTTCTATAATAATAATTTTAATGATGTTTTTCACACACAGGTAAATCTGAATCAACGGTAAGACGAATCGTCAAGGAAGGGGAAAAGGCAGATGGAAAATTTGAAACACCGGGAAAACGGAAAATGGGCATAATAATAATAATATGTAATAGCATAAGTGCTGATGATTGGAAAAATTGTTGCAAACACGTGATGAAAATTGGGGCAGAATATATTATGCACAAGGCAGTACTATATATGATGATATCGATGAACTGCGTTTAGATGAAGATACGGAAGAAGAAGAATCACGCGAGGACAAAGGCAATAATTACATGTCGGTTGTTGAATTAATAGACTTAAATTTTTAAGTACCTACGTTTTTATATCGAAATAAACGCCCACTTAAAACTTGTTTTGTTTTATTTTAATTCTATTAAATTACAGTTTTTTGGGCTAATTTTTTGAAAATACAAAGACGCAATGAAATATGCATTTTGGCACAAGTGTTTTTTTAAAACATACATTCATTGTCTTATGAGCCATCTTGGTGTTGCCATTTAAAACTAGAAAACGATCGCAGCGCCATCATTTATTTTCTACACTTAATTGCCAAACTGTATGTCTTTTTGTATGGGAAAAAAAAAGTTGGAATTTCAGAAAAAGTTATTTATCTTTTTTACTTCTACCATAATGTAGACTCACCTCCCGAAGTTAATGCACTTTACCCTCGGACACCCTGTATAATTTTGGGCCAGTTGCTTCACGGAACTGAAACAATAACAGAATTTCAATAGAACTTTCACAGAACTTGAAATTCAAACACAAAAGTTCAAAATCTTTGAAACAACTGGCCCTTGATATTCCAGTTCTTTTGAAGTCTTATTCAAGTTCTGTTAGTATCCAAGTAATGTCAAACGACATGTCCTTAATGAAATAATAACAGAACTTGAATAGAACTTTCACAGAACTTGATATTTTACTTTGATATTTGATAAATTGTTCAATTTCTATGAAACAACCCAATATTATTATTATGTTTATTCATTAATTCTAGACCTACAATTTGTGATGTCCTATGCCTGTCTCACTAGGAAAATCTGTGTTGAGAGCAGGCGCTTTACAACATGATCAGTTTATAATAAAAATAATAACACATACAATGAAAATACAAATAATAACACAATATTACATTTAAAATAACAAACAATCATCAATGTACCATTGAAAAAATACATGCTTATAGGTTAGTTTTGACAATATCTTTGATTTTGTATCTGTTTTGGCTGGTAATCCAGGATTTGATGTCAGATTTATATTTAAGAAACATTGTGTTTTGTCTAATGTTTGAAGAGGTATGCTAGTATGTTTTTGGCATAAAGTTGCCTAATGTCCAAGAAACAGATTCTCCTGAAGATTTCATCCGAACTTCTTGTGATCGGTAGTTTTAATATAAAAAATCAGTTCAATGGTGGCAGTGTTAGCTCCTCCCCAGGCTATAATACCGTACACACCGTAGCAACTTGGTTCACTTTGTATAATGTGAGTGAGAAGTGGGGAGTGAAGATGGATAACAGATGGGCAAGTTCTAAAAGTAAAGTTGGAATCAAAAGAAAATCATATTTTCATGCACTTTTATTAATTATTTTGAAGCAAAATGTTGTATTGTAAAATATAAAATTATATTCTATATATGTGAATAATCGCCCAAGAAATAATCATAAACACACTTGTCTTAATATTATAAATGCAAGAACTGTATATTTTTTTTTACTAAAACAAAGAACGCAATTATTAAAAAAAAAGCCTTTTTCACAAAGCAATCAAGAAACTGGCATATTATTTGTACGGTTGATTCCGCTTAATTGGGACACACCGGGACCCAAACATTTTGTCCCAATTAAGCGATTGTCCCAAATAGACGAAGGGAGATTTAAAAAACCATTTATTGAGTTTTTTATATATATACATATTACATTTATTCGAGTTCTCTTGAATGTGTTTTAAACTTTATAAAATTTTTGTAAAAATATTTATTGACAGGAAAATAATTACGTATAACTCTGTACAGATATCGTAAGTAACACAATCTTAAAAAAATTGGCATCCCATTTCTCACCCGCCGTAACTGTACTGCACGCCCGCTCTTTTTAATTAAAATCATTTACTGTGACGCGTTTTGAATTGACTTCAGTTCCAGGTAACTGAAGTAAATTCTTTATTTGATTTCAATTTCTTGGGTTTTATACCAAATAACTGAATTGCACTGAAGAAGCTACCAAACCGGATCACCATCTTTTTTGCAGGAGAAAGTCTGAGCTAAACGCAGTTTTGCTATATTTTGGGAAATGATGTGCGTGTCGCCGAAAATGAGTAAAGGTTTAATTCTTGGACAACCCTTGAATAAATAATAAATCGGTGTACCAATTAAGCGGAATCAGTGAACAGTAAAGTGTACAGTTACTTTATAATATTATTCAATAAAAATAATATTATTGTTATTTACCTTCTCTTTCAGTTTGAAAGTAATATTGTATGACGTGTTATAAATGTATGTGTAAATAAATAATACAATTAGTCATAACTAAGAATCAAAATACATAAATAAAATTGTGTTAAAATAAATGTAGAGGGGATCAGCGGGTGGCGAAGATCATGGCCATGCTGAACAAGCGTTGCGTGAGGTGTCCCCACCAGGAGGAGGGAGAGATGGCAGGGGGAGCGGGGGGCCACCAGGAGGCGGGGGGCGTGAGGTAGAAAGGCCATCGCTGCAGCTTCTCGTGCGCGGCCAACAACTGACATTTCAACTCTTCCAACTGAGACGTCAGCTCTTTTGTTTTCAAACTTTCTATCTGCAATTCGTTGTCCTTGCATTTATTGTCCATCTCCTTCATCTTCAGGGTCCTGACACAAATATAAAGTTAAGAAAGTGACTCAAAAAGTAAGTATGTAATAACTATCACGGCATTCAAATACATTTCAAATCGGAGTTTAGAATATTGTGGGAGCTTGTAATGTAGCATTTTCATCCAAAATATGATCTAAGCATTATTTCTGTAATGTATCTTTGGGGACGAACCTGTTGAGGCAGATTATTTCAGTTTGGAGAGATTGGAGATGCCCCTCCTTTGTGTTTACTAATTCCTTCAATTGCAATGTTACCGAATGAGCTTCTTGAAGGTCACTTTGCAAGCACTTCTTCTCTTCTTCATTTTGAGTAATCTGGAAAAAAGGTTATATTTATGTAGGAACCCGCATATGCATTTGTATTTCCGAAAAATGATGAGTCACCATTTTACTAAGAGCCCGTTCCCATTTCCGTTTAAAAAACGGATGGCAAAAAACCGGACATTGGACCTCCATTTAAAAAACGGTACAAAAAAGTGGACGTCGGACCTCCGTTTAAAAAATGGAATGACAAAAAATTGGATATTCACACTTGTGTTTAAAAAAAAAGGAACGACATAAAATCGGATGATAACGCCGATACTGCGTGCATGTTTCCTTGCGACTGAGAGCGGGTGGGGTGTAGCGAGGCTCATGCTGAATCGACAAGCCGGCAAGTGTGAACATCTTCAAACAAACCTATGAGCGAGTGAGTTCCGACACGATTTTTAAACGGAACGATGTCTGTTTTTTAAACTATAAATAATAACCGTTTTTGTGAAAAATCCCTCAAGGGCGCTCTAAGTCAAAAATATTATGTATATCCACCTACTAAGTTATTGCCTTATTGAATTGTAACATACTTAAATGTTTCATATTTATTCCAGTCTATACCGATATATCGGGGCGAATGGCAACTCTCGTCAATTACCACAAAAATAAATTAATAATGAAAAATAATACGTACTCAAATAAATTTGAATGTTTTAAATTTATTCGGAAAACTACACATTTTGGCGAGGGGAACCCTCACTGTGCCCTGCTTTAGGTTAACTTACTTATATAAAATTGTGGCGGGTAAATAGTCGATTTTCACAATGTCAATTTTATTTAACTTGTATAGGGTTCACAACTTATAATTTTAGTAAAGAGTACAGAACAGTTTAAACAAAATAGAATTATTGAGAGTTGAAAAGAAAGTTCACGATAGTCCTCACTAAACTCTTAGCGTATTTAGTTAAACACTCCAACATAGGACCAGCGGTCTCTTAGTTTGTTAGTCTCTTGGCAAAAGATGCACGGCAAGTAATGTCCACCAGGGAGGGCACGGTTACTTTAATTCCCAAGGTGGACCCAGAGGGGTCTCTCGACTTGGTATTGGTTTGTTTACTTAGCACTGACCACTAGGATGCTGTAGCTTTGTTCTACCAGGAGTCCAGCTACACTGATTTGATATAGGTAAGCACGCCATTATATACCCCTTGGCGCCGGGTGAGGCCTGCAGTGGCCGGCTGGTGATGGAGGGTGGGGGCAGCTTGGGCCGATGGGTGTCCTTTCAGCCGGGCAGCGAGGCGATAGTTGCTGAGCGAAACGGCATTATGCGTGTAAAGGAGAAAGTATTCGGATCTGTGCGTCGGACAAAATACAAAATGAATAATTCAATAACTGACCGGCCTGAAGTTCAACTATTGAACTAGAATTCTTTCCGTTCACCTCGCAAACCAACGTCGACGCCTTACCTACCGTATTTTTGTGACAACTTCAATTTGTATGTGTACTCCCGTTGGCCGTTCACAGAATAATTCAGGTAATACGTAATAACTATGAGGAAAATATAATACTTTGTTGACATAATATTTTACACACCATTGATCAACTGGCAATAAGAACATCTAGTATCTAGTCTAATTGAATAAACTACTTGCTTATAGATCAGCTTCCATTTGTTTTATTTGTTATTTTATGTTAATTATTGGATTATTACTTTCCGGGTCTGTGCACGAAGGTTGTGGGCTTTGTGGTGATATTTTTTTGTTTTTAAGAATGAAAAACATTCCCGGATTACGAATAATCCAACAATGTTTGAAAATCTCTTACTACCATCACAGTAAGCGGAAAATGTTGCTTGTGTCGTGATGGAGGACTTAGTCAGCCGAGGAATCGAACAAGCGACGCCCGGGTGGGACCCAAACGCGATGCTCACTCCGCCACTGACCGGTCAATTAATTAGTGTTATTTCACAATTGATTCATTTAAAATAATGTATAAGTCAACTTGCAGCATGTACCAGAGTGGAAAATACTCTCAGAATCGCCCTGGTGTAAGATAATCATTCAGAATTGAAAAGTTGGAATGACTTTAACAGTGTTTGGCCAGTGATCTGATTTTCCAGGTAATCCGCTTGATTGATTGGGAGCAGTTGGGACTCTTGTACGGTATTAACATAAAAAACATCTCTTGGGCTTTGAAAGATTCGTTAAAAATATTCAATGGATTTAATTAACTAACTAACCATCACGCCGTTTTCCCGCAGGGGTAGGCAGAGAGGACGGACTGCCAGACAACTCGGTCTTGGCACACACTCTTTGCCTCACTCACATTCATACATCGTCTCATACATATCTTCTATTATTCTGACTTTTGACATGGCTCGACTCAAGTATGTGATTCACTTGATCGTGCCGTGTTTTCCTCGGGCGTCCCCAACTTCTTCTACCATTCACATTCGCGTCGTGTATTCTTCTTACACTACTTTCTTCGTTCATTCGCTCTACATGCCCAAACCATCTGAGGGTCCCTTTCTTAATCTTACTCATTATGCTTACATCAGCCTTACATTCTTTGCGGATAAACACATTTCTCACACGATCATACATTGTTTTACCACACATACGTCTCAGGGATCTTATTTCAACAGCATTCAGTTTACTTTCATCCTTCCTCTGCCAGTTCCATGCCTCATTGCCATACATCAGGGTAGGTACCAGGACTCCATTGTGGACTGCTAGCTTCGCTTCTTTTGACAGTTTTTTATTAGCGCCAACGGCATTCAGTCCACCATTAATGGAGTTACCGGCATTCACCCTTCTTTCAATATCTCTATCAGCCTTCCCATCTCTCATAAACATATTACCCAGATACACTAACTCATCCACCTACTACTCCAAGTATTCATCATTCATAACTATATGCATACTGTTTTCGTACTCTCTCTTTCAAACACCATGACTTTACACTTACTTATATTCATCATTGACTCATTCTTCATACATACTTCATTCTTCCATAGTGTTAGAAATCAGCACAGCATCATCAGCATACAACGGGCAACATACTTTCAGATTACTCAATTTCTCGCCCAATCCCACTTCTTTCAATTTTCGCATACAATTATCCATGTATAGATTGATTAACCATGGTGACATTACTCAGCCCTGCTTGACACCTTTTGTGATGTCAAACCACCCTGTAAAACCACCGTTCACCCTAACACATGCAACGCTTCCCTCGTACAGAGGGAATTGCCTGCATGAGATTTGTATTCACTCCATACTTGGACAACACCTTCCATAGCTTTTTCCTGCTAACTCCCCATATTTTATCTTTTGTTTCCATTCTTACCCTTTCAATCAATATTACGGCGGTTGTGAGGCGCGTTTTTTGAACAGGTTAAATTTTGCGGAAAATTGTGAGATAATCGATCTTACCCCCATCATAAATATCTACGGATCCAGGTAGGCTATTGAATTGATTTCAAATCCATTGTGTATTATTTTTAGATAAAAAAGAGTTTAGGAAGGTTCCAGTGTCTCCGTAATCTGCTTCGGTTTCGGCTGTAGCTTTCTTTTCGATCTTACCCCCTGACATATTTCCCGGGGAAAGATCGGAATATGACCCTTCCGACCTCACCCCTTTTGCGGTTTCCATACAAATAGCCACGTATTCTCAAACTATGAGGTTCGTGAGGGCGCATTTGTGGTGGTGGTGGTGCTAGTGCAGGAACGAGCTAAAGTCACAGCGCTGTACCGGGCGGACGCCGCTATTCCCGTATGCGATAATCGATCGCGAGTATCGATTAGAGATAAGACCAAGATCATTCATATTAGAACGTTTATATAAATGATATAATAGTTTAAAAAAATTTTAAATGTGCAGCTTTTCATTTTTTCAAGGTTGTTATGCCGCGGAACTACTGCAGAAAGACTGCTTTTATTTCCTAATGAAGACATAAATAAAGAAGATCACAAAGTGTGGAATATCAGTTTCTACTCTACATGACCGCGTTAAAGGTAAAATAGCTTCAAAGAGTGATACTCTTGGAAGACCAAATTATTTATGTTGTTCTGATAAAAAAAAAAATATGCACAAGCTACATGTATGCTTTGTAAGTATAAACACCACACAAATATATATATATATATATATATTTGCAAAATGCAGGCATCGGATCTAGATGGTCCATAACCCGGTGTCGACACCCGGTTTACAGACTTGCACTCTTTTCAGGATAGGGTTTGTTCAAATGACAAGTTTTATACCTACTATACATTTTTCATTTCGGTGTCAACACGAAACACGACTATTTTTAGTTCAGGGGTTGGTCGGTTACTCGGCTAAGTGACCAATAATAACAAGCAGAAGAAATTTTTTTTTGTTTGAATTTGAATTTTTTTTTTAAATAATTAAAATGTCATCAAAAAAGTCACCGGAGAAAAAAATTTCATTTACATTTTTTACTCCAAGTATGCTCAGGAATCGCTGGTTAAAATCTCGGGTACGTCCTGTTACATCATGTAAATATATATATAAATACAGTTGAACCCCATTAATTCCACTGGACATTAAAAATAAATTTTGAAATTAACAAATTCCCGCGTAATTCGAAATTTCACGAAGAAAAAAATCGCCGAAAATCGAGTAATAATATGACTTATTCCCTTGTAAATCGAATTTTTAAGCGCTGCGATCGGCCCCACATTCATAAAGCCACGATATTTTCCGAGTAAATCAAATTTTGCGGCCGGAAAACGTCGCGGCGGTCCTTTTAAACTTATAAAAATGAGAAATATTACCGCTTAAAACGAATTTTCCCAGCCTATTTCCAACGCAGCCGGCCCTTTGAATTCAGATACTCGAAGTAAATTCGTAAAAATATGATATATTTCGCGTAAATCGAAATTTCGCGACCAAATCCCGTCGCGGCCGGCCCTCTAAATTCGTATACCTATTCGAAATAAATTCACAAAAATACCGTAGGTAAGTTCCGGAATAAACGAAATTTGGCGGCCGAAACCCGTCGCAGACAACCCTCTAAATTCAGATACCCATTCAAAATTAAAACCGCATAACTTCCGCGTAAATAATATTTTTGCGGATTATTATCGCCGCGGCCGGCTCTTCAAATTTAGATATTTGAAGTAAATTCGTGAAAATACCATATATTTTGCGTATATCGATATTTCGCGGAAATAAATTCATCAAATTCGATATATTTCCGCGTAAATCGAAATTTCGCGGCCGATTTCTATCGCAGCCGGTCACTCTAATTCAAATATTCGAAGTAAATTCGTAAAAATACCGTTAATTTCCGCGTACATCAAATTTTGGCGGCTAATTACCGCCACGGCGCAAGCCCTTCAAAATTCGAATATTCAAAGTAAATTTATAAAAATACTATAAATTTCTTTGTAAATCGAAATTTCGCAGCCAATTTCCACCGTAACCGTCCCATTAAATTAATATTTCGAAGAAAATTCGTAAAATTACGATATTCCAATGTGAACCAATTCAGATTTAGAAGATAATAATACGAATTAGCGACATTTTACGGCGTTTTACCACCACTGTCTGTCAAATTCAGATTAACGAAATTATATATATATATATATATATATTTTGTTGGAGTGATTTATAATTTTCCACTAAGTGGGCATTTAAAAAATATGTTTTTTCAGATCTTGTTTCCAAAACATTTTGAGAACACTTTGCCGATCTTACACCGCAAGGGGGAAGACCGGTATACCAAAATTATAAATGGCCTATTTTTGTTGTATAGGTAAACGATTAAAATGTTACACATGCTAATTTGGCAACAAAAGGTAAGATGAAGTGTCGTTATTAGTAAATCTTACGTCTAATATGCTTAATTGCAATTATAGAATGAATGCCGGTCTTGCCCCAAAAAATCCGGATATTACCCCACGTCGAAAAATAATTTACAGGAAGTTTTGATTGGCAGTTTTTGGGTGTTTTACTGTGGATAACTCGATAAATAAAAATGTACTCATATAGTTAAGAGCTAAAGGTAACATAATAAAATTAAAAAGTTTGCGGGAACACCACGAATTCTTCATAAAAAATTCCAAAGTGGACCAATGATCAAAAAAATTCATCTCATCAAAAAAGCACACGGTCTTACCCCAACTCACCTTACTTGTTCACAAATAAACTGTTTGTATAAATTGAATAATAATTATTATTGAATAAATAAAAGAAAAACTTCAATTTAAAAATGGTAGTAGGTACTTACTACAAATTAAACCTGTCAACAATTTTAAAAAGCCACGATTTGTACTTTTAATTATTTTTCTTTGTGATGTTTTTATTTGTATGTAGGTACTTACATATATTTATATTGCTGCAATAGGTAGGTACAGTCTGTCAAATAAGAGTATAAAACATAGGAGGGCGCCACTGTTGATCAAATGGCAATACTAAACACATAACTCATGGTGTTAAAGTAAAGCTGTGTAACCTACATTTTTTGTTAACACACATAACAGTAGGAAAAATATTTTTTTATTGCAATTTTGATACCTACCGATCTCAAAATTAGAATTGATGTAGGTATATTATAACTTTGCAATTTTTGTTAATACAATGAGGAATAACGATATTATAGTAAAAAAAAGCACAGTTGTAAATTGCTCACATTTATTTAATACTAGCTTAAGTACCCAGCGTTGCCCGGGTTTTAGATCATGTTTCTAATTTTAGATCTGAAGATATTTAACTCATTCCGACCTAAAAGTAGTGTAACTACTCACCATTGGTGACTCTTCCTTTTTACCTACTGTTAAATTCAAATGTATGTTATATTAAATGTAAGCAAACCACATTATAAAACCCCATTTAATCAAATTTATAAGATACCTTAACAACAGTGCTTCTTCGAATTATTTTTTTTTCTTTAAGAACAAAAAAAGGTTTTTTTAAAATGTGACTTACAGTGTTTTATACATTCAGTGTCATTGCGATTTGAAAGAATATTTGACAGTGAAATTGGTGTTGCCAGCCTACAAATTTAGTAGTTACAGTACATACCTACTGTGTTAGGTAGGTAAATACTTAACTGACAAGTCAACAATGTTTCATTTATATATATTCATAGTGGGGAGGTGGGTCTGGGTACCGCCGCCCCGGGAACCATTTATTGGATAACCAACACCTCTGCCATAGGTCACCCCAATTGGTTCGCTACGTTTGGTGACTTAGCAAGGATGCCCGGGTTCACAGGGTGAGGTTTGTCCGGGTCTTGGCGACGGATGCGTCTGCCCACAAGCTTAGTGGCAGCCCGGATCGGGAGAGAATGGTTAAGGTAGTCTCTTTGACTTCTCCAGCAGGACTCTCTCGGAATATCGCCTTGCACAGCAGTGGAAGGAGTGGATTCATACGACCGTCACTCCTGGACACATTGACCCCCAGATTCATACCCACCCCTAATACCATTTTCCTTCCCAGAACTTATTTTCCTAAAATGACCCTCCACACAGCATCCCCAAAGATGACATAGGCCCTGAGGGGAATTATTTTCCTCAGGGCCTCCTGTGTGGAGCTAATGTAAATTGGGTGTAAATATCTAAATATTTTTTAATGATCTTTTGTTACTAGATATTTACGTAGGTATATAGAAGTATTAGGTAGGCACTACTTTTAAATTTTTAGGTGATAGGAGATTACGAAATATTTTCTTATAAATTCCTTCACGTATTTTGTTCGACTCCAGATACTAATATCTACAGAGTGTATATCGGACGAATATCTACAGCTCATATGTTGAACTAATATCTACGAACTTCAGAGTGTTGACTAATATTTACAGAGCTAAGGTCGGACGAATATTTATGACGGTCCCAGTGTTGATTAATATCTACAGAGCGTAGGTTGAACTAATATCTGCAGAGCGTAGGTTGGACTAATCAGCTAAATGTGTCCAATAGTCCAATATTAGAGATTTTTACATACACACTTACATAAATTAAGTTTTTTAAACTGCATATGCAATATTACGTTAGATACGATTTTAGATTTTCACGGCCAAAAATATTTTTGTTATTAGTTTTTGGGGTATTATGCCGTGTTGCGCTTCCTCCTTCTTTAGCCAACGCTGTCCGAAACGTAGGCTAAAGAAGGGGGTAGCGCAACACGGCATAATACCCCAAAAACTAATAACAAAAATATTACGTTATTCCAATATGCTATACATAATTAATTGCAAATCCAACCTCTGCCAGTGCTGTAGATATTCGTCAACACTTTGATTCTCGTAGATATTAGTCAGCAGTTTGAGCTGTAGATATTCGTCAACACTTTGGTTCTCATAGATATTAGTCAACAGTTTGAGCTGTAGATATTCGTCTACACTTTGATTCTCATAGATATTAGTCAACAGTTTGAGCTGTAGATATTCGTCAACACTTTGGTTCTCATAGATATTAGTTCAATTTTTTCAGTTTTTGGAATTCCTGTAGATATTAGTAGACGCCTCCTTTTGTTCTGGAAATTAGTTCCTTTAGAATTGTGTTTGCATAATCTACGGGGTAATTTTTACACGAAAGAAAAGGAGGATTGTCGCCAATCGCACATCGCCCTAGTCCCCTAAAATACTCAACAGTACAACAGGGGATTGGTTTATTTATGGTCAACGGTGCCCAGAGACAGGGGCGGCCGGCGCTACGGCAGTACCTACCACAGACTACAGGAGGACCGGCTCTCCTTCGAATTGAACAGTATAACGTCTGCGTGGTTGAATTTCAGAACCCAGCTTCGAGTGCATGTCTGACGCCACGCAATACGTTTTTAAAGCGCTGGATTTAATGTCACTGAAACAATTATATACAAAAGATATTCTAATGTACGCATTCAAAAACCAGGATATTTTACACAGACAAACTCGGGCCGATTCACAAGATCATTACAACATACATTCCACCAACCTACAACTAAAACGATATTTGGACAAAGAAATACGCAATACTTCTTTATAAAATTATTTAATTTAGGTACTCCCTCTTGCAATAAAATCCATTAAAAAAATAACCGTCTTCAAAAGAAGCATAAAGATATGGATTATGGACTTGGGACACGGGGAGGAAGAATATAGATACAACTCTGCAACCTAAAGATTAATGCCTGTATTGTACTTTCTTTTAGATAGGTACCTACCTATTTACTTATGTTTCAAACAACAAAACTTGTACAGTGTGTCCTTGGAACGGGGTACCTACCCCAGTAAGGACACATTTTTCTCTAAAAAACTGTAAACAAAGAAAAAAATACGCGCCGCGCCACAAATAAAATCTTGTGTACGTCGAATTTCACACAAAGATACTGTTATAATTCTGTTTCGAATTCAAGAATTCGTCACAAGATCAACATCTAGACGTCAGCAGGTCGGATGGGGACGTCTCCCCCTAGGTATGAACGCTACGAATTTGTGAACATGTAGTATTTCTCCGGATATGGAAAGATTGACGGTAAAACATGTTGTATCAAGCTGCTTTATATTACATACGCCGTCATTGCTCTGTCTCAGTTATTTTGTTCCGGTGACTAGCTACACTGGATGACAGTGGATCCGAGGAAAGGGCTATTTTTGGAACCAGTTCGTATTGGATATATAAAATGGTCACCAACACTAACTGGGCGAAACCTGAGGAGCGGGTTTTTAACAGCTAGTTTCCACATTATTACCTCAAAATGGCGATTTGTTTGATTTCGTTGGCGATAGTTAGAGGGAGTACGGATATTATTGGACGCATAGTGTTGATCAATTGTATTTTTAAACGACTTCAAAAAGGAGGAGGTTCTCAATTCGACTGTATTTTTTTTATATATATGTTTGTTACCTCAGAACTTTTGACTGGGTGAACCGATATTGATGATTTTTTTTTATTTGAAAGCTGGTGCTTCCCGTGTAGTCCCATTTTAATTTGGTCCAGATCCGACAATGGCATCCATGAGAAAACCATATTAGTCTTAAATTTGCATTAAGTATGTGCGCGACAAATGGACGAATAACTCAATATCACACCAACCGATTTCGATGATTCTTTTTTATTGGAAAGGATGTACTTCAAGGGTAATTTGATGAGAGTTTGGTTAGGTTCTGATTATCGGATCTATGACAAATTAACGAAACTCGGCCGAATCTCTTAATTTGACGTTATGGTCAAATTATGTCTGTCTCATATGAGCAGCACGTTTAGTAGGTTTACCTATATTCAGACAAATTATTTAGTGTACTTCAGATTCACTAAAAATCAAAAAATAAACAAAAATTTAAAAAAAAAAAACAAAAAACGACTTCAAAAAATGCACTAAAAAGTAAAAAAAATAATTTCGTATTCTGCTGCAACTTCATAATCAACTTACTTTTTCTAATCATCAATATGTAGGTACGATTGTTATTTTTGGAGTCGGTGTCAGCAAGTCGCTTGTGCGACACAAGCACATCTCACCTATAACTATGTATGTAGTTACAAACCTACCTTGACTGAACCGACTCCAAAAGTAACAATCGTTCCTACATATTGATGATTAGAAAAAGTAAGTTGATTATGAAGTTGTAGCAGAATACGAAATTATTTTTTTACTTTTTAGTGCATTTTTTTAAGTCGTTTTTGTTTTGTTAAAATTTTTGTTGTTATTGCTTCAATATAAACGATTTATGAATTAATCATAAGTTGAAAGGACAGATATACATGCTATAGTAATTTTAAAAATCAGTAACCATCACTGTTTCCCAAAATTTAGATTTAAAAATTACGAAATTTTCGTTTATTATCGGAATTCGACGGGTGGTATCGGATAAATTAGCTCTTTGGTTTAACACCGTAATTTCTTTTGTTTTATAATAAAACGGTTACTAATGATTAAATACAAAAGGTTTCACATATATCAAGAAACTATCTTTATTTTAAAAAAATACAAGCAAGAGAAATACAGGAAAAAGGGCAACAAAGTATTTGAAAGAATTGTCTAATATCGGACATCAAAGGTGGTATCTCGGGCACAAAAGTGGACAAAAAATATTCTTGTTTTTTTTTAATATATATTTTTTTAAAGTGGTAAAACCGTGTTCAAACTTTACATAACACGTTACACTGAAAATAAATATTATTTCTGGCACAATTCACATTTGTAAAAATGATGGCAAGATTCAAGACCTGTACAATTTTCATGAGCCCATCCGTGACCACCTTGACATTGAATACAGCCTTCTTCTAAGCTTTCTCTACAGATAAAATTCAGACTTCATCTTTGTTATAATCCTTATGTAGTTTTAGTTTATCCACTTTCTTATAATTGATGGTGTTAACATTATTTTTGTTTTTGTTTTGGGCGAATTCTTTTTTGATTTACTCATTTGAAAATCTTTTTGGCATAATATACTGTAGTTTTTCTTGTTTTATTTTGATTGGTAGACCCGGTACTTGTGTTGTGGCTTAATTCTTTACAATTTTTTAACTTTTTAGAAGTGAACCTAATTTCCTCAATATCCTAAATACTTTCTTCAATTTCAACAACCTGTCACTAAGTGTACTTTTATGGACATCACAATATAAGACAGTTTCTCAAATTGTCACAAACGTATTCCACTGCTGATTTCATGTTGCAATCCTTCCATTCACCCCGAGCCTCTGCTCCCACTTTTTTTTAACCTCGGCATTATCTGGAAAAATGGATGAAAAACATATTGACTTTTTATACAATATATTTTCATGACTAGGTGTATAAAAATACGAAACGCTTCATTTGGTGTAGGTATACCTATTAATTTAAATAAATAAGCATTTATTCGTGTGTCCGATATTATCCGTAATAGCCATGTCCGATATTAACCAAACGACGTGGAGTTAACAAAGTAACCGCCTACCTGGCATGGGACACAAAATTTAAAACATAAGATCGTCATTTGATTGCCACTGAAATGTAGTGTACCGTCTTATATACAAAAATGTAATTAAATTAATAACGTACCTTTTATTTGTCTTCGAATAAAGCTGCGGACATAATATGGGGTGGTCAAAGTTCGTTTTTTGGGCACAAAACGTCATGCAAAACAGGGCATCCAGAATTAGTGCGGCAATATTATAAACTAACTTGCATCGCCTTATCTATACGCCAGTAAGAGAAATAACACTTGTACGATACCATACGTTGTCCGATAATATACGTACTCCCCCTAGTAGGTAACAATATTCTTGTTAGAAAACAGATTTGTTAAAAAGGTTTGGGAGGAAAAGAGCGCCTTTGGCTATTATTTCCCTCGGAAGAAGTGAAATCTTTATTGCATGAAAAATAAAATTATTAAATCAAATTCTTGTCGTCAAAACGATGAAGGAAATGTGCGATGGTTGTCAGCGTCTCATTGCCAGTCCAGCCCTGCTCCAATTCCCTACATATTTGTCGGGACACGCGAGGTTCAGGGGGCCCTAGTCCCCCAGTGTCGGGTTGCATTATGGCAGCGGACAGACTGGCGGGCTGCAGAGTGCAGGCTAGCTAGAGTATAAGCAGACAGGTCTGCGGGCGCCAAGGACGCTCGTGACGGAGGGCGGCCACGGCGACTTGGCGCCCAAACGCCAGCACTCAACCTACCCACGTTTATTCGATAGTATCACGTAGATTGAGATATAATTCCTTGAAAACACCTTCCTTAGAATCTTCAAACTCGATACACGGTAGAATATTATGAAAAAAACGGTTTCATAACAGTTGATCCCCCGACAATTGGTCACCGGCGTACTTATATACAATATGCAGTCGTTTTAGGGAAAATACTTTATACTTAATTAGGTACACAACATATACCTATTTAAATGACCCCGTAGGAATGTGCAGAAAGGATGTACCGCCGAATAACAAAATAGTAAAACATATTTTCATTCAAATGCATCAATGATAAAACTACTTGTCTATATAATTAGCAGATAGGTATGTATACCAGCACATAAGTAAAGAAATATTTACACTGTAAATAAATTCCTTTGATATTCATACCAACTTATCAATATACAGGCTGGGCAGTATTTGAAATACGTTACGTTAATATTTACTTCCTAAAAATGTATTTTGTAATTGGTATTTCAATTACCTGATGCTGAGGTATTTTGTAATTTGTATTTCAAATACTTATGGCTTCAAAATACATTTTCAAATACTTTTAGCGATCTTAATAATGATAATGAAAAATAAACTGACATATACTAAATACATAGACTAAAAACGCTAGAATCTAGAGCAATATTTGTTAATATTTAGAGTTGGCAACACTGTACGTCGAAGCAAGTATCTTGTCAATTGTTGTTTTCATCGTTTCGCGGTATTTATTCATGAAGAAGTGAGTTAATTGTGCACAGTGGCGGACTAAGGGGGAGTCCTGGGGGGGCCGCAAACGCCTCCATATTCCCTTCATCAAATACTACCAGGACACTGCAAAAAAAAGTTTTTTTTTTTTTAAATATAAATTTAAAAAAAAAAACTTTTTTTGAAAGATGCTCGTGTTAAAAATGCTATCCTCAATTTTTTTTAAATAAATTCGAAAAATTGACGGAGATTCAGCATTTTATGTGAAATCGTTTGAAACAGTTTGTATGTTGAATTATCCTTCAGCAAAACTTTGAATGCGTTTTTCTCCCAACTTTTTAACACGTTTTTCAACCTGATTAACAACATATTAAACAAAATTTACATCTGATTTGCATCACCATGTAGGGGAATTTTGATATCTAAAAAAAATGGCGGACCAGCGAATTTTATTTTTGATTTTTTATGGAAAATTTTCGTTGTTCATAAAAATAAAAATAAATGGAAAGGGCCCTTTTATAAAACAATCCCTACATTGTGTCATAGCCAGGGTAGGAATAAACATAGGACAATACGGCCCTGCCAGAGCCGGCTTAAACATGTCGGGGCCCCTAGGCAATGCACGTCTCCCAGGCCTCCTGGCCATAGGGACTGGATTTTCGAACAGTTTAAGACTTGGTATATGCAAATCGAATGTACGGATGTAACCAGGTTGAAAAACATAGTTTTGAGAAAAATGCGATCAAAGTTTTGCTGAAGGATAATTCAACAAACTATTTAAAATGGTTTCATATAAGAATAAGATGCTGTATATCCGTCAATTTTACGAATTTCCTTAAAAAATTTCGTGAAAGAATTATTAACCAATGTATCTTTTAGAAAATGAAATAAAAAAGTGACATTTTTTTGTGTCCTGGTGCCTTAAAAATATGCTAAGTACCTATCTAAGAGGTTATTTAGAGTTGGGAGGTCCCAAACAAATATCATCCCTTAGATAAAATAGGAATAAATAAATACAGCCTGAACCGATAATTTACAATTTTTAAATAAAATTACTACTACTGCTAACCTTGCTAATATCTATACAGTTTTAATTCCAGTTTCACTGGCTGTATTGCACTTTGTATTTTTCCTTGAAAAAACCCTAAGCAATCCTTAAAGCCTTGTTTAGGATTTGATCAAGGGAACATGGGGGCGCTTGGAGACCCCCCGGGTCCAGAGGCCAGTGTGAACTGAATTAAAATTTTGTAAAATTACATCAACTTTTTAAACCAGGGGGGTTGTCGTTCA
Source organism: Limnephilus rhombicus (assembly GCA_929108145.2). NCBI lineage: Eukaryota > Metazoa > Arthropoda > Insecta > Trichoptera > Limnephilidae > Limnephilus > Limnephilus rhombicus. The sequence goes on along the minus strand of OV815271.1, from coordinate 480,083 downwards.
GCGTTGCCACCCCGGGCCTTTGACGGGCTTAGTCCGCCACTGATTGTTCAACCAAAGATTCTAACATAACCAAATGTATTTTGTATTTTGTAATTTGTATTTTGTATTTGAAATAAAAAAATGGTTAAAATACTGTATTTTGTATTTCAAATACACGACTTGAAAGTATTGTGTACTTCGTATTTTAAATACATGCGAAAAAGTATTTTGTAATTTGTATTTTAATTACATCAAAGCATATATTTTGCCCAGCCCTGTCAATATATAAAACAAAGTCGGGTTAGTTACACTATTTATAACTCGAGATCGGCTGGACCGATATTGATGATCTTTGATTTGTTGGATTTGTCTCCAGCCCGGATAACAGAATAACTATTAAAACATCGCAAAAATTCACGAAAAAGAAAGTTATGAAGAAAATTAATTTTTTCATACATTTTGTTTGGAACGAATTCTCATATTTTGAAAGAACTGCAGGGCGTTTACCAAAAAAATGTCCGTTACGTAATGGAATTCCACCAAAAAAATTATTTTTTTTAGTAACAAACGATTTTTTATTGAGTTAATAATATATCTAACTTCGTAAAAATAGTAAATATCAATAAGAAAAGTCTACTATTTATTAGGAAATCAATGTTTTAATGAAGTAGTGATGCGAAGTTCCATTACGTCACAAACTTTAGGTAAGATTTAAGTAAAATTCTGTGGCAATTTTAATTAATTATTTATTAAACTATCATTTAAATTAAACAGTCTTCAAAAAACACATCACTTAAGATAGGTAATTAAATGAAATAATATCTTTTCTTAATAAAACTATTCCACAACGCTACTATATGGTAAATTCAATGGCACAATTTAGTCTTTACTTTGGAATTTTTGTTTTAAAGTAATATAATTTTAAATGTATACAGATAATAAAATTATCATGTTTTTTATAAATCTAATCTTTGAGCATTATTCTAAACAAATTAATATAAACAAAGTTAAATCTTTTATCACATCACAATAGGACAAGTGACGTTAATGGAAAAGACGTCACGGTTTAGGAACTATAAAGACAGGTTTACATCCTGCATAATTTTAAGAACAATTTGCATTATAAATTTATAATTTAAATAGTTAGTAAGTTAACCACATAAATTCAACCATAAGTTTTAAGATAACCAATTTAATTAAATATTTTTCATTTTTCATAACATCACTTCTAGCCAACGAAGTCTCTAATGGTTCAAGTTAGTTATAAGCTTATGAATTCGAAACCTTTATTTCAAATTGATTTCGTAGTTTTTTTTTCCATTTTTTTAAACGCCATACTGACGTAACTAATAACTGAATAACGAAAGAGACTTTACTGAGACACCGCTCACCACTTATTTTCAGAAATAAACTGTAAATAAAAACTTAATTTGTACAGACTTAAAAATAAAAAAAATATATGACAAAACATAAAAACCAGCAGTAGTTACTACATGTAGAATTAAATAAATCATTTGGCACAATGTAAACCATGCTTAATAGTTCCATTACGTCACATTTTGCGTTCCACATCACGTCGCGTTTTGGATGTGACGTATAATGCCGGAATAGAAACAAACTCAAAAAGCACTTATTTTTAAGACCGATTTCACTAATTGGTATATTTAATCATATTCTACATGACTTAAGTAATTAACCTTCAAATGCTGTAAGTAAAATCTTTATTACTTACCAACAAAAACCAAGTTCGTAGTGGAAAATAAAAACAGCACAACGTGACGCCCAACCACTCAGCGTGTCACAGGAGACATACACTGCGGCTCAAAACTCAAAACAAACTAAAAAAATGGCGATTGTTTATAGTGCAAATGTTGCCATTTATCAAAATAAACCGATTCCCACAATGATTTATTGTTGTAGCGTTGCGGAATTTTCCACCTACGTCATTTTTAGGCACAGAATAAAACAGATTTTTTTTATTATTTTGAACTCTACTCTGCTAAAAGTAATATATGTTAATGAATTTGGAAAATATGACCATTTAAATGAACACAAAATGTTAAACAGGGACTGGGTAAACATTAATATTATGCGTTCGGAATTTTGCAAAAGTAGGGTAGGACACTCAAAAAATCGCCTCTCTTCTAACTTATTTGACGAATATTTATGTTAATTATACGTATTTTATGGTTTTTGCTATGTAAATAATTAGTTTTATAAATTATTTCATAGGACTTATTTTAAGAAACATGTTCTAAAATTATTAACCTATAGAATATCTTGTTGAAAGTCGTAGGACACGTCATTTTCGAGTGGTCAATTTTTTTGGTAAACGCCCTGCAGCAATATTGTGATAGGTATAATATTTAACTATGCGTGAATTCCAAAAATTCAAAAACGTCAAATGTCAATGCACTAATTGTTTTGCTTTTGTTCTTAATCATATAATGCTGCCCCTCTTTCTTACACACATAGTCGAAGATGAGACAAACAGTGAACGTATGTCTCTACAAACCTCCAAAGGAAAAATACGATAATAATAAATCTCTGAAATGAAACACATTTTTTTTACGTAAGCTCCACTCAGGACCTATGGCATCTTAGGGGGTGCTGTGTGGATGGTCTTTTTAAGGAATGGTAGGATAGGAAGTTCTGGGAAGGAATAAGGTATGTGGGGTGGATAGGAATCTGGGGGTCAATGTGTCTAGGAGTGAGGGACGTAAAAGTCCATCCCCCATGAGGGGTGGGTAGAAATCTGGAGGTCAGTGTATCAGGGAGTGAATCCATCCCTCCAACTGCGAGCAAACTGCAACTCCCATGACCTTTCCAGCCGGACTCATTCGACCCATTGGTCGAGAGAATCCGGCTGGAAAGGTCAAAAGGCCTCCCTCAACCGGTCTCTCTCGATCCGGCCCGCCACGCAGCAGGTGGGCAGACGCATCCGCCACCAAGACCCGCACAAATGTCACCCCATGAACCCGGGCAACCCTGCTAAATCACCGAACGTAGCGAACCACTTGGGGTGACCTATGGCAGAGGTGTTGGTTATCCAATAAATGGTTCCCGGGGCGGCAACACCCGTACCCGCTTCCTTTTAAAAATTCCCGTAAGTAAGGAGAAAAGTAAGAAAATCACAAAAAATATAAATCCGTACACAACACCATCTCTGATACTGACAAAAACAAAACACTGACAGTTGGGCATCGATAATGGCTTCATTGTGTAATTTTTAACTTAAAAAAACTTTATTTAATTCAACAGCTACTGATTCTGAGGCGGTACGAAGTACGTCGGGTCAGCTAGTTATTATTAAAGGGTATTTATGAAGTCGAACTGAATATGTTTTAAATTTGAAATAGGTAAATAATGTACAAAAAATTATAATTTTATTTCGCGGAATCAATTGTCGGGGGATTAACTTCAGGTCACCGAAAAAACAGAGTGTGCAATTCACATGCGGTAAAAATGAAACTAAAGTAGACAAGTGTGGCGAGGCAACGTAGCATCACACAAAGAGGACACTGATAGGCTACGAAGTACCGCACAAAGAAGAGACCGATAGGCTACGAAGTATCGCACAAAGAAGAGACCGAACGAAGTACTGCATAAAAAGAAACCGATTATACCATCTCATTCTCTCGCAGGCTAATTCCTATGGATGTATGTGTTTGTTTCTTTTTAATGTCGCTATTTTTCGTTTCACCGAGTTTTAAATCACAACGGTGCTAAAGAAGTTTTCACTTCAATAACATTGCTTTTTTCAAAATGTTTTTATTTTATTTTATCTATTTTTTGGAAAGTTGACAGCAAATCTGAGATTACACAATAATACAATAATACCTAGGGAACGTACCCATACTACGTGACCTGTTCAGGGGGGGGGGTCATCAAAATACCACGCTTGGTCACAACGGGGGGGGGGCTTAGGTTTTTATCACGTAGTCAATCTAGAAATCTCGCGTTTTTTTTCGAGCTACGAGGGGAGGTTTTTAAGTTCGCGGAATGAGCAGGTTTAATGGGGGTACCGCTGAATTAGGTACTAATTGAACAACTAATTTTTAGGATAAACACCGGGTTTTATCGTAATTAGGTCATTAGTCTTTGAGCTATCGTCGACCAAACACTTCAATCGGGAAGAAATTGTGAAATGTGGAGAAAATTGAGTTCCGCGCTGTTATAAAGTTCCTTTAAGTTAATTTAAAGATCGTAAAAATGTATTAGGGTAGTAGGTGAATATGTTGAAAAAGAAAAATAATTTTGGTTTTTATTTCCACCCCTTACCCAATCCGCAAACTTAAAAACCCACCCTCGTACATTCAAATAAGTGAAAAAGTTCAGGGAACGTGTTTGTTGAAGATGATTGAGATGAAAAATGTTTATAAAAATAACAAGACTTTCGTTTCCATAAATTACGTTCCGGTTTCAATATATTTTGACATAAGTTTTATCTTGATAATATTTTTTCCACTTGTAATGCATGCACTCTTGCTGTCACGCAGCAAGCGCCGTATTAATAAAGACAAATATAAACCAAATAATGCATTTTTTTATTTTTTGTTAGCAAAAAATGATTCGAAACCATATTTATGAAATACTACGTGAAAACTGTAGGGGGGGGGGGTCTTGGAATATACTACACGTGGTCACCGGCGGGGGGAGGTAAAAAATTGCAAAAAGTGTGTCACGTAGTATGGGTACGTTCCCTAAGATAGTTAATTTAAAAAACAAACATGTTTATCGGAAATTCGACGATTTCTATGAAAAAGAAAAATAAAGTACTTAGTAGATATTTGTAGCACCTTATATGTCTAGTGCCTACTCGAATTACGTAAAAATATTCGCAATGGGTTCCTGTAGCCGAAAGCCGAAAGCCGAAAGCCGAGCGAAGGTACCTAAATAAACAATAGATATTGTATAGTGAAACTATAAAAAGTTTCCCGCCTTCACTCCCGAACTCCCGATACCCGATACTACCAATATTACTACCGTGTTTACATTGAAAGAGTTCACTCCTTTCGGGGTATTTAATTTTTTCTACAGGGCAAACACGGGGAAAATGATGACGTAAATAGAAAGATACTACTTATATTATCTAATAATTATTATTGATTTAGAGAAATAGAATACCTATTACATAGCTAGGCAGATATAAGTTTGTATTAGATGTGCTGGCCGGATTGGCTCTAGATTGATTTATGTTAGTCATTTGTTATTCCAGTAATAACAGTTCAAACAGGTGAGTATTTAGTGGCGCCAAAGCCAGGTTAGCGAGTAGTTGGGCGGGAAAGCCGTTGGCGCCACGTCCTCCACCCTGCCGCGACTTACCCCAGTACTCACGCTTCCGCCCTACATCCTACATCTACAAACAAACCTCTACGGCAGTACGGAGTGTAGTATTCTCACAGACACCGACGGAAAGAGAGGAAGGGGTGGTGAGAGTAGAATGCGAAATATCCATGACTTGGCTGAGTCAGACTTCACATCACAGCTCACAGCTGGTCGGAGCTCGTAGCGCGATGCGCGGCGTGTGGGTGGTGAGCGGCAAACTCCGGTAGGTACTAACAACTCGCAACAAACTTTCTTCCTACCAACGGAATGTTTCCTCACTGGGTTAACAATCCTGCGAACTCAGACCCAGTGAACTTCTGGATAATTTTCAACACAAAGATACTCTATTCGCATTTCTCTCAACTTTTAAACAAAACAAAATGAGTAAGTATTGTTTTTCCAAGATCTGTCAAGGAAAATCTGATACCTAGTGATATATATATAAGTACATCAATAGATAATCTCTTATTATAAGTTGGACATGACGGAAAATCCGCGGTATTTCTCGAGTTCAACGATGACGCATTTCCTCGGACGAGTTTTTCTGCATTTCACTATCTATGAGACTCGCGGCTACGTGGTTATGACACCGAGAATTGAGTCATTCAAGACTTTCTCTCGTGGTTTGTTGTTTCTTGTCTTGGACAGAGATTTTTTCACGTCGCGTCGCACGTCGCCGTGACTCAACTCGGAGAAAAGAGAACGATCTGAGATGCTGCGAGTTTTCCGGGAACAGGGATCAATAGTGTTTGTAGTGACGAATCTGCCACTGGGAACGGGAGATGTGGTCCCGGCTAGTGAGTCACCTGTTTCCAGGAATAAGGCTCCCCCCGCCCCATACAGTGACTCACCGCCCTCGCTGGCCGCCCACCGCTATAGGCCGCCCACCTCCAGCCGCCCAACTCCAGCCGCCCAACACCCGCCCGCCTGAGGCAGCCGCCCGATTGCTTTCAATTTTCATTAAAGGGAATCCAAACTACACATTATGTCATAGTCATAACACTCTCAGAGTTCATCTTATTATTATTGTTAATTTATTTCGTACTTCGGAAATTGTCTACAAAAATGATTTATTTATAGTTGGTAAGTAAGTACATACTTCTTTTTATTAGGTAGGTATCAGGTACCTAAATAACTGACCGACGAAATTCCATTTTATCATAACAATAATAACCAACATTCTACTTCACTGGACGTAGGTAAATAGTTATTCAATATGATATTGGGTAACTACCTAATACCATATTTATTGTAAGTGCTTAAATAAGTACGTGTAAGCTATAAAATAAATTAAATTATTACTACGTACAAGCAGATATCCTATCCCGTGCCCCGGGCTATATCCTAAATGATCCTAAATGTTTGATTTTGTAATATATATATATATTTTTTTATTTTTATTATTGGCAATGCTTATTTAAAATACATATAAAGTTACATCAGTTACATAAGGTTAACAAAAAAATTAAAAAAATTGCCTTTCCTCACCATAAAGAGAAAATGCGTCGTGTTGAGACAATGTTGTGTTTGGCGAGGGAGTTCTAGCTCAATTAGTAAATTAAAAGATCGTGTAAGTTAGTAATAACGGCTATTTGCTATGTATTTACGTATTATATTATCATGTACCAAGTTTGTCCGTCCAATACCATTTAACTCTACACAGGGACTACAGAACATAAATAATGAAGATAATAGATGCACCGTACAGCAGGAATAAAGTTCCGCCAACTCTTGAACTTGTTAGAACAGCAGACGACATTCTACATTACCTGACCTTTGACGTTTTAACTGATAACCTTGAAACGCACTGATTATTGTTATGTTTCTGTTTGGTGTTTCGTACTTGCAGTGTGAACTATGTAGGTACCAGTGCATATTGCCATTGGCAACATGTTGGGATGGTTTTGGGCCAATGCGCTAGGTCAATTTTATTGGAGAAAATTAAAAACAACCCCACCAATAAAATTGACCTGAAGACAAGAGAGCTAGTTAAAGCTTCCAGTATTAGGAAAGAGGATCGATCTGGGCTTTTTGTAAAAGCCTCCAGAACTCCTGCCCTATACGGTCTTCCTAAAATACACAAAAAGGATATCCCAATGAGACCAATTGTCAGTGCTATTGGCGCACCTACTTACAAACTGTCCCAATACCTCTCTAGACTACTGCAGATGCAAACTGGAAAAACAGAATCTTGGATTAAGGATTCCTCAGATCTGATCAGTAAACTTAAGAAGGTTAAGACTGACGAAAGGGATATTCTTGTCAGTTTTGGCGTAGTTTCTCTGTTTACGAATATGCCTCTAGAAGACTCCATGGCAGTGCTCAGGGAGATATACGAGGAAGACATTTGCAAACTTTTTGAACACTGTCTCAAAACAGGATATTTTGCATTTCAGGGTGAACTTTTTGAGCAAGTGGAAGGGGTTGCGATGGGCAGTCCGTTGTCGCCAGTTCTAGCTAACTTCTTTATGGAGAAGTTTTAAGAAGTGGCACTCGACACAGCTTCGGCTGTTCCAAAGGTATGGTGGCGTTATGTCGATGATGTCTTCGCCATTTGGCCTCATGGAACAGATAAACTGAACGAATTCCTAGACCATCTTAATTCACTTCACAGTAAAATTAAGTTCACAATGGAGCTGGAAAATAACCACAAAATCCTGCCTTTTCTAGGTGTGGAAGTGATCCGAAAAGAAGATGGTAGCCTAGGTCACACAGTGTATAGGAAACCAACTCATACAAATCGGTATCTATATGCCGATTCGCATCACCACCCAGCGCAGAAGAGAGGACTTATCCACACGTTGGTAACCCGAGCGACCAGAATATGTGAAGAAACAAAAATCGGAGCGGAACTTACAAAGCTCACCGATGCACTGGAGCGTAATGGTTACCCGGCAAGGCAGACAAGGCAAATAATAAGAGCCAAATCTGCACCAAACGAAGACAGAATTGAACAAGAGTCTAAAGACTGTGCTTTCCTACCCTATGTTCACAATGTGACAGACAGAATTGCCAGACTGTTTAGGAAAGAAAGCATCAAGACTGTCTTCGGAACCACGACCAAAATACAAGACCTACTGAGGTCTGCAAAGACCAAGTTTCCTCTGGAAACAGATGGAGTATATAAACTCAGCTGTTCCGGATGTGATAAGGTCTATGTGGCCCAAACAGAGCGGACGATCTCTAAAATGATATCGGAACACTTTCGAGCGTGTAAACTTGGCCACCCTGACAAATCGGCAATCGCCGAGCATTTAATTGAAAGCGGCCATTATTTTGGATTTGTTCCTGAAGTCCTGGGAAGACATAAAACTTAAAGAGCACGCCTAATTACAGAGGCAATTTAAATTCATAAAAATCCTATAAACATTAATAGAGACGACAGAGCTAAGCTCAATAGTTCTTGGTATCCGGTAATTGACGGCTACACCAAAGCTAAATGCAGAAAACCATCTTCAAGTTTACTGTAATTCCAGCTCGCAGTGGAGTGGAGCTGGCAACACGGTATTGCTTCGAAATACTTAAGCACACATTTTACCACTAACATTTACAGATCGGCCTGCGACAGTCGCTTTTCGAGACGAGTGCTTTTTCGCCCCCAAGTCGCTTTTGTCTGGCTTGTGTTTACACGGCCAGACACCTGCTATTTTGTTAGCCGGCCGGACTGCTCACTGCCTAGGCCACCGCGCCGCCAACTGCCTTTTTGAAGGCAAGGAAGAAGGACCTGGCCCCACCGAGACGTCACAAAACAATAATCCCCATCCAGAAGAGGAAGTACATAATACCTGCCGTGCGGATGTTGTCCACGCGGATGGAACTAGCTGACCCGGCGGATTCGCCAATCGAGATCCCCCAGGGCGCCCGCCAGTATCGACGGCAAACCAAGACGGGGACAATACTCATTTATTTATTTATTTATTTATTTATTTACGGACTTACGTCCAATTTAAAACAAAGTATCACGAAGTATAGAAATGAACAATGTAAGGATTCGGATGGTACATGAAAGCAAAGACAAACAGTGAAAATAGAAGAAAAATAAGTGTCAAGTCACGTCAAGACCTTGCAAAAATTAGGGTGAATATTACATATCTTCATTTGTTTAAAGAGCGACAGAAATCATTTAAGCTAATACCAAAAAAATCAAGGTCTTGACGTGAGTTGACCAGTCTACACATTCTGGACAGTGGTGAGTTATAACCATAGTTAGTCGAGTGCTGATTGAGGAAAAGCAGGTCTTTATTTCTGAGTCTACGAGAAGGTATATTAAATGTGATGAGTTGTAGTAATGTAGGCGAGTCGATTAAACAGTTAATAATTTTGAAGAAACAAATGAGATCAGATTTTATCCGACGGTCTTCTAAAGGAGAAAGGTTTAGAGTTTGTTCAATTTCAGCATTTTTACTCATCACAATCCCTGCCTCCCAGCCCCAGCAGACATCGCAGATTCACCCCGCTGACCCGAGGACCAAGCCGGAATCCATCCCCCTGCCGCCCCCCGAGATGACCGAGGCCGCATCCGCCCCGGGGCCTAGCCGCCCCCCAGTAGGCCCAGCTTCGGCCTACGTCTCGCCCCCCAGACCCCAGCCATCCGCCCAGGATTTGGAGACGACCCACCAGGAGGAAGGTTGGACGAGGCCCTCCAACACCGTCAAGAGGCCCCTTTCACCGCAGGAACCCCGAGCGGTTGTTGTCGGCAACCGCTTTGGCAGTTTGAATGAAGTGTCTGAAGGCGGCGTCGGCGGCGGAGCGTCGCAGGCGAAGCGCCCAAATACAAACACTAATTCAAATTCTTCTTTTGCAGGTACCAGCGACCAGTCTGCACGGAAGGACCGTGTGCCCCCGGTTGTGATGACCCTGGGGGCCCTCACTCATGGGCAGGTCACCTCAGCGGTGCAGGGCCACATCGGGAACCTGAACTTCAAGATTGAATACAAACGGGGCGGGATGTGCCACATCCTCTTGCGGAGCATGGCGGACCACCGTGCCCTTACCAACGGGCTGCGTGCGGAGGCGCGTGGCTTCCATACCTATACAGCGGAGGCGGACAAGATAAAAAAAGGCGGTCATCAAGGGCCTGCCTAACATCGACACGGAGGACATCGCTGCGAGCCTCTCGGAACAAGGATTCCCTCTCGCGAAGGTCATAAGGATGACGACCGCCTCGGCCGAGTATCCCATGTACTTGGTCCACTTCGACAAAGAGGTCAACATGGGTCAACTAAGGGCAGCAGTTAAGTACCTCTGCCACTGCAAGATACGCCTGCAGAAGCACCGCAGCAACCATCTGCAGCACGGGACGCAGTGCTACCGCTGCCAAAACTTCGGGCATGGGTCCCGAAACTGCGCCCACGAGGTCTGTGAAGTGCTTGGTGGAGCATGCCTCGGCCGAGTGCCCCAAAACTACAAGGGACGAGCCCGCCGGGCCCCCATCCCGCCAACTACAGGGGCTGCCCGAAGAGGATAGCCTACGTCGCTTCGCTACAGCAGCACCAGCGACAGAACCGGCGCCAAGCACCAGGAACCAGCGGGCCACATGCCCAGCAGACCTCGAGGACCGACGGACGCAGCTGGGCCAACGTGGCCCGCGGAACCACGGCCTCCCAGCAGCGCGAGGAGCAGCGCGAGGAGCAGCCCCGCTCGCAGCCCCATACGCAGTCCCGCACGCAGAAGCCCGCAGGAGAGGCATACACCGGCGTAGGAGACGCAAAACTGATGATGGCCCTGCTCCAGGGATTGAGACGTGTGCAACCGCAGTTGGCCGCAGCTGGCTCCAACGAGGTGGAGAGGGCATGGATCCTGATGGATCTCATCACGTCCACCATCAATGTCTGATCCCCAGATGGTGAACGTCCTCCTGTGGAACGCCAACAGCATCCGATTCAAGACTGATGAATGCTCGCTCTGGCAAATAACACTAATACTGACATTATTCTCATTTCAGAAACACATCTAAAACACGACACACCGTTGAGAGTGCCCAGATTTGAAGTTCACCGAGACGACCGATTGGAAGGAAGACGTAGAGGTACCGCCATATTCGTTCGACAATCAATCACTTCTACAAGAATCCCTACTCCGAAGCTGAAAAATACTGAAGCCACGATTATCGAAGTCATCATAGAGGATAGAGCGCACACCTTCATCGCCGCCTACTGCAATGAAGCCAACCGTCTGGTGAGAGAAGACCTGGATAAACTACTTAATTTGCGCCCAATTGTTGTTTTAGGAGGAGACCTGAACGCAAAACACAACTATTGGAATAACTACAGAGGCAACGCGAATGGGAAAATGCTCTTCACGCATATGCAGACACATAACTACTCGATAATGGCACCGGACAAACCGACATTCCACTCAGTACACGCAAATTACCCCAGTACTCTGGACATCGTACTCGAGAAAAACGATCTCGCCACTGCGCACGCTGGATAAACTTTCGTCGGACCACCTGCCCGTGAGCTTCAGTATCGGAGGGACAACTTCAAGGAGCCCTAGAAAACAGCGAAATTACAAAGACGCCGACTGGGAAGGATTCAAGAAAGAGATAAACGAACGAATACACCTCACGTCGGGGACTCTGCGCTCGAAGGAAGAAATCGACGAGGCCGCAAGCACTCTCACGGAAATCATACAACATGCACAAGACACATTCATACCTCTTAAAGAAGCACACACATACACGATCAAGCTCCCCGAGCACGTATTATCGCTCATCAAGGAGAAGAATCGCCTGCGACGCATCTATCATAGTACGCGCGACGGCTACTTCAAAACGGCTTACAACACGCTACAGCGGGAAATCAAGCAAGAAATCACCGACCTCAGACGCGAACTTTGGACGGAGAAAGTTACATCACTCACGCCAAAGGACAACAGCCTATGGAAAATGGCAAAAGCGCTGAGACGCGAGGATCACACGATTCCCCCGCTAGAGAAGCTAGACGGATCAGGGCTGGCACTTTCGCTTGAAGAAAAGGCAAACGCGCTCGCCGACGGATTCGAGAGAGCCTACGCAGCCACGGACGGCCTATCTGACCTGGAAACGGATCGACTTGTAGAAGAGTCTCTACGAAATCTCGAACAAGCCGAGCAGACGAACACCGCTGATATCCACTTCAGCACGCCAAGCGAAGTAGCCGTCATCATCAGACGATTGAAGACAAATAAAGCGCCGGGAAGCGATCAAATACACAACATTCTACTCAAACATCTACCGCAGAAAGCCATCATTTACATTACAAAGCTGTTCAATGCCTGCCTCATCATCGGACATTTCCCTCAGATCTGGAAAACGGCGACCGTGCTGCCCTTTTCCAAGCCAAACAAGGACAAGAAGCAGCCGACAAACTATCGGCCGATCAGTCTACTTTCCACGCTGAGCAAGGTATTTGAACAGGTTATACTCAACAGGCTGCTTCCACACCACGAAGAAAACAACACTTTGCCAGACGAGCAGTTTGGATTCAGAAAGAGGCACTCCACTACCCATCAACTTACCAGAGTAGCGGAATTCATCGCCCGAAGATTTAACGAACATCACTACATCGCCGCTGCACTGCTAGACTTGGAGAAGGCATTTGACACCGTTTGGATCAAAGGGCTACTGCACAAATTGCACAAAACAAACACGCCCATATACCTAACGAGAGTGATTCAAGAATACCTAAAGGACAGATCCTTCCGAGTTTTCATCAGGAACGCGCTGTCATCGCTACGTGAGATTCCAAAGGGCGTGCCGCAAGGAAGTCTACTCGGACCTCATCTATTCAATATATTCACACACGACATCCCCCGTGACGAGAGATGCAAGCTATCTATTTTCGCAGACGACGTCAAACTTTACGTTTCCTCGCTGAAATCAGACATGGCGGCCATATACCTACAGAGAGCGCTCGACGCACTCGTAAAGCAATGGCGACTCAAACTAAACGAGGCGAAGACCGAAGTCATCATGTACACGAGGAAACGAAAAAGAAGATCACCAGATGTCAACATCGAAATGGGAGGGCACGTCCTAAAATGGAAAGATGAAGTCGTATACCTGGGCCTGACAATGGACTCACGTCTCAACTGGAAATCTCACATAGCCAAGATGCACGCAAGAGCCAGAAAGGCAGTCGGCGCGATGAAGCCCATCTTCAACAGAAGAAGTCCGCTACTTCCCAGAACCAAGCTCCTGATCTACTACTCGCTCATTCGACCGGTACTGACATACGCTATTCCCGTGTGGAGTAGTATTTCTCACTCCGACCACTCGAAACTACAGACGCTACAAAATCTCTGCATTAAAATCGCATACAACACTAGAATCAGAACGAATTTGAAAAGACTACATGCAAGAGAAGACATTCCAACATTATTCGAATACACACACCGACTGACAGACCGATTTTATAAATCTCTGAGACACAGTAAAAACAGACTTAAAAAAGGAAATCGGTCAATACAATGCACCTAGTGACTTTACTTTCAGATATACACACAGACTACCTAAACATATTCTGATGGACCTGAACCACATCTGGTATGAACCAGATTCAGACGCGGACGAATGAGCGAGCAGTAGGTATTCCTAACTACCAGACGCCCCCCCCCCTGAAACTTATGTTTACATATCTATTTATATATCTAGATAATATTGTATAATATGTATGTTTATGTATGTTTATTCTAAAAATTCCCATAAAGTATATATTTCACATAAAAACAGACACATACACCCCACACCACAAAATGCAGGATTTCATATACTGAAATCACTGAAGGCCGACCAGTTTCATGTTGACTGTGGGCCGACTCTTCTCGGATGAGGTTTTTCATGGTTTCCTCATTCCCAAAGGCAAATGCGGAAGAGCTCCAAATTAAAAGGACATGACCGCCTCCTTCCCACTCCCAACATAACACAAACAGACACGTATGTATATATGGCCGTCGACCGCTGCTACTCTGATGATGAAGATTGATGTTGAGTCTGGACGAAACATGCAATTTTAGTAGCGTTTTTAGATAACAATTTTGCCCTACCGATGAAACACGAGACCTTTAAGACTATAATAGCCAGGTAACATTTTTTAAATACCCACATGAGGTAAAAATTGCAAGGCGCAAATGACGCCGTTCTATTTATAAAGAACATTAACTTTAAATTCAGTAAATTTAAATGATTCATCTCTTCAAGAAATATAAGAATCTAGTAAATGAAAAAAAAAAAAACTAACATTTACACATCTGCCCTGATGATGTATACTGTAACGCTGTCCGAAACGTTGGCTAAAGGAGGAGGTAGCGTAACACGGCATAACACCCCAAAAACGAACAACAAAAAAAGCTATCAAGATGTTTTAATTTTTTTAGGAACATTTACAGGTTAATAACATTAGGTACACGCATTAAAGAAAACAACAAATTATAATAACTAGGTTATAACCCAATAAATAACTAACATTCTCATCATGCACAAATAATAAATAAAAAGTCTATAACTAAAACAAATATAAAAACATAGTTGCACTTTAGTTTTCTTGCAACATTACAGTATCTGAAGTGGGAAAGTGCCGTGTGTGGTTTATATTGGCATTTGTTTTGTTTTATTTTATTTTTTGCTTTTATTTCTAACTAGCTGGTCCCGGCATGCGTCGCTATGCCACTTAATAAAGAAATTGTTTCTCCCTGAGTGTCCTTTCCCATCGTCCCGTTCCTCTTCCGCCTCCCCTTCTTCTCCTGCGTCCTTTTCCCCTCTCGCGTTCCCACTCCGTCACCTCCACCTTCTATATTATATTAAATTTGGTAACTAACATAGGTACCTATTTAAAATATCTAAAATTCTTGATTCGATTCAAAATATTAGGGGAGTACCTACTTTAAATAAATTTTTCAACTTTTCAAAAATAGAATCCTGATTGCACAATCATTCATTGTTTTGCAAAATGTCATTCTCTAACACGCGAACTGTCAAACGTGCGATGTTTTCTGTTATTATCTAATTTTCTTAATTTTTCTCTCCATAAGAACCATCCTCGAACTTCAAGGAATATTCTAAAAAAAGAATTAGCGAAATCGGTTCAGCAGCTCTCGAGATTTGCGCTTACCAACAAATTTAGCGATTCATTTTTATATTATAGACTAGCTGGTCCCGGCATGCGTTGCTATACCATTTAATAAAGAAATTGTTTCTCCCTGAGTGTCCTTTCCCATTCGTCTCGTTCCCCTTCCGCCTCCTCTTCTTCTCCTGCGTCCTCTTCCCCTCTCGCGTTTCCACTCCGTCCCCTCCCTCTCCCCACTCCACTCCCCCCCCTTCCCCCGTCCCGTGAATCCCGAGTTCCCCTCCCCCCTCACACGTCCCCATCCCCTCCAGCGTTCCCCTTCCGCCTTCCCCGCCTTCCCTTTTCCCTTCGATTCAAACTATTAGGGGAGTACCTACTTTAAATAAATTTATCAACTTAAAGATTTTCAAAAATAGAATTCTGATTAAAAATGTCATTCTCATACACGCGAACTGTCAAACGTGCGATAGTCGTTAGGTTTTCTGAAATTATCCAATTTTCTGCGCAATTTTCTTAATTTTTCTCTCCATAAGAACCATCCTCCTATTTCAAGGAATATTCTAAAAAAAGAATTAGCGAAATCGGTTCTGCTGCTTTCGAGATTTGCGCTTACCAACAAATTTAGCGATTCATTTTTATATTATAGATTATATGTTTAAAATATAAATGTTGTACAAGCTTCAGTACGCACTACCTATCTGCTTGCTAAAATTCTTTGGGAAAGGTTGTCTGGAAGAGATCACTTTAGTGGCAAGACGGCTCATTGTAATGTTTCTTTTTTAATAATATATATTCTTGTTTCTATGTATGTGTCCTTTTATGTGCAATAAATGGTTATTATATTTTATTGTATTGTATTCGTTTTTTATTGAATGGGGTGATGGCATACCTTTCGTAATGTAGTGAAAGAACAGATTAATTATGAATAAAATTACGTTTTGGTAGAAAAAAAAAATTTTTGGAAGTTAGAAAAGGGTAAAGTGCAGTGGCGGACTAAGCCCGTCAGAAGCCCGGGGCGGCAAAGTTGAATGAACCCCCCCCCCCCCCCCCCCCCCCCTTAGTGAAGTTGACGTAATTTTACAAGTTTTTTTATTCAGTTCACACGGGCCTCTGACTCTGGGGGGCCACCAAACGCCTACATGTTCCCATGATCAAATCCTAAACAAGGCTTTAAGGACACTGCAAAAAGAGCTTTTTTTTTTTATTCATTTTCTGAAAGATGCACTTGTTAAGGGAAACGCATGCGCGGCCCATTTCTGCACGTTTCATACAAATCTTAGATTTGGATTTGAGATCAAAATACCCAACCAAACTGAAAAATTATTTTTGTAAAGAAAAGTTATATAAAATATCTAGTTAGGATGTGAGCTAGTTTATTTATTTTTGCTCTAAATTAAAAGATATAGGCCATTAAATATTTGAATGTTTCGGGATTTTGGAGGCGATTTAGGCAATTATTTGTGAGTAAATGAAAAACAATAAAAATATATTTTACTATATTTATCATATAAATATGATGAAATATAAAATAAAAAATAAAAATTTATAAAAAAAAAATAATTTTGATGGGTGTAAATTAAAAATACAAATTACCTGATTATGGCGGAATAAAAAATAGTCGTTTACATGTTAAAATTACTACCCAAAAAATGCATTTATAAGGATTTTTTATTTTATTTTTCATTGTATTTTTAAAATAAATATAGTAAAATTATTTTTTTCATGTTTTTCTTTTATTCACAAATAATTGCCTAAGTTGCGTCCAAAATAATGAAAAACTCAAATCTTTAATGGCCTATATCTTATAACTTAAAGCAAAAATAAATAAAGTAGCTCACATCCTAACTAGATATTTGATATACCTTTTGATTACAAAAATAATTTTTCAGTTTGGTTGGATATTTTTATCTCAAATCGAAATCTAAGATTTGTATAAAACGGGAAGAAATGGGCCGCGCATGCTTTCCCCTTAATAATGCTCTCACCATTTGAGGAAATTAGTAAAATTGATGGAGATGCAGCATTTTATATGAAACCGCTTTAAACAGTTTGTACGTTGAATTATCCTCAGCAAAACTTTGAAAGCTTTTTTCTCAAGGCATATTGTCATGATTTTTTTTGAGATTTGAATAATGTTGGTTTAATTTATTTCATACACACTTTCTAGTACAACATCTGAAGTATGTTTGAAAATAATTTCAATTAAAAATATCAAAAAAATGAGTCCGCGAGAGCGAATCTCCGGAGGCGCCTCGAAAAAAGTTGTTAAGCGGTGAACTTCATAACTCATCACCGGATCATTTGAAACAAAAAAATCAAAAAGCATTTAAAAGGTAATATGTTTTCCTAGGTGACTACCTAGACTCTGACTAGAGGGAGTTTTTGTCGATTTTATTTTTTATTTTTGGCAGCATTTTGAAGTGAAAAACGCGATTTTTTCTAAAAAAATTTGGTGAATTTGTTATTATAAAATGGTAAAAAAACTCCCTCTGACTACCTGTTGATTTATTTCTAGAAATAGTGTACAAAATTTCAAAAGCATCGGTCAAGTCAAGTTAAGATTTTGAGTTATGATGTTCAGAAATGTTGTTTGTGATTTAAATTTTTTTATACTCGAAATATACTTGAATCGATGAGGGCCAGTAGCTTGAAACACTGTATCTTCATTATTTTTGCTTCGATTTACTTGAAATTTTGACACAATACTTTCGACATATTGTACATTCAGAAAAAAAAACCTTACCCCCCCCCCCTTAAAGCCTTGTTAAGGATTTTTTCAGGAACAAGGAGGCGTTTGGAGGCCCCTTCAACCAAAACCAACCATCGAACAGGATCGGACTCACACGACCATTCGTTCAGGAAGGCGTGTTTGTTTTCCCGACTACCTCAATGTCTAAACGACTCTTTTTATCGCAGCCCTTATCTGTGCTACTGGGGGGGGGGGGAGTGTGTGGCGAGCCAACCTACTTACCTGCGCTGCGAGAAGTACTTACCTACCTGCGCTGAAGTATTCGGCATATCGTAGCACCTTACGGAAAGTACCGGAGAATTCAAATTCCCTGTACATTATTCTTTTAGAACAGCAAGCCAAAACAAATGGTCCCGTTATTTTTACTTTTGTCACGCTCCGGTATTCCGATATTATTGTTAATTTTACTGCTTAGTAAAAAACTATGAACAGTTAAATCTAGTGTTTTTCTTTACACGTTTACGTAGCACGTCTGATTGCTACAAATGTTTTAATACATAAGATTAAATTGAAAAAATAAATAAAACGACAATTTTTGTGGAATCTCATACAAAAAAAAGGAGGCTGCTTTGAATTAGTGTGCCGGCCTTGTGATCTAGGAGGTTTTGGTGAAATACAACCCATGATGAAATATTAATGAATAGAACCTTTACAGAACTTGAAATTAACTTTGAAATTTAATGAATTGTTGAAATTCTGTGAAACAACCCGTTAGGACGGGTTTTGTCCTTCAGTAATGATTTAAACAAATTGGTGGAACCCACCTTTTCCAGTAGTTCAGCATTCTGGTCCCTAATGACGCGATGTTTGGCCCTCTCGGCTGTAAGCAAGGCATGCGCCTGAGCAGCCTGAAGTCTCGCGGCCGCTAGGTCCGCCTTGCAGCTTCTCCACAGCTCCTGGAGTCCGCTGGCTCGCTGCTCCGCGAGGTTCACTGACTTCTGCAGCGCGGACTTCTCCTGTCAACAGACAACAACAGTTCTATAGTTCTAGTCCTAAACTTGAGTACATTATGTGGAATGTAGGTAGATGATAGCGACATTTTTCTTTTTCCTACATCCAGTGCCGTGCACAGGAAAACAATGTAAATAAAGCGATTAAAAAATACAATAGCTCCACACAGAAGGCCCTGAGGAAAATAATTCCCTTCAAGGCCTATGTCATCTTTGAGGAGGGTTTTTAAGAAAAGGAAGTAGAGGAAGTTCTGGGTAGGAAAAAATGCATGAGGGTTGGGTAGGAATCTGGGTAGGGTCGGTGTATACAAGAGTGACGGACGTATGAATCTATCCTTGCCACTGCGGTGCAAGGCAATGTTCCGAGAGAGTCTTACTGGAGAGGTCAAAAGATCTCCCTCAACCAGTCCCTCCCGATCCGGCTTGCCACACAGTTGGTGGCCGGGTGGGCAGACGCATCCGCCGCCAAGATCCGGACAAACCTCACCCTATGAACCTGAGCACCCCTGCTCAATCACCAAACGTAGCCAATCACTTGGGGTGACCTATAGTGGAGGTATTGGTTATCCAATAAATGGTTCCGGGGAGGCGGTACCCATACCCGCCTTCCAAATTGATGGCACTGACTGCTACATTTGTAGTTTGTACCGAAAGGCACGGCCTTTTTCGACAACACAAATATGATTGATTTATTTATGGACACAAACGAACCATCTCTTACATGAGCATCGTGCACACTGCACACTGCACGCATGTACATTTTTATCTCGAATGGAGTCAATATGTCAATATGAATGTGCATCATTTTGCATTCTTACTTCTTGCCTTCGGTAACTTGTGGTAGCGCGGTCGGTGCAGCGCACTGATGTTTCATTTCATTTCGTTCAGAGGACACAATTTATATACCTTAGAGTCTTAGGGTGGGTTTCTTCATTTACCGAAAATGCTAAATGCAATGCTAATTGTAAAAGTAAACCATAGAAATTTAAAAATTTCTATGCGTTTGACCGTTTACTTTTACAATTCGCATTCTCGGTAAATGAAGAAACCCACCATTAGAGCAATAGGTACCTACCAATTATTATGAGTAATTATCTTGAAAATGTATTCATAAGGGGGCATCCATATTACGTGAGCTGTTTTTTTTTTAAATTTAGTCTTCTCCCCCCCCCCCCCCTTGGTGAGATTAAGTGAGATTTGGTGGGACCCCCCTCCCCCTCACGTGAGATTTACACTACAGTTGTTAAAGGACTGCATTTATTTTCATAAATAGTAACAATAATATTATATCGATTTTTTAGTTGACTTGAGCTTTTTATTGACCCTCCCTCAGTTTAAATGAGATTTTACTGGACCCCCCCCCCCCCCTTTGAGCTCACGTAATTAATGTATGTCCCTTAAGAAGAAGCTGTAGCACGTTTAATATTTTATGGACAGACATCGATGTGCTTCTTAAAAAATAATTCTCGATCGAATAATATGTTTAACAGAAAACTTAATATTTTATAGGACGCGTACCGTAAAAATATTAAAATTTTAAAAAATTACAAATTTTAAAAAAATCTAATTTCAAGATCATCCAATTTATAAATTTTATTTTTTTTTTTAATTTCAAAATTCATAATGTTAACTAGTGATGATTGGCTTAGTATGCACGGGTCCATGTGAACAAGTCAGATACTCTCGTGAATCGCGTGTGAAGCTTCACGACGGCACGCCCCTGCCTGTATCCTGCGCTCTGGGTGGAGATGTGGTGCGACTACCGAGTACCGAGGCACCTACAAGAGGAATCGTCGTACTTCATATTCCAAACAGTTGGATAGATGCCAGTTGCCAGATGCCATACCATTAGCTCGAGATAAGCACCGAGTAATAGGGGCACGCGATGCGAGAACATCATTTAGTCCACGTGCTCTTTGTGCAATATTTTCTTAACCGAGCATAATATTTAAATGCATTGCTAACTTCCAATATTAGTTAGAATTCTAATATTTTTACTGAATAATATTTTAAACAAGTAAGCTCTACTCGTACTTGTTAGATTAGCAGAATGATTTTATAAAAAACTAAATGGATAAGTATACAATTATAGACGTAAACAAGCTAGGTTCTTATCCTATTCAACCAGGCAAGTTTATATCCGAAACCGAGTATCCGAGGCGAGGTATCCAAGTTGCTGGACTCCAGGACTTCAGAGTGTCTAGTCAGTTGTTAGTGATCAGTGGTCCCCGAGGGGTGCCAGTTCTAGATCCACCCTCCACCACTCATCTAGTTGTCTGTGATCAGTGGTCCGCGAGGGGTGCCAGTTCTAGATCTTCTCTCCACTCACTCGTCAGTGATCAGTGGTCCCCGAGGGGTGCCAGTTCTAGAAACACCCTCCACCCACTCATCTAGTTGTCAGTGATCAGTGGTCCCCGGTGGGTGCCAGTTCTAGATTCTCCCTCCACCAATCATCTAGTTGTCTGTGATCAGTGGTGACAGTGGTCCCCGAGGGGTGCCAGTTCTAGATCCACCCTCCACCACTCATCTGGTTGTCTGTGATCAGTGGTCCCCGAGGGGTGCCAATTCTAGATCCTCCATCCACTCACTCATCTAGTTGTCAGTGATCAGTGGTCCCCGAAGGATGCCGGTTCTTGATCCACCCTCCACCACTCATCTAGTTGTCTGTGATCAGTGGTCCCCGAGGGGTGCCAGTTCTAGATCCTCTATCCACTCACTCATCTAGTTGTCAGTGATCAGTGGTCCCCGAGGGATGCCAGTTCTAGATCCACCCTCCACCACTCATCTAGTTGTCTGTGATAAGTGGTCTCATACAGTTGACTAGTGATTCAATCAAGTAGGGGGTATTTTCTTTATTCATTTTAAAACATTAGGTACAAAGCTATTAATTTTAATGCGTTTTTATAAAAAATTCAATATTTTAAAAGAGTGGGTATCAACTATACTAGTAGAATTATTGAGTTAGATTTGATTCTGTTCAATAGCAAAACTCCTCTCCGGACGCGACGTCCCGACCGGCATGATCATTGGCAAGTTAGCCCTGCGGCTTTTTTTTTACATGAATACCGCACAAGAATCCCAACTGCTCCCGTCTGGAGCCAGTGAGACTATGGCATTCCCAATTGGGGTATGTTGTGAGGCTGAAGGTAGTGGGGAAGGAGATAGGGAAGAGGAAAGTGGGGAAGTATCCGGCTATTCAGATCTGGTCACCAAACACGGCTAAAGCCATTTCAAGCCGTTTCAATTCTGGATGGTGGTGCTACACCAGGGCGATACTGAGAGTATCTTCCACTCTGAAACATGCCGCAAATATACTATATTGTATTTTAAAAGAATAAATTGTGAAAAACACAAATTAACCCCTGGACTACGCCGGCCGCCAAGGCTGGGAGATATAACAAAATGCACAGTCTAAAGAAGTAGGTATATAGCAATGTGCAATGTGCACATCCCTTCGGACTTCTGACCCGTAGATAGTTCATTCCGAGCATTCTACCCAAGAGAGAGTCGGTAGGATAGAATGACGAGTAGTCGTTCTCAGTCGTCCTAGTCATACTCCCTCAGTCCTTAGAGAAATTTCAGAAATTAATAAATTACTAGGTACCTACATATTCAAATTTGTGTAAGATAATAGCGAAAAATCCATTTATTTTTATTGACTATTATCTTCGCTCGCCGGATTTTGAACCCGTAGGTACCTACCTCTAAGTCAAGAGTCAACTTACCGCCAGCTAACCTCTCTGCCATGGAGGTCGAAATATGAGTCGTATCAAAACCCGATAGAATTCCAATTAGGTATGGCTGCACAAATTGAACGAAATGTCTGATAGCAGCATACGAGTGTAGAGCGTCATTATTATATTATAATTATCAAGCAGCGGAATGTAGGACCGTCCAGCGCCAGCACCAGCACCCGGCGTACAGCTACCGCTCTATCTATAATACATCTCTAGTCTCCAGTCTCTCTAGCCACTTCTACGTCTAGCCCCTAGCCATCTCTAGTTCAGTATTAGGTAGCTCTAGCGTGTTCTAGCTCAGTAGCACGGCTGACGAACTCACCATAAATAAAGTTACAAAAATAAACGGATCGCGGTGATGTTAACACTGTCAGTCGTAATAAGCTAATATAACCGTCCTAACTCCTAACAGTTTGGAGCGGAGAAGCTAACACCAGAAGCCAGCAACCAGTAACCAACAACCAGAAACCAGCAACCAGTAATCAGCAACCAAGCACCAAGCGGCAGTCACCTCGCACTCTAGGTACAGCGTACAGACATACGGACACTGACTTTGTATACACGATACTAGGTACTTGCTATTATCGTTGGCGACGTTCCTACTTCATTGGTATCTGCAAAAAACAATTCCGCAAGCGAATTGGATAATAATTTCTATGTGGTGATTTCTCGGTATCTTAATAATTATCTCACAAGGAAAGCATCCAACATTATTTGAAACAAATAAAAGATATATGAATATTTTAAAAACCCTGGTTTCGGTCTGCGTATGTTTTCATCAATTCGAATTGGGTTATTCTGACGCGATGTTTTCCATGGCACCGATTAATTTGTAATCCTATTAGAAATAGAAAATTTGGTAATCTTTGTGATGTACTAACACAGACGCAGTAAGCGTACCCTATTTATATAAGGTCCATTCAATAACCATGTATTTATACAATGGCGTGATCAGGCCTATATTTCCATTTTAAAATAGGCCCAGAAACAAACTCACTTATGCATCAACGGTGTTATAAAATGATAACAATGTACCGAACAGCTAGAGATAGATAACCTTAGTGAAATCACCTATATCTTATTATTTACTGCGAATCGGTGTAAATTATGAAATTTAAAAAGTTTGCATTGGTTAAATTGAGACTTTTCCTATCGTTTCCCTCGAGTTCATTTAAAAAAATACCTAACTGTAAATCACTTTATAAAAAATATAAGCGTAAACTGCTGGTAAAAGGTAAAGCGTAAAAATGTATTTTTCATTGGAAAAGCGTGAACGCAAGACGCAAGTAAGAAGCAAATTTAAACAATACTGTTGCGTGGCTAATATTATATTATCTTACATATATTATATTATATAATAATAATAAGTATAATATATTATATTATTATTATAATAAGTAAGATACTATGATACCCGTGACAGTTTCCTCTGATTATTGTTTTTCGTTCTCACAAAATTATTCACAAAATAAATAAATATCTACCTTTTCCAGACTCCGTTTGCCAAGCGACGTTTTATACATATTACCTATATTCGTAATGATAATATAAGGCACATTACCTAACAAGAACATTGTGTATTAATATATTAAGTAAGTAATAATTAGATAAAAAGCAACGTTACATTTTCAAAGTCTTTGGAGTCGTGATTTGCCTGGCGGACGCTGGCCATGGCAGCTTCTAGCCTGGAGCGATCTGCCCTCAGCAGCTGGTTGAGACAGCGGACTTGGCGCACGAGCCTCTCTTCACTGAACGTCCGCGCCGCCAAGGTCTCTCGGAGCGACTTGACTTGGAGCCTCTTGAGACGCCAAGAGTTGACGACGAGAGAGAGCGTCATATTTTTAGCAGCCTCCTTTTTGTTCCTGTTTTGGTTTATTTTAAAATCTGTGTTATTGGTCGGAGCGGCAACCGACTGCGTAATACTCGTGGTGGTGCTGCAACAGAATAATGGCTGCACTTTGTGGAACTATTTGCATTAGGGGAGACCTAGGAGAGTTGTAACAGAGGAGAGTTGTGACAAAGACGATTTCTCCCTACCTATAATAGTTAGCGAAATTGTAACAATGCTCGTTTGTCGCTTTAGAAACGCGCTACTTCACTCAGTACCCACCGGCGGCGCACAAGAAGCGGTTGCGTAATTACGACGTCTGCGTTCAAAAAAATGCGAAAAGTAAGTTTTTCTTCAAAATTTTGATTGAATTTATATCACGTCTTATTACAAGTGCGTTGTTGTGTTATTTTTTCTTAAGTTGTATGATTATTTAAGTCTCAAAGCGTTGCATTGATCTTTTGTGTTTGCATCGTGTTTAGAAAATATGAATCATTATTCGGACCAAGTCGTAATTTTGAGCACCTAGGAGAGTTGTGACAGCCTGTCACAACTCTCCTTTTGACTTCATTTTTCTGTTGGGTTATTTCGACACTTTTTAAAATTAATTTACGATGTCCGTATGTGTGTTTGTGCGTTAGTATATGAAGTTCAAATCTTGCAAGTGCAGTCCGCAATAAAAGCTTGTCTCAAAAGAATCATTTTCGATAAAAAAATATTTGAACTTGTAGTGTGATATTGCATGCTGGATGACTACTTTTTTGTTTCAGAATGCCTAATAACTATACACGAAAGACTGGTAAAGGCATTGCTAGTGTCTAAATACAAAGCTGTTACAACTTACCTCGGTACCTGTCACAACTTACCTCGGTGATAGGAGAGTTGTGACAGAGGGAGTAGTTGTTATTTTTGATGATTTACTCGGAAACCGTAATACTTTAATTAATTTTGATGATTGTTTTGGAAAGGGAAGGAATGGTGCTACCTTAATTTACATAGATCATAAATACGGAATATTTCTTGAGCGAGATATTTCCCTTAAATTAAAAATTGTCACAACTCTCCTAGGTCTCCCCTACTGGAGACTGGAACCAACAGTGTAAACAAACATACCTAATCCTTTACATAACATTATAAAATAAGTATAATATGTATGTTATGTCAGGACCGGCACCTTGTTTGACCGATATTGCGAATGCTTGTTCACCACACTGTTGTGCATCATTACTTGATTACCGTACTCGAGTCCCAACTACCCGGAGCTAACAAGATTATAGCATGCCCAATTAGGGGACGTTGTGAGGCTGATGGAATTGTCAATAGAAAGTTTATGCTTTGTAAGTACACAGGTAACACAATAATAGTCAACGAGTTTGCTTGCTTTTTACGGTAATGCATCCTCAATTTATACAAAAAAAGGACCTACTGAACACTCGGGATTTAGGATGTAGGTATGCCTGTCTAAAGTCTAAATGCGTTTTTGTAGTTCTAAATTGAAATACATCTGAGCAAACGTACAAATGGACGTGAATAAATAAATAAATACATAATATGTTATGGATATAGTAGAAAGTATTATAAACAGTCCCGGAAAAATAGGAATAATCGATTAGGTATATCCTACCTCATTATTCTGCTGGTGGTTTTCCGACAAAATATGTTTAAATTATCAACTGTTTGACAGTTAAATAAGGTTTTCCGAATATTCTTTATGAAAAATTTACATTTTTTAAAATGATAAACAAAAACCTTCTCTCTAACGTACTTACCTACCTACTTACCTCTACTTATAACCTGTTTGTAAGTTCTACTACAGCAGTTCTTATTTTGGGAGGCGGGAATGGGTACCGCCTCCCCGGGAACCATTTATTGGATAACCAACACCTCTAACATAGGTCACCCCAAGTGGATCGCTACGTTTGATGGCAGGGATCTCCGGGTTCGTGGCAGCGCCGGATCTGCCATACGTTCAAAAACGTGCAAAAAACCTGGCGCCAACTCCGAAGGGGCGCCGTGAGAAAATAAATATTGTATTAAAATTTAGTTATAATATTCCCTGAATCATTTCAAAATTACCCATAGTACGAAATAATTATTACGCTCTAGCAACACTTTTCAAAGAAACAGAATGCGCACGCATAAATAAACCAGTCATGCGCACGCATAAGGTTGGTTTACGGCTTACGAATTTATAGTCAGTTACAGAATTTTTTTACAAATTCCATATATTTAGTTTATACGTAAGATCTATTTTTCCATATATCTTTTACCGTCTTTTACGACGAATGGGTGCGATCCAAATTCAATAACCAATCACAGCGCGATGTTTTTGTTCAAGAGAACAAACAAACCGACCGCCTTTCAAGTTAGCGTACGCTCGCTATTGTTTTATTTTGTACTATTTAAGTCTCTAGGAGAAGGTAGTTAAAGACCATTTTCTTATGAAATCTTCAGTAAATTCCATTAACAAAAACATCACACTGTTTGCAGGATGCAACGTGTTACGTGTTGACAGTTTGATCATTGCAGATCATTGATTTGACATATTATTTAAAGTTCGTTAAATGTATAATTAATATCTATTAGATTTGTTGGATCTGTTATTTTGCGGTGTCAGTGTAAGCGTCTTTCGTAAGCCGTTGATACCATACGTCAGTGTTTAGTGTTTGTATGGTGTTTGTTCGCTCAATTTGGTGTTTGTTCGCTCAACACGGGAAATGCAAGGTACAAATTTGAGGTTATATTCTTATTAGTCAGAAGCTGTAGATGCTATTCTTGTGTTGTACGTTGCCATGAGAACGTATTTGTATTTTCTTTTTCTATTAATATTCGCGTTGGGTATATACATAAACGCAGTAAATCTCAAGAATGTCTAATGGATCTAGTTCAGCTAAACCACCCGCATTGTCTCGTAACCTTTATTTTAAATCATGGTACGGGCACAAACAAACAATTCATTGTATTATTTTAAAGCATAACTTGCAAAAAGAGTTTTTCCTAAAATAATTAAAATAGCACCATAATTTTATGTTTACCCAATAGATTCAGAGAGTATAGGGCTCCTGGCGATTCTCTCTTTAAAAAAAACGAGTGTGAGAGCTACCGCCAGGTCACTTGTAAAAGTTACACCCTTTATACGTCTTGATTTTATTTGATAAATTAGTTTAAAAAAAAATGTAGCAATCTGTACGTGCTACGTAAACACAGTTAAAAGAAAACTCTAGAATCATCGGTTGATAGTTTTTTATGTGCCATTAAAATTTTCACAATGTTATCAACATATGGAGAGTGACAGTCTAAAAAATAAAATAAGAATAGGTACCATTTGTTTCAGCTTGCTGTTCAAAAAGAATTGGAATTTGAATTGCTTGAATTTGAATTCTTAAGTAAGTACTTCTCAAGTAAGTACTTCTCACAGCGCAGGTAGTTAAGTTGACTCGCCACATATCGATCGTTTCGGGCGTAATCCAATACGTGACGTAGCAACAATGCGTGGTTGCTACAGGACTCCCTCCCCAGACAACGCAGACATGGCTGCGGTGGAAAGAGGAATAGTCAGATATCGAGGTGATCGGGAAATCGAACCCGCCTTCCAGAACGAGTGGTTGTGTGTGTCCGATCCTTACTGCCATCGAACAACGGAAGGGTTGGTTGTGATGTGGCGGCTGGTGACTCTGATGCGGTTTGCGAGTGTGATGTGAAACTCTCAAGATCTTGAGCAACGTATGCTGGTTTGAGGCGGTCGATGCTCACGGTGATTTCCTTCCCTTTTACCAGTATGGTATATGTTCGTTCGTGCCGACGAACGACTTTATGAGGGCCGCTGTAGGGTTGTTGAAGCGGGCTCTTGACTGTGTCGTCCCTCAGAAAGACGTGAGAAGCTGTGGGAAGATTTTTGAAGACGAAACGATGTCCATAACCATGGCGGGTACCTTCAACTGGTCTCAGCTCGTTGAAATGTTTCCGTAGTTCCTTTAGGAAGCTTCCGGTGTCGTCGTTAACATTAGGTCGTGCTGTACATAGAAATTCGCCGGGTAAGCGGAGCGGCTCGCCGTACACTAGCTCGGCTGAGGTTGTAGCGAGGTCATCTCTCCAAGCTGCTCTGATTCCCATGAGTACGGTGGGAAGTGTTTCCGTCCAACGGTTATTCTGATGGCACTTGATCGCTGCTTTCAGTTGACGATGAAATCGTTCCACCATGCCATTTGCTGCGGGGTGGTATGCAGTTGTATGGATTTGCGTCGTGCCTGCCAGGAAATTCAACTGCCTGAACAACCTCGACTCAAATTGTCTCCCTTGGTCCGTAGTAATGCGGAGTGGAGTGCCGAATCTTGTTATCCAGCCCTCGTAGAAAGCACGCGCCACTGTTTCAGCCTCTTGGTCTGGGATCGGGAATGCCTCTGGCCATCTCGTGAATCTGTCTACGCACGTGAGACAGTATCGGCATCCTTCTGAAGAAGGCATGATGATTATGTCGATGTGGACGTGCTCGAATCTAGCGGAGGGTCTGGGAAAGACTCCCAGGGGTGCTGACACGTGCCGTGTAATCTTGCTTCGTTGGCATTGAAGGCAATTGCGTGCGAGCTTAATAGTCTCAGCTTTAATGGCCGGCCAGACATAACGTTGAGTTATGAGCTTAACCGTGGCCTTAATTCCAGGGTGAGCCAGCTGATGGACCGCATTGAATGCCGCAGGTCTGAACTTCTTCGTGACGAAGGGTCTGGCTATGGTAGTTGAGACGTCACAGTAGAGATGCGCGTCAGTACCCGGAATATTAATCTTTTTAAGTTGTAGGCTAGAACTTCCTTGCAAGTGTTGTTCCAGTTCAAGGTCGCACATCTGGTCAGCTGCCAGCGCTGCGTAGTCCAGAGGAGTATCTATCGTCTCGACCCTGGAGAGAGCATCCGCGACGATGTTGTCTTTTCCGGAGACGTGTCGGATGTCAGTTGTGAACTGGCTGATATAGTCCAGATGACGGAATTGCCTTGGTGAGCATTTGTCTGCTTTTTGTTGGAAGGCGAACGTGATAGGCTTATGGTCTGTAAATATGGTGAACGACCTGCCTTCCACCATGTGGCGAAAGTATTTCACAGCGAGATAGATGGCTAGTAGTTCTCTGTCGTATGCGCCATATTTCTTTTCAGCTGCCGAAAACTTCTTCGAAAAGAATGCTAGAGGCTCCCAGTGACCTGCGACGAATTGGTGGAGTGCGGCACCGGCTGTAGTATCAGACGCGTCGCTGACGATAGAGAGTGGGGCGTCGCACTTCGGGTGAACGAGCAGGGTTGCCTGGGCCAGAGCTTCCTTGCACTTGCTGAAAGCTTCTACTGTTTCGGCAGTCCAAGACACGAGTTGTTTGCCTTTTTGGTTCCCTTTTAGGAGGTCATTGAGTGGAGCTTGTGTCCTCGCGGCGTTGGGAATGAATCTTCTGTAAAAATTTATTGCTCCCAGGAAACGGCGGAGATCCTTGATGGAAGCTGGTTGGCTGTAGTTGTTGATGGCCTCCACTCGATCTGGGAGGGGTGAAGTGCCAGCGTCGGACACCAGGTATCCTAGGAATTTGACTTTAGTCAGGCCGAAATGGCATTTGGCGGTGTTGATGACAACACCATATTCCTGCAGGCGCTGGAATAATATCTTGAGGTGGGCTAGGTGCTCTTCCTCTGACGTTGAGGCAATAAGGATGTCGTCTATGTAGGCGTAACAGAAATCTAAGCCTCTGGTAACCTCGTCCATGAAGCGTTGGAAGGTCTGGGCTGCGTTGCGGAGGCCGAAAGACATCACCGGAAATTCGAAGAGTCCGAATGGCGTAGTGATTGCTGTTTTCGGAATGTCCTCGGGAGCAACAGGGATTTGATTATATGCCCGCACCAGATCAATCGTTGAGAAGATCTTGGTGCCGCTCAGTGCCTGTGCAAAATCTTGGATGTGGCGTACGGGGTATCTGTCCGGAATAGTTCTGGCGTTCAATCTTCTATAATCGCCACATGGTCTCCACTGGTCGTCCTTCTTGGGTACCATGTGCAAGGGAGATGCCCAAGAGCTCTCGGAAGGTCGAGCGATTCCGAGACGGACCATGGCCTCGAACTCCTTCTTGGCGCGTTTTAACTTGTCAGGAGCAAGGCGTCGTGGGCGTTCGACTGTTGGAGGTCCTGGCGTGGTGTTAATATGGTGCAGTGTTGCGTGACGAACTTCCCTCCTGGCGCCGTCAGGGCGAGTGATGTCAGGAAACTGTTGAAGAAGCTTATGATACGGGGACGTTCCTGTGACCGTCTTAATGGAAGCGATCTTGTTGTCGCTTCGTTTTCCCGTGATGGTCAAATTCGTCACCTGGTCCAGCAGCCGTTTATTTCGGACATCCACCAGTAACTCGTACTTGGCGAGAAAATCTGCCCCGATGATTGGCCTGGAGACGTCTGCAATGACGAAGCTCCAAGTAAAGTCGCGTCGCAATCCCAGATCCAGGTTGAGCGTTAGGCTGCCATAAGTAGCGATTGTGCTGCCATTTGCTGCTGCCAGTTCGTATGTCGCTTTAGTGGGGCGTCCCTGGACAAGGCGTCGTGGGAAAACGCAGAGATCTGCGCCGGTGTCTATAAGAAATTGGTTATGGGTTACCCTGTCGGTAACAAAAAGGCGACTGACTTGGTTGGGGCTAGTGCTGGTCGCCATCAGTTTGGGCCCCGCGCGTTTTCCTGCTGGAAGTTGCAGGGTTTGGTGCACTTGCTTGCCTTGGTCCCATACTTCCAGTGGTACCAGCATGTTCCCTCGGGCTGACGACCTCTGGACCGACTGCGGGAACGATTGCTCCAACGATGCGGGGTGGCGCTCCTCCTATGCTGGCCAGAGCGTAGTTTCGAAACTTCGCGCCTCAAGGTAGCGAGCTCTTGTTGGAGAGGCTGCATCAACCGCGCCATCTGTGTAACCAATGAATCTTCGGACGATGGAACAGCCACTGAGTTAACTGCCGGTCTACCAGCATAGTCTGCTATGGCGTCGGCCAAGCTGGCCACCTTGTCAAGCGGAGTGTCTTGCTGCGTAGCCAGAACCACCTGCATACTTCTAGGAAGACGACCCATCCATAGGGTTCTCAAAACCTCATCGGGCACAGCGCTGCCGGCGAGGGTGCGCAGGTGTCTCAAGAATTGGGAGGGTTTACGGTCTCCGATTTCTTCATGTTCCAGAAGTCTCCTTATCTTCTGCTCCTGCGTGGAGCTGAGGCGTCTGGTTAGTTCATATTTTAATAGTGCATATGCACCGACCTCAGGGGGCTTCACAATGATGTCCCGGACTTCTTGGGCGTGGGCGGGCTCCAAGGCTCCGAGAATGAAACCAAATTTTGTGGCATCCACGGTCACTCCTGCTGCCTCGAAGCTGCGCTCCACCATAGCGAACCATAATTCTGGGTCAGTAGGGCAAAAAGGCGGAATGCGTACTGCCACTCGGTTGACCTCAGGCGGTGGATTCCTGATGTTGGGTTGCTGGTTACTTGGTTGCTGGCTGTCCTCAGATGTTCCGCTCACAAGAGACATGATGATGATTGGTGCGCGAAATTTATCACCGAAGAGTTTATTTCGTGCGCGACGTGCTCGCGGTAGACGTACTTGCACGCGTCGTGCTCACTGTCGGATTCACAAATGTAAACTTCGTGGTCACTAATGTGAACGTCGGTGTCACCAATGTAGCAATCTGTACGTGCTACGTAAACACAGTTAAAAGAAAACTCTAGAATCATCGGTTGATAGTTTTTTATGTGCCATTAAAATTTTCACAATGTTATCAACATATGGAGAGTGACAGTCTAAAAAATAAAATAAGAATAGGTACCATTTGTTTCAGCTTGCTGTTCAAAAAGAATTGGAATTTGAATTGCTTGAATTTGAATTCTTAAGTAAGTACTTCTCAAGTAAGTACTTCTCACAGCGCAGGTAGTTAAGTTGACTCGCCACATATCGATCGTTTCGGGCGTAATCCAATACGTGACGTAGCAACAATGCGTGGTTGCTACAAAAATAAAATTAAATAAAAAAAATAAAAAAATTGGGGTGAATGAATTTTTAATCAAAATAAAAATGTAGGGGGAGGGGGCGCCATCGGTACCTACTGCACAGGGCGCCAGATTTCGTAGATGGGGTGAGGTTTGTCAAGGTCTAAGCGGCCGATGTGTCTGCCCGCTGCGTGGCGGGCTGGATCGAGAGAGACTGGTTGAGGAGGTCTTTTGACCTATCCAGCCAGAATCCCTCGACCCATCGCCTTGCACCGCATTTGAAGGGATGGATGCATACATCCGTCACTCCTGGACACACTGACCCACAGAATCCTACCCACCCCTCACACCTATTTCTTTCCCTTCTTCCTTTCCTTAAAAACACCCTCCACATAGCATCCCCTAAGATGACATGGGCCCTGAGGGAAATTATTATCACCTGCGGTCGTACCAGATTTACCATGATTTAAAAAAGACATGTAAAATACAGTGTGTGGTGTGCAAGGTGCACGATGCACGCTACACACTGCTCGTGCAGGCCGCAGTATGCGAGGTGCACGATGTACGATGCACGCTACACACTGCTGGTGCAGGCCGCAGGGTGCGAGGTGTGCGATGAACGTTACACACTGCTAGTGCAGGCCGCGGGGTGCGAGATGCACGATGCACGCTACACACTGCTGGTGCAGGCCGCGGGGTGCGAGGTGCACGCTGCACGCTACACACTGCTCGTGCAGGCCGCAGGGTGCGGCTGTAAACGCTAATCTTTCATATTTTCTATAAACGAAGAATGACTTAGGTACTTATATGTATTTATTACCTACGTGAATTCCGAAAGAGATCCGAAATTACAAACATTAATAAAGGGATGGGTGAGGGATGAAAGGTGGATGGTAGAAGAAGCCGAAAACAGACATGACACAATCGGATGAATCAAATAATTGTCAGAAGAGTATATATGAATGTGAGCTATGCAAAGATGTAAAACCTAGCTTTATTACGTATAGCCTCTCTGATTATTTGATATTAACGTTGGGGAGAGATAGCGTTATTTAGTTGTGACCTGAGTCTGGGTCCTGACTTATAAAGGTCCCGCTGGCCAATCACGCCTCAATCTATGCGTATATATATATAAATTTAGGTTCCGTATGTTTGTGTCCGCAAATCTCGGAAAGTAATCGATGGATTGACCAAAACTTTTACGGAGCATTTCATTTTGGCATAAAAGTGTTTCCATGTATAATGGTAAGCTCTGGCGTTAAGAAATTTGTCTTTAAAAATCCTACAGGTGGTGTGCGAGTGGTTTGAAAATGTGTGTATTTCATATATTTTAGGGGGAGGGAAGGAAGACAGGAGGGGGAGGGAAACGTATGAGGTGGGGTTCGCGGGAAGGATGACGAGGGAGGGGGTGGCGGGGAAGGTGGAAAGGGAATGCAGGAGGGGGACGGGGACGCGTGGGAATGAATGTGCAGGGAGAAACATTTTATTTCTTTGAATGGCATTTTAACGCATGCCGGGTACCAGCAACATAATAATTTAATAAACCTGCCCTACGCGGTAGAGGTATGATTTGGATGTCTATGGGTATGATGGTTTGGTTGACAATGAGAATTGCCTAAGGTATATATATTTGCAGGAGGTGGGTAGCAGGTAGGGAATAGACAGTAGGTAGGTACGTGACAATGCAGTAAATGGCAACGCGGAGGTCGCGGAATCAATGCTCGTCAAATGTATTTAACGGTTGTGCTTTTTATGTATTTTGTTACTATCGGGAAAAGTCGGGCAAAATGAAAACAAAGGAATTTTGTAAACATCCTAAATCCTAAGCTCTGCGGAGAGCGCAGCACTCCATCAAGGTCTCGAGTCCTGACCTCCTGACCAGTGACCACTGGCCAGCGACCATTGAACAAGCTTCCTGATTATCGATGTAAGTTAAGTACCTACCTACCAACTAGAATTAATTTAGAATTTAAAAGTCGAGAAAAGATGACGAAGTCGCTTAAAAACATTTATCGAGAATTGGTATCACGTATTGAGTATGTCGAAGTAGGTAATCGTGACTATTTATAAGTACTGATTATTCTATTTCTTGTGATGTGGATGCAGTAAGTAGGTACCTACCTACCTAGTAGGTAGCTATTAGTAATATTTATATTGTATAATTTCCTTATTCCCTGATACTGGATAGAATACAATCTGTAAATTGTGATTGATGGACTTTATTTGCGGCCAAGTTAACAAAAAAATAATTAAGTATATCTACAAATACTGCTACTCCTTCAAGAAATCGTCTTGAGAGGGCGTCTCTTTAGCATTCAGTTGATGCGGTAGATATTTTGGTTGGTTAGGTAGGCACTTAATCTGTTTATTTTAAGGCTTCCTTATCCGATAATTTGGTAAGCAGTCGGTAGATGGGTACCTAGATATAAAATTATATTATTTAATAGAGGGCAAGTTAGTGATGGCTGATGGCGTTATTGAAGCGTTGAGATGTGGGATGCGTTTGGCGATGTCCACTACGCGCCTGCAGTTCTTGTCCAGCTGAAGGCGAAGTTGATAGTTGATAGGGCGGCAGTATTAATTTTGAACCGCTGCTATACAGTTTTGAGCACCAGGCACGCTGAGCACGGTACACGGAACACACGGAACAGTAGCCGACATCGACAATCGGTGCCTGTGCGGTAGACATGTATTATATTATTATTATGTGTCCGCACTCCGCATGCGCACTGCCGATAGATACGTCACCGACAGCCATGTGACTCGGCCTGGCCAATAGCAACTTGTAAAGTTACGTACAAGTATCATATCGCTCGAAAGTTGTGGTCACTGTTCCTAAAATAATTGAGTACACATCGCTCCTTCGACCTACCGGTTTGGGACGTGCGGATCTTTTCGAACATTTCCTATTTGTTTATTTCATTACTTCTATAAAAGTGTACTTGTCTCCGAGTTTCAGTAATATTCTTAAACAAAATAGTGTGTTCAAAACGCGATAACTGCCCGCTACTCGCTACTCGCTGCCCGCCTGGCGAGCAAAGTGATCGAGACGAGACCTTGATAACTCGTTTCTTCGAACGAGTGAATTACGACTATAATATTATAGGATCATGTTGATAGAGGTATGTGTATATCATTTAGTGTGCTGTCCTTAGTTCTGAAACAGGAATAAAGTTATAAAAGTGATGTGGTTGTGACTATATGAATGTGTCAACTGTCTGTATTATTTCTGGATGTCCGAAAATACATCATCCTTAACTTTTAAACTTTTGTTAAGGGCTCTCGTCTATAATCGGAACGTCAGATCGCCTCAACAAACTGTTCTTATAACAATCCAGTAGATGGCAATGGAAAACGGTAGTATAGGTGTGTAAACAACAACTTCAAACAAAACATTGCATGACACTACAACATAATATATTATAGTACATAGACTCCTCTGCGTGCATGTTTAACTTTATTTCAAAACCGTATTTCTTTCAAATTTGTGCATGTTCAAATGTTTAACATTAATCACTGATACTATTCATTATATTATTTATGTAGTTGCACAAAAGTAATAAAATAATTCAAAACAACACAATGTATAAGTCTAGGTAACTCGCAGTATTCCACGAATCCACTTGGAATCAAAGTAGAATGCATGTTTATTTTCTCATCTTCTTTTATTAATATAATGCAGCAGCCACTTCTGTAAGAACACTAAATTCTGTATTCATTCATCTTTAATTTGGTACAATTAGGAAATCACTCGAAGAACGGGGTATTCATAGGAAAAGTTATTTAATGTAATATAATTACGTATATTATTTATACAATAATTATAAAGTCACAACAGAATGATTTGTCACAACTACAGCCATCACCCAACAATCACCAAATAATTAGGAAATGTCCGATTAGGGATAGGGAGTAGGTACTAGGTAGTACCTTTGAAGGTATCGAAAATAAGTGTGAAGACAATAAATAAAATTAGGGTAAAGTTGCAAAATTTAGCCTAACGATTAGTACGCCAAAAAAAAACAACCCTTCGTTTCGGGGGAGATGGAAAAATTAACAAAATAAGTTCTTAGTTTGGGTTATTTAAAAAAATTGCGAATTTCCTAACCTTCAAACTTTCCAAACGTCAGATTATACAAAAGGAAAAAAGGGCGGAAAAACCTTGCGAAACACTTATGAATTTTGATTGAAAATGCATATACAAGGTGTTTTTTTTAATTTAATTTTTTTATTTATTTGTGATACATTTATTATGTTATACCTTGATATTTCGTAAGGCGTTAAACTAATCAAGGAATAAATTCGGTGTTTGGGCTAAATTCCTAAAAAATAAAACTAGTTATTTTTATACTAATTTGGGGTCGGGGAATCCGAATCTGAAAGAATTAGGCGGCGGCAAGCAATATTAACTGAATTAAACGACTTTAAAAAATTTTATACACATACAGGAAAATAGCCATTTTGGAAGCATTTTGATTCCTAGAAAATCAAACTAGTTATTTTTATACTAACTATGGGCTGGGTAATCCGAATCTGAAAGAATTAGGCCGCGGCAAGCAATATTAACTGAATTACACGACTTAAAAATTTTCTATACACACACACTTGAAAATAATCATTTCGGAAGTATTTTGACACACGTAGTACAAAGATCATAGAAAAACAAGAAATATACAAAAACATGTGCCGGCAGTGTTACCAGCTCTCAAAAATATTTATCCTCCAATATTTTCTTCAAGTTCATCATCGCCAAAACACTAATTTGAAATGAATGAAAACCACAGAAAAAATACATTTACGGGAAACTAATATACAGGAACATGTACTGACAGTGTTACCAACTCTCAAAAATATTTATCCCTATATCAATAATTTCCGACACGATAATTCTTCACATAACACATTAACCTGATGAATTACGACTATCTCAACGGCGTATTCTTAAACCAAAAGTATGAAAATTCGTAGTCTTAAAAATGCGTAACCTAACCTAACCTAACGTTAGGTTTGTGTAACATGGTTTGTGCCCCTTTATACCGCCTACTCGCGTCCCTAACCTAACCTAACCTAACGCTAGGTTTGTGTAACATGGTTTGTGCCCCTTTATACCGCCTGCTCGCGTCACGGCAAAAAAACATCCCTGTTTTCAAGTAGTTTAGCGGCTACGCTAGGTTTGTGTAACATGGTTTGTTTTTGTTTGTTTGTTTTTGTAACTTTATTTAGATGTAAGCAAATTTTTTCATACATCTAGTATTAAAAAAAACATATAAAATACATAATAAAATAAATATAGTCATAAAATTATAACGGAAAGAATACAGTTTTAAAAAGAAATACAGTTACTCCAGTTAGAAATACAAACAATAGGGTTTAAGACATACAGTTAATACAAATAAATACAATTCATAAATTTTTCTTAATGTATGTAGCACATGTTTTACGAAAAGTGCCAAGACTTGAGGCTTCCTTTATGGAATTTGGTAGGTTATTATAAAGTTTTTGACCTTTATAAAACACGCTGTTCTGTGTACACGTCAGTTTAGTTTTGGGAAGCCTGAAGTCTCGGCAACTCCTCGTAGGATAATTGTGAATATTTTCATGGTACATAATATTAGTTTGCAGATATTTAGGGAGCATGTTATTTTTAAGCTTGTACATCATTGTTAACGTATTATATATTATATGTTGTTTAGTTGTCATCATATTTAAGTTTTGTAACATAGTTTTAACTCTAGTAAAGATATTACATTTCAGAATCATCCTCATTCCCCTATTTTGTATAACCTGTAGTTTATTATTTTGGGTCTCGTTACATAAGAATAGAACACTAGAACAATAATTTAAATGAGGAGTTACAATAGAATTATATACAAGGTGCGTTGTCTTGAGATCCAAGTTATTCCTAATCCTTTTTAAGAAGCCAACTTTTTTAGCAATTTTCTTAGATATGTAATCGAAGTGTTTGTCGAATTTTAATTTATCGTCTAATATTACACCCAGATATTTAATATTGTTAACCCTTTCTATATTTATGTTATCAATGGTTAGTATTGCATGTTCAGTTCCACCTTGACTATCAATAATCAAAAATTTAGTTTTCATAACATTCAGTTTTAGTTTGTTTATGTTTAACCAAAGCGTTACATTATTTAAGTCATTTTGTATCTCTTCAATGCATCCTGGTTTGTGCCCCTTTATACCGCCTGCTCGCGTCCCTAACCTAACGCTAGGTTTGTGTAACATGGTTTGTGCCCCTTTATACCGCCTGCTCGCGTCACGGCAAAAAAACATCCCTGTTTTCAAGTAGTTTAGCGGCTACGCTAGGTTTGTGTATCATGGTTTGTGCCCCTTTATACCGCCTGCTCGCGTCACGGCAAAAAAACATCCCTGTTTTCGAGTAGTTTAGCGGCTACGCTAGGTTTGTGTAACATGGTTTGTGCCCCTTTATACCGCCTGCTCGCGTCACGGCAAAAAAACATCCCTGTTTTCGAGTAGTTTAGCGGCTACGCTAGGTTTGTGTAACATGGTTTGTGCCCCTTTATACCGCCTGCTCGCGTCACGGCAAAAAAACATCCCTGTTTTCAAGTAGTTTAGCGGCTACGCTAGGTTTGTGTAACATGGTTTGTGCCCCTTTATACCGCCTGCTCGCGTCCCTAACCTAACGCTAGGTTTGTGTAACATGGTTTGTGCCCCTTTATACCGCCTGCTCGCGTCACGGCAAAAAAACATCCCTGTTTTCAAGTAGTTTAGCGGCTACGCTAGGTTTGTGTATCATGGTTTGTGCCCCTTTATACCGCCTGCTCGCGTCACGGCAAAAAAACATCCCTGTTTTCGAGTAGTTTAGCGGCTACGCTAGGTTTGTGTAACATGGTTTGTGCCCCTTTATACCGCCTGCTCGCGTCACGGCAAAAAAACATCCCTGTTTTCGAGTAGTTTAGCGGCTACGCTAGGTTTGTGTAACATGGTTTGTGCCCCTTTATACCGCCTGCTCGCGTCACGGCAAAAAAACATCCCTGTTTTCGAGTAGTTTAGCGGCTACGCTAGGTTTGTGTAACATGGTTTGTGCCCCTTTATACCGCCTGCTCGCGTCACGGCAAAAAAACATCCCTGTTTTCAAGTAGTTTAGCAGCTACGCCGGGTTTATGTAACATGGTTTGTGATACAAAAGTGAGTAAAATTTATAAAAAATAAGTACTTAAAATATAAACATGTTATTTTACGTTATAAATATTACTGCTTAAATGGCAACACTTAATTTTGTGTGGTAAAAACATCTATGTTATCGTGTTTTTCTATGATCTTTGTACTACATGTGTCAAAATACTTCCGAAATGATTATTTTCATGTGTGTGTGTATAGAAAATTTTTAAGTCGTGTAATTAAGTTAATATTGCTTGCCGCCACCTAATTCTTTCAGATTCGGATTCCCCGGCCCATAGTTAGTATAAAAATAACTAGTTTGATTTTCTAGGAATCAAAATGCTTCCAAAATGGCTATTTTCCTGTATGTGTATAAAATTTTTTAAAGTCGTTTAATTCAGTTAATATTGCTTGCCGCCGCCTAATTCTTTCAGATTCGGATTCCCCGACCCCAAATTAGTATAAAAATAACTAGTTTTATTTTTTAGGAATTTAGCCCAAACACCGAACTTTAGCCCTAATCAACTAAAAAAATAAGCAAATATATTGAAAACAAAAACAAGCAATGAATTATTAGTTTTTCAAGCAATTGTGGTTGCAACATCATATTATCTCGGGTGCATCTCGTCTAGTTTAGGTGTATATAAACATCAATAAACCATGATAGAGGAACGAAATAAGAAATCAAACAATGCTTAATACTAATCAGTACATTTCTTGGTCATTTACGTTAATTAATTCTTTTCGGTTACGTCAAAATTCTACGAAAATATTACATTCATCAATGCTTTTCAAAAACAAAAAATTGTTTTTTTCTTCTTATTTTGCAGAATTCCTTTTGATAATTTGTAAGAGGTTCCAAATTGTTATGTGCCACGGAATGCTATCGCCGTCTTCAGATTGAAAGAAATGTTTTGATTTAATGCCTGATTTATTTTTCAGCCCTTCCCATTTATCATCCAACGAGACCATCTTTTTTTTTAACTGCTTTTTTTAATATAAAGAAGATGTTTCAGAGAGACTGCGTGCCAAATCATAGAATTTCACACACCTATTAAATGTAAATCACTAGTAATACACAGCATATATTATTATTGAAGGCATAAAAACAATAAAATATATGATAAATCACACAATAAGGGTAGTTGTCAAAGAGTTGCACCCGCGATTCTAGCGGGTGCAACCCAATTTGAGTCAACGTTAGGGACGTACTTGACTTACTTTATAACCAGTGATTCCTGAAACTATTTGGAGTAAAATTCTCCAATGACTTTATTTTGTTTTAAACTAAAAACATAAAATAATCGGTAGTTATTGGACAGTTAGGGGCGGGGTGAGGGGTTGGGCGGTTACTCGGCTGACTAGTGACGAAATATAGAAGATTTTTTGTTTGTTTGGTTTTGATGAAAAAAAAAGACATCAAAAAAGTCAAAGGAGACCAAAATTTAATTTACATTTTAACTCCAAATAAAGTCAGGAACTTGCTGGTTAAAGTAAGTCAAATACATTCCTTTTTTAATAACAAAAAAAAAAGCCATCAAAAAAGTCGAAGGAGACCAAAATTTAATTTACATTTTAACTCCAAATAAAGTCAGGAACTTGCTGGTTGAAGTAAGTCAAATACAATCCTTTTTTAATAACATGTAATCCTATTACAATTTACATATGACATGACATAACTTTAAGTAAATAAATTAAAAATTTAAGTGTAAGGCGTAATTACGTAGATTGTAAGTTCATGGAGATACTTACAATCTACGTAATTGTGACGAAACCACAAGTACCCTGCTGATATACCACTTTTTAATGCTAGTCTCCGTACACGACGCTATCCGAAATGTACTGAACTTGGTCATTTTTCACGTGCAGCTGTGGAGTGAACACGCTGTCATGCGATGTCATATGACTTTTTTTCTCCAAAATCAATCCATGCGTTCTCCACTAAATCGTTTCTTACGTATTCTGGTAAAGTATAGTTATGTAAACATGCATTTTTTCCACTTCCAGAACAAATCTAACATTACTTTCATGTTCCGACGCCATTTCTGTCAAACGTCAAACGAATAAGTATCGGACACAAATGATGCGAGC
Source organism: Limnephilus rhombicus (assembly GCA_929108145.2). Lineage (NCBI taxonomy): Eukaryota > Metazoa > Arthropoda > Insecta > Trichoptera > Limnephilidae > Limnephilus > Limnephilus rhombicus. The sequence continues at coordinate 438,251 of OV815271.1, read as the reverse complement.
GTCGCGTGCGATCAGCACTGTCGGTATCGTGATACTGATTGGAATCTAACAGCCACCGCGTAGCGCCGTGAACGGGCACCAGCAAAATCGTACGGGGGGTACTTACGATCGGCGCGTATGATACGCGCACGAGGATCGAGTATCTTGTAAGTATCTCCGTGAACGGAGGCACCAATACATTTTAGAATTTCTGCTTAAAATGACTCTTGAAACTTTCAAGTCCAATGTTGAAAATGTCAAGAGACCTAAAGATATCATTTAGCAGCACCACACCTCTTGTCATGTTATCGTGGGTCAGAATGCCTGTTCTGCCATGTAGAATACAGAGCGAGTCGTGGTGTCTACACTGATGGTAGTTGTACGGTACAAATAATTTATAGCATTCCAGGAGGTATGGGCTGGCAATAAAATATTTTATTATTTAAATGCTGTTGCTATAAAGGCTCCGTTACTCCTAGATTGGTGACTTTTGTAGCGCGTTTCAGATGGCATGTGATGCATAAATCGCACTATACATTCTCATATAAAGATATTTTAGATTTTTTTTATTTGTTCTAGTAATTATATGTATTTTTTGCTGGTACGAGGCCTAAACAGCAGAGCGTATTCTAGTTTTGATTGTATAATGCAGTTGAGCATCGATGGCATTGCTTCAGGCTTGAAAAATTGTTTACTTATTCTTATCCGCCCTTGAGGTGATTTTTCACAAAAACGGTGCTATACAAATTATCCAATTATTATTATTATTATTATCAGAAATCCTAAAATTTGGTGTACTATGTAAATAGTCGTCTCTTGTAGTAATGACGCTGAAACCACGTGTTTTTTTTTTTTTTAAATGTTTATTAAGCGTGAGGCTGAATTCTGCAACTTTCCCAACAGTATATTTTATTTTTTTATTATTATTAACCTGGGTACATAATTTCATTTGGCAATTTAATTAAAATAATGTGTAATAATTTATTGATTCCTTAAATTAAATCTTTTTCATAACCACGATTTAAATCAGCACAGTATTTTTTGATGATACATTTAAATAAATAAATTTGTCAGTAAAGTTTTCACTTCTTTGTAAATAATGCAATGTGCTTCATCAAGCTGATGGCAGACAGTAGGAGTAGATAGAAACTAAAACTTGTATGAAACACTTTAATGGAAGTTAATGCATTGTATAACCGTATACTACCTATTTGTATAACAGTACAATTATTTATTTCTTTAATATGTATATATTTCTAGAGGCTCACTTTTATAATATGGATTTTGGAACTGACACCAATTATTATGACTGTATATATATTTTCTTGTACCTTTTTAATCACTCGGACCCATAAGCTTGTTTTCACTATAATATAACATCACCAGACATATTATGTATGACGTAAGAGGCGTACCTGACTTATTAAGCCGCCGCTACCCGAATTTCTACCGATTTCTTACATATCTCCCTCAAACATTTGAAGTTTTTAAGCTCTAAAAAAAATATATATATTTTTGTAGATAAGATCTGGAGGTGTTCCACGCCAAAACGCAAATTATATGAATTTCCCTTGATAGAAAAAAATCGAAAATTATGCTCCGAAAATTATTATTAACACGTTTGTTTCACTTATTTTACAAGTTATAGTTGTGAAAAACTTCACAATGTTTCTTTATATGATACTTAAGAAGCCGTCCATGAGATTTTTTCTCTATTTTAAGCGAGTCGTGTTTTATTAAACATTTTCACAATTTTCGCTTCAATTTTATCATTTAAAATATTAGCGCGCTCTGTCCAACATTCGTAATTACATATATCTCCATCTTCTTCTTTTTGAGCGAGGATGCGGTGCCTTAAACTGTTTTTTAAGTCATTCAGTCTTATGTTTCCTCCATCCAGTGCAGTGTGATGTTAAACTAAGGTATGGTTAATTCAAAGTGAAATTCACTTGAAGTGAAATATCACAAAACTGCGCTATAAATACTACGTTATTATTATTAATTCGGTATGCAAAGAAAACAAAGAATATCGTTTGCACACAACACAACTAACTGCAGCAAAATACTAAGATCTACTCTTTGTTTATTTTTATACTGTGAATACTGCAATACTGCAATACTGCACTAAAGTAAGTGAGACTATAGGATCCCCAATTGGGTATGTGGTGAGACTAAAGGTAGTGGGAAAGGGAAGGAGATGGGAGGAGGAAGGTGGGGAAGTATCTGGCTATTCAGATCTGGTCAACAACACAGCTAAAGCAATTTCAAGTATCGTTTCAATTCTGAATGGTGGTCTTACACCAGGACGATACTGAGAGCTGTGGAAAGTGCCGCAAATATACTACATATTATTTTTAATAATTAATTGTGAAATAACACATGTTAATCAAATAAATAAAAATTGCTCATGCCGAAATTTGAACCCGCGACCTTCGGATTGCTAATTGAGAGCCTTACCACTCGACCGTGGAGACCGTTGAAGAGATTCAAATCACCGTATAACAGGTATAATAAATACCTAGTGGGGGCTATGCAACAAAAATAAATAATTTGTATCTCTTTTTATCAAAGTAATAAATGTAAATAAATAAATTTTATAAAGTCAAATTTCAATAAGCTTCTGTTCTGAACATATCAATAATGAAAAAATCTTATTGGTGCACCACGTCCTGTAAAATTTTGAATTTGGCTGCTAACAATAACATTCCTTATGTAGATGGCGATAAGGTTTAAATCCCGTTTAACACCTGCCGCCTGTTTCGATTTTTTTTTTGTTTATCCAAGAAAAAAACATTGCCAAAAAGTGTGTTTTGTTTTATAATGCGAATTTCAGACACAAATATTTAAATGTTTTACAATCATTTTCTTAGGAACTTAATTTGCCAGTTTATACAATAAAACCATAAACGAAAAGGTGTTGGTAAATTTTGAACTCTAATGCAGTTTTGATAGGCTTCTGACACTTATAAAAAAAGACTTGCTCGATCATTTGGAAGATGTGATGTGCCAACATGTTCTTCTCGCAGTATTTAATTAAAGCATCTAAGTGATCAATTTTCAAACCAAAACGACATGTTTTTTTATTACTTCGTAGTGCTTCGCCTTGACTAGTAATTGTTGGTAATTGTTTTTGAAAAATTGACCTGCAACTTAAAATATATGTATTAGAAAAAATATATTATGGTTTTATTTAGAAAACAGTATGATATTATAAGAAATGGTGTTTTTTTTATTTTGCAAATTCGAAATGCAAATTTTTCGATTATGATTATTTTAGGTAATTTTTTCAAACAATATTCAATTATGGAAGAAAGCAATCACTTTGTGGTTTGACATTATATACTTAGCTCATCGTTCCATTGGGTCAGTAAGGGTATGGAATCCACATAAACCGAAAACCCTGCACAGAAAAGTCCCACAATGGCTGCGCTGCAATCGGTAGCCAACTTTAATCTGAACAAGGACTTCAGTTTGCGTATTCCCTACTCTTGCCCACTCAATGGGACTACAGGCTATTTTGCTTTGTGCCACTTTGTTTATAATACATTTTGTCAAAAAGTTTGGGTTATCTCAACCAGTGGCGGATACAGAAAAAACTCAAGGGGGGGCACAAAGAGGAGACCGACTATATGATTTTGGCAGCCACCTCTGTTCTGGAGCTCCAAAATACCTGAAAAATACCTTCGACTTTGTGCAGAAACGGGCGGTCCGCTTAATAGATTTTCCCATCTTAACAGACGGATTGCAATCTTTAGAGCACAGGCGTCGGGTGGGATTGCTATCCTTGTTCTACCGGTATTACAATGGCAGATGCTCCGAGGAACTAGCGTCATTGATCCCTTCCGCACCGGAGCATAGTCGGGAAACACGCCAAACGCGTGCCCAACATTTGTACACGGTTGACATTTGTCACATCAGAACGGGTCGTTTCTTCGACTCGTTCTTGTGTTCAACAGCTCGGCTGTGGAATGATTTGCCGGCCTCTGTGTTTCCCCCTTCCTACAACAACGGTCTCTTCAAGACCAATGTTCATTCCTTCCTCTCCCCAAAAAGACTCTCCACACAGCATCCCAGATGACATAGGCCCCGAGGGAAATTATTTTCCTCAGGGCCTCCTGTGTGGAGTAAATGTAAAAAAAATACTATCTCATTCTCTCGCAGGCTAAAACATACAGATGGATGTGTTTGTCAAATCACAACGGTGCTAAAGAAGTTTCCACTTCAATAAATAAATAAAAGATTGACGGACCGCACATTTAAAACTTGGCTGGCCACAGGGAGCAGTAGGGCTGCATTCAAGGGAATACACGATCAAGGGAATCAAATACTTGAGTCGGGCCGTGTTAAGGGTACCTTTACATGAAACGACGTATGAATGTGAATGAAGCAAAAGTTTCAATTTAGGAGGCGAGTGTGGGTACCGCCGCCACGGGAATTATTTATTGGATGCCTGAGTTCGTGGGATGTGATTTTTCAAAGTAGCGGCGGAAGCATTTGCCCACGTACTGCGTGGCGAGCTGGAAAGGACTGGTTGAAGGAGACCATTTAACCTCCCCAGCAGGAATCCCTCGACCCATTTCCTCACATCGCAGAGGGAGGGAAAGTTTCATCTGTCCATCTCTCCTGGACAGGGGGGGATTTAGGGGGGGGGCAAGTGCCCCCCCCCAGACGGTATTTTTGTGTACTGTGGAGATTCCATCACAATACATACTTAAAAGCAAAAACTGTCGATATTAAACATTTAATTTTTCTATTGTTTTAACACTATCATAAACCTTCCTATACAAACTTGAACATGTAAATGTCTAACAGTAATTGTTGATTTTTTGCCCGTCCACCCCTTGTGCCCGCCCTGAAAAAATCCTAACCGTAATTGTTGATTTTTTGCCCGTCCACCCCTTGTGCCCGCCCTGAAAAAATCCTAACAGTAATTGTTGATTTTTTGCCCGTCCACCCCTTGTGCCCGCCCTGAAAAAATCCTAACCGTAATTGTTGATTTTTTGCCCGTCCACCCCTTGTGCCCGCCCTGAAAAAATCCTAACAGTAATTGTTGTTTTTTGCCCGTCCACCCCTTGTGCCCGCCCTGAAAAAATCCTAACAGTAATTGTTGATTTTTTTGCGCGTCCACCCCTTGTGCCCGCCCTGAAAAAATCCTAACCGTAATTGTTGATTTTTTGCCCGTCCACCCCTTGTGCCCGCCCTGAAAAAATCCTAACAGTAATTGTTGATTTTTTGCACGTCCACCCCTTGTGCCCGCCCTGAAAAAATCCTAACAGTAATTGTTGATTTTTTGGCGCGTCCACCCCTTGTGCCCGCCCTGAAAAAATCCTAACAATAATTGTTGATTTTTTTGCGCGTCCACCCCTTGTGCCCGCCCTGAAAAAATCCTAACAGTAATTGATGATTTTTTTTGCGCGTCTGCCCCTTGTGCCCCCCAGAAATTTTTGTCCGCCTGCCCCTTGTGCCCCCCCCCCCCCCCCCAGAAAAAAATCCTAACAGTAATTGTTGAATTTTTTGCCCGTCCGCCCATTGTGCCCCCCCCCAGAAAAAAATCCTGGATCCGCCCTTGCTTCTGGACACACTAACCCAGAGAGTCCTAACCACCTATCATGCCTTTTTCCGTCCACTATTTCCTTTCTCTAAAATGACCCTTCACATCTCCAAAGACATTTTTTTTTTATATAATAAAATAATAATAGGTATATTTTGTAATAGTTACCCAAAAATTACAGTGGATAAGTTTATGTATTCGGGAAGTATATTTACGAGAGATGGGGAGTCTGATAGAGATATTGAAAGAATGAACTAGCAGTCCACAATGGAGTGCTTTTTTTTACATTAACTCTACACAGGAGGCCCTGAGGAAAATGATTTCCCTCAGGGCCTATGTCATCTGGGATGCTGTGTGGAGGGTCTTTTTGAGGAGAGGAAGGAATGAACATTGGTCTTGAAGAGACCCATGTTGTAGGAAGGAGGAAACACAGAGGCCGGCAAATCATTCCACAGCCGAGCTGTTGAACACAAGAACGAGTCGAAGAAACGACCCGTTCTCATGTGACAAATGTCAACCGTGTACAAATGTTGGGCACGCGTTTGGCATGTTTCCCGACTACGCACCGGGGTACCAACCATGATGTATGGCAGTGAAGCATGAGACTGGCAGAGGAAGGACTAAATGCTATAGAAAGCCAAATATGATACTCTGAAAAAAATATGAAAATAATGCAAGGCTGATACAAGCGTAATAAGTAAGATTAAGATAGGGACGCTTAGATGGTTTAGACATGTAGATCGAATGATTGAAGAAAGATTTTCTTGTATTTAGGGTGGCCAAGGGGGGGGCCGCGCCCCCCCTGTATCCGCCACTGATCTCAACCTTCTTTAGAACTATTTATTATAAACAGTTTACAATAATAATACCTACTGTCCTGACAAAATGTATAAATTCTAATAAAGTGGTTCGCAACAAAATAACTTCTCATTTAAACATTGCATTCTTTAATCCAGTGGTCTCTAACCTTTTTATCACCGCGGACCATTTAAAATCCACATGCTGACTCACTCTGGAGAAAAACCTTTTTCATGTTAGAAGAACAACTAAAAATTTTAGTTCCATGGAAGCCATTAAACTATTATATGTATCTCTAGTTAGAAGCCAAATTGAATATAACTAGGTAGTTTGGTCTCCATCTTACAAAATTCTCGTTAATAATATTAAGCAAATACAAAAAAAAATTCTGCGTTTTATAAATTTTAAATAAGTATCCCACTAGAAGGCTTAAAATATAATTTATTACTAAATATTCTAAAAATACACTAGAAGACAGACCTAAAATAAATGACTTAACATTTTTATTCAAAATACTTAACTCTAAATTCGACTGTTGCAAACACCTACAACTCATAAACTTACGAATACCAACAGTAACCACGCAACTAAATACACTATTCTACTGCAGCATTCACAAGCGGAACTACATTGCCCAATCTCCGATACAACGATTTCACACTATGAGGAATCAGTACTTAGGGAACGTACCCGTACTACGTGACCTGTTCAGGGGGGGGGTCTTCGTGGGGCGGGTGTCTTCGTGGGGCGGGTGTCTTCGTGGGGCGGGTTGCTTAGGGTTTTGGTCACCGGGGGAAGGGCGAGGGGAGGGGGGGTTAAAAATTGCAAAGTTGGTCACGTAGTATGGGTACGTTTCCTTTAACCTTTTCCCCGCGTTGAACTACTCCGTTTTTTCAATACCCATACGCGGTACATGTATATGTCATATTTCAAATACCTATCCATCCAATTTTATGTCAAATTACAGCATATTATGGCATGATTTATCATACTATATAAACAGATGAGATTATTATCTACAATTTGAAACCAAATCGTCGTCTGTAAACACTCCCTAGATGATTATAAAAACAAAAACATTAAATTCCATACAAAAACGTCCCCTTGTTATCTTAAAGACGGCGCCATTTATCCGCGTGCTTGTACACAGGACACTGCGTTGATAGACACAAGTGGTACCTCAATCACTTATTATTATTAATTCGTATAAACAAGTTCTAAAACTTCTGATGACACTAAAATTAATAAAATTTTTATGTAAATTCAAAACCACAGTTTCACAACATAAACAAACGTGTGCGAATACGCGCGATCTCGACAATAAATGTTATCAACGCTTGTCCAATTTGGTCAGTCGGAATCGAATGCATGCGCGTGCGCAAACTACTAGCGCCATCTGTGGAGTAAATTTTGAACTGTACACTCAAAGGCACGAGAACACATTCACTTGATTATAGATGTTTTTTACAAAATACAATTTTACTTTCGAAATATGCCTGAAGATGTCAGCATCGTGATAGTTACACGAATGTCCTAGCGAGTGGGAAAAAATACTGTGACATAGTAGCACTGTGATATCGGCAGTCGAAGTTAGCGTAACAAGGGCTGATACGGGCGCGTGTGAGGCATGGCTTTTGCCGTATCAACTGTTGTTACGATCGCGTGGAAAAAGTTAATGATGTCGACATATTTAACATCAACTTGGCGAATTTTGTGGATCTTGTAAAAAACTTATTCCAAAACTATTCCTAAACATATCTGTATTTTTGTAAACTTATCAAATCGCTGTATTTTTGTGACTTGTGTGCATTTTTTATCTAATTTTATTTTTATTATTTCTTTATCTGTTTAAAAATCATCTGCCATGAATTAAGTGTACTACCAAACATGTAAAAGCCCCCTGGGCGTTGTATAAATAAATAAAATAAAAAAATGTTCTGAAATTTTACAAATAATGAAAAAAATATACTAATTTCAATAAACAAAAAATTTGGAAAAATGTATGAGCACATGTGATACTAATGTGCTAGCAGAATGAGTGCTAAATCAGAGACTGATGAACAGGCGCGGAAGTCCCGGCTCACAAGTGAGTGACGTGAAGATGGGACTTCTCCTTCCTTTATGCAAAATGTCGCTCGTTATGCGAAAAAAGTCGCTCATTATGCGAAAAGTCGCTCGTTAAGGGAGCTTTTTTTTTTCAAAATCTGTTTTGCTCATTATGCGAATTACTCCACTGGGTTCCACTGTATTATTTTGTGGATAATTATTTTATTTTTAAGCAGGCCCTTGCACGGTCCAGTACCATTTGGTCCATGGACCGGGCCGCGGACCGGGGATTGGGGACCACTGCTTTAATCCACTCGAGCAATGGTTACCCAAAATTAAGTAATTTTTATAAAATCTAAAAATATAGGATTAACGGTGAAAACTTGGCAGATTTATTGACTTAAACCGCAGTAAGCAGTTATTCAATCAAATGGTCGAATCGAAAACCACACACCCAGAAATCTCCATCGCTCGGGTGGACAAACTAGATTTTAACCATCCAAATCACGGAGCTATCAACTTGTACCTGGTAGTAATATTTTATTCAATTTTTATTAGAACAACTCTCTTTTTATAACTTTTTGAAAGTTATTCCCATCAGTTTACCCAATATATCATTGAAGAAGAAGATAACATTAACAATCTAAACGAAAATATGAAAGAGAACAAGACACAGAGACATAAAAAGATAACGGTCACAACTGGGACCTGAACCCAGAACCTCTCGTCTTACCGGGACGAACGCCTCTACCAATTCGGCTACTGCCACCTCCTATCAAACCGTCATATTTGTCATTCTCGTGTTTTAGTATCATATCAGGTAGCATACGTTTGTCGGGATATGTCACCCGACAGGTTATAAACAAAAGCAAAAAGAACATCTTTCTCAGGATTGTGGAGTCCAGGGATTGGTGATCATGCATATAAATGAAAGCACGGTTTTAATTAGTGAAAATGTAAAACAATATTTATTGCAATCAACCGAGGAAAAAATAACATAACGAAAGGTTATCAAAAAACATAAATACCTTGTGTATTTAACAACAGTTTTGGAGAGAGAGAGTTATTCTTATTTCAGGTTAATTTTTTATACGGCATATGTCGCGTCGCAACGATTCTCCTGCTGCATCACGCCCGCGCCGCATCGAGTTCGCAAGCAGCAATCCGAAAACAGCAGTCCCAGAGCGTCTCGAAGCGCCAGGCTCCATTAAAGGGAATCCACTCCAGCAAAACAGACTCAGTGACCGTCACGTCAGACAAATAACAGACAGCAAAACAATACTTGCGAGTCAAATGAAAAGATCATCACCCGTCGATTCAAGCCGAATATAACTCAAGGCCTCATCCTTTAAAATAATAATGTCAAGCACGCAGGGTTACTTATTATCCAGCGCCATCCGACGAGGAATTGATCTAAATAAAATGGCTTCAATGCCATTGGGGTCGTCACACACTCCCGTGACAAAATAAAACAATATTTCCAGGCTTCATAGCACTTCAAAATAATGCACTTCAAATAATGCACACAAAACAATCGCTCCAAAAACCTCCTCGCAAACAATTCGCTAAGTGACGTCTGACGCCATGATTCTAAGAATGACGTTTCCGGTGTCGTTGCAGTTTGGCCAACCAACAAAGTTAAATACAAAAAAAATAATAATAATAGACAATAAACAGTACCTACTTTAAGCAGTACCTACATACTCGCGAAATAGATATGTTACATTGTTTCAGAATTAACGTTATTATCTTCAAGTAATTTTTTTTCCATATTTTTTTAGCTTAACTATTTAGTATTACTATTAACTGATAGTTAATAGCTCCGTGATCCCAATGTCTAATGGAGCCCCACTCGTAATATGTTGCACAGATTCCTTAATTTACTTTCGGCAGCAATAGAATCCAAACTGCTTGCATTTACATTCAAAATATGCATTTTCCAGCAATCAATGTTTCCACTGTTTGTGGGTTGCTGGTCACTCTAGAAATTATGACAGTTGATCAGTTTGCCAGTAGTTGCCAGTTGACAGTTCGTTGCCTTAGTTCGTATTTGTCCAACAGACCATTAGAAAATTTGACAGGAGGCGAAGGTTTTCTTTGATTATTTCAATGAAACGTTATGATAGGTCAGATATGATTTTAGATTTTCACGGCCAAAAGTATTTTTGTTTTTGGAGTGTTATGCCGTTTTGCGCTACCTCCTCCTTTAGCCAACGTTTCATTAACAAACATTATGATGGTGTTTAAGATAAAGCTATTTCCGCAAAGGTAAAGGTCTCATTAGTTTAAATAATTCTTAGTTAAGGCATTAACTATCATTTTTTATACTTTATTTTTAATTTTAAAGTGGAGATTGAACAAAAACTAAAATGGTCTCTTGGACAAATAAGAACTGAGGCGACGAGTTGACATTCCTCACACCTACCCCTCCCGATCTTGTTTTTGTGGGAGATTTTGTTCTACTTTAAGAAGATTTCATTGTTATTCATGTACTGAGACTTACTGTTATTTGCTAAATCAGTTTGGGAGTCGGATCCAAAGTTTTCATAAAAGATTACCATTTGTATTGGAGCACAGTGCGAGTCTAACCAGGTCACAATAATTGGAATAAAAATATTATCTGCCGAGTGCAGAGCTAACTTTGCCACTAATCCTTCCCGGAGGTAGAACTAACTTTTCACATGGCGGAAGTAGGGACATTGCCTCACCAGACGTTGTATTACCGCATTTATGTGCCGCTCGCAACTTTACTATCGCACATTCATTGTTTCATTAAAAAACAATCTATTCCTTTATTCATACCGCTTGCAGTAGGACAACCAAAACAGAAATAAAGGTGTCATTTGTGAATCCTAAAGGATTATGTTATAAACAGCATAAGGTTGGCAGTGTGTGAAGGTGTTTTATAACATTTTGAGTTTTTGCAATTAATCTTGTAGTAGTTATTTTTATGCTTGTAACTTTAATTAATATTTTTTACTAGTAGATGTGTATTTAATATTATAAAGCATTTTGTTTTGGGTTCTTCTTCCAACCAGTTAAGGTTTGCCTACAAACATTACACTGTGACCGTCTCCACAAGAGCACCAGCTTCTGTATCACACTAAACAGTATCATACATGGACCCGAGCAGTCATTATGTGCACATCACGTGTTTGTCGGCAAACCTTTATTGTTAGACCAGAAGTAAAATTATAATAAACATGTATTGTTGACATTGCAGAGGGAGATCTTTCGAGTTGTGAGATAGATAATGAGGACAACTGTCAGCAATCCAACATCAATATTAGTGATGTCAGTAAGTAACATTTCTTCTCTATTCATTTCTCAACTTATCACATACAATATCATTTTTATCGCAGAAGAGTATATATGTGTAGGTTACAGGGAAGAAAGCCAGCCACGGTCGTAAGCTAGTATTGCCCTAAATTTTGTTTTAAAATGAATGAATTCAAAATGTGGCCAAAGAGGAAAATTACGTATTCCAGGAAAGAATGCCAGTTTGTGTGGCATCATCTGTGCTTATATGTCTGCTTGCGGTAACAGGCTGGTTGATTACAGGCTTATGGTTCGGCCTGCTTTTACATCATCACTTTAAAGCTATCCCAGACCATCCCTTTAAAAAATATATTGAATGTCACCAGTGATGATTTGTGTAAAGGGAGTGGTACCTTAATATAAAAGTTGATATGATGTTCCAGTTGAAGTCATTCAGACAACAGATCCAAGTTTCGAAGCAGCGGTCCAGCACCGCGAGCCCGAGATGTTCAGCGGTGGCGGCCCTCTGCCCGGGCCTTCCCAGCCGCAATCCGGTGCCGGGCCGGCCCAGCCCGGGTCGACCCAGCCCGCCTCGGCCCAGCCCGCCTCGCACCTCCGCCGGAGAAATGCCTTTGTGAAGATCATAGAACAACCTGCCTCCAAAGCCCTTCGGTAAATGCTCTCTTGAAATTAATATTTTGTACGCGTGACAAGGATGGTGGCGATGTTTGACAGTTTGGTGTTGTTGCAGATTTCGATACGAATGCGAAGGAAGATCGGCCGGCTCCATCCCCGGGGTGCACAGCACTCCCGAGAACAAGACGTACCCCACCATCGAGATCGTGGGCTATCGGGGCCGCGCCGTGGTTGTGGTGTCCTGCGTCACCAAAGACGCCCCCTACCGCCCCCACCCGCACAACCTAGTGGGCAAGGACGGCTGCAAGAAGGGTGTCTGTACTGTAGAAATTAATTCCGACAGTATGTGCGTTTCCTTCAGCAATTTAGGAATCCAATGTGTCAAGAAGAAAGACATCGAAGAAGCTCTGAGAGTTCGTGAAGAAATCCGAGTAGATCCGTATAAGAGTGAGCGCTGTTTATTTTTATCTGTTTCCAGTTTATTATTTAAACCTCTCTCTTTCTAATAATGCGAATGCGTGTTATTGCCTTCCAGCTGGATTTTCACATCGTTCACAACCCACCAGCATAGATCTGAATGCGGTCCGCCTCTGCTTCCAAGTGTTCCTGGAGGGCGCGGACAGGGGGAGGTTCACCCTGCCTCTGGTGCCCGTGGTGTCGGATACCATCTTTGACAAGAAGGCCATGAGCGATCTCGTCATCTGCAAGATGAGCCACTGCTCAGCGCCTGTGGCTGGCGGCAGAGAGATTATTCTACTTTGTGAGAAGGTACATAATTACATATTACTAAAGTGTTTTCTCTAACTTATCCCTACTTTAGTGTAACTGTGTATCACTGTTTCTGTTTCTGACTTGATCATCAGCCAATCGCTAATCAATCAGCCTATTATTTTTGTTTATATTTTACATTACCTCCACACAGAATTTCATAAGGAAAATAATAATTCTCTCTGTGGGGTCTCTTTTTAAGGAAATGAAGGATAGAAAGTTGTGGAGTACATGGACTTTAAATTAATCGACCAGCTAATCACGGAAAGGGGAACCAACCATGTAGCGTAGAAGGTGGCGTGACTGCCTCCCTTTCTGTGGCTTGTCAATAATACAGGCAACAATCGGATTTAATACGTTTCACTATTCAGTCCTTGAAAATAAAATCTTTTTACAATGGTGCACAAATTGCTGAATGCATAAAATACTTAACTACAAATCCCAAATTGGGTAAACAAAAGTTCGTGCTTGTTCCAGAATTGAATATTTTTTTACCCTGTGTAGTGACACTTTTACAAATGTTTTATGATTTATCCAACTCACTCGTTTCTAGTGTCGCTACGCCCGGGCGGTTCGTTTAAAAATGAATATTCAGATCCTGCGCAGATAAGTCCCATAACAGACTGAGCTGCAAACTTTTGCCTTATTTTAGCGAACTTTGCTTTTGTGCACAGGGTCTGGTTATTACAATGTGCGCTTGAAGAACAGTCAATGTACAACTGGTGTCATAATTTATTCAAACCCTTTTTGAACCCTCCTGGTTCCAAAAATATGGTATTGTGTTTGTCTCCAGCTCTCGAAATGTTACCTAGATTTCAAGTTAGGGCAAGTCTATCAATTTGAATGTCTATGGGGTAGGAATTTGGGGGTCAGTAGGTCCAGGAGTGACGGACATACAAATCCATCCCTCCCACTACCGAGAAGAGAGAATCCTGCTGGAGAGGTCAAAAGGTCTCTCAACCAGTCTCCCTGATCCGGCCCGCCACAAAATAAGTGGGCTGACACATCTGCCGCCAAGACCTAGACAAACCTCACCCCACTAACCTGGGCCAAGCTAAGCTGCTAAGCCACCAAATGTAATGAACCACTTGAGGTGACCTATGGCAGAGGTGTTGGTTATTATAGAGGTGTTGGTAAAGAATAAATATTAGATAGGTACCTCATGACTTATAAACTGGTTTGCAGGTTGCCAAAGAAGACATCAGCATCAGGTTCTACGAGGAGCAGGATGGGCAGGTGATTTGGGAGGGGTGGGGCGACTTCCAGCACGCCAATGTTCATAAACAAGTTGCTATCGCCTTCCGAGCACCGCGCTACAAAACATTGGATGTTGAACAACCTGTCAAGGTAAATTAAATACCTTACTTTATAAAGTCTCCTACATATATTACTTTGAGTTCATTCCCATTCACATAATCTACAAAAATTAATATTTTTACTCTACTTTCCTGTCTTTGAGGGAAAACTAATTAATACAATCTTTTGCAGGTTTGTATCCAACTGCGGAGACCTTCGGATGGAGCCATCAGTGAGCCGCTGCCCTTCGAATTGCTGCCGCTGGACTCAGGTAGGACCGGTCTCTTGTCCCGGCGCCGCAAGACGGACTTCCACCTCCTCACTCAGATCTTGGCGACGGACACTCAGCACAAGCACAAACAAACGTCGCAAAACTCATTCGACTCTGATAATACCGTCTGTATGGCCGCCGGCACAGACCCCAATAATAATAGTAACCATCACAACCCTAACTTCGAGCCTAACCCTGTTTCAGCATCGGAACCTTCCACTGTTAATAATTCTAATAATGACTTGACAGTGGATCTGACCACTCCTTGTGATGAAGTCCATAAAATTGAAGATCAAATTCATTCCCACGAAAATGGCATCGATCTGAACCACTCCAATTCATCCGACAATCATGATAAAAACCTTAATGAACTTTTAGACCAAGTAGCGGAACTCGACGAGATATATTCCGAAAATCAAACTCGTTTAAGCAACATGGCCGCCATCGACAACTATAACAATTCCAATAATATGAGCATGGATATAGATGACTTTGATGATAGAAAAACTTACAGCAGTCTTCAATTAGCGTTTAAAAATCCCGTGTCCATAGTCGAGCCGGACATATCGTACGAAGATGTTATCACCCACAAGGGACCTATCATCGATCTCGCTCCTCTGAAACGCGACACTACGGATGAGAAACTTCCTCCTTTGCCCCCCAAGCGTATTCGTAAGACTCCCTCCGTGGAAGCTCTTCACCTCCGTCCGCGAGCCGCCACCTTGTCCGTGGAGCAAGTCCTCAAGCCCGGGCAGCCCATCCCTCTCTCTCACTCTCCCACCCAGTCACAGCAGGCCCTCAACAAGCGTCCCCAACAGATAACTATCACGA
Organism: Limnephilus rhombicus; assembly: GCA_929108145.2. Taxonomy (NCBI): domain Eukaryota; kingdom Metazoa; phylum Arthropoda; class Insecta; order Trichoptera; family Limnephilidae; genus Limnephilus; species Limnephilus rhombicus. The sequence goes on along the minus strand of OV815271.1, from coordinate 422,817 downwards.
GGTCCGCCGACTGCTTGCCATCCAACTTGCCTTCCGTCCCCCCCAAGAAGCGCTCCTTTCTGTCTCGCATCTTCAACAGAAAGTCTAAAGACAAATCCCCCCCTCGCCCTTCCTCGGACAGGAAGCCCGGCAAGCTCGTGGGCAGGAGCGCAAGTAGCGTGTCCGGGCAGCGCCCGTCCAAGTTCAAGCAGGACGTTTCCCACACTTCCCTTAAGGGCTCCTCCGGGAACTTGTCTCTGGGGACCTCGCTGCGATACACCGACAGCATAACCCATATTTCCTTGCACGGAGACAATAACGATTCTACTGTGTCTCTCTCTAACAACAGTACCGTCAATAACCGAGCCGGGTTACCTCCGTCCGACGGAGATACGATCCTCGTGGCTGAGAACGTATTGGCGATCGACGCCTCGGCCCTCAGGAAGATACAGGATAACTTGGACCTGACGGATGCCGAGCATTACGCCTTGTACATGGCCCTGGCGCCGCACGCCACCGTGTCTGAGTTTGACGAGTTGAGTTGTTACTATTCTCCGGTAGATGGCGGGAAATTCCCCCTCATGGCTCCGTCCAATCAAGACTCTAAAAATTAATCAAATAGATCACTTTATTTACTAAAATATAGTATTATATAATGCGTAACATGTGTACAGTGTACCTCGCTCATACGGCGGGTCGAATCTCAGCCAGCGGTATGCAGATCTCCATCACTGGCGTAAAGCACATAAAGTTGATCTGTGGAACGTTGAATTTGTGCAAATTGAGTGAAGTACGCATGTAACGTGTATAGTAAACAATATCATTTGGCACATTATTATTGTCTAAAAGTTGTGTTGTCATAATCCCACGTACTTATAACATTGTTAAATATTATTTAGGTTATAAGGACTTATTTATTTAATTTCATGTGACCTATTATGTATGTTGTAGACCCGGTAGTGTTGAAACGAAAGAGACAGAAATTTGCCGGAGATCCGAATGCACACCTTCTTAGACACTTACAGGCCCCTTTGCAAGACATTGCCAGTAAGTTCCTCCTTACATCTTCTTGGGTGGATGGGTCTATACTATATTATGTTATATATATCATGCGATGCATTTCTCTAATATTTACGGATTGGTAATGTCAAGTAATGCAGGTAAGGAGACATCTAATCGGACTAAATACTTCAACAAGTCACTCAGTTAACCTGCCATTTTCATCCTACAATCTAAAATCAAGTGAGTTATTCCTAAAATGGACAACTTTTATTTATATATAATGTTATTGAAAAACCCCTAGTTTTAATCCCTAGGTATTGTTCATTTATAGTTATTTAATGCTCTCTTGTAAGAAGTTATGGGTAAATTGGAATTACGTTTGTTGGTTTATTTTTATTTTTTACTAATTAGTCATATAAGACATTAAAATTTGTTGGCATTTGTTCATGTTTATGTATATTATAAAAAAAACATATCATTGTACTAGATACTAATCTGGGAGCGATTCAGTGAGACCCATATATAATTCATTAAAGCAGATTTCTGGCTCCTGGCATCTGCCGCCCAAAGCTGATGGAAGTTATGGATGTTGGCTGGATCGCCCACGGGATATTGTTTCCTTGTTTGTATTGTTAAAAGTCCACCCATGTTTTCAAGCCAACTAAAATCATTATCTCATTATAAATTATTTATTTGTTTTTATATTCCCTATATTATATATTTTTACCGTACATTTTGATGAGCGCTTTTATTGTTACCGTGACGATTCATGAAAATCATACGTTCCTTATCACAATAATGCTACAGCTCGTTCAAAAGATGAGATACACAATGAACGTAGGTCTGTCCAAAGGAAAAAGTAACCACTTTCTTGCATCTCTCTCACACACCACATCGTGATGTCTCCGTAGGCCCTTACAATACTACTGGCCGTGATGATAATTTTGAAAGTATGGAATATAGTTACAAGGATAATATCGAAGTGTGAGTGAATTCCAAAAATTCAAAAACGTCAAATGTCAATGCGCCGATGGCTTTGCTTTTGTTCTTAAATATATAATGCTGCAGCTCTTTCTTACACACTAAATAACAATAGTCGAAAATGATACAAACGGTACAAATGTATGTCTGCACTCCCCCAAAAGAAACATGCAATCATTATAATACATCTCCCTCATACGGATGAAGAAAATGAAACGCGATTCCCGTCGCTGTAGCTGAGCCGTAATAATACAAGGAAAAAGTAACACTTTGGAGGAAACAGTCACATATATTTAGTATTTTGTGTCTCATCTTTTGTCCCACCATTATTTAATGTGTAAGAAAGAGCTGTAAGGAATGTATGTTTACTGCCTTTTTTTGTCATCACGGTAGCGTAAATGTGGGTTGTCACGGTAGTAATAAAAGCTCTCAATGGGTGCAACATTTTAAGGTGCTGGCATTTTTATCTTATTGTAATATTTTATAAAGATGAAATAATTGTTTTCTTGATGTATTAAATATTCTAATAGTCAAATAAAAACTAGTCAATGTTACCTTTCTTTTGTAATGGAATATTGTTTGTGAGGAGTGTATTGATGTGTTGGTGTGTTTGAAAGTTTATGATTCTACCGGTCCTTACCGGATGGATCCAAATGAAATATGTAAGTAACAAGCTTGAGTGAATAAATATTAAATAAATAGACGGGTGCGTCCTTCATTTCCTAAACATTTACAGAATATAAAAGTTGAAGTTTGAAGGAAATCATATAAAAGGTACGCCAATTTATTCTCTAGCATGGTTTGTTGTTCTGCATGTATTGTTGTGGCTTTCTTTTATTTAGTTTTTCATAAAATGCGCTCTATCTATCTGTAAGAATACATTAGGTGCCCATTATGTACTATTATTCTAAGGACACTGTCACCCCATCAATATGTAGGTAATAATCTGTTAGCGCAGTACATAGCTACACTTTTTTCAATGGTTCTTGAGACAAAACCACTATTGTTTCATTTTGATTTAATATTATTATTATCAAATCATTACGTATTGTATTAGAAAAACACATAAGAAAAAAATTATTCTAATGCAATTGAGACTTGCGCTAGCCGGGCATCTGCTCTCGCCACTGAGCTATGGCGCCAACCTGACCTGCTGTGTTACTCTGCCACATGCTGTTATATTTATATTTTTTAATTTTCATATTAACATAGTTGTAAGTTTTCGTACTGTGAGAGTTGTTACTTAGTTATTTATGTTTTTAGCTTATTTTGTATTGTTTGTTAAGTATGGTGTTGTTTTTAGCAGTGAATGATTGTGATGATGCTCCGTGATATTGATTGAAACGGACACTAATGGCTTTGTATAATTGCAGGCATGGACCCGTTGGCGCAGGCGCCGGTTTACAATGTTTACGGCATGTCTCCGGAGCAGACCATCAAGATGGAGCCCAGAGGTTGCTATTCAATTCCTATCTCGTTGCATCTGGGAATTGAATCCAGAATCTCTTCCTTGCCGAGGAAGTGCTCTAAAACGCTCTAGAGCACTTCCCCGGTAAGGAAGAGGTCCTGGCTTTAATTCCCAGATGCGACCAGATCTCTTACTATCTTTTCTGTTTCACATCTTTCACTTGAGAGTTGTTAATAATGATTCAATATTACGGTTTGAAGTTATTCTATTTTGTATAAAATAAAGCAATAAGAGGAATTAGTTTAAGCAATATATGTAATATTTTCAGATCAAACCCCCTCACCGTATGCGGGACAGAGTGCGATGCAGTTTGGAGGGGTCTACCGCACTATCCAGAGCAGTCCCTCCCCCAACCATCACGCCACCCCGTCCCCCCCCCTGGAGTACGGAGCTGTGGGCGGCTGGGCCCCCCCCAGCATGGTGGCGGGCCCCTCGGCCCCCCTGCCCCCCGCCGCGGCCCCCCTGCCCCCCGACCACACCACGCTGAGCAGCCTGCTGGACATGGACAGCCAGCAGCTAACGCAGCTCAACTCCGCCGAGCTGTCGGGCCTGTCCTCGCTGCTGGAGGGCACCTACCAGCCCAACCCGTACCAGCCCTCTTTCCGCCAGGACACCAAGATGACTGTGGACCAGGAGAACATGACGGATAGTTTCACCAGACTGACCACCAATGCCATTAATGAACTGACCGGGGGGAATGGCTTGACTGACCACTACGGCAGACAGAATTAATAAAGCTTGTCGTGTGGTGAATAACCAATAACGCACGCGTGTGTTACGTTGTGATGTGTATGACTTTAACGCAACTGTATGTAAATGAATTGTGTATGTATATAAATATTTTTACAAAATTACTACCTATGTAAATAATATTTCCCAGTAAATTAAGTAAAACCTTAAATTTTTTGTGTTGATGGTAAAATAATCGCCCCGTGTTAGTAATTTCCTACAAACTTAGAATATTTACATTTATTTAATGAAAAGTGTTAATCGGTTCCGTGACAACACACCTTTGAAAAGTGGTATAAAATCATAAAAAAATCCCATAACCTAACCTAATGTAATCTATTTAACCTAGTTTTTTTTCATCACTTTTCAAAGGTGTGTTGAGTTGTCTGGTCACCGAATTATCCTACATAATGTTGTAAAGTAAAGTTTATAAAACACGTAAGTCCCGCTATGCATTAATATTACACTTCAGCCGGGTACAGATTAACACGCAATGAAAGAATTGCCATCCACATTGTCGCAATGTAACAGAATTCCCATAGTGTGGACGCCTTGCGCGCACGAACAGAGCATTTCAACTCATGCGCACCGCAATCCACCAAATGTCAGTTTTTTCGCCGGACACAAAGGGGCGCACAGTGTGCACGGAGCGTCAGTGTGGACGGGCTGTTGGTATCAATACTGCAGAACGCGCGCGAACAATGGAGAACATGTTCCCGGCAGACTGAGCTATCTATGTTATATGCCGGAAACAGATGCGAGTAGGTACATGCTCGGTTCATGCGCGCGCTGCGTCCACACTTATGAAATGTTCCTTTCATGTTACTACAGCAATCTGTACCCGGCTTAATGTTTTATTGAGAAAAGTATTTAATCTCAATCTGGTAGCTATCCAAACAGGGGTGGGGAAATGAAGCATTTTATTTTGTGAACTAAGATGGGTGCCAGCTGAGCAGAGAGCAGTGAGGGAGCAGTGACCACACTCTGTAGTAAGTACTGCCTTTTTAGCTATGCTTGTTGATGAATCCATCTCGGGTCGATACTTTGTGTGTTCGATTGACTGGGACGGATAACTAAAATTTTTATTTTATTAAAAGGCAAATAACTTACTTTTCATCGCTTTATTTTTATATACCTAATTTACGTGTTGCATGATCAGTGTTCACTTCTTTAGGGAGTTCAGTGTTCACTATCTTTATTTAGTGTAAATTTACTCCTGAAGAAGTGAACATTGTTTACGAAACACATAGATTGTTGATATAAAAATAAAGTGATGCAACCTTAATTATTTGTCTTTTTAACCCCCGACGCAAGTGTGTGTGTGTATGCTGTGTTTGGCATCGTAGCTCCTAAACGAATGGACCGATTATTATGACCGATTATAATTTTTTTTGTTTGAAAGCTGACATGATCGAGATGGTTCTTAGCTACAATTCATGAATATCTGTTCAGGCGTTTCAAGGTCATCAGCTCTTTTTTGTACCGGGGGTTGCTTAAAATTTCGAAAATTTTATTAATCAAATAAATATGCCATCACAAAGTGATAACCGGCTCGAAGGACTTTAAAAAATTTACAAAAAAAATTTATGCTCGCAATATTTATTAAAAAGGTAAAATAATTGTACTGAATCTGGAAGATGTTGTAAAGGTATGAATGGGAAATTTTCAAAATAAATTCTGGCTTTCTCCTGCTTGTTCACGATTCAGTGAAGACAGGATTCCGGTATGCGAAGCCCGTCCTATTGACTTGAAACATCAGAATTAGCAATTAATCTAATAAATCACTCTTTCATACATTAATTAATAAACTCGTTTAATTCAATAGGCAGTCTGACTGATTATTATAATGAAATTTCTTATTTTAAAACAAAAAATATTCTACCACTTTCTTTTTTTTTACATTAGCTCCACACAGGAGGCACCGAGGAAAACAATTTCCCTAGGCGCCTATGTCATCTTTGAGGATGCTGTGTGGAGGGTCTTTTAAGGGAAAGGAAAGAGAAAAAGATATGGGAAGGAAAAGGGTATTAGGGGTGGGTAGGAATCTGGGGGTCAGTGTGGCCAGGAGTGACGGACGTATGAAGCCATTCCGCACACTGCGGTGCAAGGCGAAGGGTTGGGAGAATCCGGCTGGAGAGGTCAAAAGGCCTCCCTCCAGTGGCGGACTAAGGGGAGGGCGGCCCGCCCCGGGCCCCCGGTCTTGGGGGGCCCCCAAACGCCTCCATGTTCCCTTGATCAAATCCTAAACAAGCTTTAAGGCACCAGCACACTTAAAAAAAATTTAGTCATTTTTTTAATTTCATTTTTTGAAAGATGCACTTGTTAAGAATGCTCTCATCAATTTTTTTAAAGAAATTCGAAAAATTGACGGAGATACATTTTATGTGAAACCGTTTGAAACAGTTTTGAATTATTATCCTTCAACAAAACTTTGAATGCCTTTTTCTCGAAACTTTTTAACATGTTTTTCAACCTGGTTGACAACATATTAAATAAACTATGCATCCGATTCGCATTCACCAATTCTTAAACTGTTTGAAAATCCAGTGTCTATGGCATCATGTAGGGGAATTTTTATATCTAAAAAAATGATAAAAATGGCGGACCAGCAAATTTTAGTTTAAATTTTTTATTGGTAAATTTTCATCGTTCACAAAAATAAAAATAAATTAGAAGGGGGCCATTTATAAATCAATTCCTACGTTGTGTCGTAGTCAGGGCCGGATTAAACATGTGGGGGTCCCTCGGCAATGCACGTCTCGGGGTCTCTTTGCCATTGGGGCCCCTAGCTGATGCGTGGTCCCTAGGCAGTGGTCTGCACTGCTTTGTGGACAATACGGCCCTGCCAGGGCCGACTTAAACATGTCGGGGCCCCTAGGCAATGCACGTCTCGGGGCCCCTTTACCCTAGGGGCCCCTACCCGACGCGGGGCCCCAAGGCAGTTGCCTACACTTATGGATAATACAGCCCTGGCAACACTGAGTAGATTTTCAAATGCAGTGCCCTATACTGCCTTATGGACAATACTGCCCTACAAAGACAGGCTTAAATATGTTGGGGCCCCTTTACCCGATGCGGGGTCCCTAGGCAGTTGCCTACACTTCTTATGGATAATACGGCCCTGGCTATAGTGACTGGATTTTCAAAGGCAGTGCCCTATACTGCCTTATAGACAATACGGCCCTGCCAGGACCGGCTTAAACATGTTAGGACCCTTTTACCCTAGGGGCCCCTACCCGATGCGGGGCACCTAGGCAGTTGCCTACACGTCTTATGGATTAGTCATAATCTATGGAGTTTCTCATAAGTAACCAAATATTTTTGTCCTACAAAAAGTTTCAAAAATCGATATCTAGATTGTGTTTTTCACACAAAACTAAGTGTATCACATTAAAATAGTGGATCGTTTTCCTAATAATAAATTATCACTGTGAGAACAGATATACTATAAGAATGAATTTAAAAACAAAATCTTGAAATTAACATGACAAGTGATATTTGAATTTGAAACCATTTGAATTTGAAGTTTGAAGTCAAGTGACATTTGAAGCCATAGACAAAAAGTTAACAGAATATTCTACCATTCTAACATCTACCTACATCTAATAATAATCTATAACATTATAATGGAACAAGAAAACTCTGCCCAACAATTCCTGGCAAAGGCAACCTCTATTTTAAACCTATTAAATATCATCATATTGGACACTTCTAACAAATTCACCAAGGAACAAATAGCGAAACTCGCCCCTAAATTCACCGATCTATTGGGTAATGTCGGTCAAATGGGTGTAAAGTTAGGGAGCCTTGAAGGAGAATTGAAGACCTACAAATATATGTCTTCAAATCAAACACCCGAAAATGGGAACAGAACGTATAGTTCGATTACGTCCAACCAAGTCCTCCCGAAATATCCACCGAACACTAGAAACAATGCCCCTATACTTCCTGCGAGACCAGCCGTACTTATCTTCCCCAAAGATGACAAGTCACTTCCTTCCAGCAGTACTCTTGAAACTCTCAAAACCTCAACTAACCCATCATCTTTGGGAATTACAATCACGGGGGTACGAGAAATAAGGAACCGAGGTGTAGTCGTGCATCCAAGTACCGATGCGGAGGCCATAAAACTTGCCAATGCACCGACCCTTTCCGATGCTGGTCTGAAAGCAGCAGTTTCTTCACATAAACTTCCTCGGATAGCTATCCATGGTCTACCTCAAGTTGTGCCCCTCGAGAACATCATCTTGGCAATCCACCAGCAAACACACGAAGAAACCGGTCTACAAATTAATGAATTGAAAGATAAATTGCAGTTCTCTCACAAAGTAGGACCTCGTACCGGATCGTGCACTCATGTCTTCAGAGTTCCTCCTTCTGTTCGTCACTCCCTCATTCGCTTCTCTAAACTGGCTATGGACTGGCAAATACACACCGTAAGGGATTGGATCGACAGTCTAAAATGTGGACACTGTCAACTTTACGGCCATACGGTGTCGAAATGTAACGCAGACATGCCTACATGTTCTCACTGTGGAAAACCTGGACACAATCGAGATGCTTGCCCGACTCCTGAAAAGCCACCAGCATGTGCTACCTGCAAGTTCTTCAGAAAACCGTCCACACACAACACTGGCTCCCCTGACTGTCCTGCCCGCCAAGCCGCTGAGAGACGCGAATTATCTCGAGTCAATTTTTTAGGCTGAATCAGAATCGACACCTTATTAATACTAACTTTTCCACCTATTATCAAAATATTCGTGGTCTCAATACTAAGCTAAACTCCTTTAGATGCTCCATAAATTTATGCCCTTATGATTTTTTATGTTTTACTGAAACATGGCTATCAGACAATATTGCTTCAACAGAACTTGGACTACAAGACTACATTATTTTTCGCTGTGACCGCTCTTCCTCTTCTAACAAGTGTAGAGGAGGTGGGGTAATGATATGTATTAAAAAAAAATACTCTTGCCACATTCTTGAATCGTCTAATAATGTATCTGAACAATTATTTATTTGTGTTCTACTTGGTTCCAAGAAACTTGTCATTGGTTGTGTATACATTCCCCCCTCCTCTTCAATAGAAATCTATAAGTCACATACTGAAGCAGTTGAGCGTGTTTCCATAAAGGCCGATTCCTTACTTATTTGTGGTGATTATAATCTTCCTAAAATAGTGTGGCTTAATGATAGTCATGGTGTGAAAACTCCTAATAATGTTTCCCTTCATGCTTCCATAATAGTAAATTTCTTTGCCTTCCTGAATATGTACCAATTAAACTCGATCAATAACTGTGGAGGTTACTGTCTTGATCTAATATTTACCAATATGCCTAGCGTTTGTGTATGTGAAGCTACTGACTCAATATTACCAATAGATAAATATCATCCACCACTCGATATTAACTTCACTAATCCTTTCAAAAGTGACACTCTGAAATCAGCAGTTACATTCCACTACAAATTTAACAAAGGTGATTATACTGGCATGAATAGGTACCTTGCCCAATATGACTGGGCAGGTATGTTATCAAACAACAATATTAACGATGCTGTATTTAAATTCAACGAATGTATAACTCATGCTATAGATTTGTTCATTCCAAGGGGAACTTTTTCCCAGCCTAAATTTCCTATTTGGTTCAGTATGAAACTAAAGCATTTGATTATGGAAAAAAAGAAAACACACAAGTTATTCAAATTAACGAACAACTTAGCGCTTTATCAAAAATTTTCTCAGTTAAGAGAATTACCCAAAATTGAATCTAACTTATGTTACAAATCTTATATTGAACTCACTGAGACAAAATTAAATCTTAACCCTAAACAATTTTGGAAATTTATTAAACAAAAACGTATTGATAACGATCTCCCTTCAAGTTTATTTTTTAATGATACTCACGCCACCAACGATTTCGATATTGCCAACCTTTTTGCTGAATATTTCTCCTCTGTCTATACTGATAACATATGCACCATCCCTCCACTTAAATATGCTAATACTATTGACCTTAATAATTGCGAAATCACACTTGTAGATGTTTTCAATTACTTAAAAAATCTTCCCAGCAAAACAAGCACTGGTCCTGATGGTATACCTGAAATATTATTGAAAGAATGTAAATCTGTTGTATCTAAGCCAATTTGTTTATTATATAACTTATCACTATCATCTGCCACTTTTCCGGATTCCTGGAAGGTTTCCTATATACGACCTATTTTTAAATCGGGTAATAGGTCGAACGTAGAAAACTATAGACCTATATCGATGTTATCTCATATTCCTAAAATCTTTGAATCTATAATCACAAAAAAAATAACACCTATTTTCAAAAATGTGCTGATTGAGGAACAGCATGGCTTTAGATCTGCTAAATCTACCACTACAAACTTACTCTCCTTCACCAACACCGTAGTCAATGGCCTAGAAGATAAATCACAAGTAGATGTTCTATATACCGACTTTTCTAAAGCTTTTGACAAAGTAAAACACGCTATCCTCATGACCAAGCTATATGCTATAGGTATACGAAACCCATTGCTATCTTTCTTTAATTCTTATTTAAGCAATAGAAAATAAAGAGTTAAAATAAATAACATTGAGTCTATTATTATTGAAGTAACATCCGGCGTACCACAAGGAGCACATTTAGCCCCGCTTCTCTTCAACTTGTTTATAAATGACATTATTCGTATTTTCTCTCACACACGCTTTTGGCTTTTTGCTGATGACAATAAGATCCTAAAAATAATCAAAAACTACCATGACTGCCTTCTTTTCCAATCAGATATTGACTCTTTCAATGACTGGTGTAAAATTAATTGCTTGGAACTAAATGTCGATAAGTGCAAAATTATGTCCTTCTACAGATCTAAAAATCCGATTGTTTTCGAATACAAATTAAATAATAATTGCCTAACAACTGTTCAATCTATTAAAGATCTTGGTGTCTCTCTTGATAGCAAGCTTTCTTTCCGGGAACATATAAATACGATTGTTAATAAATCTCTCAAACTACTTGGTTTTATCACTAGAACCACTTCTGACTTCAAAAACATAAATACCCTAAGAACTCTTTACTGCTCCTTGGTTCGCCCCCATCTTGAATATGCTTGTATTATATGGTCTCCTTTTTATGCTGTCCATATTCGTCATATTGAATCCGTTCAACATCGGTTCCTAAAGGGAATTGCTTGGAGGCTAGGATTAGAGCGAGGCAATTACTCGTATGCCGAAATTGAACAAACTCTAAACCTTTCTCCTTTAGAAGACCGTTGGATAAAATCTGATCTCATTTGTTTCTTCAAAATTATTAACTGTTTAATCGACTCGCCTACATTACTACAACTCATCACATTTAATATACCTTCTCGTAGACTCAGAAATAAAGACCTGCTTTTCCTCAATCAGCACTCGACTAACTATGGTTATAACTCACCACTGTCCAGAATGTGTAGACTGGTCAACTCACGTCAAGACCTTGATTTTTTTGGTATTAGCTTAAATGATTTCTGTCGCTCTTTAAACAAATGAAGATATATAATATTCACCCTAATTTTTGCAAGGTCTTGACGTGACTTGACACTTATTTTTCTTCTATTTTCACTGTTTGTCTTTGCTTTCATGTACCATCCGAATCCTTACATTGTTCATTTCTATACTTCGTGATAATTTGTTTTAAATTGGACGTAAGTCCGTAAATAAATAAATAAATAAATACGGCCCTGGCAAAAGTGAATGGATTTTCGAAGGCAGTGGCCTACACCGCCTGGCAGGGCCGGCTTAAACTTGTCGGGACCCCTAGGCAATGCATGTCTTGGGGCCCCTTGCCGATGCGTAGCCCCTTGGCAGTGGCCTACACTGCTTTGTGCACAATACGGCCCTGCCAGGGCGGGCTTAAACATGTCTGGCCCCTAGGCAAACACGTCTCCAGGGCCCCTTTCCCCTAGGGGCTCCTACCCGATGCAGGGCACCTAGGCAGTTGCCTACACGTCTTATGGATAACACGGCCCTGGCTATAGTGACTGGATTTTCAAAGGCAATGGCCTACACCGCCTTATGGGCAATGCTTAAACATGTCGGGGCCCCTAGGCAATGCACGTCTCAGGGACCCTTTAATCAGGGGTCCCTACCCGATTTGGGGCCCCTAGGCAGTGTAGGCCACTGGACAATCGGGCCCTGCCAGGGCCGGCTTAAACATGTCGGGGCCCCTAGGCAATACTCGTCTCGGGCCCCTTTATCCTAGAGGACCCTACCCAATGCGGGGTTTTTCTAATATGTTGTCAACCAGGTTGAAAACCGTAGTGAGAAAAACACAATCAAAGTTTTGCTGAAGGATAATTGTTTAAAACGGTTTCATATAAGATGCCGTATCTCCGTCAATTTTACGAATTTTCTTACAATATTTGGTGAAAGATTATTAACAAATGCATCATTTAGAAAAGTGACAATGTTTTTATGTGTCCTGGTGCCTTTAAAATGTGCTTAGTACCTATGTAAGAGGAGTTGGGAGGTCCCATACAAATATCATCCCATACAGAAAAAAAAGAATAAATAAATACCGCCTGAAACGGTAATGTACAATTTTTAAAATAAAATGACTACTACTACTAATCTTTCTAATGTCTGTATAGTTTTAATTCCAGTTTCACTTATGTATTACACTTCGTATTTTTTTTACTATCTTAGGCCATTTGCTAAAGGTTATCTTATCATTACAGATAATAAAGATGGTAATAAAATAGATAAGTAATTAAAAAGATTCAGTGGCGGACTACGGGGGGCGGAAGGGGCGGCCTCTGATTCCCGAGGGCCTCCTTCAGCAAAACTTTGAATGCGTTTTTCTCGAAACTTTTTGAACTCGTTTTTCAATCTGGTTGACAACATATTAAAAAAACTAAGCATTCGCCTGTATGTATTTTTATTGCATTTGCATGAACTAAGTCTTAAACTGTTCGAAAATCCAGTGTCTATGGCACCACGTAGGGTAATTTTGAATTCTAAAAAAAAAGAAAAGGTGTTGAAACAGCGAATTTTATTTTCGATTTTTTATGGAAAATTGCCAGCTTTCATAAAAAAAATCCCTATGTGGTGCCATAGTGCCTGGATTTTCTAACAGTTTAAGGCTTGGTGCATGCAAATAGGATGTAGTTTTTCTAATATGTTGTCAACCAGGTTGAAAAACATAGTTTTGAGAAAACACGTCTAAAGTTTTGCTGAAGAATAATTAATATACACTGTTTAAAACAGTTTAATATAAAATGGCGTATCTCCGTGAATTTTTCGACTTTCCTTAGAACATTTTATGATAGCATTATTATCATAAATATGCATTTTTTAAAAAAGAAAATAAAAAATAAAAAAAAAATAATATTTACAGTGCCCTGGTACAGGGTCCTAGCATGGTCGATCGATATAGGTTTTATCGAAAATGTCGGTAACTTGCCATCGCTCCCGAGTACGACTGCAGACCGCTAATGAACAAACAATAATTCACAATGACTAGGGGTTCCTAATATATTTGACGTAAACTGTTGTTTATTCGTTAGCGGCCTGCAGTCATGCTCGGGAACGATCGCAAGTTACCGACATTTTTGATAAAACCTATATCGATCGACCATGCTAGCCTTAAAGCCTTGTTTAGGTTTTGATCAAAGAAACACGGAGGTGCTTGGAGGCCCCCCAGGACCAGAGGCCCGTGTGCACTAAATAAAAATCTTGTAAAATTACATCAACTTTTATTAGGGGGGGGTGGGCCTCATTCAGTTTTGCCGCCCCGGACCTCTGACGGGCTTAGTCCGCCACTGCCTCCCTCAATCAGTCTCCTCCGATCCAGCCCGCCACGCAGTGGTTGGGCAAACATATCCGCCACCAAGACCTAGACAAACCTCATCCCATAAACCCGGGCACCCCTGCTAAGTCACCAAACGGTTGTCCAATAAATGGTTCCCGGGGCGGCGGTACCCATACCCGCCTCCCAAATTGATGTAATGTAACCATACGTGTGTAATGCATGTAAACTGAACATGTATAGCAGGGGTGCTCAAACGGTCGATCGCGAGAGCTTTTTCAGTCGATCTCGAGAAAAATTTGCACCAGGTTAACAGTTTTTGTTTAAGTTGATCCTCAATTAATAAGACCGCCCATTTTTCATGCCTTTTTTTATTATTTATTTGTCACTTATATTGTCAATGGTCACGCCCTTTTGTTGTTCTTTACTCTATCCTCATCTATGGTGTGTGACGTCACAATTCCCCATAGAAAAAAAATAGTCAAATTATTGCGTATTCATGGTGAAATATAGTCGAAAATTGCCCCCTTCAAAAGCCCGAAGTTATCAATCTGGTTTCTAGTGTGTGGTCGGTTTATTTATGAGTCACTCAGTCCAAGTTGTAACTTGAAGGCGATACGAAGTTTATTAATAAATCATACATATATTAAATACACAACAACTGGGGATTGCTGGCACTAGCTCGAAAGTCTACGTTTCCGAACACCTGACTTTTCGAGCCAAACATCTATGGTACCTGGCCCGTAAGGCAACAAGAGACGACAAATTTAAATACGCGTGGATTAAACAAGGACGTATATACTTGCGTAAGGACTTTGGAGCGCCTGCAATACTCGTCAAGAAAGATCGATTACTGTTATCATTACCCGAAATGACATCAACAAACTAAATATAATGAACATCTGTTTGATAATATTAATATCCTCAACTATTATTTCTTTCTACATAATATTTACCCTCGTAACACGATCATTTATAAAATCAATATTACTCCAATGACTACCCTTGGAGTGAAATTCTTTTAATTTAATTCTTCATATTTTTGGCAAGCTTATTGATGTATATCTCTCATTTTTAATTTTCTGTATGCCACAATACTTTATGTTTTATTTTATTTATATGCTTGTATTTTATAATCTTTTTAAGCGTATGTTTTATTTTCTTTATATGCTTATGTTTATAATTTATATGCTTATGTTATACATTCGCAGCAACTATTAGTACATTTTATACACCTATGCTTATATTATAAATACTTTGTATGCTTATGTTAAATATCCACAACAACTTAATCCTTATATCACTGGTATATTTTATATGCTTATGCTTATGTTTTATTTTCTTTATATGCTTATGTTTTATAATCTTTTTAAGCTTACGTTTTATTTTCTTTTCAAGCTAATATTTTATATTCTTTATATGCTTATGTTCATAATTTATATGCTTATGTTATACATTCGCAGCAACTTTAAGTACATTTTATACACCTATGCTTATATTATAAATACTTTATATGCTTATGTTAAATATTCGCAACAACTAAATCATTAGTGGGGTTAATAATTACATGCTAAAAATATTTAAAAAAATATTTTATATACCTATGCTTATATTATAAATACTTTATATGCTTATGTTAAATATCCACAACAACTTAATCCTTATATCACTGGTATATTTTATATGCTTATGCTTATGTTTTATTTTCTTTGTATGCTTATGTTTTATAATCTTTTTAAGCTTATGTTTTATTTTCTTTTCATACTTACATACTATATTCTTTAAGTGCTTATTTTTATAATTTATATGCTTATGTTATACATCCGCAGCAACTATACGTACATTTTATACACCTATGCTTATATTATAAATACTTTATATGCTTATGTTA
Organism: Limnephilus rhombicus; assembly: GCA_929108145.2. Classification (NCBI taxonomy): domain Eukaryota; kingdom Metazoa; phylum Arthropoda; class Insecta; order Trichoptera; family Limnephilidae; genus Limnephilus; species Limnephilus rhombicus. The sequence goes on along the minus strand of OV815271.1, from coordinate 406,973 downwards.
AATATTCGCAACAACTAAATCATTATACCACTTATATACTTTTTATGCTAATGCTGATGTTTTATACTATTTATAAGCTTATGTTTTATTTGCAGTTTATTTTTTACATGCTTATATTTTATATTCTATATACGCTCGTATTATATATTATCTATACGCTTATACTATATTTTCGCAACAACTATTTGTATACCTTATATATCTATGTTTGTGTTACATATACTACATATGCTTATATTATAAATTCACAACAACGAAATTCTTATTTCACAAAGCTAACACTATATGCTTATGTCATATATTCATTATGTGCTTATATTATATATTCACAACAACTATATTTACAGTTTATATATTTATGCATATGTTATATATTTATATCAACTAAATCTTTATCTCATAAACGTACCAATGTCACTACAACTTGGTTGTTAATAATTTATGCAAAATAAAAAACAAGAAAATGGAAGACATAGCAGATTTAATAGATAACACAACACCAATCCCATGTATATCTACCAATGATTCCGAAGTAGTACGTCAATTATTATTTAATTCAACCCTTTCGATATTCTCTATGAACATAAGAAGTATAAACATAAATTTTGATGAACTCCTAATTCTCCTCACTGACCTTGTCTCAGATTTTGATATAATTGTCTTGAGTGAATGCTGGATTCAAGAAAATTTCATCCCTAAAACGTTAAGAAACTACAATCTCTATAATACTCGACACAACCAAACTCAGAACGATGGAGTCATTGTATACATTAAAAATCACATCTCACACTCAGTAAAAGAGATCAAAATTAAATATGCAAACTGTCTACAAATTCAACTTGATAATCATATAACACTTCTTACAAAGTACATACAGATCTCCGAATACACATAATATAACCCCATTCATACATTCACTGCATGAAATTTTATCAAACATTGGACACTGCCAAAACACCTTTATAATTGGTGATCTTAACATAAATATAATTAATAAAATGCACCCTCAAGCAAATGATTACCTAAATGCACTAACTTTATTAGGATATTTTCCAGCCGTTACAGCACCAACTAGAGAATCAGACTCAAACACTAGCAGTTGTATAGATCATGTATTTGTTAAGAGTGAACTAGACACCAAATCCATTGTCTATCAATCAACTGTTACAGATCACTATTCAATCATCACTTCTCTCTCGCATAAAAATCACAAATCACCACAAAATACTTCCCCCCAAGAAAAAAACTCTCCTAAACAGTGTCTCTAAAGAAAACTGGGAACTTATCTATTCTTGTACCGATGTCACCTCTGCATGTGAATTATTTATAAATACCTTACGATATCAATGTAAGCACGCTTGCTCGGTACCGGCACGCACTAACACATCGCCGCGCAAGACGAGACTGTATGCGGTCCAAAAAAACTTCGACGTAATTTGAAAGGTTCGCTATGATGAAAAAATTAATTTAAAAAATAACTGTAAGTAAAAAGGTCTTTCTCTTTAAAGGACATGGTACAAAACACTTGGTTTTATAATATGAATCTTTTACTACGAACATTTACTAGTAAATTATCTCAATATTTAGAGATGAACATGACGAATTCTCCAAACTACTAATACAGTGGGTCGGCCACACGAGAATTTCCTTTCAACTACGTATACAGTTGGTCGGATCCTTCGGGTTAATATTGTGTTATTCGCAGTATTTTAAAGAAAAGTATACTTTATGAATATGGTTTGCAATACAAAGCTAGGCGAAATTTATAATTTAATTTCTATCATGAGTTATGAATGAGAAAAATGCCAAATAAAAATATCTTTTTTTGCGTTATTCCGTCCCAAGTCTCTTTGGAAAATGTACATGCCGACCTGAACGCGTTGTGATCTTGGTTATTGGTTTAACGGGAACTGGTGGGTGTATAGTGACATTTTCTTCAACCGGAACGAAAGCAGGCTTGAGTCGGTCTATGGAGACGCGTTTGGATTTGCCTTTTATTGATATGACAAATGTTTTGTCATCACATTGTTCTACCTTGTAAGGACCCTCGTATTGGTTCTGAAGGGGTCTTCTTACGCTATCTGTTAGGTCCTTGTGCACAAAAAATTTCCTTGCGCTGTGATTACTGGCAGGGGTCGATTTGATACTTTCAAACTTTCTCTGTAGGCGTCCTACATACGTATCGGGTTCCTCGCGGGGAGTTTCTGAGAAGAAGTCGCAGGGAAGTCTTAATGTCCTGCCATACGTAAGTTCTGCGGGGGAGCATTTTAGGTCCTCATGCACTGTATCTCTCAAACCGAGAAGTATTAGAGGTAGGTTCTCAACCCAGTTTTGTTCTCCACATGCAATTAGAGAAGTTTTTAAAGTGCGATGCCATCTTTCTATAATACCGTTCGCTTGAGGATGGTAAGCAGTGGTTCTTGAGTGTTTGATGCCAAACTTTTCTGCGAGTTTTTTTAAGAGACAACTCTCGAACTGTCGTCCTTGGTCAGTGGTGATGCTGTCAGGTGTTCCGTGACGAGCGATCTAATGCGTAGTCAATGCTGTGGCTACGGTTTTTGCTGACATATTCTTCAGGGGAATTGCTTCGGGCCATCGAGTGAACCTATCGATCATGGTAAGTATATATTGGTAATCATTGCATAGCGGTAGTGGTCCGACTAAGTCGATGTGAATGTTACGAAATCTATCCTCTGGTAATATGTACGTTGCTAGAGGTGCGACCGTATGTTTTGTTACCTTAGCTTTTTGACATGGTATATATACATTGTTTGCTCTTGATGTCTTTCGCCATGTAGGGCCAAACAAATCTTTGTTTTACCGTATTTGTAGTTCCCAAGATACCAGGGTGGCAAACATTATGTATGCTTGCTATGACTTGTTGTCGCATGCTGGGTGGAACAAGTGGTCTAACATGACCTGTTGAAATATCACACCACAATCGAGTGTTAGTGCCAGGGATCACCATTTGACGTAAAGCAAGGGTGCTGCCATCGTTTGCCTTGAATTGTCCGTCAGGTTGGCATTGCTCTAACCGCATTTGCTCGAAGTCAATTACAGTGGGACAGTTGATCTCATCGATGCGAGATAGGGTGTCCGCGACTACGTTCTCTTTTCCAGAGACATACCTGATTTCGGTTGTGAATTGCGCTATGTAATCAAGCTGTCTCTCTTGCCGGGGAGAGCTAGACGCGCGTTTTTTGTTTAATGCGAAGGTGATTGGCTTGTGGTCTGTGAAAATGCTGAAATGACGGCCTTCGATGTGATTTCTAAAGTATTTCACGGATTCATAAACGGCGGTAAGTTCGCGGTCAAAAGTGCTGTATTTCTGTTGAGCAGGGGTGAACTTTCTGGAGAAGAATCCTAGCGGTTCCCAGGTGTTTCCTTTTGATTGTTGCAATGAAGAGCCCAATGCTTTGTCACTGGCGTCAACCATCATTGCAAGCTTTGCGTTTGGGTCTGGGTGCGCAAGTAGAGCTGCGTTCGCTAGTTGTTGTTTGCAATCTTCAAATGCCTTTGTCTGCTCCTGGTTCCAGTTGAGAATCCTCTTGTCATTCTTTTTGTAACCGGCAATACTGTCGTATAAAATTGCTTGGGTGTTGATCGAATTTGGTAAGAACCTGCGGTAGTAGTTCAACATACCTAAAAAGCGACGTAGTTCTTTCGCAGTTTTAGGTTGTGGGAATTCTGTCACTGCTTTGACTTTGTCCTTGATTGGAGTCATGCCTTCTGGAGTTATTGTGTGTCCGAGGAAGTTCACTGTTGCGGCTCCTAATTTACATTTCTGGATATTAATGACAAGTCCGTTATCAGCGAGTCGTTTGAGAAGCAAATCTAGATGTTTTTTATGTTCCTCTTCGTCAGCGGAAGCTATCAGGATGTCATCTAAGTAAACAAAACAGAAATCTAGATCTCTTGTTATTGCATGCATGAATCGTTGAAAACTCTGAGCTGCGTTAGATAGTCCAAATTGCATGGAGGTGAATTCAAACAATCCGAACGGTGTGATGATGGCCGTTTTAGGGATGTCCTCAGGTTCAACAGGTATCTGATGATAAGCGCGCGTCAAGTCGATGGTTGAAAAAATCTTCGCTTTTGCCAGTTTATGGGCGAAGTCTTGAAGTTGCGCTATGGGATATTTATCAGGGACCGTTTTTGAGTTTAAGATTCTGTAGTCGCCACACGGATGCCATTCGCTGTTTGGCTTCTTTACCATGTGTAAAGGGCTGGCCCAGTTGCTTTTAGAAGGACGGCAAATCCCTTGTTCCATCATGTATTTAAATTCACGCTTGGCTGCCTCGAGGAGTGCAGGTGCTAATCTGCGTGCACATTCAGATACTGGAGGGCCTTTGGTTTCTATGCAATGAGTCACAGAATGTTTAATTGCATCCGGTGTCTGCATGGTAGGCCTTGTCAACGTAGGGTATTTCTTTAAATGTCAAGATACTTTTGAGAAGAGGAAATTGTGGCGATGCCCGATGCTGGTCCTCTGTAGGTAGCTCCTCTAATTTTTAATCCAGTAGACTGATCTTCAAGTTTTGCTCGTCTCAAGTTGACTGTCAAGTTGTAGTTGTGAAGAAAGTCTGCGCCAATGATGGGTTTGGAAACATCGGCTAAGATAAAGCGCCATTTCATTGTGCGGCGTAGACCAAAGTAGAGTTCGATTGTTTTCGTGCCGTATGTTTTTATTGGTTTCCCATTTGCCCCATATAATGTGGTAGGGCAGTTGTCGGAGGTTAAGTTGCCTTTCTCAAAAGTCATGTTCCTAGGGATGACAGAGACATCCGCGCCGGTATCCACTAGGTATTTATGTCTTGTTCGCAGGTCATAGATGAAGAGACGACAAGAGGTATTAGGGATCTCACATGTCTCTACTGGGAGTTCCCGTTGTCGTTTCCCGACTTCTTCTTTACATAAGAACATGGTTTGGAGCATTTATGAGCGTTTTCTCCAAATCTTGCATGGTAGTAACATTTTCCATCTTGATTCCTATTGGGAGATGGATTGCGTGACCCGGATCTTGAGCGGCCAGGTTTTCGACGGGGGCTCTGGTTTCTCCGTCCTCTATAGGTTGATGTGGGCTCAGTTTTGGCTATGCGTAGCTGGGATACTTCACGCGAAAGTGCTGCTATTTGTTGCTGCAGTTGTAGTAGTAAGGAATGTTCAGCTGGTTCCTGAGGAGATGAACTGGGTTTGCTGCGATCTTCCATGGCGCTGCAATCGGTTGATTGATAGACATCTAGTATTTTGTCTGCAGCTGTGGCAAGTTGGTTAATGTCGTTATCGGGTAGTGCTGACAGGATTGCTTGCACATGTTGTGGTAGGCGTTGTAACCACAGTGTACGCACAGTGTACGCAGTACCCGAAAAACCCGCAAAAAACATAGGGTATAAATTTTAAAAATTACTGGGATATATGTATTAAATAGCTTAAGTATATAAAGCATTGAATTAAGTATATAAAAATTGAAACGGTACTCACCAGATTATTCCCAGGAAACCAGCTACGGAACTGCGGCTCGAGAACACGTGCAAAAAGAATTTTTAAAATGGTCTATACGTTGAAAAAAATGTCGTTAAACGTCAAAAGGCACTAGATGTGACAACCATTTTTAATCGTCGAGGGCCACCAGTTGTGGAGGTAGCTTATTTAGAGTCGTCGATATACTTACTCAACCCCAAGGAAGGATATTGCGTGAATTTATAATAGTAAAAGAGTTCTCCACGTTTTATAATTTATTTCGTCTTTGTCAGACACATTTACAAGTTTATACATTGCGGGTAGAAATGGAAATGAGATTAATTAATAATTTAGAACGTGCTCTCGAGCCCGGTCCCGTAACTGGAATGACGCTTCTGTATGAGCGGTCGTCGGAGGAACTACATTGGTCACGTGACCAATGTTGCCACGACACGGTTTAACTATAGGTTTAAAGGAATAATTAATCGGGTACTTAATCGCATTTCCATACCACCAATTAAAAACAAAGTTATGCATCTTTGGATTTGCGACATTTATCTGAAGATAGAATAGTGTAATGTATGTGCCACACGCTCAGATAAAAGTGCGAGCAGATATCTGTTGAACCGCAAGCGCTTATGTGTTGTACTGTCACACTACACTATCAAATATTTCTTCCTATGGTAGGAGAGGGGGTCAGATGAATTAGAGAGCTGCCATTACTTTGTACTGACAGTCAACTTGACAGCTGTCGTCCGCCCGTTAAGGCAGCTCCGTAATTAAAATGACCTCTCTCCTGTGTACGGCAGAGAGGGGGTCGCATAACTTTTCGCATATCGCCTCAGGAGCGATTACGGCATAAGATATGTATTGCCTATGGTTGATCTGCGCTTAGGTGTGACAGATCTGATGGGATTGTACGGAGAGCGTTATTTGGCATGCGATGATCTTTTATCTGCGCATGTGGCACCGCTTTAAAGTATTTAAGTGTTGTAGGTTGTAAGTGCTGTAGATATAGTTAATTTATACATACCATGAGTATGTTGACAACAATATGATAGCTTGGAATTGCTGTTCATTTATTTAGATAGGCAACCTAATGAAACAATATTTATTTAACACGTCGACGGTCACTTGCTTCACATTGTTGTATTGATGGACACCTGCCGTCAAACGGAGGTTCTTGATACGTGACATTGTTGTATTGCTGGACACTTGCCGGCAAACAGAGGTTTGTGATACGTGACATTGTTGTATTGACGGACACTTGCTGTCCGCTTTGTTGTATCACATCCCCAACAAGATATGTGTATGTCGTGTCGTAACACATCTCGAGAACAATGTCAAAAGATGTTGTTTCCTTGAATTTGTTAATCAACTTCTTTCCTCTGTGGTTGAATTGGTAAACTTCGCAGGAGATAGGCCTGTTTGTATTCGCTTCTTATAAGCTTTTTAGCAGATAGCAGGCAACTGGAAGTTATGGTGGTTTATGAAACAAGTTTGGTCACTTATTTATATATTTTTTATCTCTGGTAATTTATATATTACTCTGGAATCAATACATGCTTGAAAGTTTGGCAAATAATAATAGAATTACGTAATTTAGTATATTATTTGACCATGTTCAGATGTTTTGTAACTAATAAATCAGCATATAAAGCTGATTCAATATTTTTGACCTCATTAATTTATACTTATCCAAGACGCTCGGGAAAACTGCTAATATTGTGAACATGCTTATTTGGGACCTGACATAATTCATTTAAATCTGAACGCCATCGATATTATATCACTTTAATTTAAATTTACCCAGAAAAGTGAGCATTCTAATTAAATGTAATAAACAACTACACACAACATTCCAGAGCAAAGTTGTTTAACATGGTTGTCTGTGAAAGAATCAGATTAACTAGCACTCACTAATGCATGCCTGTAATAAATGCAATGTAAACTTGGATTTATGGATCACTTAATTACATTAGTAGCCCGGCTGAATTAATAATCTCTTTTTTAAAAGGATTGGCGTGATTCCTCCGACTTGGGTTTTCATAGGTAAAATTCACTTGAAAAACCCTTGGGTTTTTTTTACTGTATTGAACGTATGTCTTGCAGTATGAAAGAGACATGCGTGTATGAGTGAGACAGCATGCGGAACGTATAAAAGGCGTGTATGTTGTCTACTCGTCCTCTCTTAGCATTTAGGCTTCCTACGACGCACCTCTGTACGACCTCGGAATAAACAGTAATAATCTACCCACGTAGTATTATTGAAATCCCACAGATCACCATCAAGAGGAATCTGGATCCACCACCAGGAGTCCAGAGTAATGTAGATAACCGGCCACGGTCATCACATTTGGCGCAGCCGATAAAGGACGAAATTTAGGCAGCAGCAATCACATTTGGCGCGGTCGAAAAAAGTACCACGGGCAGCCAAATTGTTACATTGGGCGCGGTCTGAAAAAGGAACCACGGGCAGCCAAATCATCACATTTGGCGCGGTCGAAAAAGGAACCACGGGCAGCCAAATCATCACATTTGGCGCGGTCAGAAAAGGAACCACGAGCAGCCAAATTATCTCATTTGGGCAGCCGAAAAGGAACATAAAGGAAGGAAGCAAGAGCAGCAGAAGAAGCATCCTGGAAACATCAAGGCCCTGGAGGAGTATTCGCGTAAGGCGTGGATACAGCAGTTCCGGATCTTCAGGAGAAGAGCTAGGACCTGGTGCAGACCTCACGGAAGGCGCATAGAAGGAAGACTTGGGTTCAGGAGCGAGAGACGGTCCGCGGAAGGGCGAGATCGGGCAGCATCCAGTCATCAGAGTCGTGAGTTGAGTGCTGTTTGTAATTTTTTCTGTTTTTTTAATTGATTGCATCTGTGTGGAAATGGAGGGAGGAGAACTGCCCAGGTTTTGTCATTTGAGGGACAAGCTGGAGACATTCGTCCTTCAGTACGAGCAGTTCATCCTCGTCAATGATGACAAATTAAATTCGGTAGAGAAAAAGAGAGCGGTTTTAATATCTCATTTACACACAGAGACAATAGATTTATTGATTGATTTGTGTTTTCCTAAAAAAATTACAGATTTTACGGTCGAAAATTTATTGTTATTACTAGAGAATCATGTAGGTATCAAAAGGAATGTGTTCAAGGAGCGCGAAATTTTTTTTGCTACGAAACAAAAAAGTACAGAATCTGTTAATGATTTTATAGCACGGTTAAGAAATCTCGTTAGATTTTGCAAATTCGAAGACAGACTTGAATATAATTTAAAAGATGTTTTTGTCACCGGTCTTCGAGTGGGGCGTATTAAGGAGAAATTATATGTAGAGGCTGAAAACTTTTCATTAAAAAAGGTTATAGAATGTGCTATTGCCATGGATTCGTTCGAGGTAATTAATAAGCAAATTAAAACGGAAAGTGTAGATATTGTTTTTAAAAATAGACTGAACAATTTGTCACAAAAACAAAATTCTGCGGGTAAACATTTTTCAAGACCTACGGACAAGAATGTTACATCGTTCAGAGCGAAATCAGCAGACCGAACGAAATGTAAACATTGTGGTAGTTATCACGAATCGGTAAATTGTAAATTGAAAGACGTGTTTTGTTATAAATGCAGAGGAAAAGGGCATATTAGTAAAATATGTCGCGGTTTAAATAATAAAAATATTTCTTCAGTGTTTGTTAATACGCAGGAACATAAAAAAATGTTTCGGATAAACTCAGTATATTGTGAACCAATATTGTGCAAAATATTAGTGAATAATGTGGAACTAAACGGATTCTTGGATACAGGATCGGCAGTTTCGATATTAACAGATCTAGATTATGTTAAACACTTCAAACATTTGGATTTAAAACCAAAGGATTTAACCTTGATGGGTTATGCTAATTGTAAGTTAAATTTATTGGGTTGTATTTTATTATTAGTTGATTATAACGGTTATAGAGAAATGTTAGAATTTTGTGTAGTTAAAAATGGATCAACTACGGTTCTAGGTCGTGACTTTATAAATAAATTTAATATTGGATTCACGGGGTTACAATCAATTTCATCCCAGGAGGGTAGTGAAATTTTTTCTCACAATGTATTGGAGAATGATATAAGTGACTTAGATAAAAGTGAATTACAATCAATTTCATCCCAGGAGGGTAGTGAAATTTTTTCTCGCAGTGTATGTGAGAGGAGTAAAGTGAATAAAAAAATTCGAAAATTCCAGGAGGTTTTTTCGGAGAAAGTGGGTAGTTTTAATAAAAGTAAAGTGCAATTAAAATTAAATGGGAATGCGGAACCAAAATTCTGCAATCCGAGAAACATAACTTTTGAATTTGGAAGGAAATTAAGGTCAAATTTAAACAATTTTGTACCGAGAGGGGGGAGAGATAAGTGTCAGGAAAATCAGAAATATTATTACAAGAGAAATAATAAACAATCCAAGGGATTTTCGGTTGATCAAAATGTAATGGTAAGGGATTTTAAGAATCAAAATAAGGATAAATGGGTACCAGGGAAGGTATACAAACAATTAGGTAAAAAAGTTTATTTAATTGAGGTAAATTTATATGGTAAACTTATGTATTGGAAAAGGCATTTTGATCAGTTGTCTAAATTGTGTGTATCATGGGAAAAGAAACCCAGCAATCCTTATATCGCGTCTGAGACGAAGAGACTGTCGTATGACGATTACGATGTCTCCAGCTTTGTGCCGGATGACAGACTAATGGGTGTTTCTCCTTCTCCTTCCAGCTCCAGTGATCCAGTGGCTTCCACGTCGGGAAATTGGAAGGACCGACTTCGACCACGGACACACAGATGAGTCAATGAAGACAGGACTCAGCTCTCGACTCAACATGTGACAAATGAATTACTTACATTGTAAATATTGGAATATTGTATGTATTGTAAATAATTATCTGCATCATGTTGTGTAACTGTCTTCAGATTTAAGTGTGGAGGGATGTAGTGAACGTATGTCTTGCAGTATGAAAGAGACATGCGTGTATGAGTGAGACAGCATGCGGAACGTATAAAAGGCGTGTATGTTGTCTACTCGTCCTCTCTTAGCATTTAGGCTTCCTACGACGCACCTCTATACGACCTCGGAATAAACAGTAATAATCTACCCACGTAGTATTATTGAAATCCCACAGATCACCATCAAGAGGAATCTGGATCCACCACCAGGAGTCCAGAGTAATGTAGATAACCGGCCACGGTCATCACATTTACCAAACTGGGTTTTTTCAACAAATATAATGTGAAAACCATATTATATAAGTACAGTAACAATGTCATAAGTAATTATGCTGATAAAATGTTAAATATATCCCTATAGAACACAGAATTTGGAAGTTTACAGTGGGAGGTGGAAATGGGGAGTGCTGTCCCGGGAACCATCTATTGGATAGCCAACACCCCAGAACTTCCTCTCATTCTTTTCCTTTAAAAGGCCCTCCACACAGCATCCCCAAAGATGAAACTGGCCATGAGGGAAATTATTTTTCTCAAGGTCTCCTGTGTGGAGTTAATGTAAAAAAAGTAAGTACTTAGTAAATATTTATGAGATGAACCACAAAGTGAATTTGCGGTTATTGAAGAGTGAGAGTGTAACGGTTTACAGGAATCAAAATCTATTTAAAAAAATTACTTTTAATTTTTACAATTTAAAATCGTACCTTTACTAACAGTTCTTCTAGTTAAGCCCAGAATTGTCCACTGGGCAAATAATTGCGTTTTTTGCAATCCTGCTTTTCAGAAGATATAAAATTATGCGCACTTCAATCCTGTGAAAAAGAAAAGTTGATCAAACTGACTCCTGATGTCACTGAAACGACTGGTGTAGAGCTGTCGAAGCACAAAATAAAATAATTGTCTCAATTTTTGGTATCACTCAAAAATAATATCCATCTCTGATTTATAAAGCTGTTGCTTTGTTAGTCGTTTTTCAACTTCCTAATTTGTATGAAAAGACCTTTTCATTTGGTAGAAAACAGAGAAATGGGCAGGGCTGGGCAGTATTTGAATTACTTGTATTTGAAATACAAATACGTATTTGTATTTCAATTACGTCCTTAGAATGTATTTTGTAATTGGTATTTCAATTACCTGAAGCTGAGGTATTTTGTAATTTGTATTTCAAATACTCATGGCTTCAAAATACATTTTCAAATACATTTAGCGATCTTAATAATGATAATGAAAAATAAACTGACATAGATAATACATAAAATAAAAACGCTAGAATCCAGAGCAATATATTATGTTAATATTTAGAGTTGGTAAAATTGTACATAGGTATGAAAAAGCAAGTATCTTGTAAATTGTTATTTTTATCGTTTCGCGGTAATTATTCATGAAGACGTGAGTTAATTGATAATTTATAATGGATGATCACATTCCGTCATTGCTTTGTATTGTACATTTTTGTGTAATAGAATTTGATCAAGCACTATAGGAATAATTTGACTGAATACTAGATTATTTTTAAGTTAATTACAGTAGAGCGGACTTGAAGTGAAATAACACAAAACTGCGCAATACAAATGTTATTTTTTTTTTACATTAACTCCACACAGGAGTTATGTCTTCTTTGAAGATGCTGTGTGGAGGGCCTTTTTGAGGAAAGGAAGGAGTGAACATGGGTCTTGAAGAGACCCATGTTGTAGGAGGGAGGATACACAGAGGCCGGCAAATCGTTCCACAGCCGAGCCGTTGAACTCAAGAACGAGTCATATAAACGACCCGTTCTCATGTGACTAATGTCAACCGTGTACAAATGTTGGGCGCGTGTTTGGCGTGTTTCCCGACTATGCACCGGTGCCGAGGGGATCAATGACGCTAGTTCCTCGGAGCACCTTCCATTGTAATACCGGTAGAACAAGGACAGCATTCCCACCTGACGCCTATGCTCTAAAGATTGCAGTCCGTCTGTTAAGATGGGAGAATCTATCAAATGGACCGCCCGTTTCTGCACAGTCAAGGTTTTTTTTTAGGTATTTTGGAGCTCCAGACTGAGGTGGCTGCCAAATTCAACCGTGGGGCGCACTTGCGATTTGTACAGGGTTAGCAGTTGTGTATATTATTATATATTATTTTATTTGTTAAGTATCTGCGGGCCCTGTACAGTACGCCCAGTTTTTGAGAGGCAAACTTTACTCTGGTTTCGATGGAGCCCCCGTACCTGAGCTAGTCACTTAGAGTTACATTAAGCATATCGATGGAGGTCCTGTTCGGAAGATTGCTTCCGTTGAAGGAGACTGGATTTTCATTTCGATCCCTTTTACACGTTATCAAACTTGATTGGGTCTTTGAAACATTAAATTCGACGAGGTTATTCTTACCCCAAGAGAAAATTCTCAAGGTAACCGTCCATTCTTTACTTCAAAGCCCTCCGAGCTATTGGAGTTTGTGTGCTCTTTGGGGGCTTGTCAAACAAAAAGCTGTCATGGACTGTACTATCGGTGCACATGACAAGAGGTCATTGATGTGCAACAGAAACAAAGTCGGTGACAGAACCGATCCCTGTGGGACGCCAGCATTTATCGAATGCGAGGAAGAGGTGAAACCGTCAGCAACCGCCTGAATCGACCTCTCCCTCAAAAAGTCGGCAATACACGTACACAAGGATTATCGAACGTTATTAATACCGTAGTGTCTGCGTGGTTGAATTTCAGAACCCGGTTTCGATTGCATGTCCGACGCCACGCCTTACACGCCGCGCCACATATAAAATCTGTGTTCGTGGATTTTCAGACAAAGCTACTGTTGTAATTTGGTTTCTAATTCAAGAATTCGTCACAAGATGTCGCCACTTTCGTCGGCAAGACGCAAACGGACGTGTCATTCCTAGGTATAAGATCTACGAATTTGTGAAAATGGAGTATCTCCCGGATTTCGAAAGATTGACGGTAATACTCAGTTGTATCAAGCGGCTGTATATTACATATGACGTCATTGCCCGACCCGGCTACTTTGTCGCGGTGACTAGCCATCACTGGTTGACACGTTGACAGTGGATACGAGGAACAGGCTGATTTTGAAACCAGTTCCTATTGGATTTATAAAATTATCACCAACACTAACGGGGCGAAGCCGAATTAAAAGCCGCCCGCAGGGCCTAGCAGTAAAAACCTGCGGAGCGGGATTTTAACTGCTAGTAATAATTATTATTATTATCTAACACCTGGGTCCAATACCACAAAACTTTACAAGTGGAGCGGAGATGAGATGTGAGATTTGTCTTCTTAGCAATATGATTGGTCAATTTTTGCACATCTCTGTTTCACTTTGCTCAGCTTGGCGTCTACGGAAACGCACCCTTAAATACGAACGAAATTAAGGGTGCGTTTTTGCGAAACGACAATTTATTGCAAGGTTCTACCAAAACCAAATGTATTTTGTATTTTGTATTTGAATTTAAAAAATGGTTAAAATACTGTATTTTGTATTTCAAATACACGACTTGAAAGTATTTCGTATTTTAAATACATGCGAAAAAGTATTTTGTAATTTGTATTTTAAATACAGCAAAGCATGTATTTTGCCCAGCCCTGGAAATGGGTGCTAATGCAAAACTTTACCTCAGAAAGGCTCTTCAGCCGCGTATATACAAATTTACTAATAAAGAAGCAGCAGACATTACACTAACTAAAGAATGTATTTTTTATAATATTGGATTTTAATAAATTAATATATCACAATAGCAGGATAGCTGTTGTGAAGAAGAACATTTTTTTATTACTCGTATAAAAAACGTTTTTCACTTACATACGTATTATCTACCTATTAATAAAAATTTAAAATGGAGTTCTACAAAATAAACTAATATGTACTTTAGGTGAATAATGCTTCTATTCGGCACAATCATTTTGGATAGTTTCCATAGCCGAGGAAAACGGTTTCATGCCAACTCGGAATCAACTCAACTCAACACCTCTTCGAAACATTGGCGGATTAAGGCTACGTCCGCACAGACAGGCGGCTTGCTTAGCGCCTAGCGCCTAGCGAGTCACCTAGCGAGTAGCTTAGGAAAACAAATGTTCTAGAATTTTCACGACCGGCCGCACTGCGCGCTTGGTGCCTAAACAGTCGCCTAGCGTCTATCGAAGTAAACCAACGTGTTGGTTTTTTGCCACTTACTAGGCGCGAGGCATTTTAGATGTAAAACATGTATGAAATATTAATTGCATCAGTTTTAAAAAGAGAACCTTGTCTTTGATGTGGAATCCAGCTAATAAAGCTCCATAAAAATGCAAACTATAGGAAGCTACCTCTTCGATCAAAGTAGAAAAAGATGGTTTGTACTGAAAAGTAATTTATTTATGATGAGTTTTTTTTACATTGAGAAGTTAATTATGGTTATGAATTTTCGTTATTTGTTTTTTGGGGTGTTATGCCGTGTTGCAGCTCATCTGCCCTGATGATGGACACTGTAACGCTGCCCGCTGACTAAAGAAGGAGATGGCGTAACACGGCATAACACCCCAAAAACAAATAACGAAAATACTTTTGGCCGTAAAAATCTAAAAACGTACATGGTTATGAATGTATAATATAATAATAATAACGTAGTATTTATATAGCGCAGTTTTGTGATATTTCACTTCAAGTGCGCGTATATTATGGTTATGGCGTTGGATTGTGTGTTCAGGCAATGAGTTGTTCTGCCAGGTAATCAATCGAATTTTGTTGAAATAATTCAAAAAAAAATTTCTCTGGTTTGTAATGCACTGTTTAAAAATCTACATCATTTACACAGAACATTTAACTCCCCATGACTTGGCCGTGACTTATTTATGTCATGAACCCAACATGATGGATAAGACCGTGAAATGGAATATTTTAAATATGAATTTTCTGTAAGTAGCAGTTTTAGAACTATTTTTGAAAGTGACATCTCGTCAACGTGCCGACAAGCAAATGACCAAGGCACCTAGCGACTCACCACGCAAACCACCTTCAGTGCGGCCACCATGTATCCTAGCAAGTAGCCAGAGTGCAAGCCACTAGGCTCTGGGCGCTAAGCCAGCCGCCTGCCTATGCGGACGTAGCCTTTTAGGGGGGGGGGCACGGTGGCACGTGCCACCGTGCCCCCCATGTGGTGATTCCATCACAGTACAGAAAACTGTCTTTATTAAACATTTAACTTTTCTATTGTTTTGACACTTTCATAAACCTTCCTATAACTGATAAGTTTTAAGATTTTCACGGCCAAAAGCATTTTCGTTATTTGTTCACATCTACCGGATCTGCCCTGATGATGGGACACTGCAACGATGTCCGAAACGTTGGCTAAAGAAGGAGGTAGCGCAACACGGCATAACACCCAAAAAACAAATAACGAAAAAAACTTCCTATACCTACTTGAATTTGTAGAAATAAACTTGAAGTATGGTACTTCAAGTTTATTTCTAACAGTAATTAGAATTTTTCTTGACTTTTTTGCCCGTCTGCCCGTTGTGCCCCTCCCCCTCCCAGAAAAAAATCCTGGATTCGCCCTTGCTTCGAAGAGTCATGATTTTTTTTTTTAAATGGCCGTAACCTAACCTATTTAACATTTTTTACCATCACTTTTAATAAATTTTCAAAGGAGGTGGTGTTTAGTTGAGTTCATTCTGGTCACCGAGGAAAAAACGGCTAATGAAATAAATGTTCTGTTTTTAAAACGTCATGTTTCCCGCCATACCGAGAAAAGGTTGCCATTTACAATGATTTTTTTTTAATTGCTATAGAAACTATACACGTAAATTTCTTTTCTAATGAATTCTTGACAAATTGTTTCCACAGTATGAAAAAATATCGACAGGGAACAAAACATGATCCACCATAAAAACAACAAACTTGCAGGTAGGTCAGGGCCGTATTTATACTTTTCATAATTTAATATTCATGGTATAGGCCGCTTCATTTGCGCCGCCCCTTCCTCCTTCTCAGAAGTTGCCACCTATCATAATCACTCACTTGTGGGCTTTCATAAAGTGACACAAAATACAGGTTTAGTAGGTATTCAAAAATCAAATAAACGAATAAATTAGTCCTAAAGGAAAAGTGTAACATGAATCAAGAATTACATTTTTTAGGGGATTTTTTATCAAATTTTTTTGAAAAAATCATTAGATGCTATCCTTGTTCTACCGGTATTACAATGGAAGATGCTCCGAGGAACTAGCATCATTGATCCCTTCGGCACCGGTGCATAGTCGGGAAACACGCCAAACGCGTGCCCAACATTTGTACACAGTTGACATTTGTCACATGAGAACGGGTCGTTTCTTCGACTCGTTCTTGTGTTCAACAGCTCGGCTGTGGAATGATTTGCCGGCCTCTGTGTTTCCTCCTTCCTACAACATGGGTCTCTTCAAGACCAATGTTCATTCCTTCCTCTCCTCAAAAAGACCCTCCACACAGCATCCCAGATGACATAGGCCCTGAGGGAAATTATTTTCCTCAGGGCCTCCTGTGTGGAGTCAATGTAAAAAAAAAAAAAAAGATGAAATGTGACCGTGAAAGCGTACACATTCCTGAACTAAATTGACCAAAAAGGTGTTCACTCTGAAAGAACCTCTGGAGGCTGTTTCAATTTCCTCATTTGATGTTTTGTCTATGAAGTCTTTTCTCTTAGGGTTCCTCTTACTCTTAATGTCGCCCTGATATTGCTTAGGTGCGTTCATTTCAATTGCACTTTCTTCGAAATAATCAAAGTTTTCTCACTCTGTTATAATAAACTCAAGCAGACAGTTTTTGATAGGTAGCTAGTAGTTCCAGTCCTTGGTTTGCGTGTCTTTCAATATGCTTGGCTAAAAACGGATCAAACTCTGCTATTAATTCAAGTAACATTATGTCATTCCCACTTTACGGGTCACCAAATATTTCATTAAATCCTCTGAAAGCGAGACCTCTTGATGCCAATCTTTTCATTACAGCAACAACCCACTTTAAAATGTTCTCCCGATAAGCAATTTCCTCGTTTAGTTGGGCAGTTCGTGAAGATTGAACACAACCGTGAATCAAACCTCTAGATCTTAAAGCGAGAATATAGGACTTATGGTTTTGAGGGTTTTCATGTCGAGCTACTCGAATTTCTGCATTATTCCAATTATTGAAACCTTGTTCTTGCTGGTTAAATTGTGTCCTGTCCTGTTGTGTAATAAAACCAAATTCCAAAAAGGGTCGGCAGAATACGGAGCCTTTGCTTTCCGAACAGACGAGCCAATTACTTTCTTTTACTTAATTTTTCTGAAAAAAAAAAAAAATTGTAAATAACGGCGATGATCAGAATACATCTCACTTTTTGTGAAATCATAGGACTTGTTTTGTTCAAAACAATTTATTGCAATAATATCTCTCGTCGAACGTTTATTTCTTATGAGGCTAGATCTTTGCTCAGTTTTGTGCTTGATTGAATTTCAGTGCTTTCGCGACTAGAGACACTCCTTCACTGCCTGACCTGAAATTCCTGCCACTTGATGAAGGTATTTCATTGTCAGAAATGTCGGAATCAGAAGGACGATTTAGGTAAACAGGACTGATCTGGCCGATTGAGCTGATGTAGACTCGTCAGCCCAATAGGAGTACCAGTACCTTGTCCATATTGATCTTCCTTACTACTACTCCTACTCCCCGAGTTCTCCTGTGTAATACTTAATGCCTCGTTGCTGTTTTCACTTTTTTTTTAAGTTTCTATTTTCCAGGTTTTCTGAAGAGCATGTTGTTTATCATCATTGTTTATTCTTGTTTTCTTTTTGTGCTCAGCACCACTAAGTCGCTTGCTTCCGTCACTCATTTTTCGTTAGTATAGGAATATTAAATATTTTGATTAATCTATAAAAAGAAAAAAAAACGCTGACCTTAAAAACCTTCTCGAAGATTTAACAAGTGCAGCCCAGCTGCAAAAAGGCAACTTTTTAACACCTACTGCACGAGCCTATTTACCTCGGAGTTGTGGACCAACTTCAACAAAGCGTCACTAAAAAGAATGGAAATACAGTACAACAATTCATATCGAACGCTTTTTGGGTTGTCCTGGTACTGCAGTGCCACCGAGATGTTTGAAGAAGGGCGCGTTCCCGGATTCCGAACACTAATAAAAAAAACGGATCACCAGCTACAGAACGCGATTGGCCTCGAGCGAAAACACTCTTGTAATGGCAGCATTCCACTTCTAGCAGGGCCCCATTTATAAGCGATGGAGCCACTTCCTGATAACCTAGATAACAAAAAGTAAACTTTTTTTTTTTCAAATTTTATTTTTTTATTATTATTATTTTATGCATTTTTTTTTCTTTCATCTTGAAATATTTTAATTTAATGTATTATATATGTATAATATGGAACTCGTGGGACTGCACCACCCTCCCCGAGATCTGGAATAAACGAATAAAAAATAAAAATGTTCTGGGCTACGCTGTAAGAAGGGTCACCCTTACTACCCGCGCAGCAGCATAAACATACTAAACTATCTAACATAGGATAGGAATGAGTGTTGGGAATTAGCGACTTTTACCAAAAATGAGATTTAACGTTTAATACATAAAAAAACTCTCTCCATCAACAGTGACTTGTTTTTTGTTTTTAAACTTAACGGCTTACCGAAGCGAGCCAGCGCCGCCCCCTAAACTGTGCCGCCCCTAGGCCGCGGCCTATAAGGTCTATTGACAAATCCAGGACTGAGGTAGGTACCTACCCAACTCTCTTCTTTCGTGAGTTTGTTCAGTTCTTGCCGTTCTTGGGCGTCGCATCTATTATATTAAAAATATTATCGAGCTCCCTTTCTATTACACGCCTTTCTTTGTGCGCGTCACATTCTTGTGTTCCTGGTCACCGGTCACACGACTTGAAAACTCAGTTGAAAAACACTGCGCAGTAATCTATCAGGGCTGCCAAAAGAGCGAAATATTAATTGTGTCAAAGAATGTATAGGTATTTCCTGTAAAGTTTTAAAATAATAAGATATCTTGGTTACGCTGCTTTGATGAAATACAACATATAAATATTTAAAATAAAAAAGTTCCGGCTGCATAATGAATCTCTTCTAGTGCGTGATTGGTACTTAATTATCAATATTATTTGTTTCAGTCTTTCCTTCCCTGTAGACGGCGACTTGCCAAACTAGATAATAATTATTTATACGAGTATGTGTACACTTGCTTGGTGAGAAATTTATTCTTACTAAATGCACGCTCGCCGCCAATGGCTTCACAGCGTTGGAATGATTTCCAAAATTATTCAAAGTTTTTTATTGATTTTTTAGGGCACTCCTGAAGAGTTACAAAACTCCAAATAATTTTTCCTTAAATTGTAGTCTAAAATGGGAGATCCCAAAACCAGGGCTTTCCTAAAAAACGTAATTTTTATGTGCATAGCAATTTCCCCTCATCTTGAAAATTATAATATTAAAACTGATTCCCGGCGTTGTACAGAGTTTTTCAAACGTGCAAAATTTCATCAAGAATTATAAAAATTCTGATTTAAGGGTGGGATGGGGGTAGTTTTTCGAAATCTCGTGTAGGCAGTCACCTTCTTATTGCTGAAGGTCAAGCGTGCAAAATTTCATCGAGCTCGGATAAAACTGTAGATTTATATTTTAACCCTAGAAGCCGGATCATATTTTGCTATCTAAAAAGCCCAATCATAGGTCAAATTTACCTACATGAATAAATACACTTGTAACATAGTTTATTCTGTGTAATTTATTATTTTTTTGTCATTATTTATTCGTATTGACTATTTAGGAAATGAAAAAACGCATTATAAGAATAATATTTATTATTAATATTCAAAAAACTGTTTCTGAAAAAATTAGAAAATACACAGATTTAGGAAATGAGATTAAAAGAATTTGGCATTCTCGGACTATAAAAATATTACCATTTGTTATTTCGGCTACTGGCATTATACCTAGGTCTCTGATTCAAAATTTAGGCGTATTAGATTTGTCAAAGAATTTATATGTAAAAATTCAAAAATCGGTAATTTTAAATACATGTAGGATTACAAAAGATTTTTTAAATATTTATATTGAGGGATCAGTAGGATTTATAGGTTCAATTAGGAATTCCACAGAGCCGAACCCTCTGATATGAAAATATCTGGAGTCGGTGAATTATTTTCCCATCTGGTCTCTGGTAGGTTGACATGTTGTTCTTGTATTGTTTTGTAATTATAATACATATAGTGCAATTGCATAACGTGGATTGACCAGATGATCATTTGGGAAGTGTGTGAAAGGGTTTAGTTTTTCCTGTGGGGAAAATTAAACCCGGACATTTAAATCTGGTGCGTAAATAAAGACTTTGCAAAAGCAACTATTAATAATTAATACAAAAATTTGGTACAAAATGAGACCCTTTCGGTTTTATTCTTTTAAACTAAAAATATAAAAAAGTAAACAAAATCTTCTTTTTTCTACTAACAAATAAAAGCTTTATAACAATTAAACACTTTTATATATTTATTTTTTCTTTATAAACACTTTTCACACACATCATCAAATTACAAACAGCCTAAACAAATGCCAAATTGACCTACAACAGTACGACAATATGAAGGGACTAACCAAGGCAACACCGCCGTCTCCTGTCTCCTGTGCGCTCTTGGCGGGTACTAAGTTAGTTCGATCAATCAGGGCAATCGAAATAAGTGTGCGAAAGAGAAAGCGGATACTTGTTTGCGTATAGGTAAAAATGACCTAAATTCGGTTTCTAGGGTTAAAAAAAGCCACGCTGCCGCCACAGAAGTAGATATGAATGAATTAAAAAATATGAACTACCAGAAATTTTAAATAAGGTTATTGAGTTCAGTTTATTTTATTTTTAAGTTAATGGGTAAAATATAAAATTATAATGAAAACAATATTGGCGATATTATGTATATGTCGCAGGCCAATCGTAAAATCAGGCAGATCATGATTTTACGATAAGCCTACGATATATATATACAGGGTGTTAATGGACGTACTTGACTTACTTTAACCAGTGATTCCTGACATTATTTGGAGTAAAAAATGTAAATGAAATTTTGGTCTCCGGTGACTTTTTTTGACGACTTTTTTTTTTTTTTTCAAAATTTTTTTCTTCAAAATCAAACAAAAAAAAATTCTTCCGCATGTCGTCACTGGTCACTCAGCCGGATGTCCGAAGAACCCCTTACCCCGCCTCCAACTGTTCAACAACTACCATTTTTTTACGTTTTTGTAGAAAAAAAAAAAAAAAAAACATCAAAAATGTCACCGGATACCAAAATTTTATTTACATTTTTTACTCCAAATAATGTCAGGAATCACTGGTTAAAGTAAGTCAAGTACGTCCCTTAACACCCTGTATACATTAGGGAACGTACCCATACTACGTGACCAACTTTTTGCAATTTTTAACACCCCCCCCCCCTCCCCTCCCCCCCGGTGACTAAAAACCTAAGCCCCCCACCGCTCATTTGTACCAAGCGTGGTATTTTGAAGACCCCCCCTGAACGGATCGCGTAGTATGGGTACGTTCCCTTAGCTCAGTTGGTAGAGTTGCACCCCGGCAAAGCGAAGGTCCTGAAAAATCCAATAAAACTTATAATAAAAAAAAATCGAGTGCAGTTAACACTCGGTAGAAGTGAAACTTTATCAAAGCAATCTCAACCAATTAAGAACCAAGGAGCCTTGAAAAGTGTGGTCATAATCAAAGCAGCCAATGAGCGCAGACCTAGCGTAATTTCCGTTTTATATCTCAACCAATAGGAGCCTTGATAGGAGTGTGATGCTTCGCAGGTGCTTAATGCGTCATTTCCGTTTCATCTGAATTCCAAATCACAACGGGGCTATAGAAGTTTCACTTTAAAAAAAAAAGAAAGAATAGCCCCTAACGTAACCTATTTCACAATTTTTCCACCTTTTAATGACTTTTCAAAGGTGTTGAAGTTGCATGATTTTGAGTTGTCCCCTCGGCGTTTCCGCCATTCCTCTTTCCGAAAACGCCATTGCATTCGATATTTTTTTATTAGTTACAGATATTTGTTTTTTTTGGCTACCACACTGGGCTCATGCCCGTGTTATGGTAGTCGTATATTTAATATTTATTTAAATTAATAAAAATACTATTTTATTAAAACAGATGATTAAATATACTAAATAAAAATTATGAAATATTTAAAATTAAGTGAAAAGTAAAGAGAAAAAAGATCATATTTTAAAGAAAAGTAGAAATAAAAATAAAAATTCAAATTTTGAAATACAAAAATTAATAATAAAGATTTTGTTAAGAACTCAAGTGTTCTATACAAATATATAAATTAAAACATATAAGTAAATAAATTAAAATTAAAAAATAAATAAAATTTAGTGAAAAAATTAAGAGAAAAAAAATAACAACATTTTAAAGAAAAATAGAAATAAAAATGGAAATGGAAATTAAAATTTTGAAATGCAAAAATTAATAATTAAAATGTAGTGTTAAGAACTCAGGAATTCTTTAAAGTACGCTCGTCCACTTTCGAAAATCCAATGTTGTACACGTGTTATAAAAGGAGAATTAGAATTACTTGACTTTATGTCAGTACTCAAAGCATTATATATTTTAGGAGCGCATTAATTAATTACACGCACAATTCGAAGCGGTGGTACCATGCGCCGCTCCAGACCGCCGCGCAGAAAAGTCTCACAATGAAGTTGGCTGTAAATCATTACCTTACTTTCGGATTTTACTTTACTGCACGGTGGCCTAAATTGGCGCGCGATACTGTCGCTCCGAAGTGGACGTTATTGTCAACGACAATTCGTCGTCTCTACACACAGTAAGAAGAAAGAAAGCTTCTAGCCCTGAACCCACCTGAAATACACTGTCCCACGAAAGTCTCCTTTGGTCTAGTGAGGGGTCGGATAAGCAGCTCTTTGCGTAGATGTTGTCCATATCATATACATACGTATATTACATAATATATGCCGCTCTCTGGTACTTTTTTTATTCTGTTTCTATGACAATTTGGCTCTTCTCACTTGACAAACTACCAACCCCTGGTCTAGTGGTATTAGGGGGCAAAGTACATTAATTACGTGAGCAGTTTTTCTTCCAATCTAGACCCTCTTGGTGAGATAAATTTGGGCCACTTCGTATATTCTTTTCAAGTGACGTGAGATTTTCTGGACCCCCCCCCCCCTTTTGAGCTCACGTAATTAATGTGTGGCCCCTAAAGCGCCTGATGAACATCAGCAGTCAGACATTCAGTGGAACAAAGATCGAATCCTATGAAGTAAAAAATAAATAATATTTTAATTTTTGTAAAATCAATATCCAATCTTCAAACCACTCCAAAATGCACTGGCAAAGAAAACACACAAAAGCGACATATATTCATAATATACAATATTTTATATTTGAATGCACTGTGTATACATTGACAATCACAACACGGGCATGTGCCTAGCATGGTGGTTGAAAAATCTTCAAATTATGTAATTAACAATGCAATTAATAAAGAAAAATTTAAAACGTCTGTTTCTAACCTTCTCTTTTCGGCCGCCTGCGAAGTTAACCATATCAAGCTTGTAAGTAGCAATGATTTAATGTGTAAGTACCCAAGTACCGTGATTTGAGTGCCGAGTCTATTATGAATTGCGGTGTTTACACGCAGCGTTACAGCGCCGTTTACACGCACACTTCGGAGCGACCGAGTCCCGCGCCACTTCAGGCCGCCGCGCAGAAAAGTAAAGACCGATAGGTTTACAGCGCAGTTCACTGTGAGACTTTTCTGCGCGGCGGCCTGAAGTGTGAACGGCGGTGTATGTCTCCAGACGGGTCCATTGCGCGGGCGCGGGCAAACGCCAGACTTTTGCTTTGACAGTCAAGGTCGACAACATTCAAGGTCATAAATGTTTGACAATTTTTGTAGTGTTTGAGCTTCCCGTGCTCGGCAGAAAACAAAACAAAAACAAAACTTAAACATCCCATCTCGGGTGAAGCGGGAAGGCGGGCGTGGGGGAGAATTCATTTTTTGACAGAAGATACGCGATGCGGTCGTGTGTGGGGAAAACGGAATGGCCTTTTATGGTTATGTGCCATGAGCGAGCATGATCACGAGTTTAAAATATTATTATACCTCAATATAATATAACAATCAAAATATTTGATAATATAATATCAAATATTTATAATTATTCTGTTTTTGACGTAAATGTTTAAGCACTCCAAATTCTAGTAACTTTAGGTCGTGCAATATAATGACGTTATTATATAATGTTATTGGTGCAATAATCGATATTTGTCGGATCCTGATAAATTAATATCTGTGTTTTTTTCCTGGTGTATCATCTTTTCCATATCGAATGCAAACATTTACGTAAATGATAAACGTCAAACGTCAAGTTTCTTGGTTATAACTGCGCGGATCTAATAATTATTAAGGATTTTAATTTTTTTTTATTTATTTATTCCATTTTTACAATTTTACAAAGTTAGGTATAAGTACAATTATTTTTTTAATTATGTACATGTAATGCAAATATTTTTTAATGGTGGTAACAATACCTCTCTAATTGAGAATTTCTCGTGTTTAGGGAGGGAGTACTAACACAATTGATATTTTGATATATGTTTAATTGATGCTACCATGAGCGTATTTATGAAAAAATAAAATAAAAACAACATGTATGTAAAATTATATACCTGTGCACTATTTTAGGAAGAAAGTTTTTTTTTAAATTATAAAATATAAAACCTGTGTACACATTGAAAATATAAGTGGGCGTAATATAACACAAACATGAAATTACTTAGTGGTGAAATGTATTTTAATTTTTTTCTTAAAAATTTTATAATTTTTTTCGGATTGAATATCTTTAGGGAGTTCGTTAAAGCATTTTATGGCTGAGTATGTGTAATGGTGTTGGGCCGTTGTAGTATTAAGTTTAGGGATTATTATTTGTCCTGTTGTTCTCGGCCTGGTGCTAAATGACTTTATTGTTAGTTTGTCTTTATGGATTTGAAGTAATGCATTTTTTTGATAGATTCTGTTTATTTGTAAAACTTTGAATTCATCGAATATTTTTTGAGTTGAATAGTCTAAAGGTTTTTTTAGAATAATTTTGATGAGTCTTCTATGTACTATTTCAAGTGGGGCTAATAAACACACTGTCGTAATCGATGATTATTTCTTTCGTGAACTCACTTGTAAATAAAGTCTATTAATTTATAAATCTGTTTCAGAGACACGGGAGAAATTGACCAATTTAAATTTATTCTATTTTTGATGCTACGTAGTTATTCACGCACTCTAAATTCAACAGTAATCGATATTATTTGGAAATCTTTCCTGATAAATAAATATCTATTAAAATATCTGTGCATCTCAAATTCAATAAACGCCAAACGTCAAGTATTGTGTACGCGTGGACGTCCGTATTCCAGACCAGTTGTCAAATTGTGTGAACTGCGCGAACTTCACCCTAATTAATTGTTTGAAAGTCCTTCAAACGCCGAAATGACCTTCAAACGCCGAACACGGGAAGCTCGAACACTACACAAATTTTCAAACATTTATGTTGTGTTATGGGACTGTCAAAGCAAAAGGCTGGCGTTTGCCCGCGCAATGGCACCGTCTTGAGTATGACCTTGAATGTTGTGTTATGGGACTATCAAAGCAAAAGTCTGGCGTTTGCCCGCGCAATGGACCCGTCTTCCGACTGCATCGAGAATAATAACAATAATAATGCTTTATTGTCTTCATTTCTTAGTAACAGTAGAGATAATGATATCCTCACTGGGATCTCCCGTGCTGAGGATTTCATTTACATATTTTAATTTAATTATAATAAATTGATATGAATTAGACATAACATATATCATGTAGTATTTTTTTTAAATAATTATAAAGTAAATAAGATAGTGGTTTTTTTTATAATTCAGATTACTAGATTTGGTTTTAGTCTGTAGGTATTTGATATCAGTATATTTTCTATTTCTGATCTCCCTTGTTGTAAAAAAAAATATACCAGAAAACTAAAATCGTTCCTTGTAATTTTTTTTTATTTTTTATTTATTTATTTATATTTATATATATATTTTTTTTACAGTTTTTTAGAGAAAATGTGTCCTAACTGGGGTACCCCGTTCTAAGGACACATTGTACAAGTTTTATTATTTTAATTATAAGTAAATACCTAATCTATGTTAGAATATTGCCAAGGGAAATTATTAAGTTATATCTAAAAGAAAGTACAAAACAAAGCATTATTCTTTGTTGGGTTGCAAAATTGAATCTATTTTCTTCCTTCCCATGTCCATAATCCATATTTTTATGCTTCTTTTGAAGGCGGTTATTTTTTTGTGGTTTTCATTGCAAGAGGGAGTAAATTAAATAATTTTACAGAGAAGTATTCCATATTTCTTTGTCAAAAGGTCGTTTTAGTTGTAGGTTGGTAGAATGTATGTTGTAATGTAGATCTTGTGAATCGGCCCGAGTTTGTCTGTGTAAAGTTATCCTGATTTTTGAATGCGTACATTAGAATATCTTTTGTATATAATTGTTTCAGTGACATTAAATTCAGCGCTTTAAAAACATAGTCTGTAGGGGTATTTATTATTTATATATATATTATATTATCCCTATATTTAGTATCCAGCTTTTTATTTGAAATTTAAATGTTATGATGTTGAGGTTTTTGAGTGAGAGTGGTATTTTATTGTAGAGTTTAATGCCGTAATATAAGAAGCTTTTTTGCCCAAATGTTGTGTTAGTAGTTACTTGTTGGATAAGTTTTTGACCATGAGATCTAGTGTTTCTAATGTACGTATTAGTTGTTACTTCTTGGGTTTTGTACTTATGAATGTAAATGAGTATGGTTTTAGAATATAGTTGTTTAATTGACATGATGTTAAGATTGTTGAAGATTTCGTCAGTGCTAGTTCTTACAGGAACTTTCAGTATAATTTTCATTATGGCTTTTTGAGTTTCAATTAGTGGATTTAGTATGTTTTTATTTGCACTGCCCCATCCAATAATATCGTATTCTAACAGTGATTGGCAGAGAGCCATGTAAATCTTGATTAAGTCTTTTTTAATGAGGACATTCCTGATAGTTTTGAAAAAATAACTTAGTTTTTTTTAATTTTATTATTTAAATACGTAATGTGTTCGGTCCATTTTAAGTTTTGGTCAATTTTTAGACCCAGATACGTTATATGGTCAACGTTTTCTAATGAGGGACAATCACAATTCTCATTTAAGTGATGCGGGCTATGGATTTTCAAGTTCAGGTTTTCTTCAGAGTTTTTTTATTTATTTTAAAAGTGATGAATTTGGTTTTATTAGCATTAAGTGTAAGTGAATAGTAGTCTAGCCATTTCTTAATCCTATTAAGTGTGTCTTCTGCTGAATATGAATGAAAGTTGTCTTATAGGCATTAACCCCTCAGGCCTCGGGCATATTCTGTCAGGTCAGAAAATTTCCGCTTCGCAATAAATTCAAAATAAACTTATTTCTGAATTTATAAGAAATCTAAAAAATGTTTTTAAAGGTGATGAAATACGCTTTCAATGTTTCTTTGGTTGTCCCTTATGCGGTACCTAAACAACCCATTCGATTGCGATGAAACTTTTGTGATATGCGTGCGCATGCCCGCAAATGTCTTTATATAATATATAGCTCACCATTATAATATTATGATAATGGTGAGCTCTGGCGTCATGATATTATTTTAAATACCATTCATTCATTTGCGATGATACTTTAGTGAGATGTTGTGCACACACCTGCGAATGTTTCTACATATATATAATTAGAGCTCTGGCGTTATGAAATTTATATAAATATTTTATAATAAGTGGGGCGCGAATTGTTTGAAATATGTATTTCATATAGCTTATAAAAAGCGAATAAATTCTTGATCTCTCCATCTTCTTCGCTTATAAAAAGCGAAGAAGATGGAGAGATACGAAATTACGAATGTTAGAGGAGAGAGCGCTAACATTTACAGCGACAAAATCGATGCGAAAATGTTTAATAAAACACGACTTGTTTAAAATAAAGCAAAAATCTCGCGGGAATTATCTTAAATAGCATTTAAAGAAACACTGTGAATTTTTTCATACATATAACTTGTCAAACAGCCGAAACAAATGTGTTTATAATAATTTTTGGAGCATACTTGTGATTTTTTTCTATCGAGGGAATTTTATATAATTTGCGTTTCGGCGCGGGCAAAGTCTAGATATTATCTTCAAGAATAACATATATTTTTTTAAGAGCTTTAAAACTTACCGTGTTTAAGGGAAATATGTAATAAATCGGTAGAAATCCGGGTTCGGGCCCTTTAAGTAATTCTCCTATTTGCTTCCTCTCAGAGGCAGGTACTTCAGATGTCGATTTGCGTCTACCATGACCGTCGTCGTGCTTGGCAGACACGATAAAATAATTAATTACTTATAATATAATACAGAAATTTCAACCTGGGGGGGTGCAGCTTAAACTTTTTGTAGAGCTTACGGGCAAAGAACTAGAAATATACCTGAAGGGGCCCATGGGCTTACAGAGTTTGGGGGGCCTAAGTGGTGTAAAGAGAATACGATATGACGCGGAAGTTAATACATAGTCACAAGAAGTTGGAGACGCCCGAGAAAGTCATTACTACAGGTGTTAATACTTATATAATTGCCTCCCAAACGACATTAAAAACGAAAAGAAGCTGGGTAAATTTAAAAAAAAATTATTACTTAATATTTATTCTTGATAAACAAAATAATGATGTTGAATAGCGCTGTATTGAAATATTTACTTTATTTTAATTTGTATAATTATTTCTAGTTAAATGAGTGAAAATGTAATTTTCTTTTGACTGGAATAAAAAAAAAAATTAAGTCGGGTCGTGTCAAAAGCCAAAATAACAGAAGATTACAATAATACGTATGAAAGGAAATATTATGATTATAATGTGAATAAAGCACAATTAGTGTGTATAGATACAGTTGTGTGGCGCTCTATCCTCTACTACGTCACGTTTCTGCCAGCTGCCAGGCACGGTGCCGCCATTACATGTGAACCGATCTTTATTGTGTGGTGCTCTATCCTCTACTACGTCACGTTTCTGCCAGCTGCCAGGCACGGTGCCGCCATTACATGTGAACCGATCTTTATTTTCAGGTGGAATTTTGTCAGTGGATTGGAAACCATTTGCCGAAATTTAATCACGCATAATGTTGTATCATCAACCGATTGTTGGAAGTACCTGTGTCATGTTTAAATTGAATTAGTGGAGACATGGCACGATCGAGTGAATCAGACGACTTGCGTCGGGCCATTCAAGCGTCAGAATAACAGGGGTACGTATGTATGTGAATAAGGCAAGGAGTTTATGTGCTAAGACCAAATATTTTGGCAGTCCGTCCTAAGTCTACCATTGCAGAATGGCGTGATGGTTTGTTAGAAGTTTTTTTTAATTTCCGCCCGCCACTGCACAACAAACGCAGCATGTTTCAAGCGAGGGGAGATTGGCCCTTGCTAGACTGCCGACTGCTAGCAGTTCGAAGGTCGCTGTAGGATAGGTCCATCCGCGTGTGTTTGCCACTGAGTCAAAAAGGACAAACAAAGTTTCTTCGTTTGTCCAAAAGGTAGCACGTATAACTTTCCCTAACGGTATGAACCATCTTCAACCAAATATCCAAAAAGAGTATTTACAAGTAGTATCTATATTATATTTATGTAAGTAATAATTTCTAGGTAAAACTACCCATTATGGACGAATTCTAGCATACCTACCTTATCAATTAAATTAGGTATTGTCTTCTTTTGCAAAACGCCCGAAGCGACTAGATCTAGGTGGAATATAAATACAATTACCGTGGAAAACCATAATTTCTACTCATTATTGTGGGGGAAGGGGCTAGTTAAGTACCTAGGTAGCTAATTATCTGTGATAATTGATCACAATAGCCAGCAACAATAGTTATGCAAGTGCCCCAGCCGTAACGCACTAAACAAGCAGGTAATTTCTCCTTAGCAGAAATAGAAAGTAACCGGGAAGGTTAAACAATTTACTTTTAAGTTATAATTATTATTCTATCGAAATTAGCTAGGTACCTACCTGCGTATAAAAATAAACATGGCGCTGACACATCGTTGTAAAATAATATTAACCTGTGTTGTAACGGCAGTCAATAATCATTAGCCAATTACCGTGACCCACATTATATTTTGATAAACACTTAGGTACCTATTTGTCTCAAGAAAGCTATCAACGTCAAAATGTGCCTCAGCATGGTAGCTACCTAGGTACGCACTTCCGTTTTATGAATAATAAGTTATAATAACATAACTAATAAGGTAAATTTCTCTTGCGCTGATCCAAAATACATAATAAAATATAAGTAGGTATTATAGGCCCTTGAGGCGATTTTTCACAAAAACGGCGCTACTTACACAAGTCATCCAAATTATTATTATTTAGGTAGGCTAGGTACCTACACATTATAAAAAAAATACGCAGGTACATACCTAGAGCCTTCTCAAACACAAATTAAAGCTTGTTATTATATTATATAATCATCAATTTTAATTATCTTCTAACTGATAAAAGCTCTTGGTCGCGGCCCTTATCTTGTCAGTTTAGGCACACTTCGTAGGAAAAGGTTTGTATAATAAAATGTCAAATGAGCAAAGATGGCGATTTAAAGTAGCATGTTCCAATTAGTAAGCTAGGACTAGTGACACTGGTATTATCAGTGACAAAGGTGATATTTATTTATTAAGGTGGAGATCGATAACAGGAATGGATGATGGCGGGACCGCGTGGCGGTTGGGGGCACCTGCCGGTATTCTAGAAGGCGGGAGCGTGACCCGAGCGCGAGGCGTGGGGCTGCGCGCGCACCGCGTCACCCCACTACTCGCTTTCCCGCGCCGCACAACTCACAAGCGGAGAAGGCACGCTCTACGCGGCAAGCCTGAGCTAGTGCCGGTGCCCGCGCTAGCGCCTGCCGCCTAGGCCCAGTACGTCGCGTCGCCAAGCCACATAGAGCGAGCCGACCGGCGTTTTAGTAGTTAGTTGCCGGGGGGTGCCGGCTAGCTTGGGAAGGGGACTCGATATTAAAACTGCAGTCGGGCATTTCATTATTCTCCTCTCGCGAGGAAAATAATTTTATATTTATATACGTTCATTGTTGAAAGGTACAGTAATAACTACAAATTTCCTATGTGTTTTTCTTATGTAAAAATATGCGCCAATTATTTGGGTCGAGTTGGAATGAGATTTCAACATGTAAGCCGCGGGCGACCACTGTACGTAATTTTACAATATGGACAAAAAATTCATTACTATTATTACAATGTCAATGACCATACATACATACAGCGACACACGACATTTCTAAAACTTTCTTACATCCTAAATTTAACTTAAAAACTTATTTACCAAACCCAGACTAACTTTCATGTTTCTCTGATATTATTATTGCCAGTGGTATAAAAATAAAAATTCATTGAAGTCTGGAAAAGTCAAACAGAATGTACAATCCGATTATTAGTCATTTATGTCAAATCAAACATGATGCTTTTTTTTCGTATTTTTTCATTACATTTCAAAATAACATTTGTACATTAATATATAATAATAATTAAAACGCCAGTGGCCAGTACATGCTAGTCCATAGAAACAATATTAACAATTCCAGCTGGGTTGGGAATACGTCCTCCTCGCGAAGGAAACTTGCTTGAATGTTCATGATCACTGCAGAGTATTTAAATTACACTTTTGTCATTTAAATAATATATAAAAGTTTGAAACCCGCACACCTCCCTCCGGTGAAGTCCGCAACGCCGTAACTTACGTGTCTGGATCGCCTCTTCATTTACAAAATGAAGTCGCGATCTCACAGCACAGAGCTCGCATCCCTCGAGCTAACGTTAATACATAAATAGGGAATACAACTAATTACTATTACTTCCAATATACAACACAACTTGACTGCGGGAGAAGCTAAATTCAAGACTAATCGGCTCGGGGACCATTACTCTACTCCTCGTAAGACACCAACTTGCGGAATTTGGGGGAGGGATGGTGCGTGGGAGAATCACCATTTTCTTCACAAATGTCACAACACCGTGAAATGTCTGATAATTTCTCAACTGTTTGCTAAGCCGTATTACGCGTCATCGTCGTCTTCCTCGCCCCCTATCTCCTCTTCTTCCTCCTCGTCTGAAACAAACAGAGATGTGACATTAGACAGGGCCCGGTGGGGTGAAGACACTAAAACAATGGTGTAGCATCATCAGCGGACTGAGCGCTGGAAACTCACCATCACCGTCGATCTCGTCCTCCTCGCCCTCGCCGATGTCTTCTTCCTCGTCCTCCTCTTCACCTTCCCCTTCCTCCTCGTCCTCTTCTCCTAGCTCCTCCTCTTCCCCCTCGGGTTCTGCTCCTCCCCCATTCTCTTCTTTCCTCGATTTCTTTACTTCCGCAACCTTATCCTAAAACAAATACAATTATCATTCAATTAGGGTTGAAAAAACTCTGCGAAAACAACTACGGGGGGAAATGAGTTAAAAGTTATTAGTAAATCCCACGTGCTTTGTGACGCCGGGTGAGTACGTGCTTCCTAGTATTCAGTGAGGTAACAATGACCCGATCAACAATCTGCAAGCGTGATGGATTTGACTCTACCAGTTAACTTTATCTAAAAAGCTAACATGTTTACATGCGATGTGGAGCACAGTTAAAGGCTACCTTTGCCCTTTCGGCGAAGGAGCCGGCTTGGCTTCCCAAGTAGAAATTTTCAAGGGATATTTCAGTTTACGGCGGTGAAATAAGTCGAGGAAAAACATTTTTACGCGATAAATGTTAGAATTTAATCGCACGCGTGAAAGAGAAAGAGCGAAGGAGCCGACGGAAAAAGGCTAGACAAAGACGGCGATAGTGGCGCAGAACGGTAACACATCTGCCCGCCAAGGGAAAGGAAGTTGACAAATCATTCTACCTTCGGCGATATAATATTATGTATATTGGGAATAACCCGTAGAGATTCACAAATGAGCCCTAAAATAAACACGACCATCTAATTAGTAGCCAATACGACGATGTTAAATATACAGAGATAAGTTATCGAACGACGCGCGTGGGTTTAGAGACCATACACAACCTCAATTTGTTGGCCGCCTATCACTATCACATCGGGATCGATATAATATCGTGAGCACTGAGCGTATACAGATTATTTCAAACATTCATATTAACGAATAACAAACGTAACCGATAGCTGTTATGAAATAAAGTATGTAATGAGTTGAATCAGAGGTAGTAAAGAATCGCCATCTTTTCCGCCATGGAATTCAAGCAATCGGGGAAAGAAAAGGTTACGACACAAAAAACATTCAACTTGAATAATTTATGATAACTAAGATTTATCGAAAAGATCCTATATTATTTGTTAATGAATTATTGATTTGGAATACATCGCTTCCCGCCATGTTTTCTACGACCAAGGTCATCCAATACCTTCAATGAAGTAAACAAAGCTGAACGATGGCAAATAACGGGGAAATTGAAGCATTTGTAAAATTATAACTAATCGTAGATACGTTACAATACGAGCGTCGCACGTTTTAGTATCATCAAGCGTCGGTCACTCGAAAAGAAAGCCACAATAAATAACTACAAGCGTGCATCACATGGCAACCGAATCACGTTATAAATACAAAACCGTAAAAAAATCTCAACTGTGCGAGACATTTCGGTACGACCGGTGAAGAGTCTCGAGCAAACAATTCCCACGAATAACACAATAAAAATGGCGCGCTATTTTTTAAACTAAGAAATAAAAACAAAATATTACCTCGGCAGCTCTCTTGGTGCCCTTAATATCACACTTCGCGTCTCCGGCGCCTTTTTCGTCCCCAACCTTTTCCACGGCTACTTCACTGTTATTTTCCTTGGTGCTCATGTTTTATTTTTATTTCTTTCCTTCGACTTCTGAAGCGAACCTGCCAAAATCCAACGCGCGACTGACCGGCAACTCCGTACTTCAGTTCAAAAACGAAGATGGCGCGGGCTTCTCAAGCTCTCTATCGCCATTGGTCCAAATACCGGCTTTTTAAATATCGTATATTGCATACGCAATATCTCTTGCGAATAAATTATTCAATCATCGCGTTCATTTTTATCGAAATTTTTTATAAAACATATTGTAAAATAACTTTAACTGCATTCTCACAATTAACAAAAGAGGGGTTTGAGAGTAAACTTGTACCAGATATTACGGGGTTGGGGGTTAAAAATGAACCTAAACACAGCGACTGCAGATGGCGGTAGTATAAGTAGTTCGCGCCTGATTTCAAACGGCGTCATTTTAAATAGATCGTTTTAATTATATTGAAACTTTCAAGATGAAAAATTCAGAACCAACCTTAGTATTATTATTATTTCTAAAGTTCGTCTTAGGGAATTTAATTTTTATATATTATTTAACCAGATCGTAAATTTCGTACAGAAATCCTACTGAATAATACAATAGATTATCTTACAAGAGTGACAGAAATGATGAAACATAATAAGAATATTATATAGATGTCTTGAAAATATTATTTTTCGACCGTAATATGATAAAATAGGTACAATTCCAAACTTCAAATTCTAATCTATATTCTAGTTGCTTCTAAATATTATACAGGTATCTTGAAAATATTATTTTTCTACCCTAATATACTACTAGTAGTTAAAAACCCGATCCGCAGATTTTTGCTGCTAGGTCCTGCGGGCGGCTTCGCCCAGTTTGAGTGTTGGTGACCATTTTATAAATCCGATAGAAACTGGTTCCAAAAATACCCAGTTCCTCAGATCCACTGTGATCCAATGACAGCTAGTCACAGGGACAAAGTAACCATGACAGGCAATGACGTCATATGTAATATTTATTTTTATTTTTAACTTTATGAGTAAAACCTCAAATTGTAATATTTAATTAAATGAAAACAATCAAAAATCTGGAAACAGAAAAATCAGAAAAAGATATTTGCACCTCTGGGACTCGAACCCAGGACCTTTCGCTTTCCGGGCAAATGCGCTACCACTGCGCCGAGGTGTCGATATCCGATTCGGTCATTTTTAACTGTATCATACTTCGACTAAGAACAACTAACATTATTAGTTGCAGTTTTTCCCCTTTGCATAACACAGCAATTATTATAATGTGTTCAAAAATTTCACATAGGTACCATGTAAAACCTATCCAAATAAAGACCATTAGTGAATGCCTATGTAATATATGCATGTCCCATAACTTTGTTCATTTAAAATTAACTGGACGAATGAAAATAATTTTTTTTCATCATTTTAAATTAAAAGAAAACTAATTTCTACTGTGTAATAAACTTCCATTAACTAAAAAACGTACCGCCAATCAGAACTCAACAAATTACAGCCACCGAAATTGTGTATTCTGACAAAAAATTGGAGTTTTAAAACATTTATCTGTTTGACGTTGTTATTTGAAGTTTTGGAAATTTTTCGCACTGGGAAAACTTTTAATCCTGAAAAAAATTAATTTTCAGTAAAAATCGGAAAATAGGTTGGGAAATTTTTATAAAACCATTTATCTTTTGGATTTTGTTAAGTATGCGATGTTTGGAAATTTTTCATGTTTTATACTAAGTTCAAAAATTTCTTCCGGGACAATTGAGAAAAAGTTTGCTCGGAAAATGGTTCAGGAAATTGAAAATTTTTGAAAATTTAAGTTAAAAATATTATATTACACCTTTAAATACAATATAGCTACTTTATAGCTTCTCCAAAAAAACACTTCCAATTTTGAAAATGATGAAACTTAAATTCAAAGTTCATTGAACTGGATTTAGAGACAAATGGAATCACAACTGAAATTAATATTTTTAATAATACTACTTAAGTGCAGTTAATTTTCAGAATTTGCAAGGCTGCGTAATGTCACCATCTATACGTGAATAATTAATTGTATGTAAGAATTGAAAAATGTGGGATTGGGAGCGAAATTGAGTATTCTGAAAGTATTTACCTGTTGTATGCTGATGATGCGGTGCTGATTTCTAACAGTATGGAAGATCTAATCTCTCGTGTCTAGGATGAACCAAGTATTTATGAAGAATGAGTTAATGATGATTGTAAGTAAATCTAAAGTCATGGTTTTTGAAAGAGAGAGTATGAAAACAATGTGCAATATAGTTGTGAATGGTGAATACTTGGAGCAAGGGATGAGTTTTTATATTTAAGTATGTTTACGAGACGAGAAATGGGAAGGCTGTTAAAGATATTGAAAGAAGGGTAAATGCAGATAACTCCATCAATGGAGGACTGAATGTACCTAATCGACCTGATAATTACTTATCACAGACATTAGAAAAGCTCAAAAATTAAATACAAAAACACATGTTCAAGTAGGTACAAATTGACGATTTATTAGACAAAATAAAACACGGCTCATATAATCATGAAATCTATAAAATTTTACATAGATAACGAATTTTAGTACAGGACCACCAAAAAGTAAAACCAACTGTCTGATTCATAATTATCTTAGTTAACTTTTATTATTATTTCTCAAAAAATTCACCTACAACATAAAATTATACATAATATTATAATAGGCCTACAGACATTTAAATTAAAATAAATAATAAACCCAATGCCAAATGAAGTCTGGCAAAATTAGGTTAACAATAATTTTAATGTACCTACATATAGATACACAGAGGGTATACAAATATGCTCAGATAACACTTTTTTTAATTTATTCAAATAATATACCCATGGTTATCAGACTCACTTGCACCACTGCAGTGTTGCTTCCATAGATATGCCACCCCCGTTACTTCAAAAACTTGGCAATTCAAAATTTAAAAAAAAACCTGGTACCTGCATTGACAACACATAATATTTAGTAAACTGAGGCGTTCATCTTAATTTTATAACGGAAATAAATTAGATAAAGAACCAAGTCATTCAAATTACAGTTAAATAAATAAAACGATAACACACAATTTTATTTCAATGCCTTACTCTCATCCCTCACTTCCGGGCAGCTATAATAAAGTGCGAGTGTTCTGTTCCTCCATTCACAATTATATTTTAAAATAATATGCAGCACACCTTAGGGAACGTGCCCATACTACGTGACCCATTCAAGGGGGGGGGGGGGGGGGGGTCTTCAAAATACCACGCTTGGTACAAATAAAACTTAGGTTTTTAGTCACCGGGGGGGAGGTGGGGGGGGGGTGGGGTTAAAAATTGCAAAAAGTTGGTCACGTAGTTGGGTACGTTCCCTTACCTAAAATGTAAGTTCCTGCCATTATTTTCCACTATGCATATTGAAAAATTATAAATAATTTGCAGGTAGGCTGGCTACTCACTTGCCTTTTTCATTGCGATTTTCTTGACAAAGTTTGAATTGCTTTGGTAATTTATTTTGACATTGTGAACGTGCAGAGATCAGCCGAGCGATTCTATATATTTTGTGAGATCGTTATTGGATAACGGACGTGATCTCCTGTAAGATTTGTGTGATTTTTATGGCTGTTATTTGCTTTTTCTATGTACAACGTACATTAAATGAATAAATAATCATGCATACTTCCAGGAATTCGTGTTTAAAACAATCTAAGCTAAAATATGTGACAGCAAATATGTAAAAATCACACAAATCCGACAGGAGATAACATACGTTATCTAATAACGAGCTATCTAATAACCCGGGCCTCTCGCCGAAGTCCGGTCCTGATTCTCACCGCTTTCGAAGCAAGACATTCTAATTTATATATTTAACTTCAACCTTATTTTAACATCATCAGCATCCAAAATTACCTACCACACAGTTCAGTAAAGCCATCGATATATTGGTCGATTAGTAATACACAAAAAATATCATTGTGTTGCTTAGTGGCCGAGTCGCACGTGAGAGCTCATTGTTGGTTCAATCCTCTGCAGGAATGTCCTACAAGCTACAAATAACAGCTGATTGATGGTAGGAGGAAAATACAAGGATTGTCAGACTACCTGTAATCTGAGAATTTAACAAAATAAAAGTAATTATTTGAACTTACTGAAATGTATGTCCTCGAGCAAGTACCGTGGCATAGGAAGACAATAACACAAACAAGAAATTAAACTGAAAGTGAAAGTGGGTGAGTGGGCTCTTGTTTCTACTTCCTACCAAGAGAAGAGAAGGTATATAGTATATGCTGTTCCTGTGCAGGAGCAATTGGAACAGTCCACTCTGGGCAATGACTTACCAAGATCCTGGTAATGCCTACACTTAAACGGCCATTGTAAGTACATATTTTAGAGGTAACGCTTGATTCGCGTTGTTCCCAAATATTTTATCGTTGATTATCTTAAGTGACCCCGCCCACTTTCATAGACAATAAAATGGTATCAAAGTAAAAGCTTTCAATGTTAAATTAATAGAGTTAATTATCGTATTTATTATTAACACACATAATTTGTTTTAAATACTGACGGGTCAGTACCCTGCGCGTTGGCACCACTCTGTCGACATTTTTTATAACTTTGCTTCGCTTAGTCGAGCTTAATCCACGTGTCCAGTTTCCTTAGATTGAGCGATGCTTGTGTTTTGGAAAGAGTGTAGTTATGCATTTAAGCAGTGTTGAGTCTTAGTTTCGGCTTAATAGGATTGGGTACAGCGGCTGTTAATACAGCATCGAGGGGATTATTACCATGTGTATTGCGGGTATAAGATAAGCCGCCATAGCTCAATTGGGAGAGCAGCTGACCGGCAATCAGAAGGGCACGGGTTCAAGTCCCGTTTGCGTCATGTATCTTTTCTCGGAAGATTTTTCAATGTGGATGAGTGTTTCAGGCTGATAATTATTGCTTATAATAATTGTTACCCATTGTGCTATGCATAAAAATCTTGTCTTAAACGTTAGTTTAACAATTAAAAATAATAATAAACATATTTTCATTTTTATTTATATAAATAGATAAAGTAATTACATACTATTGTATAGATTCATATTGTGTTCATGAATGCTCATTTGTATATCTCCTCCCTAATCCCGTGCCAGTAATTAAGTACAATCTATCACATAATTAGATTTGTAAATGATCCTTACTTACTACCAATAATTTATATAATAATATTTGAATAAGCAGTGTTACAATAGAAAATCAATGATCAGGTGATGTAATAAGAAATATCAACATTAGAACCGACCGGGACATAATGGCAGGAATTTGGAGATCAGGTGACAACATTAATAAAAATGGGGTACGGCCTCTAACAACATAAGAACTGACCGGGACGTAATGGCAGGGATTTGTAAATGAGGTGACAATATTAATACAAATGGGGTCCAGCCTCTAAAAACATAAGAACGGACCGGGACGTAATGTACAAATGTTCTCACTTGGTGTGGTGCTGATGGAATCAATAACGGCAGTTCCATGAATCATCTTCCATTGAACAAGAACATAGGTATGGTAGTCCAAAACCGGTTGGCGTGGTTAAATAAAAAAAAGTGAAAAGTGAGGCACACAAAGTTAAAGTGTAGCAAATCTAATTATTTTGAGCGTATATTTATAAGTATTCAATTCTTTCTCGCAATCGCTTTGTCCCTTACCAGTTAGGAACAAGGGATGCTGTTGCCATTCAGGCTTACGATGGTCTGACCGATATAAGGTCATGTGAGACCTCGAGAAAGTAAGTTGTCTTCCGGGTCTATCTAACGCAGGGGTTCCCAAACTTATAAGTATCACGCCTCCCTACTGCTTAAAATGAATATGCCCGCGCCCCCCCTCGGCCCAGGGCCCAGCAAGTAGCAGCAAGTGGACTCGCCAAGCAATTGTAAATAAAATAAGGGTAGGTAATAAAGTCCAAAAATACATTTTCAGATGTTTTATTATAAAAATATTGCATTTACACACTTGTTATAATATAAGAAGAGTCAATTTGTAGCGATAATTCATATGAAGGTTCGAGCACTTTCTCAGATGACTGAGCAAAAGATCTAGTACTATCCAATTTCATGCTCTTCAATCTTGCAGATTTTGAAACAAAAAACTGCTACGGCTTGTCTTTTAAAGCATTGTGTTTTGTTGACAAATGTCGTTACAGGCGCGAAGGTCTCATGGCATCACTGCTTAATACTTCATAACAAATAACACACAGCGGCTGGTCGATACCACTTTTATTCATAGAAACAAAACCGAATTTAATATAATCATTATTATTTTTGCCTTTTTTCGTCGAGCTCATGGCGAAATAGAAGTAATAACCCGTCACTCACTACTCTAACAAACGTGTTCGCTAGGCGCGTGCGGTGCAGGAAGTGAGGTGCGTGCGGTAGCGCGGACGCGGGCGGCGACCGGAGTGATAATCGCTGCCCACGCCCCCCTGTACATGTCTTCGCGCCCCCCACTTTGAAAACCAATGATCTAACGCATCTTCAAGGGAAAAAATCCTTTTGTTAAAAGGTTTAAAGGAGAGGTTGAGGGAACAATTACTTTCCTTTGGGTTATTTATTAATAAAATACCCATAATAGTTTTGTACTATTTTACTATTATT
The DNA here is from genome assembly GCA_929108145.2 of Limnephilus rhombicus. NCBI lineage: Eukaryota > Metazoa > Arthropoda > Insecta > Trichoptera > Limnephilidae > Limnephilus > Limnephilus rhombicus. Next base: position 366,001 of record OV815271.1, on the reverse strand, counting down.
GAACTCGCAAATTGATTGTAACTATTCCAAATAAACACTAATTATTGTGTTCACCGTATAAAATGTGGATTTTATTTAATCACCACCGCAACAAAAGCGTTTTTATTTAGTACGCTTTTTACAACAGTTGTTTTAAGAGAACGCTAATCGTTTAGTATAATAATATCAATATATTGTTGTAAAATATATTGTATACAGTATACATGTAATGCAGCAATATTAAAATTATTATTAATGTGAAATTCTGCAGAAAAAATACAAAAATAAAATTCAAAAATGCGCAGATATTTTATATTGCTGATTAATGAATACGTATGGTAAAATATATTTCCGCTTCTCTACACGTTATTGTATTATGCTGCATATACACACGTGAGCCGAACCACGAATTATGGGAAAGGAACGAAGCAACCGCAAATGACGCAAAACGCCGCATTGCTTCATTTGTGGCTCGGCTCACGCTTATGTAAAAGTATACTTAGCATAATGTATGTAATCAATTAAAAAAAAAATTAAAAATTGTCTACCATGACTCGTTTCAACTTAATCACTACAAGAAAAAACTATTTACATGCACAAATAGGTTACTAGGTTCTTAGTTTGGGTTATGTAAATAATTTGTGCATATTTAGATTGCGAAACGAAACTTTTGCAAATGTCACTGTATACTGAAAAAAATCCATAATGGCCAGATCGTTTTATAAGAAATTTTGAACATGGAAAAATAGAAGTTTAATGCATCTTTTACCATCTCTCTCATCGTAAATATGTAGTTTTCTCTTGTGGTAATTAAGTTGAACGGAAGAGCAATTTCCATATTCCGTGCCTACGAGTATTAAAAGTGCGACGATCAGGTAAATATTTAGAAAATAGAGACAAGATTAATAAGCACTTTTTAAAAACACTTTGCACTAGTTAAATAATAATAATAAGTATTTCAGTTAATAATGCAATTTAATAGTTATTTCGTTAAAATTTAAATAGAAACAATTAAAATCATCTGGCGACCATTGTTATTGATGTCAAAGTTTTGAAATGAGTTTTTTTATCCAAAATACCTGATCCTAAAATAGGTTCGTAGTTTGGATTTAATTAAAAAAAAAATAACATGAAAAAACCATTTTGTAAACTTTCGATATCACTGGACACGCTTAACCCATTCATGACGAAGGTGCCATATGGACCTCGAAAAAGTGTTGGACCTCAATTAGTCACATCATGCCGATATATTAAAATGGCGATGCGAAATTCAGTTTTATGTAGTCTACAAGCATGTACGAACACGTTTGTCTTAGAGGCGCTCAGTTCGTTTGCATGTGCCGGCGTGGACAGACGTGTATAAACGGAGTTTGAAAAAAAGTGCAAATTTTTCAAAATGTCAAAACGAGTGAAGTAAGTAATCCATTAAACTTATGTGTAGATTTGATTTTTTTTTCCAAAACCGTTTATGATCCGTAAAGAATGAAATTTACTAACTATTTATAGACATATTGTTACAAAAATAATCCTTATTGTATCAAAGAGAGTACTTTGAATTGAAAGTTTTGATTTTTGGCTCCATATGGACCTTTCGGCAGATCTCACTATACATAAATTGTAATTTTTCGCAGATTTCATTGTTTTTTCGTGTTTTTTAGGGGTCTGACTGTTGAAGAAGTGATGTTACTGCTTGAAGAACAATCGGATACGAATTTGGAGGATGATGAGGTAGTGGATGTGTATGTGGAGCCGCCAAATGAGAGTGATTTGTCCGGAGCAGATTCAGCTGATGAAGATGACGGTGGAATAATTGCCAATATTTCTCGAGCGCAATTGTTTTCTAATTGCCAAATCGTAAATCGCCGTCGACACAAAAAGGGACAAGATACGCCCGATTATGATTCAGATCAAGAGAACCCTAATCTAGAGCATTTCGGAGACGAGCGTTTGGATTCAACTTTCAGTGACTTCGACATAAATTTATTCGACGCTTCAGCATCACACGGTCAAGCGTCTGCAAGCACTTCTTTCGAGCCTCCTTTGAAACGATGCCGTGTTAGTACTGGAGACGGAGTGAATGATCCCGCTGAACCACCTTATCGCATTCCAAAACGTATGCCTGGTCCGAAAACTATGTTTCAATGGAAGTCTAACGATGTGACGCCAATTGTTTCTAGCATATTTCCCGAAGGAAATTATACCGACGTAGCTGCTTTATCACCGGTGGAATTATTTGAACTAAATTTTGACAACGAAATGTACGAATTCATCGTTACAGAATCCAACAAATATCAGACCAAGCAAGACCCTGAAAATAGTCATAAAGTATCACCTTTAACTGTCGGGGATATCAAAGCGTACATGGGTATACTTATAACATCGGGATTATGCCCGATTCCATCAACTCGATTGTACTGGAGCAGCTCTCGCCCTTTCTACAATAAGCAGATTGCGTCCACCATGTCTCGTGATAGATTTGAACAGATACACAAAATGATACACTTTGCTTCACCAAATCAGTTCAATAGTGCAGACCGGATGTGGAAGTTACGTCCATTTACAGATAGGCTTATTGAACGGTTTATGCGAAACTTCCACCCAGAAGAAAATTTAAGTTATGATGAATCGATGATACCATACTATGGCCGCCATGGATGTAAGCAATACATAAAAGGCAAACCCATTCGATTCGGATATAAAGTGTGGAGCCTAAATACAACCTCCGGTTACTTGATCAATTTTGAGATCTACCAAGGCAGCAATCCCCGGATTCCAAAGGAGTATGGTGTTGTAGGCTTGAATGCTTCACCACTACTTATGTTGGTCGATCAATTGCCAGTGGAAAAGCGCGAATTGCCATATCACTTCTACTTTGATAATCTTTTTACGGGTATGCCATTGCTGTACTATTTGCATTTTTATGGATACAATGGCACAGGTACAATTCGAGACAATCGGATTCCCAGTTCATCTCCTATCCCCAAGAAGAAGGCAACAATGTCAAAATACAACAAAGGTGTGCTTTCTCGAGGACATACTGAAAGTGCGCAGACATCATTTGGCAAGACCCCCATCTACGTTACTCAATGGGTTGATAACGCTGTTTGTTCTGTAGCTTCAACAAAATACGGAAAGAATCCATTGGATCTAGCAAGCCGTTACTCACGGAAGGAGCAAAAAAAGATCAGTATACAGAGGCCATATGCAATTCATCAATATAACACGAATATGGGTGGAACTGACAGAATGGACCAAAACGTTGCATGTTATCGCATTACTGTTCGCCAACAGAAATGGTGGTGGTCCATTTTTACCTGGGCCATTGATGTAACCATTCAGAATTGCTGGCTTCTGAAGCGCAAAGCCACGGGCAATTTTAAATTGGGGCAGTTAGAATTCCGTGAAGAAATATCAAAGCATTACTGTGAGAAGTATTCTATCAAGAAATACTTCAAGGCACCCGACAAACTCACCAAAATAGGTCAAACGGCAATGCAGTATGATACCTCCGTCCCCCATTATCCTGGGCCAATACCGATAACTGAGACTAATAAGGGAGGAAAACTGTCTTGTGCATCTTGTAAAAGCAAGCAGCGCATCCGTTGCATCACATGTAAGGTCGGACTATGCGTGAAATGCTTCGAGGGCTATCACACTAAATAATGTTGTTGAAAATTACACTTTTGGAACAATAAAGATGAAAAAATGAAATTTCTGACTAGTTATTTGCCGAAAGATCCATATGGACCTCATCCTTCTCGAGGCTCCTGGGGGATGAGGAGACGATTTTTTCAAATTCCGAAAAAAACGTTCTTATTCTACTTTCAAAACCAACCACTCTGTGAATTTTCTGCGCGAAATTCGAAAAAAAAATAGTTCGTCATGAATGGGTTAATACAAATATGGGTAAATTTTTACAAAGCCGGGACCAGCTCATTTTGGACAAAAAAATAAATATATACCCCAGTAGATACGACGATAGATTTGACGACCTCCGTAGTCCAGTGGGTAAGACTCTTGACTCACAATCCGGAGGTCGCGGGTTCGAACCCGGCATGTGCAAATAAATTTTATTTGATTAATTTGTGTTATTTCACAATTAATTCATTTAAAATAATATATAGTATGTTTGCGGCATGTTCCAGAGTGGAAGATACTAACAGTATCGCCCTGGTGTAAGACCACCATTCAGAATTGAAACGTTGCTTGAAAATGGCTTTAGCCGTGTTTGGTGACCAGATCTGAATAGCCAGGTACTTCCCAACCTTCCTCTTCCCCAACTCCTTCCCCTCCCCACTACCTTCAGCCTCACAACATACCCCAATTGGGGATGCCATAGTCTCACTGGCTCCAGGCGGGAGCAGTTGAGATTCTTGTGCGGCATTCACTGTGAAAAAAAAAAAAAAAGATAGGTAATAATTAGATGTAATTAATTCCGTGAGCGGAAATTGAAAATAATGTATATTATCATCAATTTTTTAAATTTAAAAATACGAAAATGTCATTTTTCAATGACCTCCATGTTGTTATCTTTATTTTAAAAAACAGCCTACGTTTTAAAATGGTTTGTCTGGCAAGGCAGGATTTGTATTGCGGGCTTGTGAATATTATCTTTACTTTAAAAAACAGCCTACGTTTTTAAATGGTTTGTCTAGCGGGCTTGTGTGACAGATCGGCCGCGCCATGTCAGTTTGCGAAGACGCGAAGTGAATTTTGATTTTACGCAATTGAAATTTAAAATGCATCATTTTCCGCCTCCCCCAATGCAAAAAGTTTCCGAAATAAGTAATTATAACAATTATTCAACTTCTGCAAAGTGTTTTTTCGTGAAAAAGTGCATATTTACCGCTGTAATTTACAACATGGAGGTCATTGAAAAATGACATTTTCGTATTTTTAAATTTAAGAAATTAACGATAATATACATTTTTTTCAATTTCCGCTCACGGAATTAATTACATCTAATTATTACCTATCTACTGGGGTAATTTTTTTTTTTTTTGTGTAAAATGAGCTGGTCCCGGTTTTGTAAAAAATTAATCAAATATGTTTTAGAAAAAAAACCGGTAATTATCGGTTCGGACTGGCCACGCTTATTACGAATAATTTTTAGAAAAAAACTTTAGATTCGCCTTGATTACTATAAAAGGAAACTTTTCGGCTTTGGGGCGGCGGAAAATAATGCATTTTAATTTTCAATTGCATAAAACCAAAATTCACTTCGCGAACCGACACAGCGAAAATCCGCGGCCGTACCTGTCACTGTTATGTTGGTATCCTTGATAAATTAACAAGAGCTAATACGACTGTAGCCGACTTCGTAGCTTTCGTCTTGTGAGATTGTATGCCAGAATCACAAACCATGTTACACAAACCGAGCGTAGCCGCTAAACTCCTTGAAAACTGGGATGTTTTTCTTGCCTTGACGCGAGTAGGCGTTATAAAGGGGCACTTTCTTTTGTATCACAAACCATGTTACACAAACAAGCCCGCTAGACAAATTTCATATTTACGCGCCTTATCCCACGAAGTCGGCTACAGTCGTGTTAGCTCTTGTTAATTTATCAAGGATACCAACATAACAGTGACAGGTACGGCCGCGGATTTTCGCTGTGTCGGTTCGCGAAGTGAATTTTGGTTATATGCAATTGAAAATTAGGTAATTATCGGTTCGGACTGGCCACGCTTATTACGAATAATTTTTAGAAAAAAACTTTAGATTCGCCTTAATTACTATAAAAGGAAACTTTTTGGCTTTGGGCGGCGGAAAATAATGCATTTTAATTTTCAATTGCATAAAACCAAAATTCTCTTCGCGAACCGACACAGCGAAAATCCGCGGCCGTACCTGTCACTGTTGTGTTGGTATCCGTGATAAATTAACGCCAGAATCATAAACCATGTTACACAAACCTAGCGTAGCCGCTAAACAACTTGAAAACTGGGATGTTTTTCTTGCCTTGACGCGAGTAGGCGTTATAAAGGGGCACTTCCTTTTGTATCACAAACCATGTTATTACACAAACAAGCCCGCTAGCCAAATTTCATATTAATTTTTGGGGATCGCTGGCAACGGTTAATATGCACTTTTAAAAAAAAAAAACCTTTTGATTCACCTTAATTACATTAAAAGGCAACTATTTGCATTGGGGGAAGTGGAAAATATTTCATTCTAAATTTCATTACGTAAAATTAAAATTAGCTTTCGTCTTGTGAGATTGTACGCCAGAATCACAAACCATGTTACACAAACCTAGCGTAGCCGCTAAACTACTTGAAAACTGGGATGTTTTTCTTGCCTTGACGCGAGTAGGCGTTATAAAGGGGCACTTTCTTTTGTATCACAAACCATGTTACACAAAAATATTTTCCACTTCCCCCAATGCAAATAGTTGTCTTTTAATGTAATTAAGGAGAATCAAAAGATTTTTTCAAAAAAAAGTGAGTATTAACCGTTGCCAGCGATCCCCAAAATTTACCAATTTCATAATTACGCGCCTTATCCCACGAAGTCGGCTACAGTCGTATTAGCTCTTGTTAATTTATCAAGGATACCAACATAACAGTGACAGGTACAGCCGCGGATTTTCGCTGTGTCGGTTCGCGAAGAGAATTTTGGTTTTATGCAATTGAAAATTAAAAATTATATTCCGCCGCCCCAAAGCCAAAAAGTTTCCTTTTATAGTAATTAAGGCGAATCTAAAGTTTTTTTCTAAAAATTATTCGTAATAAGCGTGGCCAGTCCGAACCGATATTTACCGAAAATTAAAATGCATTATTTTCCGCGCCCCAAAGCCAAAAAGTTTCCTTTTATAGTAATCAAGGCGAATCTAAAGTTTTTTTCTAAAAATTATTCGTAATAAGCGTGGCCAGTCCGAACCGATATTTACCAAAAAACCTTTTCATTGATTATAAGACAGCTATTTCCATCGTCTCGAATGCAAAAATTAAGGTAAACCAAAAGGATTTTTCTAAAAAAAATTCGTAAAGCGTGGACCAATGAATTTCATATTTATTATGTTAAAGCATGGAGTGAAGAAAATAGTCAAATTATTCGTTTTCTCTGATGAAATAGCTACTAAAATACAATTTTTCCCAATTTCGGGAAATTAAATACTTACTTCCAATTGTTATCTAACTGGTACTAAATGTTTTTGAAATAAAAGTGAATATTAAGCCTGTTCTTTTTTTACATATTTATCCTCAAATTTGTAACAAAAAAGTTAAAAGGCTCATAATTAAAATGAAAGTTTAGTCAACAGAATTTGATAAAATACGAACACATAAAACATGAAACGTCAAATGTCAAACGAATGTCAAAAACAATCAACTGCGCATAAATACACCACGCATCTTGTTGTCTATGTTTCCTGTAGGACGTTTCATGTTCCTACCCGCCCTACTTATTGCGAAAATATATTTATATTGGCATATTTTTATATATTAGGCCTATATCATCTTTCGGAATGCTGTGTGGAGGGTTTTTTTAAGGAAAGGAAGGAGAGGATAGTTCTCGGAAGGAAAAGAGTTTAAGGGGTGGGTAGAAATCAGGGGTTCAGTGTGTCCTGGTCATCCGCCTCCAAGACCTAGACAAACCTCACCCCATGAACCCAGGCACCCCTGCTAAATCACCAAACGTAGCGAACTACTTGGGGTGACCTATGGCAGAGGTGTTGGTTATCCAATAAAGGTTCCCGGGGCGGCGGTACCCATTCCCGCCCTCAAATTGGTATACCCGCTGAAAAAGAAGAAGACGGAGAGATATGTAAATACGAATGTTAAAGAGCGGGGAGAATGTGCTAATGAATTGACAGTATTGAAGTGAAAATTGTGAAAATGTTTAATAAAACACGACTATTTAAAATAGAGCAAAAATCTGGCGGGAGTTGTCTAATCAGCATTTAAAGAAATACTGTGATTTTTTTCAAATATATAACCTGTAAAATAACTGAAACAAACGGGTTTATAATAGAGATGAAATGGATATCCGGTAATTAGCCGGTATCCGGCCTAAATTTACTATCCGGCCGTATACCGGATAATAACTCTATATCCGGCCGGATACCGGATATTAAAAAACTACGACAATTTCCTATAATAAAATGCTGTACATTAATCTTTGTGAGGTAAATATCAATAAAATGGCTTATAATTATGACGGCTTTTATTTAAAGTCGAAAAAGTTACGAAAAAGCCATATTAATTCATATTATATTCGTTAGATACGATTTTAGATTTTCACGGCCAAAAATTATTTTGTTATTAGTTTTTGGGGTATTATGCCGTGCTGCGCTACCTCCTTCTTTAGCCAACGTTTCTGACAGCGTTGCAGTGTCCATCATCAGGGCAGATGTGTAATAGTTAGGGGTGATGTTAGTACTTATCTACTTAGGAGCGATACCGTGTCGCCAGCTCCACTCCTCTACGAGCTGGCGCTACAATATACTTCAACATGTTTTTTTTGCGTTTAGCCTTCATGTAACCGTCAATTACCGGATACCAAGAACTATTCGTAATGACAGTTTTTCTCATCCTAAAACCATTCGGAAATGTATCAGTAATGTAAGGTGGACAGAAACTGCAGATTCTAAAATACCAGTTGGGCGACCTAAAAGTGTGCAAACACCTGAAAACATCGCGGTAGTAAGAACGTCAATTGAAGAGTCTCCAACCCGAGCAGCGCGGAAACATGCCGCTGCGCTTGGAATATCGCCCAGAATTATAAGGCAAATCTTACACCCAGACCTTCACCTATACCCCTACAAGATGACGCGTACGCGAGAATTGAGCCCACAAGATTTTGTGAAACGTAGAGATGCTTGCATTGCAATCGTAACTGCTGTATCCCTCGGCGCTGTTTTGTGCACTGGGGACGAAGGAATAACCATTACCTTTACTGAGTTATTCATCTCACTATTGTGAGATGTTGGAGAACGTTAGGCGTCCCAAAATGAAAGAGTATGGCGAGGAACACGACACAGAAGCCTTCTGGTTTCAACAAGATGAAGCCATGGCCCATGGTGTTCATCGTTCATGCGAAATTTTGCAAAAGCTCTTTCCAGGTCACCTGATCTCTTTGTGGGGGGATATTTCATAGCCCCCTCGCTCTCCCGATTTGACCCCGAGTGACTTTTTTCTGTAAGGATACGTCAAAGCTGAGGCAAAGAAACTTCGATCTCGAACCCTTGAAGGTCTGAACGAGGCGATTGAGGACGTCATCGCTGGAATTCCGCAAGATATGTTGGAAAGAGTGGCCGAAAACTTCTTTGAAAGGCTCAATATGTGTATTGCTCGCCAAGCCAGCCACGCCAGACGATATCATTTAAAAAATATCATGAAAAAAAACGGCATCATTTCCCCGATCTAACGGCACCCGCCCCGCTCCTCTGCTCGGTCTGGGGGGCCTTCAGTGATTTTTTGAAATCAGTAACTGCTTTCTGCCCCACCCTCTATTTCTATTCGATTACATTTCTCTTCATATGTTTTTCTATAAGATTATTCAATGTATTTCTTTGCGATTGTTAAAAAAATGTTTTTACTGTGAAATTGAAAAACCCGAAAATAAATGTAATCTTTTCTATAATATTTATTTTTCTGCACTTATCTAATATTTTTACTTGCCTGTTCGCGTGAATTTCACGAGTCGGGAAATTCAGAACCCACGATATTTCATGGTATTCAAGTTGTTAAAAATTGTATTGTTTCAAGAGTTTTTTTTGTTTTAGTAATGGTGATCACTCGGCCCGGAAAGAGACGAGTGATTACCATTACTAAAAAAATACTGGTTCAGCATTTTTTTTATTATTTATTTGGCTTTCACCATTAAAGGGTGATCTTGGCCATTTATTAAAGTAAGTTACATATTTTTTAAATTATTTACATATCCAGTATTTTTATTTTTTTTTAAATAGTTACATTATCAATTTTTAAAAATTATTTACATTTTCAGTTTTTTTTAAATTAGTTACATTTTCAGATTTTTAAATGGAGTAGATAAATTATTTTAGCAAATATAGATAATGGGCCAAGACAAATATTCATATGATTATACAAGTTGCACTAACATACAAAGTTGGTATTAATAGAAATTACAAAATTGTAGAGTAGGAAGATGTACAGGTTCCCAAAAATAGGAACCTGTACAACTTTACATACAGAGTAACACACAGAGTTGGCATTAATAGTAATTACAAAATTGAGGAGTAGGAAGATGTACAGGTTCCCAAAAATAGGAACCTGTAGATCTTCCATACTTCCATCTTCATACAGAGTAACATACAGAGTAACATACAGAGTAACACACAGAGTTGGTATTAATAGTCATTACAAAAATGTAGAGAAGGAAGATGTGCAGGTTCCCAAAAAAGGAACCTGTACAACTGTACATAATAACACTGCAAGAAACAAATGTATTTATATGGAATTGAAGGAATTTTTTTTTTAAAGAAAGACAAACATTCCCGGGTTACGAATAACCCAACAATGTTTGAAAATCTGCTACTACCACCACAGAAAGCCGAAAATGTTGCTTGTGTTGTGATGGAGGACTTAGCCAGCCGAGGAATCGAACACGCGACGCTCGGGTGGGACCCAAGCGCTATGACCACTCAACCACTGACCGGTCAAATGTGATTGATGCTTAAATGTTGAGGCCATTTTTGTAAATAAATTTTGCTAACAAATAGTGAATTTCAGGAGAGTTGAGACTAAGAAGGCAGTGTACACTGGTAGGGAATTCAATTTTAAGTTTTAACAATTCAGGCATAAAGTTTGGAAATTGGTCATTGATAGGACACTCAAAAAAATTATGGTCTAAAGTATCCTCTGAACCACAATCACAATAAGGCGAATTGACTATGTGGAATCTGGCAAGATGGCTAAGACAACAAGTATGACCTAAACGCATTCGAATAATGGAAGAAATGTATTTTTTAGGCATGGAAGCGTATTTGTGAAACCAGGGCTTGACGGGAATAGAAGGTTGAATTAAAGAGTACTGGTGACCTTTTAACAGAGTGGATGATTTTCATTCAGAGGACCATTGGCGTTGTAACTTATTTTTTTAAATAGGGAAATAGTCTCTAACAGGAATAGGAATACTACTTAATGGACCATGAACAATGGATTCCTTAGCAATAGAATCAGCCTTTTCATTTCCAACAATACCAAGGTGTCCTGGGATCCAGGCCAAGACCACTGACACGTGAGCCAGTGACAAGGAATGCAGGAGGTCTCTGATAGAGCAGGTAAGAGAGTCGCTGTTGGAATTGAGAGGGGATGCGCTTATTTTTTGTAATGAGCTAAGTGAGTCTGAAAGGATGAGGGCATTTCTAATGTTGAGAGATTTGACGAGACGTAAAACTTCTACGATAGCTATGCATTCAGCAGAGAAAATGGAACACTCTTTGGGAAGTCTGTGTGGGAAACACAATTTCCTGTGAGGTGCATAGACACTGGCCCCACAATGAGAGTCCGAACTGAGTTTGGAACCATCTGTGAATTTTTTTAATATAATTTGGCCAGTTATTTTCAATAATTCTGTTGAATTCTGCATTATTGGATTGAACTGAGTTTTGAATATTTTTTTTACATATTCCTATAAATTGGTGCACCTTTGGATAGAAAGTAAGACTTTCATAGCGATAAGAGTATAAGGGCAGAGATTCATTGCGATAGGAGTTTGTGGAAACATCCAGGAAAGTGTTGAAGCAATCACAGCGAAGGGGAGGGGAATGTTTTTTCCAAAATGGATTCAAATTAACCTCATGCTTTAATGATTGAAGTATGGGAATCAAGGGATGAGAAGTTATTGAGCATGTTTTAAAAATATATTTTTCTGCCAGGCATCGCCTTCTTATATTTAAGGGTGGTTCACAGCATTCAATTTGCATTGCATTGATTGGGGAAGATTTCATGGCTCCTAAGATAAGGCGAAGAGATTTTGACTGAATTTTATCTAATTTAAGCGAATTTGAAGAGGACTTTGGATCAAACAGACAAGATCCGTAATCAAGATGGCTTCGGATGAGAGCATTGTACAGAAGTTTTAAAGATGATGGGTGAGATCCCCACCACACTCCGGACAGAAATCTAAGGGGATTGATGTTGCTTTCGCATTTCATGATGACATGATTTATGTGAGAATTCCAAGTAAGCTTTGAGTCTAAAAACATTCCCAGGAACTTAACTTCTTTAGAGATAGGGATGATTTCATCGAAAAAATCTCACCTGAATTTCTGGGAGCTTTCGACGACGACTGAAGATGACTACTTTGCTTTTGGAGGGGGAAAGTTCAAGGCCATTAATATTTAACCACGCCAAGTGTTTTCTAAGAGCATTGTTGATTGCTGATGCTGCGATAAAAATATTACGGGATATTTTGTAGAAAGTCAAGTCATCAGCATATTGAAGTATGTTGCACAAGAATTGAATAGATTTTTCTAAATCATATGTGTAAATATTGTACAGGATCAGGCTTAAGACTGAGCTTTGCGCGAGACCTTTGAATATGTGTCTAATGTGGGGAGGGGATTCAGACCCATCTACAAAAAGAGTTCTCAGGGAGAGCAAATTGACAATGAATTTTACCAATTTAGGCGGAATACCTATTGCCAGTAACTTTTCTTTCAGAATGGGGTTATGAACATTGTCATATGCTCCACAGATGTCTAAAAACACTGCAATGCAATGTTCATTTTTAGATAATTCCAATTTGATATTTGTAACAAGAGGGGAAAGGTTGTCAAGGGTACTTTTACCCTTTCTAAATCCAAACTGGGAAGGGGAAAGAATTTGATTTTTTTCTACGAACCAGTCCAATCTATTCTTAATCATTCTTTCAGATACTTTGCAAAGAGTAGAAGAGAGGGCGATAGGTCTGTAGCTCGAACCTATACGTGGATCTTTGCCACTTTTGCAAATGGGAATTATATTTTGAATTTTCCAGTCTGGGGGAATAATACCAAAATACAAAAAGACATTGATGAGAGAGAGAAAGTAGGAAAGAGAATTGTCATCAGAATGACGGATGAGTATATTCAGGATTTCATCCTTGCCCAGAGCTGAGTCATTGAGGTTTTCCGTGGCTCTTTTAACTCATCAAAGGAAAACGGAGCATCTAACCATGAAGAAGATTTTAAAGTGAAAGCCAAAGAAGGAAGTTCATCAAAATTAGGGACATAAGGGGGAGCTATTTTATTAATAAAGTCATCAATCCAAATAGCAGAATTACGAGATGGCTTTGGCAGGGAAAGGGAAGATCTAAACCTGCAAATCATGGACCAAACCTCCCCCGCTGGAGTAGCAGGGGATATATTGGTACAGAAATTACGCCAGCTGTTTTTTTTGAAACGGGATGTGCGTTTAGCAACAGCTTGGGCATTCTTGGCTGAGATGTAATTATCCATAGTCATCTGTTGGCAGTATGTCTTATTGGCCGCTTTCCTCTCCTTCGGCACTCTAAGGCGTTCCTCATCCCACCAAGGGGGGGGGGGGGGGCGAGCCTTCGAGCCTACAGGAGATGATTTGTGGATAGACTTGTCAGCCGATTTTAGAATGGAATTAGTCCAAGGTTTATAAGAGGAGGTGCAATTATCAGAAGAAGGGGAAGGCAGGGAGAGGGAAAGATCCTGGATAGTCTCTGAAACGGGACCAATCGGCTTTTTTGTGATAAATTTGGGCTTACTTTCAAAGTGATCCAACCGTTGAGCCAAATTCAAAATAATGGGATAGTGGTCACTGCCGCAGGGGTCTGAAGTAATTCGCCAAGAGATTAGTGGATAGATACTGGTCGGTGGTTGAGTGGGCATAGCGCTTGGGTCCCACCCGAGCGCCGCGTGTTCGATTCCTCGGCTGGCTAAATCCTCCATCGCAACACAAGCAACATTTTCGGCTTTCTGTGGTGGTAGTAGGAGATTTTCAAACATTGGGAATGTTTGTCTTTCTTTAAAAAAAAAAAAATACTCGGGGAACAGAGGGATATGTCCACCGTACTAGGATTCTGTCCAGGGAGACTAAACCTTGTTGAGGATCCGTCATTTAGGAGACAGGTGTTCAAGGAGTCCAAAAGGTCAATTAATTTGATACCTGCGGGATCCGAGGAAGAAGAACCCCAGAGTGGGGAGTGGGCATTGAAGTCACCCAAAATGACCAAGGGAGAAGAAATTTTGCTAAGCATGTGAACCCACAGTGGAAGGTCAAATGGGGTAGAAGGAGGAATATAGAGAGATACAAATGTAATATTAGAGACAGTGGCTGCCACTAATTGGAAGGATGAATTTGGGGGTTTAATGGAAATAGGGGAGAAGGAGAGAGAGTTTTTGATGAAAAGTACTGCACCACCCTTCCTATCAATGCGGTCGTCCCGCAGACATTGATAGCCACTCACCTTGAAGAGTTGAGATGGCATAAACCAAGTCTCAGAGACGGCAGCAATCGATATGGAGTGTAAATGTAGAAGGTGGTTGATGTCATCCTTATTATGATGACAGTTATGAGTACTTCATTAATAAAGTAAATGAGGGTATGAAACTTTTTTCCCCTTTAAACAACATAGATATCCCCAAAACGCCAAGTAAATTGGATAACACCTGGTATTAAAATATCTATTACACAAAAAAGACATCTATACATAAAACAAAAAAAAACACAAATGACCTGTCAATCATAAACCATTACAAACAATACAAAAAAGTTCTCAGTAAAGTAAAACAAGTAGCTAAACGAAATTACAACAGTAAACGTATTCAAAATGCGCAGAATAAAACCAAAACATCATGGAACATAATAAAAGAGAACTCAAATAATTTTAAATCTAAAATTAAGCCAAAAATCTGTCTTAAAATAAATGATACCATGGTATCAAAACCAGAAAACATTGCAAATGAATTTAATACTTTCTTTGCACCTCCACTACCACCACAAAATACATCTCAACGTACACAATCTGCTAACACAGTCACAAATAAACAGTCTCGATCATTCTTTATAACGCCTGTAAGCAAGGAGGAAATTATCAGAATTATCGTAAAACTGAAAGATAAAAGCAGTGTCGGCACTGACAAAGTCCCTAAAAAAATTATAAAAGCAAGTGCAGAAGCGTTGAGTTACCCGTTGGAAATATTAATTAACAAATCTTTTGAATCAGGAACCTTCCCAGAACACCTAAAACAATCTATTATTGTGCATTTATATAAAAAGGGTTCCCAATAGACCAATATACTTATTATAAATTTTTTCAAAAATATTTTAAAGAGCAATGTACAATCGCATTTACAACTTTCTCGAAAACTTTAAGATAATATGTCCACAACAATTTGGATTCCGTAAAGGCCGTTCGACAACACAAGCAGTCTTCAATTTCTTAAACAAAATTCTGAAAAGTATTAATGTTAGCAAAAAAACCGTAGGTATTTTTCTCGACCTCTCAAAAGCATTCGACAATGTTGATAATAAGCTTCTTCTAATTAAACTTGAACACTTGGGTATAAGAGGTTTAGCATTACAATGGTTTGAATCGTACCTAATAAATCGTAAACAAAAAGTTCAAATTTCAAACATTGACGAAAAAATGATGCAGTACATGGTAGAATCCAAATGGAGAACAATCAACAAGGGTGTGCCTCAAGGAAGCATTCTTGGGTCCCTCCTGTTCCTTATATACATAAACGAACTTCCAATTATTGCTGGCACAGAATGTTCAATGTTTGCTGATGACACCGCTTTGTTGTTTGAATGTAATGGAGACGTTGACGAATTTAATAAACATATTAACGAGACTTGTCAATCAATAGCAAATTGGCTGTTATCACAAAATCTGTCACTCAACACTAACAAAACTCAAGTACAATTTTGTCCAGTGCAAGCTACACCTATAAACATAAATGTAAACTTCAATAATAATATTATAGAACCTTCCCAAACTTGTTCACTGCTGGGAATACAACTAGATGCAAATATAAACTGGAAAGAACATGTATCCAAAATAGTAGCCAAAATCAGAAGCTTTTCTTTTGTTCTAGGTAAACTGAGAAATATATTAAACATCGAATCGGTAAAGGCCGCATACTATGGTTATGTATATTCAATAGTAAAATACGGAATTATCTTTTGGGGAAACTCAGTAAACGCCAAAAATGTTTATATCATCCAAAAAAAAAAATATGAGAAAAATGACTAACTCTGCTAATCGGGATTCATGTAGACCTATATTTAAAAATTTGGAAATTCTTACAGTCACCGACATATATATAATGGAGTTATGCATGTCAGTGCGATCATCTCCAGAAAAGTTTCCACAAAAAAACTCTACACATAAACACGCTACAAGGTTTACAGAAAATTTATTAATACCAAAAGCAAACAAAACAATTTTCCAAAAAGGACCCTTTTACATGGCCATTAAAGTATACAACAACCTTCCACGTGATATTAAACAAATACAAGATACACTCAGATTTAAGTCATCACTAAAAACATTCCTTCTGAACAGGTCTCATTACACATTAAGTGAATACCTTACATAGGTACAACTGTTTTTATATTTATGTTTATAAATAAATTAAAACAAATTCACTTTGTATTACACCACTTTTATATTTATATTTCATTTGTGTTCATATCTGTATAACATGTTAGGTTAACTGGAAGAAATAGGAAATAGGAACCTATAAGTTATACCTTTTGTACTAAATGAAAATTTTGTACAATAAATGATTTTGACTTTGATCAGAGAATACAAAGAGGAGAGTAACGAGGCAGCGTTGGACGGTAGAGAATTATTATTGTTAATAACAGAGATAAGTAGCATGAGAAGAGTTTGGATAAAAGAAGAATTGTCATTAGAAGTATTATTGTTTATGGAATTTGCATTTAGATCAGGATTGAAAGCACTCCTGTTAGTTGAATTGGAGTTAGAAAAAACGGAGTTTTGAGGAAATAGAGAGCTGTTGTTACCATTTGGGAACAAGAGCTGAGAGTTATGGCCAAATTTATCGTATCCAGGGGTTTTAATTGGACGAGAAGCTTGTTTTATCATTACAGTCTTCTTGTAAGACAAGTTTGAAGGAGCACTAATTTGGGGTCGAGAGGCAACTTCAGCAAAAGATTTTTTAGAAGGAGCTATTAATTTGGAGGGAAAGAGAATTACGAAACGCTATTGGTGGCCATATAACTTTTTATGTTTTTTTGGCGAGAAAGTTCAGGGCAGGATGGACGAGTGGCTGTGTGCGAGCCTGAGCAATTGACGCAGTGGGAGAATTGGAAGGGGAGGAGCATTGGTCTGCTAGATGATTTTCTGCGCATTTAAAGCAGCGGGGAGAGGAGCGGCACGATTGTTTCGAATGGCCAAACCGACAA
The DNA here is from genome assembly GCA_929108145.2 of Limnephilus rhombicus. Taxonomy (NCBI): domain Eukaryota; kingdom Metazoa; phylum Arthropoda; class Insecta; order Trichoptera; family Limnephilidae; genus Limnephilus; species Limnephilus rhombicus. The sequence continues at coordinate 348,667 of OV815271.1, read as the reverse complement.
CAATTAAAACATTGGATTGTCGGGTATGAATAAATTTCCACTGGAAGAGAGTTGGGGAATAAATAAACGTGAGAGGGAAGGGACTGTCTTTCAAATGTCAAAACTACAGTTTGAGAGGGTTTCCAAACTACAGACTTAAACGATCTATCTTTGAAATTAAGACGCCTAGTCTTAATAACTTTTCCCGAAGATGCTGGAATAATGAGTTCCGTGATAAGCTCTTCTTCAGATAGGTCTACAGGAATACCTCTAACGAGACCCAAGCGAGAGATATTGAAAGAAGGGATATAGGCTTTAAATCTTTTCGCAGAGAGGGAGTCGATGGAATTTATGAATTTATTGGCATTCAACGCGGATGTGAACTCAACACAAATGCGAAATCTGCCCTCTGATCGGATACCACCTGGGGAAATGCCAAGTGGTTTTTTTTCCGATGAATTTACCAAATTCAAGGAGATGTAAAGAGTGGCCAGGAGAGTTGTTTTGAACATAAACTATGAAGGGAGCTTTTGCTGAAGTCGGATACAAGGAAATAGGAGAAGCTACAGGAACTGAGACCTGTGAAGAATCAGTTTTTGGGAGGTCGCACACTTTCCTCTTTTTTGGAGTAGAAGGTGGAACTTGAAGGCAATGACGGTATATAAATAAATAGACTCGCCATAGTCTTATATACTCACAATATAATGTGGAAAGTAAGGAACACTCTTTTGTTTTCAGTGATTTTCAGTATAATTTCTTAATTCAAAAGTTTATTCCTGTGTGATAAAGATAGACAATCAAATAATGCGTATGTATGAATGACATGGATATATATGAGCGGGCGGCGTGTTGCTTGTCAGTTTTTAATGGAACGTTTGCTGTCTCCTTTTCTTGAGGCCCACTAGAATAAAAGGTCCGGCTGCCTGTCGGAGTTTGATATGTCGAGCTATGCAATAAATACAATTAATAGGGCAACGACAGTTTTCAAATGGTGGCGATTGTCATCAATACTTGTTAGAACTACTGATTTATGTGTTGTTTTACCGCAAGCAAACAAATAAACAGAGTGTTTAGGCTAAATAGTTTACTTTAAACAGTGAAGTTTACTTAGCAACAGAAATTTGGCTGTTGCGCGTCCAGACCCTTTACTTTAGTAGGACTTGAATTTTCTCCAATGACGTGTAAAACCGCGAGCGGGAAACATGAAAATTAATTGTAATATTTATAATAATCGATAATTTTAAGTAATTTGCGTGTACTTACAAATGAAATGTTATTCATTCGCCTTTACTATTATTTGCCGTGTAATTGAAACATTTTCTCATCACACAGGAGGGCATTTTGACACTTTTTAAAATGCAATTTACTTACTGGTAAGACGCAACCTTACTCGACGCGTAGCAGTTTAGTACTAAAGTACTAGATATCATGGTACGTTTCCACGCTTGCCAAGGCTTGGCAAGCCTCCGCAAGCTCCAAGCGTCCACAAATCTCGCTTGGCGTTTGGAAGTCGTTTACATGCTTGTGAATGCGTCAGTGCGCTACCTACACCCGAGCATGGCGGACGCCGAACTTGTGTCGGCTATTGCGTTTGGTTTATCAAACTTTTATTTGAAATACAAGCAAAGTGTAACAAAAACAAGGAAAGCTCGACGACCACGAGGATGATGGATGATACAGATTCATAAAAATCGTCCCAGGTCACTTCGCACAAAGAGGAGACATTATCTCACAGGCTAAATCCTGTAGATTTTTGTCGCTTTTTAGTACCACTTTTTCGTTTCATCGAGTTTCAAATCACAACGGTGCTAAAGAAGTTTTTGCTTCAAAAATACTGATCGCAATTGGGACCCGAACTCGAGGATCACTTGTCTTATATAAAATTATTTTGTATTATAAAAAAAGTTATTCTAACAAAAATCATATATTTTTTTACTATAATAAATAGTAAATCATAAATAAAATATTATTTATTTATTTTAACTTTTTAGGTAAATCCAGTCGCAATAAATTACATAACATAAGTGCATTAAAATTATGTACTTATACATTTTAATAAGTCTGGCATGCCTCATACGGCATACATATGTCTCGTAATGTTATAAATATTATCATAGACCGCATGGAGCAAAAACGGCGTGCATTCGCCGCCAGTTCGAAAGTTCCACTGAGCGCATACTGAGCGTTTTCCGAAGCTTGCCGTTGGATCCGACTCCGACTGGATCGGCGGCAAACTCTCACAAGCTCTTGCAAGCCTACGCAAGCCAAGCCAAACGACCTGTTTACACGTTTGCGCTTGTGGACGCTTGCCGAGACTTGGCAAGCGTGGAAACGTAGCATCAAGATCGGTACAATTGTCTTGTTCTTGTCTTCCCACTTTGAGATTTCTACCCCTCGTCTAATAATATGTAACGTCATTGCTTGAAGGCCGTCATTGGATCAGGGGGTTTCTTCCCCATGGCAAAGGCTATTGGGGCAAAAGGATATAAAACCAAAACAAAATAACACTTACTGGACTTGTTCAGCAATAAACTAACTTAAAGAGGAAAAAAAACTATAACTGACTAAATGCCAAAAATTCGATTTTTCGTAAAAACGAAAAAAAACGCAACAGTATTTTTCAACTGTCAAAATTCGAATCCTATTGAAAAATACTAATTTCGGTTGTGTCTGGTTCAGCATTCATCAATGCCATATTTGAAAACACTCAACTTTTTTTTAAAATCCATAGACACTAAATTGGAAAACTCTGCTTTCTGGCAGCCCTCCCATTTCCCATATCCGGTCTTTTTGAGAGTGTAGTTTTGACGGATCTAGCCATGGTAATTTTCAAGCTGAAATTATTTTGACATATCTGTTGACATCGGCTTTATTTGTGTGTTTTATTGCCTTTCCTGTACATTTTAAGCATATTTCGTTATTTCAGTAATATTTGCTATTGTATTTATTTCAACCAAAAACTATATTTTTTTAGGTTAACGTGCCGAAACAACGTCGTACCTTCTGCAAAAAATGCAAGGTACATAAGAGCCACAAAGTGTCCCAGTACAAAAAGTCTAAGGAAAGGCAGGTGTCACAGGGAAGGCGTCGTTACGACAGGAAACAGCAAGGATATGGAGGCCAGACCAAGCCTATCTTCAGAAAGAAGGTTTGTTATTGTCAGTTTATCTTCCAGTGAGATTCATTCGAGGTTTATAATGATTAAAGTTTCTCCCCACCCTCTAATAGATCGACATGATTTCTGTAAACAGACGATTGTGATATTTATGTCGGTTAAGATCTTGATTAGTTTTAGTTCCGTATGTTTCTTTCTAAAATATTTTCATTCCTATAATTTAAAATAATTCAATATTAATAATTATTGGGTAAATATCGGGGTAAAGTTCGGTTTATGGGCCAAATTCCTAAAAAATAAAACTAGTTATTTTTGTACTAATTTGGGGTCGGGGAATCCGAATCTGAAAGAATTAGGCGGCGGCAAGCAATATTAACTGAATTACAGGACTTTAAAAATTTTTATACACATACAGGAAAATAGCCATTTTGGAAGCATTTTGATTCCTAGAAAATCAAACTAGTTATTTTTATACTAACTATGGGCCGGGGAATCCGAATCTGAAAGAATTAGGCGGCGGCAAGCAATATTAACTTAATTACACGACTTAAAAATTTTATACACACACACACCTGAAAATAATCATTCCGGAAGTATTTTGACACATGTAGTACAAAGATCATAGAAAAACACGATAACATAGATGTTTTTACCACACAAAATTAAGTGTTGCCATTAAGCACTAATATTTATAACGTAAAATAACATGTTTATATTTTAAGTACTTATTTTTTATAATTGATTCTCAAATATTTTAGGAAGGTACACCAACTAGTATTGTGGAGTTTTTATGCCTTGACGCGAGTAGGCGTTATAAAGGGGCACGTTCTTTTGTATCACAAACCATGTTACATAAACCCGGCGTAGCTGCTAAACTACTTGAAAACAGGGATGTTTTTTTGCCGTGACGCGAGCAGGCGGTATAAAGGGGCACAAACCATGTTACACAAACCTAGCGTAGCCGCTAAACTACTCGAAAACAGGGATGTTTTTTTGCCGTGACGCGAGCAGGCGGTATAAAAGGGCACAAACCATGTTACACAAACCTAGCGTAGCCGCTAAACTACTCGAAAACAGGGATGTTTTTTTGCCGTGACGCGAGCAGGCGGTATAAAGGGGCACAAACCATGATACACAAACCTAGCGTAGCCGCTGAACTACTTGAAAACAGGGATGTTTTTTTGCCGTGACGCGAGCAGGCGGTATAAAGGGGCACAAACCATGTTACACAAACCTAGCGTAGCCGCTAAACTACTTGAAAACAGGGATGTTTTTTTGCCGTGACGCGAGCAGGCGGTATAAAGGGGCACAAACCATGTTACACAAACCTAGCGTAGCCGCTAAACTACTTGAAAACAGGGATTTTTTTTTGCCGTGACGCGAGCAGGCTGTATAAAGGGGCACAAACCATGTTACACAAACCTAGCGTTAGGTTAGGTTAGGGACGCGAGCAGGCGGTATAAAGGGGCACAAACCATGTTACACAAACCTAGCGTAGCCGCTAAACTACTTGAAAACAGGGATTTTTTTTTGCCGTGACGCGAGCAGGCGGTATAAAGGGGCACAAACCATGTTACACAAACCTAGCGTTAGGTTAGGTTAGGTTAGGGACGCGAGCAGGCGGTATAAAGGGGCACAAACCATGTTACACAAACCTAACGTTAGGTTAGGTTAGGTTACGCATTTTTAAGACTACGAATTTTCATACTTTTGGTTTAAGAATACGCCGTTGAGATAGTCGTAATTCATCAGGTTAATGTGTTATGTGAAGAATTATCGTGTCGGAAATTATTGATATAGAGATAAATATTTTTGAGAGCTGGTAACACTGCCGGCACATGTTTTTGTATATTTCTTGTTTTTCTATGATCTTTGTACTGCATGTGTCAAAATACTTCCGAAATGATTATTTTCATGTGTGTGTGTATAGAAAATTTTAACGTCGTTTAATTCAGTTAATATTGCTTGCCGCCGCCTAATTCTTTCAGATTCGGATTCCCCGACCCCAAATTAGTATAAAAATAACTAGTTTTATTTTTTAGGAATTTCGGACATAAACCGAACTTATTCCAAATATCGGTTCGGGGAGGAATGCAGATCCCGCCAATATGGGGGATTTTAATAAAAATGCACTTTGTAGATGAGAAATGTGTGGAAAAGTTGAATAAAAAATAAATTAAGGTGCGCTCGGCAAAATTGAGGGAGATACAGCCGTTCAAGTATGAATAAAATGTCACTTCCTGAACCGATACTACGTCATTGCCAATGTTTGGTTTATGCCGAAAACGATGTTTTTACCGCGTTTTAAGTGGAGAACTTTAATCTGGAAGATGAAAGAGAGCGTGGAAAGCAATAAAAAAAAAATTGAATAAGTAATTAATTTGCAATTGCGTTAAGTAAAATTTTACTTTGCCAATCAACACTATTGACAGCCCACCTGCCATTTTTTCAATTGTCACTATAACGTTGGTATCCCTGACCTGATGCAAACAACAGCTAGACTGTAGCCGACTTCGTGAGATACATGAGGCGCGTAATTATGAAATTTGTCTAGCGGACTTTTTTTCAACGATTTTTTAAACTGTTTATCACCTTCCAAGTTAAAGTAACCTAAACTAAGACTACGCTAAATATGGTTTGTGTAACATGGTTTGTGCCCTTTTATAATGCCTACTCGCGTCAACGCAAGAAACACATCCCAGTTTTCAAATAGTTTAGCGGCTACGCTAGGTTTGTGTAACATGGTTTATGTAACATGGTTTGTGCCCCTTTATAACGCCTACTCGCGTCAACGCAAGAAAAACATCCCAGTTTTCAAGTAGTTTAGGCGGCTACGCCAGGTTTTTGTAACATGGTTTGTGACCATTATTAATTCTGTTTTTCATAATTACGCGCCTTATTATATATCACACGAAGTTGGCTACAATCGTATCAACCTTAATTTATAGCAAGTCTGAGATACCAACATAATAGTAACAAAATGGCGTAGTATAAGTTCACAAAGTGTCATTTTATTCATTCTTTAAACGGCTGTATCTCCCTCAATTTTGCCAAGCGCACCTTAATTTCTTTTTTATTCAACTTTTCCACACTTTTCTCATCTAGAAGGTGCATTTTTATTAAAATCCCCCACATTGGCGGGATCTGCATTTCACCCTCGGTTCGGACTGGCCACGCTTATTACGAATAATTTTTAGAAAAAAACTTTAAGATTCGCCTTAATTACTATAAAAGGAAACTTTTTGGCTTTGGGGCGGCGGAAAATAATGCATTTTAATTTTCAATTGCATAAAACCAAAATTCACTTCGCGAACCGACACAGCGAAAATCCGTGGCCGTACCTGTCACTGTTATGTTTGTATCCTTGATAAATTAACAAGAGCTAATACGACCGTAGCCGACTTCGTGGGATAAGGCGCGTAATTATGAAATTTGTCTAGCGGGCTTGTTTGTGTAACATGGTTTGTGATACAAAAGAAAGTGCCCCTTTATAACGCCTACTCACGTCAAGGCAAGAAAAACATCCCAGTTTTCAAGTAGTTTAGCGGCTACGCTCGGTTTGTGTAACATGGTTTGTGATTCTGGCGTACAATCTCACAAGACGAAAGCTACGAAGTCAGCTACAGTCGTATTAGCTCTTGTTAATTTATCAAGGATACCAACATAACAGTGACAGGTACGGCCGCGGATTTTCGCTGTGTCGGTTCGCGAAGTGAATTTTGGTTTTATGCAATTGAAAATTAAAATGCATTATTTTCCGCCGCCCCAAAGCCAAAAAGTTTCCTTTTATAGTAATTGAGGCGAATCTAAAGTTTTTTTCTAAAAACTATTCGTAATAAGCGTGGTCAGTCCGAACCGATAATTACCAATTATTGTTTTTCGCTTCCCTTGTCATTGTCAACCTTTGATAGTTTTACCCAATGACGTTATACATATACTGTAGACGCGTGGTAGAAATCTCAAAGTGGGAAGCCAACAACAAGACAATTGCACTGTACTCGATTTCTAGTACTTTAGTACTAAACTGCCACGCGTCGGTAAGGTCGTGTCCTACCAGTAAGTAAATTGCATTATTAAGTGCCAAAATTCCCTCCCGTGTGATGAGAAAATGTTTCCATTACACGGTAAACAGTAGTAAAAGCGAAGGAACAACATTTCATTTGTAAATACATGCAAATTACTTATTATTATCGATTATATAAATAATACAATTGCTTTCCGTCCAAATATTTTATGCGTCATTAGAGAACTCAAGGCCTACCTACTAAAGTACAGGTCTGGATACGCAACACCCAAATTACTAAGTCAATGCCGTCACTAAGTAAAATTTACTTTTTATAATAATAATCTAATGATTCTTTAGTTACTTACTTGCTTGCGGTAAAACAACATACAAATCAGCAAAAACAACAAATACAATAACAATCAACACCATTTGCAAACTATCGTTGTTCAATATAGCTTGAAAATTTGACACCTCAAAATTCGACTGGTGCCCAGGCCTCCTACTTTAGTCGGCCTTGAGACAGTATTCGACGGAACTTTTGAATTTTGAATACGAAAATGCCGCCCGCGTTCTATCTTTTGTTTCGTCCATATGCACATATTCTTTTAAGCGTCTATCTTTATCATACATGAATAACTTTTGAATTAAGAAATTATTGAAAATCGCTGAAAACAGAAGAGTGTTGATTAATTGCCACATTATATCTCGAGTTTGTGAGACTATGGCAAGTCTATTTATTTTATATAATGTCATTGGTTTTACCCTGTCTTCTTGAAAGATAGTTTTACAGTGGTAATTTGGTACAAACATACTATCTACCAGAGCAAAAGTTTTATGATGATGTTCTGAAACATAGTATGCTTCATTTGCTGTGAATTGTGCTAATTAACTGGGTTTTGGTAAATATTCCACTAACCGCCGTACTTTTATTGCAGATTTTGGAAATTACACCACATATTCAATTTAATTACCACAAGAAACAACAAATTACGTTTGGGTAGATGATAAAACATGCATTAAAATGCCATTCTTATTCAAAGTTCAAAATTTCCCTTGTAAAATGATTCCTTTATCACCATTTTTATTTATTTTTGTAAGGGTTGACATTTGCGAGAGTTTCGTATCAATTTAAATATGCATTTAGTTTACCCAAGCTAAGAGCCGAATGATCTATTTTGTGCACATAAATAGTTTGTTCCTTGTAGTAATTGTTAAAACAAGGTGTAAATTCCATAATCTGTGCCTAAAAGTACGGCGGTTAGTAGAAAAATTATTTGGGTTTGTTTTTAAAGTGTTCTGCTTGTGTATAAATCTTGCATGAGCTTTTTGAGAACAGGTTTTGGTTTGAATCCAAAAATTTATTATTGTGAAAGTATTCGTAGCAATAGTTTATGTTGTCACTTATGTGGTTTTTACTACCTTAGCTTCAAACTTGTATTAATTGTGAAGCTTACTGAATATCCAATTTGATTAAATCAGCATTGAGGATCTACAGTGGGCTAGGATGTACCTTCTATCTATCTGCGTTTTATTTTGTTCAGAAATATTTACATTCACATGCAACATATAATAAATTATAGTGAATTTGTACCGATTTGCCCACAAACATCAACTACTGTTTGTAGTGGTGTGTTGGATCTAACCTGACTTGGTTGCTTTGTTATCCATGAGAGTGATTGGTAGTGCTGGGTGCGATTCCAGGCTGCACAAACTTGACATTTTTCAGCAAGAGCATTCTGCGATGAGATGTTTATATGCCTAATATTACTTTGCTTTTAATGTAGAAAGAACAACTTCATTATTTCTTGATATTATAATGTACAGAGTATGTCATAAAGCGAGCAATGTCAGTATAGTGTTTTCAAATAAATGTTTTTGAAAATTGCTTTTGAAGTTCTCTAGTAGAAGTTGAGTCTACTATAAATAACACTGGATGAATTTGCTAACAAGGACTCAGCCTCTGTACCAAAATTATAAATATAAGCAATAGTGATCATTTATAATAATTATTTCATATTTAGAATAATAATACAAAGTTATATCAAGGATTTGTGGATTTTTTCACCTCATTTTGAACATTACATAAAAAAATATTAGAATTTAGAATATTTTTGATCTTTGATTCAGAATGACAAAGTTTTATTTTATTCTTATGTCAGACTATATGTGCACTGTAATAATAATAATAACAACATTTGGATGATTTGTACCGCCGTTTTTGTGAAAAAGCACCCCATGTAATAATAATAATAGAGTGATGTTTTTGTGAAAAATCACCTCAAAGGCGCTGTACAATTTATTGCTTTCATGTACTTTTGTGGCTTGGCCTATTTCAGCTTGTGGTTCACCATCGGATACAAACAGCTTGACATGGTTAACTTTGCGTTCGGTGATGTCACAAACTTATATTTATATTTGGAAAAGTAATTATATAACAAAACCTATTAAACTTGTCTTACTCCACCTCAAGTTGGAATATTTTGTATTTAACCCGTCCAAAAATCACCAATATGCACTTATAATGTCTCAAATGAAATGACATTTTACGAAAACTTTGTGTTATTACCGCTTCACAATTAAAGCTCTATAAATGAAACATTTCTGAACGTAGCCGAATAGTAAAAACTGTTTTAGAAAGGATACAAAATAAGCTTTCAAATTGTTATATTACAAATAAATATTAACATTTGCAAATATTAAAATTTAGAATGCAAACATTAAAAATAGGTAAAAATGACTCGCGTGATGTTTTTATGTGAAAACTGTACTAAAATCACAGATTATGTATGAGGATGAGGGTTCATGGGATGAGGTTTGTCTAGGATTTGGTGGCGGATACGTTTGCCCAACCACTGCGTGGCGGGCTGGATCGGAGGGGACTGATTGAGGGAGGCCTTTTGACCTCTCCAGCCGGATTCTCCCGACCCATCGCCTTGCACCGCAGTGTGAGGAATAGATTCATATTCGATTCACATCCATCACTCATACCCTTTTCCTTCCCATATCTTCTTCTCCTTCCTTTCCCTTAAAAACCCTCCACACAGCATCCTCAAAGATGACATAGGCCCCTAGGGAAATTGTTTCCTCGGGGCCTCCTGTGTGGAGCTAATGTAAAAAAAAAAACAATACCTATTCTATAAATGTGTAATAAACACTTTTGTCCTCTCACTTTTTTTTATCATTTCATATAAAAATATTTAATAAAAATTCACAATGTCGAGCGCGGTCGAGCCGCCGGTAGTAAATTTGGCGGGTAAAAATTTGTGTCAACTGCGTGACCGACAGCATATTCTTGTTATATATTTCTATGGACAACTTGATAGGGATGTACAGCTCGATCCACTATCGACCTTTTACTTTTTGTTTTAGGGATGTAACTAAAACAATATTGGAGTTAGAACGATTTCTATGGAGACACGCGCACGCGCTGACGTATAAACACGCTTATTGCACTTGACTGCTATCGTATTTTTAACGCATATATCTTTAGATTTAGCTTTATTATTATGAAAAGTGAGTATGTCAGGGGGGAGGAAAAAATATGCACACATTATATTTTTATTATGTTAAGATTAATTCACTTACGCAAAGTGTTTGACGCCATTATTGTCCAAATGAAGCGGACTTATACAACTTTACCCAAAACTGTTATAGAACGCAAAAAGAAAGCACCGCAGGTGGAAATTTTATATCAAAACAAAACAATAAATGCTGTGGATTTTTATCGTTCTGAAATATTAAAGAACTTACTTAGGCAACTGTTGATTTTTGTCATAAAATTTAAACAAAATTTAGTCTAGAAAACTTTTGGTATGTTATAAAACGGTATTTTGTAAATAAATATTATTTTATAAAACTTTAAAATGCATCAAACGTAGATCTCAACAAAAAAGAGCTGCGCTGTGAAGGTTAATTTATATTATTTTATTTGGAAATAAAATAGATCATTGATGAGCAACCTGCGGGCCAAATGAGGCCCGCAAGCCTTTACGAATTGCCCACTTGACTAAATAACATATCAAGAACATTCAATGGTTTAACAGTTCTGCTTTGCAGTTTTCTTTAGAGGAAAACTTCAAAGTTTTGAATAAGCTGCTCAAAATAATAAAATTTCTCACATATTTAGACAAAATTTTGTCTTTCAAAATTAAAAAACCATTGAATTCTTGATATTTTATTTATTCAAGTGGGCAATTCGAAAAGGCTTGTGGGCCCACATTAAGCCCGCAGGTTGCTCATCAGTGATCTAGATCACCAATTCCTTACATTATTTGACGGCCAAAGATATTAGTGCTTATTTAATATTTTTTTCACATTTTGTCATGAATTACATTATATCCTCTATTTGAGCGTGTTCACACACAGCTATAATATGCGTGGGATGGCGTATTTCAGCATATCGCTCGCCATATATTCCAATTGGGAATGTACGGTGAGCGATTTGCCGAAGTATATATGCCGTCCCACGCATATTATATCTGTGTGTGAACACGCTCTCACTTTACTTCAGTGTCTTTCAATAACTAAACTTATTCTTTACAGAATGTTTTAAAGTATGCCTGATATCATTTTGCAATTTCCAGTCTTCCCCCCTTGCCCTAAGACTTGTCTGTTATTCTTTTACATAAGGCGTATCAATATGTTTGGTTGTATGTTTCCAGGCTAAGACTACCAAGAAGATTGTCCTGAGGTTGGAATGCACCGACTGCAAGTTCCGTTCCCAAGTTGCCCTGAAGAGATGCAAGCACTTTGAGTTGGGAGGAGACAAGAAGAGGAAGGGACAGATGATTCAGTTCTAACTGAATATTGTAATCTTTAAGCAAAATAAAAACTTTTAAAAGATTCCCCCGCGTTGTTCTTCTGTATACCGTTTGCTCACCCCGCTAACTATTGCTACCACTTCATTCAGGTGCTGATTGGCTGGTCTGGTCTCCTGTGTGTACAAAGCAATAGCTAAAACTTAAAACCCAACAACTCTTATTATTTACTCCTGGTGTACAACATGCTAAAATATTGTGGACCTCCAAATAATATTTATTTATAGGTACTAGCACAATGTTTGCAGGTGCTTTTTTTTATCAATCCTCTCCATAAAGTGGGAATTTTTTTCACATTAGAACTCAAAATAGGGACTATTGATCATATTCAAACAAAAATTTTACCATAATCACTTTCACGTCAAATGAAATCCTTTTTTATGTTTTGCCACAAATTTTTCTATCCCTTTACTATGAAAACAATATTTAACAAATAACTTTTCAAGCATAACAAATAACGATCAATTACGAATATATCATACAATGGTAGATATTTTGTACGAAATTAGGAATATTTTTTTGAATAAAAATAGTTAGTAACAGCGGAATGGAGACGGAAACGAAAATGGAGAACGTCTTGAGCCAAAGAATATCGTAATATAATATAACACTGAAGCAATATAAAGATAAAAATGAAATGGGACTGCGATGTCGTACAAGTGAGTACAATCTCACAAAAGCTAGTGTCTAATTTTTATCTCACAGAATAACCACACCTTTTGGTGTTTCCCGCTGTCTACCATTAGTATGGAAAAGACGCATTTAAATGCTTGTGTAGGACTGCTGTACTTTGGTCGATTTGCCTATTTCAGCATATATATGGCAAGCGATATGCTGAAATAGGCCAAGCCCAAAAGCGCCTCCTACGTTTGAGTTAAGTCGACGCAAATATATTGAAGTATAAGAGATGTGCTATCCGCAGTTTTTACTGGATGGGACTGCTTCCTGGCTAGCGATTCTGTATTTTTTGTGGGATCGTTATTGGTTAACGGATGTTATCTCCTGTCAGATTTATGTGAATTTTACAAATTTATTGTCACATATTTTAGTTTAGATTGATTTAAACACGAATTATGCATGACTATTTATTCATATGTACATAGAAAAACCAAATAACAGCCATAAAAATCTGACAGGAGATAACATCCTTTATCCAATAACGATCTCACAAAAAATACGGAATCGCTAGGCTGGTGTCACCGAAATTGTTAACCAATTAACAAATGAACGAATTCTTTCCGTATTCAAATTATATTGTTAAGGTTAAACGTAACTTACGTTGTAACAGACGTATCAGCGTCTTCACAAGACTGTAAAAAAGTACCGGGTTTTTAGTGCACGTTCAGGATGATGGAATGATAAAAATAATAATAAAGGCTGACCTCCCTAGCACCCAGTGCCGGATGTGTAAAGGACACTGGATGTGCCGATGCTTCTGCCTGAGCCTGGCGCCTGGCGGTTGCCAAAGTAGGGCCGGCTGGTCTGGAGGAGGTAGGCACCAGGACTGAAGACAGGCAGAAGTCGGCGGGAGGCAGCTGGTTGATAAGAAACTTCCGAAGAATAAAACACGAGTTTATCAAGTAGAGATGTGAACTGATTTATTTTGAAAAGGGTGGGTCCTTTTATACCCAAATTTGGGGTAAAAGGTGCCCACGTGGTACATTTTTGTGGTGGGAGGTTAAACCTTGCTCGTATGTATAAATAGGGCGGCGTTTCTGTCACACCTTATTTTGTCGGTGCCGCCCGTAAAAGTGGTCGCTTAAAATTGCGTTTTATAAATAATTATGTAGGTTACATTTGGAATATATGTGTACATGTTTTAGTGTTAACATTTTTGGGGGGGTAATATTTATCCCTAGATTTTTAGTTTGGTGAGTTTCGGGTAATTTTACAGTTTATTCTAGGTTTTTTTGTTTTGGCTAATTGTGAGAAGTTTGTATAAGGAATCTACTATTTTTCCCAGGTCCCTCGCAAGACTAGCTACTGAAACCTGTTTGTTTCATCGTCTTGCGAGGTCCCTGGATTTTTAAAATGGGAAAAAACGGATTTTGTAAGGAATTTTTCTAAGTCTTTTGTTTGAGTTAAAAAAATGCCCTAGTGTTGTGAGTTTAAGGGTTAGAGGCTTAAATTCTCTTTCCCTGAATGCCCGGCAGGACTCTGGAATGAAATGTGTTGATTTCATCGTCCTGCGGGTTGTGAGAGTATGATTAAATGAAAAAACATATTTTGCTCGCTGGCTTCCTGCAGGGCCATCACCCTGCCCAGTGGGAAAGGTGCGTGCCATTTTGGTTAGCTTCCTGCAGGGGCCACCACCACCGAGCCCAGGAAAATAGCAAGTATGTAAATAATACGAGTTTAAAATGTCTCCCGGTGGCAACCTTAGCATGTAAGCATTTATTGGTTGCACCGGGGCATTGTACATAATAAAAAGGGAAATAAATGATAATTATTTTACATAAATATTTCTGGCGAAAAGATCGTCGCTGGCGGCATGGTACTAACGAGCTTAGTGGCCAGAAATTTCGGAGGAAATTCCCAAGAAATGACCACTAAATGTAGAGGATGCTGCCAGCGATGACTTTTGCCGAAAAAACAAACGAGGGTATGTAACACGTCGGTTACATACGTTATAATCTACGCATTCACAGATGGCGCCAATCAAATTATTTTAGAGTTTAGACACTTTTTGCACTTATGCTTTAAAATTAATGGTTTGCGCCTGTGCATATGTAATATGAATATAAATAAAAAGTTTTGACCATAAATAAACTCAAATCTTTCAAGAACGGCTAACATATACAATATTGGAATGAGTCACCAATACAAAATTGGATTTATCAGCCTTAAGATATTTGGGTTTGTTTATGGATAAAACTATTTATTCTAGTTTATATTGAATATGTACAGGCGCAAACAATCAATTTGTCTTAATATTTTGAAGCATAATGTGCAAAAAACGTAAAATAATTTGATTGGCGCCATCTGAGAAAGCGTAGATTATAACATACGTTACATTTAACCTTAATCAAAACTACTGCACGCCTTCAAAGAATCAACTAAATGAACAAATTCTTTCCGTACGCAAACTACTCCTGTTAGGTAGTAGTCCGCTGACAGTTGGGCGGACACCATAGTATATCTCTTTTGTATTTCAATATCTTTGGTCTGACAGTACCTTAAATAAAAGGAAAAGAAGTCTCATAATTTTTCTACTTAAAATTGCGTTTTTCACTTTTCTATAAAATTTAATTTTTTCACATTGGTGGGATTATGTGCTCAGCGATGATATATAAGAATGTCCATCCGAATATTAAACTGAAAGTAGTTACTCACCCAGTGAAGCAAGGGGCAACGTGTTATGCCGCTTAAGCTCGTCGTAGCCGGCTATCCCCTATTTCCATTGCACTCAATATAAACAAAACGATGACTGGTGCCGCACATATCGTACCCGATGCCTCACGGTCATTTTCCAATATTTAAATGCCTCAGTCCTAACGTAACTTTCGCCAGCTGTTAAACAATCCGTGTATATGGGTCATTCCGCCGTTTCGTTCAAATTTGCCTGTTTCTGCGGATTTTTTTTTTTTTGCGTTTTTGCTATATGTTTTTATAGAAATGGGTTCCTGTACGTACCAGATGTAGAAAGGTGAAAAGGACACCTTTCTACGACACTAAGATACGAAGAAAATTGATGGAAGGTAATGAAGGTGTGGACGGTAATGAAAAACCGTTGGATGGTAATTTATAAATTTGGATGGTAATGAAGTTTGGTAATTTAGAAATGAAATATTAATAGATGGTAGTGAACTTGTTCAAGGTTCTTAAAATTTCTGTGAATAAGAAATATGAATTAAAATTGAATATTAAAATAGATTTCAAATCATGCCAACTATCATTTGACCTGATGTGGTGGGAGCATTAGGAAAAGGAAGAAAAACCTATTATAGTGAAAAGCTAAATGCTTTATTCAGACTTTTGAGCATTGGAGATAAAAAATACAATTTTTTCGTACGTAACCAGTTCTGCTTACTTATGCTTTTGCAATATTTGTATGAATTGTTAAAAAATAATGGACTAAATACAAGTGAATAATATGCAGCTGGAACATCACAGGTTTCAAACCCAACACAAAAAAAATTTCCCCACCTCTACTAGGTACTTACCCCGAAATTATAAGGGTTAGTCAAATTCTTTATAATTCAGTTTTATAAGTAGATACTGGACACGAGAAAAAGAAAATTTTCACATGCCTAAGCAATCATTGTAATATTCGAAAAATAGAAATATTTAAATATAAAATATAAGAAAAGGTCAGAATTCAATTGGAAAGCAGTTAAAAATAACATAGAGACACTAAACAAACACAACATAACTAATACGTACCAGATAAAGATCTTGATACGCCCGCGCCTTATGGCGGGTTCAAACTAAAACTATAAACTTAAAATTAAGGAGGAACAAATTAAAAAAAAGCTACTGATTTAAGAAACGATACATTTATTGTAGTAGGACACAAAAGGCAGGGTTAATTCTTAACCTAGTGTTAGTATTAAAACTACTTAATTAATTAGTCTTAAAATTAGAAAGTCTGTGTGATGTATGTGTGTGAGTGTGACGGCATGGCGTGTGAGACAGCGAGTATGGAGATGTATAAAAGGGATGTACTGGCTGTTGTGCGCTCTCTCCATATTAACCTCTTCACAATAAACAATGTAACATTAACAGATATTATTTACTACCCGAAGTAGCACACACCACAGTTGGCGCAGCTCGGTAGTTCGTTTTTTTTTACGCCGGTAATTCGTAAAATTAAGGAAGAATCTACGCGGTAAATTCCAAGATCGGAAGATTGTTGTCAGGAAATTGGCAGATCGCAGGAAGCGATCGCATTAAGAAGAATCTGGAGCAGCCACACACAGTTATTCGCGTGTGTGAGTACGACAAGTTTGTAGAATTATTGTCGTAGGGTACACCGTGTAACGGGGTACACAGGATCGTGTCAAGGATCAAGGATCAGGTCTAGGATCGGATCATCATCGAGTGGATTAGCCGGAAACCGGGACTTGGTTTCTGTCGCTGCAGTCTGGGAAGGAAGACCTCGGAGGAGAGGGTTTGGATCCGCAGCTGTCGGGAGACGGAGCCAGACGGGGACGCTGATTCACGGCTCTGAGTGGCGTGCTCGTGGAACGTGGAACGTGGACCTCGGAGTGTAGCCTTCTAGAAGTGCTGAGATAAGTAGTCCTGATTATTTTGTTTCAGCTCTTCTCCCAATGGAGGGTGTTTGTAAGAATTTGGGGACGTTCTGTTACAGAACGGAAGACTGGTCATTGTTCAAGGAACGACTGGATCAGGCCCTCATTTTACATGATGACAAAGTTGTGTCACAAGAGCGCAAAAGAGCATTTTTGCTGAGTTGCCTCACCGAAGAAACTTTCTCTTTATTATGTGATTTATGTTTCCCTAAAAAGGTTTCTGTTTGTTCTTTTGATGATTTATGTAAATTATTTGATTCACATTGCAAACCAATTCAAAATATTTTCGAGTCGCGTGAGTTGTTTTATAAGTGTAAACAGCTAGCTAACGAATCTATTAAAGATTACGCTGCTAGGTTGAGAGGACTTAGTTTGACGTGCAATTTTGAATTGAGGTTGGAACCTTGTTTGAAGGACATATTCATTATTGGAATTTTCAATGAAAAATTGAAACATAAGTTGTTCGTTGAGGGGATCAATACTTCTTTTTCGGAATGCATAAAGTTAGCAGCTTCATGGGAACATGTTGTTAATCTTAAGAAAGTTGATACGAATTTAAATGTTGTGCATAAGGATAGTAATTTTGTCCGTAAATCCAGGTCGGATAGTCCGATCAGATTTAAAAGTGCAGTGCGTAGTAAGACGCCAGTAAATGTTGCATTAAAAAAATGTTTTTTGTGCGGAAAAACGAGTCATTTGCAATATGGAAGAATATTTTTTGCTGGAAGAATATTTTTTGTAATCGATGCAATAAATCGGGTCATCCTAGTAATTTATGTAAAAGCAGCAAAATTAATGTAGGTAATAAAAATAAACGATTGAATTCGGTTTTTATGTTACATGACGGCGCGGGGCCGGAACCGATATTCGTAGATCTGATTATTGGTAACACTGTTTTGCGAGCGATTGTTGACACCGGTGCAGAAATTAATGCAATCAGTGCTGCCAACTTAGCAACTTTATAGCTAGATCTAGCTATTATTTGATGTCAGACAGCTACATTTTAATGGAACTTGTAGCTAAACTTTTTAGCTACTTTTTATAGCAACTTTTCGTCATTGTTTTATAGCAATTCTTCCGGTGACAATACATACCAAGATATAAGTACTCTTGCTTTAACTTGCCTTTCACTGCCACATTCTAATGCAGAGGTAGAGAGGTTATTCTCTCAGATGAATTTAGTTAAAAATAAGCAAAGAAACCGAATGAGTTTGACAACTCTAAAGTGAAATATTATATTTCTTTTAACTTAATAATAAAAAAAAACTCTTAACTCAATCCTCTGCATTAGAGACTCTCAGGAAAAGTGGTAAATGCTGCTATAACTGTGTTTTGCCTAAAGATGTACGGCATAAAATGGGTACCGCTGAAATATATTCAAAATAACTAAAAGATACTGAACCCCAGCCATCGACATCTTCTGATCTTCCTCTTTAAATATTAATGTTTAATTTATTTTTTTTATTCAATAAAGTGTATAAGATATTTTTTCTCTTTTGTTGGATTTAATGAAAATAAAAACGATTGTCAGAATTTGTCATTTTATTGTAACTTATCTACCTACTGCAACGTTTAGCTACTTCTAGCAGCTTTTTGGGGTAAAAAAAAACTGGCAATTTAGCAACATTTTGTAAGATGCCTAGCAATTTGGCATAGCTAACAGTTGGCAACACTGAATATCTGATAGTTCCCACAATGCGGGACCAGTTTATTAAACTGGTTTTTAGAATGTGACGGGATGTTCGGGGCTTGCTCCACTCCTGTCGCGACTAAACGATAAATTAAGCTGAATGTATTGTCTTACGTAATTACCTGATTTATGGATCAATTGTAGACACATTTAACCATTTTTCCACCTTTGGAATTTATGTAATCGATTTTTGAATGAAATATGACCATCGGCTATGTCATATTAAAATACTCAAATTACATATACGAAATCATGACATTCATGTTCGTTTGATAATCGTTTGACGCAATTTGATGTAGTTAGACCTATCTATAATTCAGCTTTATTTATAAAAGTTTGGTCCTGCTTTTGACAGTTTCAAGCATGTTTGAAACTCGGGCGAGTGGGCCAATGTCCGCTATGCATCTGCTTTAAAGGAATATTTGGCTGATCCAGGCTTCAAGGAGCTGGAGGTAAACTGCGAGGTGCTGGCATTTGTCACCGCCTCACCAATATTTACGGCCATGGAAAAGATGCTGGCATTGCATGCCTCATTGAAGCAGAGAGTGCTTTCAACAGGCTCTCCAAAAAACTTATCAAATGGGAAAGTAGTTCAGTAGGTTCCCTGTCAGGTCTTTACAGAAACAATGGACAGCTGTAAGATTGGAGTGGAACGGAGGCTCTTCAGCAGAATTCCTCCTTCTACCACTCATCGTTTTGGGGAAGAAGCACTTTCTGCCCAGTTGCAGAAACTAGGTGGTGTAGCAAAGTGCTTTAGTCCAGTACGCCTACCTCAGGGTAGCCACAACCGCCCTTCATCTAAGGAGGTTGTTGCCTTTCCCCCAAGCAGACATCAAAGGAAAATATGGCATTTCCCTCGTTTCCCCGGCGGGCAGACCACGGGCAAAACCCCCAATATTCCTCCTGTACGAGGGGTAAGGGGAGGGAACAGAAGCGTGGCGCGAGGAGGCAGACCTCTCGTGGCCGCTTCAACAGGTGACTATCAACCATTTCGGGCGGGTCAACTACACTACAGGATTATTGGAGAGAATGGCAGGCCTTAGATGTCCCAGAGACCATCTTACATATGATAAGAGGATACCGCATACCATTCATCCAAGAGCCCTCGTTGATAAGTCCAAGCCAAGCTTCCGCAAGGAGGTTCAAAACGAAAGTAATCCCGGAAATGACAATGATGAGAGATGGTACATGGAAAGAGCTGACGACAATGCCACCTTCCTATCAACACTTTTTCTGGTTCAAACGAGCGAAGGCTCGAAACAGTCGATCTTCAATTTAAAAGCTATCACAAATTGGATTGCAGAAATCCTGCGTAGCCATGCTATCAGGATCATTGTGTACCTCGACGACTTTCTCCTGGCCCATCAGACCAGAGAGATCCTCAGTCAAACTTGAGAAGCTCTTTAATTGTTAGAGCGGTTAGGTTGGTCGGTGAATTTCCAAAAGTGTGTCCGTCAGCCAGCACAGTCAGTGGAATATCTTGGAATTGTGTAGAACTCCCATCTGAAACAGAAGTCCTTAAACAAATACAGACGCCAAGGTCTTTGGAACTCACTTCAGAGATCCGTGACAAAAGGAAGATGGACTCTGAAAGGAGCTCAGAGTATTCTCGGAAAGTTGAATTTTGCTACCTTTGTGGTCCCCAGAGGTCGACTTCATACTCGGCTGATACAATTACAGTTAATGCTGCAGCTGGCCCCTCAGCAAAAGTCTCTGATAAAGAAGGAGGTCTTGTCAGAAATGAAATGGTGGATGATCAACTTAGATCATGTTTCAACTCTTCATTTTCCCAGCCCAACACATTTTCTGACTACGGATGCGGCAGATCACGGCCGGGAGCCCTGATCGACTATGTAACTCTGTTGGGTTGTTGGACAGACAGTTAGACGGGGGGATATTGCAACATGAAGGAGATGACAGCAATCTTAAATGCCTTAACGTCTCTGACTCAGAATTTGAGAAGTTCAGAACAGGACAACAGGACAGTCGTAGCCTACTTGAGGAACAAGGGGGGCACCAAGTCGATGGGTCTCCTTCATCTGACATTTCAGATTCTTGCGCTTTTGGACAAGCACAGAATCTCTTTACAAGTGCAGTATTTGCCGGACGCTACAATGGCCTCGCGGATCATCTATCCTGAGGGATGACATTACCAGAATGGCACCTTCTACCCCCAGCGGTAAGAGCTGTTTTTCACAAGTGGGGCAGTCCAGTAGTGGATCTATTCGCTCCCTTGAGGGCTCACTTCGTGGATCAGTATGTCTCGATAGATTCCCACGACAAGAGAGCAATGCTTCACAACGTGTTCAGCAGGAGTTGGAATTTCCCCTTGGCATGGATCTTTCCTCCCCCCTGCTTAATGCCACGAGTGCTGGCACATCTGAACAAGTCATCAGGGGTGTACCTGGTTGTAGCCCCAAATTGGCCAAAAGTGTTTTGGTTACCAGACCTAAAGAGAAGAGCCCTAGACCGACCTCACATAATACCCATGTTGGTCGACAACTTGATAGACTTATCGACAGGACTTCATCCTCAACAGGTCCAGAAGCTTCAACTACAGGTGTGGAAGATTAGGGGTGGAGTGAAGCTTTGAACGATTGGTCACAGCAAGAAAAAAGCTCTATTGAATGCGGGTTGGCGCAAACCTAAGCTTACAACTTATCACATGGCATGGAAGAGCTGGAAGGAATGGTGCGCCATTAATAATACATGTCCTAATAACCCTTCGGGATCTCAGCTGGCACGGTTTTTTAGCATACCTAAGAGTGAGGAAAGGCTTGGATCCCAATACTATAGCACTTCACAAGTCTGTAGTGTCGGTTTTGAATGACCCCATAGGCGATTTGAGGATAAGTAATCATCCCTTGGACTCGCAACAATAACATTTGGCTGTCATCAGTTCTTTTGTTTTGCTCTTTCAAAAAATATTCTTAAACCAATCTTTTTATTGTGTTTTGGCTGTAAAAAGTTTAGTGTGTTGGAATCTTCTCCCCCCTGATCTTCCAGGAGTCACTTCTTGCTGCTCATTTTCAGATATTTATATAATTTTTTTACTTCTGTCACTTTTTATATTAGCTGTAATTTTTTGAACAATGGAGGAGGATTTCCCTCCTGTACCCCTTACAAAGCCCCCAGATCCCCCTCCTGACCCTCCAGATGGAGACATTTCAGATAAAATAGACTTTTCAGAACATTCAAACATTTCAGACAATGAATCTGTCATCCTAACCTCAATTAAAAAAAGAAAATTTAGTCCCCTTTCCCCAAAAAAACATGATTCACCTTTGTCTTCTCAGTCCCCTCCAACTCTTCCTCAACCTCCTCCAACAATCTTTTACTCTACTCATTCCCGTGGCCCCTACATTGTATATGCGCAAAAAACTGAACAAGGTAAAACCATCCATCCTCTTGAATTTGGTAAATTTCTTTCAAATAACAAGAACCTTTCGATTAAACCTGGAGGTGTTAAAGCCGAGGGTCGCTTCCGAATCTCTGTTGAATTCCTGTCAGGTTCAGCCGCCAACAACTTTATCAAAAATATATTTATTTCATCAAATTCTAAATTCAAGGCGTACATCCCAACTTTCAATGTCACTCGAATGGGCCTGGTCAGGGGTATCTCGACCGATCTGTCCATTCCAGAAATCCTGTCCTCACTTTCAACCCCCCAACATATCGGCAATCCCATAAAAGCCAGGAGGCTAAATTTTTTTTTTTTTTTTTTTTTTTTTTTTTTTAATTATAAATTTAGGTTTCTCATAACCTGCCTCACTAGGCTAGCCTGTGTTGAGGCAGTAATTTTATGTCAATTCATTATACTGTGAACATACCTACACTTACATTAGAATAAAATCACACAATAGAATGGTTGCATTAATAATAACAATAACATTGGTACAATAATAACAGCATTGGTTCAATATTAATTTCGAATTTGGGTGAGTGCACCGGTAAATGCTCTATCATTATTTTTTATCCAAATTTTTATGTTTTTTTTGAAATTTTTTTGTGAATCACATTTTTTTATACTAATTGGAAGAATGTTGTAAAGTCTTGTTGCAAGGTATCTGAAGCTTCGTTGACCAAAAGTAGTATGAGTTATGGGAATTTGTAGTAAATATTTGTTATTGTTTCGAGTACAGCGAGTGTTTAATCTTTTTTCATAGTATTTGTGTATATTTGTGTATAGATGAGTGAGGATTGTTTTTGCATATATCTGCCGAACGTCAAACACATTCATAATATTGAAGATTAAGTTGGAGTCTGTAATTAGAGGTAGTCTAAGAATTAATTTTATAATAGTTTTCTGTGCCTTTATGATTGGGTCCAGTGCTGATGCAGTACCGCCTCCCCATGCTATGATACCATACTCAATAATGGATTGACAGACTGCAAAATAAATCATTTTCAAGTGTTTTAAGTCGAGAAAGTTTCGTATCGTTCTGAAAAAGTGCATGGTTTTTCTTATTTTGTTAGCAATTATTTGAGTGTGAATATTCCATTTGAGATATGGATCAATTGTGAGGCCGAGATACTTCATCTGTGTAGTGCGCTCAATGTAGGGACACTGACAAGATTCATCGGAATTTAAACATGTGTGTATTCTAATAGAGGCGTCATCATGAGGTTGACCTGTTATATTTATGCTTGATGTGACATATTTAGTTTTCTCAGTGTTCAATGTGAGCGTATTTGTATCTAACCACTTTTTTATAATGTTTATATCCGTTTCAGCTTTTTTGTAAACAGCTTGCCAAGTGTCAGCTTCAAATAGTAAAACAGTGTCATCGGCAAAACTAACTATTTTTCCCTGAATGTTAAAGTTACATAAGTCGTTGATATATAAAAGGAACAAAGATGGTCCTAATATGCTACCTTGAGGTATCCCATAGTGAGTTGAGCACTGATTGCTAAGTGTGTTCATTATTTTCACTTGTTGCTTGCGGTCATCAAGGTAGCTCTTAAAAAAGTTAAGTTCGTTGCCTGTAATACCGATTATTTGAAGTTTGTTTAATAATTTACTGTGTGATATTGTATCAAAGGCTTTAGAGAGGTCTAAAAATATTGAAATACATTTTTTGCTTTTATCGAGGTTTTTCACAATGAAGTCAGTTACGGCGGCAATAGCGTCAGAAGTACTCTTGTTTTCTTGAAACCCGTATTGATTTTCTGAGAGTACTTTATGGCTCACCAGAAATTTTACCAACTGAGCATTGATGATTTTTTCAAATACTTTGGATAGTGTGGTCAGTATAGATATTGGTCTGTAATTGTTTATGTCTGTCTTGTTACCTGTTTTATGTATGGGAATAACAATACCTTGTTTCAAGTTTGAGGGGAAGTGTCCTTGACTGATACTAAGGTTAATTAGGTATTCTAAAGGTAATGTAATTTCCGTAGCCAGCGTTTTCAAAATCTTGGTTGATATTCCATCAACCCCGGCAGAAGACGTGTTTTTTAGGGAATTAATTATTTTTAGAATCTCTTCCCTTGACACAGTTTGAAAATTGAATCTTCCTTTGGGAAATTGAAGTTCTGCTTCAGCAGGTAGAGCATTCCCACAATTTGGTAGACGAGAAGCAAGATTTGAACCAATATTTGTAAAAAAATTATTGATATAATCCGCAACGAGCTTGGGGTTTTTTGAGGTGTCAATAATTTTTCCGTCAATACAAAGTTTACTTATGTCCTGTTTGTCTTTAGTGTTTTGTGTATTTGTGGCTTCTCTTAGAGTTTGCCATATTTTTTTGGGATCATTGTTACTTTCTTGGATTTTGTCTCTGTAGTAGATTTCTTTCGCCTTTCTAATGACTTCGCCGCATGTATTTCTATATCTTTTATAGATGTTTAGTGATATTATGTCGTAAGGATTTTCTTTCACTTTTTTGTGTAATGCGTTTCTTCTACGAATGCAGTTGATGATTGAATAATTTATCCATGATTTTAAAGGTTTAATTTTGTTTGGAGTGTGTTTTGTCAGAATTGTAGTATTATTAATTAATTCATTTTTCAAATAGTCAACGAAATATCTCCATGCATCATCTGAGTTTTTTATTTGGAAGAGCTCTTGCCAAGATTTACTTTTAATTATATCTTTTAAATTCTCAAAATTAATATTATTGTACATAATTGTCTGATTACTTTTATTTTTTGTGGTGTCGGATTGCAATGTAAATATTGTTGTGTAATGATCTGTAATTGTTGATTTGTAAACAATGCTTTTGTTTTGTTTATTAGTTTTGACCATAACGTGATCAATGCATGATGTTGATTCATTAGCTATTCTTGTTGGTGTATTGATGGTACTAATTAATCCATGGAACTCTAACATGTTCAGATAGTCGTGGCATTGATGGTGTGGGTTATTTGGAAGTATGTTGATATTTAAATCTCCCATAATTATTATGTTTTTAGTGTAGGAAAGATTTGAGAGTATGCTATTTAGACTGTTAAGAAATGGTGTTATATTACGAATCGATGGAGAGCGATATATTGCTAGAATGCACGTATCATTATTATACATTATTTGCATACAGCTCGCGTCAATAATGTTTACTTCCGTTACAACACAGTTTAGGTCGTTTTTTGTGTATACCACTACTCCATCGTTCTGACTATCATGTTTTGATGAGTTGAATGAAGAGTAGTGAGTTATAAATTTTGGTGTGTAAATATTTGTCATCCAACATTCTGTAAGAATAATAACATCAAATTTTATATTAAGGTGGTTAAGCTGTATCTGGAGTTCATCAAAGTTTTTATTAATTGACCTAATATTTTGGTGCATAATAATAGTGTTTTTTGAATCGGTTGTTACGTATTTGCATATTTTTGCATCTGATGTTATAAATAAATTGTCTTGATCACCTAGTTCTTCATATGTATTATTAATGGTAATAGCCATATTAAAATTTATATTACAAAAAAAATAAATTGTTTAATTCCCTTAAATAAGAGAAACACTAATCCATAGCCATCACTGGGGATTACAACCTTTCATTGAAAGTGGTAGAGGTGAATTATTGTTGCAATTTGAAAATAATAGTATACAACATGACTCACCGAACTGAGGGGAATCGACCCAGTGAATGACCGGTAAAAGTGAGACTCTCAAATAGGAAAATTAATCAATTTTTTTAAGGTCATCAGAGTGTTTGATATATATTACTCTGTCATTTTCATTTTTTTTAACCATCACCTTACATTCTTTGTACCAGACATATTTATATCCCATTTCTTTCGCCTTAGTCTTCGACCTCCACAGAAGATCTTTGAAATAGGCACCAAGGATTTCGCTAATAAAAATCTTCTGGTATCCGTTTCCTTGGGTTGTGGTAGGGTTGAGTAGCTTCCTGTTCAGTAGAATCTGTCGCCTTTTTTGGGGATTAGTGAATTTAACGTGGAATTTTGGGGGGACTCCTGGTCGTCGGTCTGGAATTTTCTTGATATCGAGAATATCATCGCCTTTTAAGTCGACACCTGTCACTGTGACCACTCGTTTAATTATTTCTGCTGGCTGTTCTCCCTCTTTTTCTGAAATTCCAGCAAATTCAAGAGTGTCTTCACGCGTTCTCTGCTCCACTTCTGCTAGTCTAACTTCAAGGCCTTTTATTATCCCATCTTTTTCTGTTAATTCCTTTCGCATTATAAGGACACCTCTGAGGGCATCGTTTCCTGGAAGCCCTCCCAATCTGTCGTCATCACATTCGAAGGACAATCTCTTCCCTCCCATATTTATTTATTTTTCAACTCCTTACCAGTTGAAATGTACACTTATCCCACCACTCAATGTTACAACTGCTGCCGTTTTGGTCATACCAAAGCTGCATGCAGATCCCCTCCCAGATGTTTCAAATGTGGAGAAAACCACTCGGCTGACCAATGTTCTTCTCTCTCTTCACCTAAATGTTTTAACTGCTTAGGCGCTCATTCCGCCATTAACTCTTCTTGCCCCGAACAATCTCGCCAAAAAAATATAAAAATTTCTATGGCCTCTGAGAACTTGTCTTTTCTGCAGGCTTCTAAATTATTCCCGCCTGTCAAAAAATCATTTTCCGAGGTTTTATCCAGTAACTCTTCATCCAACCCTCTCGCCTCCTCCTCAACATCTTCCCGTTCAACAAAATTCACATACAAAAACCCTATCTCTAAACAGACTCGTGGATACGATCAGCAACAACACAACTCACTTCTCTTAAATCCCAATGGTTCTCCTCTTTCACACGCCACAAATGGGTGCGCAAACAATTATAATTCATCCTCAACAAACTATCAAAAGCTTTCTGAACAACTCTCCCAAGATAATTCTTCATTTATTCAAACTCTTATTATGCTTCTAATTGACCTAATTTCTTCTCAAACTAATCTACCGTCCAACGCTGCTTCTATTATTTCCACATTAAAATCATTTATTCAAAATGGCTCTTCAAGATGTCAGAATTCTTCAGTGGAATAGCCGCAGTGCTATTTCTAACAAATCAAACCTTCTTAACCTATTAAATTCAAACCTTGTTTCTGTGGCTGCTGTCTCGGAGACATGGTTTACTCCATCCACCCACTTTAATGTGGGAGGGTACTCCTGTCTCCGCGATGATCGCCCGGAAGGTACGGGCGGTGGTGCTGCCCTTTTTATTAAAAAATCCCTTCCGTTTTTCCCAATAAATAAAATCAAACCCCCCAATGCTGACTTTCAAATGGTTGCAGCTAAAATAAAGGACACTTCCTTTGTTTCTATCTATCTTCCCCCAACATCGCACTTCAATAAACAAGCGTGGTTGCAAATTGTCCGTCAACTAAGCCCTCCTTTCTTTTTATTGGGTGATTTTAATGCCCATTCCCCCGTCTGGGGTTCTGCTTTCTGTGATCGAGACGGTCGAAGTGTGATGGATTTCCTAGATGAATCCAACCTTTTTCTTTTGAATGACGGATCTCCTACTAGAATCTCTCGCCCCAACACAAACCCCAGTGCAGTGGATCTCTCCATATGCTCTACTAATCTGGCACCTCTCTCCTCGTGGGTGGTGTCCCCCGACCCTTGCTCCAGTGATCATTTCCCGATCACCATCACTTATCAAACTTCTTTCCATTCAGACAAGTCCCATATTTCGACAAAGATTAAAACAAAACACACCAAATGGGACGAATTTAACTCACATATGGATAAGTTTATACAAAATTTATCCTATACCGAAACATTATCTGTCAAAGATGACTACGATAACTTCAAATCAATGCTCGTAACTGCAATCAATAAATCAAATCCTCCCCCTAAAACCAAATCTCTCAAAAAACTCCCTCCAACTCCCTGGTGGGATGAGGAATGTTCCAAAGTAGTGAGAATTCGGAAAGCTAAATCTCTTTCCTATCGTCACAATATGACTATGGAGAACTATCTCATATACAAAAATGCCGAAGCCAATGCCAAAAGGGTATTGAGGTCAAAAAAAAAATCCGGGTGGTACAACTTCTGCAGTTCAGTATCTCCGAACACTCCAATTTCGGAAGTTTGGTCTATGATTCGAAGATTTCGATCCTCCTTCAGTCCAACATCTCCTCGAGCTTCTCATTCTAAATGGATAGACGAGTTCTTGGACAAAATTGCCCCCCCTTCTGTACCTAACTTAGATGAAATAACTCCAATCCACAACACTCCTATGTCTGATCATTGGCTTGACTCTCCATTCACTTTAATTGAATTAAAAAATTGTTTATCAACAGTCAAGGACTCATCTCCAGGCAGAGATGGTATACCTTATAGCATTATCAAAAATAGTAATGATAATGTTCTAAATCACTTTTTAAGCATCTTAAATAAAATCTTCCAGACTGGCATAATACCTGATGACTGGAGTTCTCAAATAATCATCCCAATTCTAAAATTAAACAAATCACCCAATTCTGGATCCAACTATAGGCCAATTGCTCTTTCATCCACCCTTAGTAAAATTTATGAAAAATTAATTAAAAACCGGTTAGAATTTTTTGTCGAGAGTAATCATCTTCTCTCTTCATCCCAATTTGGATTTAGGAAAAAGAAATCTACACAAGATAACCTTGCCATCATCAGCACTGATATTAATTTATCCATTTCTAACAAAGAAGTATGTCTTGCAGTCTTTATAGACATAGAAGGCGCCTTTGACAATGTTTCCATCCCAATTCTTAAAAAAAAACTTTTAGGCCTTGGCTTACCCCTCATGTTTGTCCAATCTATTATTAATCTTTTTCTCGATAGGAAAATTTTCATTGAGCTACCAGATGTTACTCCTCAGAGTAGGTCAATTTGGAAGGGTTTACCCCAAGGCGATGTATTATCCCCCTTACTGTATAATATATACACACACGATATGCATGTCACCATTCCCCCTCAAGTAAAAGTTGTTGAGTTCGCAGATGACATAGCTTTCTTCTTATCATCCAAAATCATTCCATCCGCCGTCAAATATCTTAATGAAGCCATGGATGCCCTTTGCACATGGCTTACTTTAAATGGTCTTGAACTTTCAGTACAAAAGAGTCAGTGTGTTACCTTCTCAAATCGTCATAATAACCCCCCTGTTCAAATTTTATTTAAAAACTCTCCAATCCCCAATGCTTCCGAAGTAAAATTTTTGGGAGTAACATTTGATAGGAAACTTAAATGGTCTTCCCACATTAATAATATAGTTACTAAATGTGAAAAAAATTTAAATATTATCAGATCATTGACTGGCGTTTGGTGGGGTGCTCATCCTATCTGCATTAAGTTGCTCTACAATGCACTTATTCGAAGTCATCTCGACTATGCCTGCCCACTTTTTAGTACTGCATCCAAAAATGCACTCAGTAAATTAGACAAAATTCAATCTAAGTCATTGCGAATAATAACTGGCGCGATGCAATCGTCGCCCATCAATTCCCTTCAAGTAGAATGTTCTGATCCTCCTCTTTATTTAAGGCGTCAATTATTTGCTGACAAATTTGTTCTTAAATGTTTAAATTCTAAAAGTCATCAGATTATTCCCAGAGTCTCGTTATTCAACGACTCAACACATTCATCTACAATCAGAGCTCGAACTAAACCTCTCCCTGCCATCTGTAAAAATTTTCGCTCTCTCTCAGAGCTTCAAATTATCAAAAATGATCTTCTTCCTTTGTACAAATTAAAATATAGTCACGTCACCCTATCCCCAACGATATTAGAAGGGATCGGCATCCTTAAAAGTCATTCCAATCTCCCAGCCCGTACTGTCAATAATATGTTCAATGACATTATTTCTTCTAAATGGCCCAACTCTTCTCTTTTATTTACTGATGGCTCCAAATCTCCGGACTCTCCGAACTGTGGTATTGGTATTAACGTTTACCACAATAATTCTAATGAAAGAATATTTTATTCAATTTCAAACCAATTTTCAATATTTTCTGCCGAGTGCATTGCGATTATTGAATCTCTCAAATATATAATAAAAAATAATTTTGAACATTCTCTTGTCCTCTCTGACTCTCTCAGTTCCCTCCAAAAACTTAAAAACAAGTCCTCTTCTTCATCCTGATGATCACTTTGTATGTCTTATTCGAGTATTGATAACCTCCATTCAAAGCTCTGGAAAAACTGTCACTCTGATTTGGATTCCTGGACATGTTGGCATAGTGGGTAACGATATTGCTGATTCCTTGGCAAAACAAGGAGCGTCTAACCCTACCGTTACCCTCGTAAATCATATTCCCCTGTCTGATATTTTTTCCATCATCAAAGATAGATCCCACAATGTTTGGACAGAGTATTGGAACATTGCTAGTCAATCCAAGGGTGCCCGCTACGCCTCAATACAAAGGACTATCCCATCAAAACCGTGGTTTCAAAAATTCCCCCATTTTTCCAAAAAAGAAATTTCCTTACTTATTCGTATGAGAATCGGACATTGTTCCGTTCCTTCTCACCTTTATAAAATTCATGTGCTTGACTCCCCAGATTGTACGTTCTGTGGTCTAGATGTGGGAACTTTAGATCACATATTTTTTGATTGTCCCTCTCTAAATAAATATCCTCTCTTCTATCAAGCGTTATCAAAAATTGCCTCTCCTCCATTCAACATCTCATCTCTTCTAAGTCTGAACTCTACTCCAATCTTCCATAAAATTCTGAAATTTGCACATTTAAATAAAATTAATATATAAATTCTCCTTTCCTTTCTCTGTAATTAACAATAATAACAATGATAACAACAATAATACTTCAAAGTGACAACTGTCTGTTTTGTTTACTCCCGCAAAATTAATAAAAAAATACATAAAAAGTGACAGAAATCATTGAATAAGTGCACTAACTGCTGCTAGTATTTTAGTTCTGTGTTTTAAGTGTCTTATGTACAGTCAAAACCATAAGGTTTTACTCCCATTATACAAAACAAAATCAAAACTAACCAAGCCAAAGAAAAAGTGATATTGTTTATAAGTACAATTCAAATTCAAATTAAATAACTGTTATTTATCCACTCAATTTAATAATTTTTCTCTAATAATGGATAAACAAACAAGAAGCAAAAATACAAACCAGAGTGATCTGAAGCTAAAATCTTTACTCCCAGAACATAAAGAGATTCTTGACATTGTCTTAACAGCTGTCAACAATAAATTTGAAGAAATGAAAAAAGAATTCTTCAAGAAAATGGACGAAGAAAATGCTGAATCTCGAAACTCACGTAATTTCATTAGTAACCAATATGATGATATAAATATTAAAATAGAAAATATTACCAAGCTGGTATCTGAAGTTGAGATGCTTCGGAGAGAAGTAAATGATAAAAACAAGATTATAAAAAGCTTTGAAGTTAGAATCGCGGAACTAGAACAAGCCTCGAAAGAAGATTGCATAGAAATATGTGGAATCCCACAATCAAATGAGGAGCAGCCAGTCTCACTAGTACAACAGGTGGCTGCGGCAGCTGGGATGGTGATTCAGCTACACGACCTGAAGGAGGTGAAACGTATCCAGGACAGACGACCAGGAGCCTACCCGAGAATCCAAGTTAAATTCCACGATAACAACAAACGAGACCAAATATTAAAAATGCGGAAGAATATCGACGCTAAAACCGTGACAACCCTGGGCAGCGAAAAAATCTACATAGGAGAAATCATTTGTCCATACTTTAAAGAACTACTCTGGAAAACTAAACAGAAAGCAAAAGAAACTAAGTATATGTATGTCTGGTTTAGGGAAAACAAAATACTGGTCCGTAAATCACCAAATGAAAAAATAATCTATGTTAAGCATTCAGACGATCTAAATAAACTTATCTAGACGGTACATGGCACTCGCACCACCGGTTGTCAGTTATCTAAAAAGTCAATAAGTACTATAATACTACCAATTATCTAAAAATAGTTTCAACCGATGGTTACGGGTGTCAAACTGTTCTTAAACTTGATATGTAAAAATGGATGCTAAAACTAACTATAGAACCTCAAATTCTAAATTCTATAAAAAAATTGTACAAAATAACCTATTCTCTCTTCAAATTGCACTATTCTTAATTCTCTTAATTATTGTAGTTATTTTAAATAATTTAGTACCGATAACATTTATCCAAATCATTAATCGAACTGATCTATTATCTATATTTCCTAAATCTATCTATTTCCATTTACTCAATTTAATTTTAATTCTTTTAATACTTATATTATACACTTTTATCATATATTATATTATACACCTCTATTACACTTTTATTATAAACTTATATTATACAATTTTACTCGATAAAAATAATTTACTTTGTTCAATTAGAAAAGCTTATTCAATCTACATACAATATTTAACTAAAATTGTAAATCATATTGATCATTTAATTATATTTTCTATACTTATCTATATTAACTTACTAAACTTAATTTTACTTATTTTAATTCTTAAAATTTTGCAATTATGTGATTCCCCTAAAATTCTCATTACTCAAATTAACTTTCATGATCTTATTTACACCTATTTATCTAAATTACCTTTTTATACCAAGTATTTTACATTCAAATGTTATTATACTACATGTATTTATTACCCAAATTATTTTAATTATTTTAACATCAAATTTTATTGTTCTAAATGTTTTTACTACCCAAATTATTTTAACTACTTTACCAACAAATCTTATTGTTCAAATTGTTTTTATTACCTAAATTATTTTATTTATTTTAACAACAAATT
The DNA here is from genome assembly GCA_929108145.2 of Limnephilus rhombicus. Lineage (NCBI taxonomy): Eukaryota > Metazoa > Arthropoda > Insecta > Trichoptera > Limnephilidae > Limnephilus > Limnephilus rhombicus. The sequence goes on along the minus strand of OV815271.1, from coordinate 315,623 downwards.
TTATTGCTCAATTTGTTTTTTTACTCCAAACTATTATAATCGTTTCTTATATTTTAAAAATCGTAATATTTCAATTTTATTTGTCATCTTAGTATTTATTCTCCTAATCGTTTCAGTACCTTCACTTATTTCAACCAACTTCATCCATAAATTTTTAATGTCTTATTATAAGCCTTCCAATCACTCTAAGTATGCAATCCTTTTAAAATTTTCAATTTCTACATTTCTATTTATTCCTATATCTAATGAAATTATTTTTCCTTTTATAAAACATATAATCTATCATCTACATTCCCTAAATTTATCTTTGTTCATTGACTCAATTTAATTTTAATTAATTTAATGCTTATATTACACACTTACACAAATACTCACCAACATGGCTGAAAACATGGAACATATAGACTCGGACAACCAACACTACTGTATAAGTACAAACGACATTAATCTATGGACCAATATCACAAAAGAAAAAAATAAAATCAAAATATTGCACCAAAACATCAGATCGATTAATAAAAATTTTGATGAATTCACTATGTACCTAGAACAACTAGATAATAACTTCGATATAATTGTGCTGACAGAATGCTGGTTGAATGAAAAATATTTTCCAAAAACAATTGAACACTACAACACACACCACACAAAAAAACACAAAAATCAAAATGATGGCGTAGTCGTATACACTAATGATACAATAAACACATTCATCCAAGAAATACATATCGTAGACTCCAACTGCATACAAATAACATATGAAAAAGAAACGTGTATTCTTGCAATGTACAGATCTCCATCCAAAAACAATATTACAAATTTCCTAACTGCACTTAATAATACATTAAATGATCTCAACAAATACAAAAATATCATCGTCATTGGAGACCTAAACATAAACACTCTACAAAACGGACACCCACAAAACTTAGAATACCTAACAATATTAGCACAGCATGGACTGGAGCCAACGATAAATGTTCCAACACGAGTCACACACAACACAAAAAGTTGTATAGATCATATAATGATCAAAACAAAACTAAAAACCAAAACCATAGTACTTGAAAGCACTATTACAGATCACTACATGAATATGATAGCAATAGATACCGAAAACACAAAACCTAACCAACATAAAATATTCACAAAAAAAATAATTGACTACACAAACTTAAAAGAAAAACTCAAAAAAATAGACTGGAGTACAATATACCAAATAGAGAAGGTCGAAGAGGCCTGGGACAAATTTACAACAATTTTAGCGCAAGAAATAAATAATAACACTACTCTAAAACAAGTAAAACTTACGCACAAAGCAAAAAAAATTAAACTATGGATAACGCAGGGAATATTAAACTGTATTCGTAAACGAGACAGAATTCACAAACAAATTAAACATACGCCATATGACATACAACAACTTAATTACTACAAAAGATATAGAAACATCTGCACGAGAATTATTAGAGTAGCTAAGGAGTTGTATTTTAGAGAAAAACTTAAAAAAGTAGAAAACAATAACCCAAAGGAAATATGGAAAATATTAAAAGAAGTTACATACACACAAAAATTCAAACAAGAAAATACAATCGAACATCTAAACATTAACTCAAAAAAAGTAGACGCCAATACAAATAAAGAAACTATAGCAAATCATGTAAATAACTTCTTCGCAAGTATAGGAAAAGTCTTAGCGAACCGTAAAATTCTCAACACAAACACGACAACACAAACAAACAGTTCAAACATCAATACACAACCGACACAACACAGATTTGCAATAAAAACAACTTCGGAAGAGGAAATTGACAAAATAATAAACACATTAAAAAACCGTATTGCTCCTGGATTAGATGAGATAACGACGGATTGCATTAAGATAATAAAAACAGAAATTTTAAAACCCATAACACACTTAATCAATCTAAGTATAACACACTCCTGCTTCCCTAGTACTCTTAAAAAAGGACTGGTGATCCCTATTTACAAATCCGGAGACAAAATGCAAATAACTAACTATAGACCTATCACTTTGTTAAACTCGCTTTCAAAAATTTTCGAAAGAGTAATAAAAAACCAAATTATAATATACCTGGAAGAAAATAAATTAATCTCGGAAAAACAATATGGATTTAGAGAAAAAATAGGCACAAAAGAAGCTTTGGCGTGTACAATAGATTATATACATAGCAATTTAGATCAAGGGTATAAATGCATAGCGATATACCTAGATTTAGCTAAAGCTTTCGATTCAATCTGCCACCAAACGCTTTTTAAAAAATTAGAAAACATAGGCATCAAAGGCAAGGAACTCCAACTATTAAAAAGTTATATGAGTAACAGAACACAGCAAGTAAAAATTAACAACCATATTAGCAAGCCACTGCCAATTACATATGGAGTTCCACAAGGAAGCATACTAGGGCCCGTTCTTTTCACTATTTACATTAATGAACTTTGCAGCATGAAAATAGACGGTGAAATAGTTAGTTATGCAGACGACACAGTTTTACTCTTTAAATCTAAGGATTGGAAAAATGCATACAACATAGCGAATTTAGGAATCACGCGAGTGAAATCATGGCTAGACTCAAACATACTTACACTGAACATATCGAAAACAAAATTCACAACGTACAGTATAAATAGCACAGGACAGCCAAAAAATAACACAAACACCATAAAAATACACGAATGTTTAAACACCAACATTTGCGTTTGCCCTCCTCTAGAAAAAAAAGAACAAATAAAGTATCTAGGAATCATAATTGACCATAACCTTAGATGGACACATCACATCCAACAAGTGACAAATAAACTCCTCAAAACGATACACATTTTCCTAAACATAAGAAACATATACAAAATACAACAAATGAAAACAATATATTTTGCTCTATGTCAGTCTATAATAGAATATGGAATAATTGCTTGGGGAGGAGCAACAAACTCAGCTATCGAACACCTGGAAATTGCGCAGAAAACGATCTTAAAGGTAATACTTAAAAAACATAGACTTACTGATACAGACCAAATATTCAACCGTTGTGACGTACTAGACATACGACAATTATATGTTAAATCGCTACTAAATTACATTTTTGACCAAAAAAACAACCTTCAACAAACACAAAATATCACAAACAGACCAGTTAGACAAGCATACAAAGAAAACTTAAAAACTCCGACGGTAAATACAAGCTTTGGACAAAGACATTACCAATATCACGCTATAAAAGCATTCAACAGTCTAACACTTGAAAATAAAATTGAGGAAAACAAAAATAAATTCCGACACAAAATTACAAAATGGATTAAAGACCAAAATAGACAATACTACCAAAATATCATAGCATAAAATAACAAAACATATAAGTAACACACAAAACCAATATAAAACACAATCACCCACAAACACACAACACATATTAAAAATATCGTTTTTAACCTTATATAATATTATTTATTCTTAATTTTACGTTAATTCCAAATCTCTAATTTTTAAGTTTAATTTATCTTAATCGTATGTTTTTTATTTACTTTTTTCCTTTTTTTCACCAATATTATGTATATATATATTTATATGTATTGTGTATAATTTTGTATATGAAATGGAGGCCTCAGCACGGGTAAACCACCCAGTGAGGCCAACATCATTGAATTATGTAAAAAATGTAAATAATATTGCATCAAATAAATAAATAAATAAATAAATTATAAATGATGGCCTAGAACACCCTTGAAGGGTGAAAGCCAGAAATAATGGAAAAAAAAAAAAAAATCATCCCTTGGTCAAGCAAGTGATGAGAGGTATAGGAAATTCTGCAAATAAGAAGCTTAGAGCATTTACTTGGGATCCAGGACACTTGGTGTCTTAGCTTTGTAAGAATCCTTCAAATGACCTGACTCTTTTCGAAGCATCTCGTAGATGTTCTGTTAATTTACTTCTGGCATCAGGAAGACAAGTACAGGATCTGACCTTACTACATGCATCTTCTGATAATCTTGTTGACAATGATGATCACATTGTATTATGGCCAAATTTTTTGGTTCTAAGAAGGACACCTCTACACATAGACAGTCTGGTTGGAAGCTTTACAAAGCAGAGGATCGTAATATAGATTCCATATTCTGGTTGAGAAAGCTTATGTCTTTGGGTGAGAACAGAAGACATGAAGCTGGTGTTGAATGTCTGTTTATTTCCACGTTGGGGCCTGCAAGGCCAGCCTCGAGAACTGCTATTGGTGGATGTATTAAAACAATTTTGAAGGATGCTGGGATTGATGCCTCTCCTGGGAGTTTGAGATCAGCTGCGGCTTCAAGAAGTTGGCTGGAAGAGTGTCCTATAGACACCATTTTGGAAAGAGGAAGCTGGAGTTCAGAAAACACATTCAAGAAATATTATAGACAAATCAGAGGTCTCAATGTTGAGGTGCTGAATCCCCCCATTCACTCTCAGTCTTTGACCAAGTTATTGCAAGCAATACAGTAATAGTCACAATTTTGGCTTTAGAATTGTCACCAAGCGATAACAAACACTTCTCACATTATATATTCTGTATAAGCAACGACACACATAATGTTGGAGTTTTACCTACCATTAAAACTCTTATTATGTTGTCTTGCTTATCCAGAATATATTTAAGCTCTGCTTGGTGAGTCCAAATTAAATTAACACGGCATCTCAAGATGCCAACTGCACGGCGACAATTGACAACTGAAGGGAGTTGCAGAAGAATGGCGGGAAATTCAAGATAAAGCAATGGATATGACCGACGCTGGCGGGAAATAAGGCTGATATCTCACATTATATATTCTGGATAAGCAAGACAACATAATAAGAGTTTTAATGGTAGGTAAAACTCCAACATTATTTTTATTGATTACCTCCAGAAGGGTAAAACTGTCAATGGTGAGAACTATGCAATCTTAATGCAACGTTTGAGTGATGAAATAAAAAGAAAACGACATCTGGTGAAAAAAATCTTGCTTAACCACGACCATGCACCAGCACACACTTGTTGACGCAGTAGTTAAAATCAAAGAATTAAAGTTCGAATTGCTTCCCCAGCTGCCTTGTTCGCCCGATTTAGCACCTAGCGACTATCATCTATTCCCTAAGTCCAATACATGACACAGACGAACATTTCAAAGCAACGAGGAAGTCATTGGCATTACTTCCCCAATCGCATTATTCACCAGATTTGGCACCCAGCAATTATCATGTAGGGAACGATACTCAACAGCCGAATAATTGGTTTTTATACGCGGGCAACTCAGTCGCCGCGCCTGCGCGAATTCCGTTCGGCGAAGTTAACGGAATTCATTTGTTTCCCGGCTACCTGACGTGCTGGCTGTTTGCTTGAGTATCTTTCCTTATAAATCTTCCAAGTTAATACTTGTCGTGTTTCTAAACTTAAATAAATCGTAACTTCAGTATCAGAAATATTTCTTTCAATCACGGTATATTTGGTAACCCAATGGAGTCAGATTAAGAAGTGTAGTGAAGTAAGTATATCACCACGCGGATCGCTGAACAGAGCCAGCGGACGCCATTAAATCTTACCCACACAAACCACCTTACCAAACTGGTGACCCGCGACATACACGAGGAAAGATGGGAATCTCGCATACAGCAGCCGTCGGGAGTCGGGAAGCGAATCCTGAGCAATCACGCATCCGGTGAGTCGCATTTTATTTTTAATATTTAAAACATTTCATAATTTAGCTTCAATTTTGTTCTATGACCACCGGGGGACCTCAGTATTTTTACAAATATAACATGCTTCGTTTATGCTATCAAAAAAAAATGACAGTGATAAACGAGCATTTGGTTTGAAATGAGATTTTAACTTCTATTATAATTAATAACTTCTATTATAATTAATAACGTGCTTTGATTTTCAGCTAACATATAATGTTTTCTCATATACCCACAAACTTCAAGTTAATAATTTTAATTGTGAAATGTAAATTGAATTAATCGTGGATTGTGAAATCCGCCATTTTTATTACAACTTTATGAAGTAAAACGGTATAAAATCGTTGCTAACCATTTTGTCTGAAATCATCTAGCTGTCTCATGCAATCCCTGTCAAAGAATATGTATTTTTCCTTGTTTTGTTCATTAAAAAGGACTAAATTCGCTGGCTTTCCATTTCAGCTAGATTCACACGGTGAGCGGTTAAAGGCGGAAACACACATCACCGCTTGGAACCGTTCCGGGTAAAGGCAGATACACACCGGCGAGCTTCGCGGAGCAGTTTTGCAGAGAGAAAGGCAGAGAACCGATCTCACGAAAAAGATGACTCATCAGACACGTGAAAGTTTTTCATTAATCTAATTATTTGTTTCCAGCATTTTAGAAAATTGTTACATTAATTGATGCGTACACAATATGTTACAACTTAAATGTGTTGCCTTTGAAAAATCTGCAGAGCTCATGTAATCCAATTGCATGTCGAAAACGTAACTACCTACAAATAAATTTATCATCATTTAAGGTATTTCAATAATATTATTAAAGTTTAGCACTTTTCATTTTGGTGATAATATTAAATTTCATGAGTTTTGGAGATTTTTATATATATTTTTGCTCAAGTAATTAATTTTATAAATAATATTAAAATTTTAATCCTACGGATGATTTTGTCTTCTTAGTCTTTACTGAATACTTTCTTGCATCATCTAAAATAAAATATTAAAAATTTCAGTTATTTTTAAACTTTTAGTACAATTTTTAACAAATTTCAAAAATTTTAGCTTTTTAAATAAAAACATTATCAATTTGCAACAAACACTTTTAGAAATCATTTTTAAACTTATATGGGTATTAAATTAAAAAATTATTTCATACATTCACTCTTCCTTTGAAATTTTGCCATACGTATTTGCCATATCTGCTGCGAATTGTTCTGACCAAATTGGGAAATGATTACTATCGAAAAGGAAAATAAAGAAGAAAACACCAACGAATCAAACTCAAGTAATCTCATCGTAACCAACAAAGGAAACGCCAGCAGTTCAAGCGCTTCTGATCCTCCCATAATTCCAAGCGGCAAACTCAGCAAAAACAACATGGAAGAGGACAGCAGACCAGCATCGGACGTACACCCAGTGTCAGTACGCTTACCAAGCTGTTGGAAGTCCAATATTGCTCTCTGGTTGGCCCAGGCCGAGGCACAGTTCGTGAATTCTCGGATAAAAGACGACTTTACCAAGTACAATATCGTAATTGCCGCTCTTGATCCTGACACCCTGCAGATAATAAGCGACATAATAATTAATCCACCAGCCCAAGAAAAGTATATACGCGTCAAGACAGCTCTCATCGAACGTCTTCAGGACTCGGAGGAGAAGCGACTAACTCGACTTCTCATCGGCATTCAGTTGGAGGACCGAAAACCAACCGGTCTACTAAGGCACATGCAGGAGTTAGCGGGACCCGCTTTGGCAAAGAGCGCCATCGTCAAAACACTATGGTTGCAGAGACTCCCACAGCATGTCCAGGCGATACTGTCCGCACTGTCAGACAACGATCTCGAACAACTTGCTTCAGCGGCGGACAAAATTATAGATGTGTACCAGGCAACCGAATGTACTGCGGTTGACCGTAACAATTGACCAAGCACATCGCGAGCCGAAGAACCTGAGAATTCGATACTTCTAGAACTTCAAAAACAAGTGCTCACACTTGCAAGAGAAATTAAACAACTGAAGTTAGACCAAAACAACGTCAATCGACAATCCGATTATAAAGGACGAAATAGACAAAACTTTCGCCGAAATTCGCACGACCAATCCCCATCTAGACAAAACCCCGCTAGAAGACCAAGGTCAGGGTCTCGTGGGAGATCTCCGAACAGGAACCCTGAGGGATATTGTAAATGGCATAACATTTATGGTGAAAAGGCATACAAGTGCTACCAACCGTGTTCTTTTCCAAAAAAACACCAGGGAAACGACAGAGGAAGACCACAGTAGAGACATGTGAGCTTCCTGCTAATGCTTGTCGTCTCTTTCTATATGATCGCGAAACACGTCAGAAGTTCCTCGTGGACACGGGAGCTGACGTCTCCATAATCCCTAGAGATTTTAACCACAATAAAAAATGCATCACCTCGGATAACTGCACACCAGCTTTGTACAGCGCCGGTGGTAATTGCATCAAAACCTACAGCACAAGAATACTAGAACTTAACTTGGGTCTACGTAGGACAATGAAGTGGAAGTTTATAGTTGCAGATGTATCAAGAGCTATTCTGGGAGCCGATTTTCTGCACAACTTCAACCTTACCGTCAATTTAAAAAAGGCAGCGATCACGGACTCGTCTACAGGATTGCTGATTCGAGGCACGAAATACAAAGGAATCTCTTCAGGCATTTCAACAATATCTAACACCCTGAAGTATCGAGATATCCTCTGTAAATACCCAAGCTTGACGCGGCCTAACATGGAGACAACAGGAATTAAGCATACAGTGACACATTGTATTGAAACTAAAGGCCCTCCTGTAACCGAACGTGCGCGCAGGTTAGCACCAGCACTTCTAGAAGCGGCCAAACGCGAATTCAAATTTATGATGGAACAGGGAATATGCCGACCTTCCAAGAGCAACTGGGCCAGTCCGTTGCATATGGTAAAAAAGCCTAACGGTGAATGGCGTCCCTGTGGAGACTATAGGCGTTTAAACGCAAAGACCGTTCCGGACAAATATCCGATCCCTCAGCTCCACGACTTCACCCACAAACTATCAACAGCAAAAATATTCTCGACCATTGATTTAGCGCGGGCATACCACCAGATACCTGTGGAACCTGAAGACATACCGAAAACGGCTATCATCACACCGTTCGGATTGTACGAGTTTACCACCATGCAATTCGGGTTATCCAACGCGGTACAAAGTTTCCAACGCTTTATGCACGCCATCACCAGGGATCTGGATTTTTGTTTTGTATATCTTGATGACATACTAATTGCATCCTCAAGTGAAGAAGAACACCAAAGACACTTAGAAATTTTATTCAAACGCCTAGCTGAAAATGGTCTTATCATTAACATCCAAAAATGTCAATTTGGTGCCTCTACCGTAAATTTTTTGGGTCATACAATTACACCAAAGGGGATGACCCCTATTAAAGAGAAAGTGAAAGCGATAACCGAATTTCCACTACCTAAAACCGCGAAAGGTCTGCGCCGTTTCTTAGGTATGCTTAATTACTACCGGAAGTTCCTACCTAATGCTATCCACACCCAGGCGAAATTATTTGACTGTACAGCCGGATGGAAAAAGAACGACAAACGAGAACTTACATGGAGCTTGGAATTAACAGTAGCGTTCGAGGATTGCAAAAATCATCTTGCAAATGCAGCGCTACTAGCTCATACGAATCCCAACTCCAAAATCGCTATCATGGTAGACGCTAGCGATACAGCGATCGGAGCCTCTTTACAGCAGTCAAACGGCGACACATGGGAGCCACTTGGATTTTTCTCTAAAAAAATTCACTCCAGCTCAGCGGAATTACAGCACATTCGACCGCGAGCTAACAGGTGTCTACGAAGCCGTAAAATACTTCCGCAATAGCGTCGAAGGACGTAATTTTAGTATATATACTGACCATAAGCCAATCACCTATGCCTTTCACAAGAAACGAGCCTCCAGCTCTCCACGGCAGGAAAGACAGCTGGACTTCATCGCACAATTTTCGACTGATATTGTAGTAGCGGATACCCTGTCTCGGATCGAGGAGATAAACTGTCCCTCTACAATTGACTATGGGAGAATGGCAGAAGCACAGTGTCAAACTGACGATCTAATTAAGGCAAAAGATGACACCGGCCTCTCCCTACGTCAAATGGTGATACCTGGCACAGACAAATCGTTATGGTGCGATATATCAACTGGTCATGTCCGACCTTTCGTTCCAGATTCCATGCGAACCGAGGTCATAGAAAGCGTACACAATGTCTGTCATCCAGGCATACTCGGAACAACAAACTCAGTAAAGTTGAGGTTTGTGTGGCCCAAAATGGCGAAAGACATAAAAATTTTCGTTAAAAACTGTATACCTTGCCAAAAAGCGAAAGTCTCAAAACATACAGTAGCTCCACCATCAGCTTATGTCTTACCAGAAGACCGCTTTCGCAACGTACATATCGATTTAGTTGGACCTCTTCCAGCATGCAATGGATACCAATACCTGTTGACAATGATCGACAGATTCACCCGTTGGCCTGAAGCAGTACCATTGAAAGACATGTCTGCAGAAACCGTCGCAAATGCACTGATGAACCACTGGATAGCTCGTCACGGGACCCCGGAGACGATAACTACAGACCAGGGCCGTCAATTTGAAAGCTTTCTTTTTAAGAAACTGGCGGAGAAATTGGGAATAAAACATACAAGGACTACGGCATACCACCCACAAACCAATGGCTTAATAGAGAGATGGCACCGTACTCTGAAAGCCGCTCTTAGTGCGAGCGGTGACCCGAACTGGTTGGAGACTCTTCCGCTCATACTACTCGGATTGAGATCTACTGTTCGTGAAGACCTAAAATGTTCCCCGGCTGAACTCACATATGGTAGAACATTAAGATTGCCATGTGATTTCTTCACCGAAACACCTAAAGAAGAACCCGACACTTACGTAGGTCGACTTCAGAGAAAATTTGAAAACATCAAGCCAACACCTACCACCGCCCATGGATCAAGGAAATGCTTTGTACATAAAGACTTATCTCTAACTACCCATGTCTTTCTTAGAACAGACAGTGGAAGAAGGCCCCTTCAAAATTCCTACGAAGGACCTTATAAAGTGGAGGAACGCGACGAGAAAACGTTTGTCATCAACGTAAAGGGCAAAAATAAACGTTTTTCCATAGATAGGTTAAAACCAGCTTTCCTACCTGTAGAGGAAAAGGTACCAGTAGAAGAAAATATTCCTGTTGCTACAACTGTCCAGGAACCACTCCCAGAAATAAAAAGAACAAGATCTGGTCGTAGAGTCCATTTTGGCAACCGATACCGGTCGGAAAGCAAATAATTGGCAAAATTAGATATAATTAATTCTTTTCCTTCCTACAGATCCCATATCAAATTAAAAATGACTACCAAAAATAATAATTTAAAAAAAAAAAAGCATATACAAAGCTTGTATTTATTATCTTAAACCGTATATTTGTAAAATTACTGATACTAAAGACTTCAATTTTGAACTCTAGTACTATTATTTGTTTTATACAATACATATCGGTCATCAAAGTGATGAACCATTTAACCAATGAAAATTTTTCATTTTTTAAAATCATGTTAACCATGTAACTAGTTTTAAGAAAAATTTAACACTTTATATTGTGTGAAAAACGATGTACTCAGACAATAGTCATTTTTTTAAACTTAATTTTAACAGAGCGTAATATGTCTTGTATTGACCATATACTCAATATAACACATATTAACGTAAATAATAACCTTGTTTTAAAAATAAAACATTCCGCAGCTTGCGATGAATATTTAAATAGTAAATCTAGCCACTCCGCTTTATGCGTTGAAGTTTTTATAAATTTTATACAATTTTTCTTTAAAAAACTTGTATAGAATTTTAGAATAAAATTTTTACATGTGCCTATTTTTAAGCAAACATAAATCAATGAAACCTTATTATCCAGCAATAATCGCTTTTCACAATACTTATACAACTTATGCTAAAAATAACTTCTTATAGGTTTGTATAATTATTGTGTAATACAATCTTAATATATTCTATATTGAACATGTTCCCAATATGAAATATATTAACATATACATATAAACCTAGTATCTAACATTGTAACATAACTTAACTTTTACTCTAACATAACTTTTAACTAACAAAAATGTCATATACAGTGAAACCCTCTTAAGAAGTTTTCCAAGGGACCGGAAAAAACAAACTTCTTAAGCAGGAAAACCTTGTATGTGGGAAAAATTGGGCCAGTTTTGGGCCGAGGGACCGAAAAAACCAAACTTCTTAAGCGGGAACTTCTTAAGAGGGTTTCACTGTATAAAACAATTCTTAATTCAACTTAAACATTAAAACTTTTATCAAATCATGCATAGTGAAAATGTTTTTACCTTTGGTAATTTTAACAATGGTCACTCAGATGTGTTTTAAAATGATACTCACCATCTGATTGAACACTTAGTTGAATCTTTATATAAATAATATGTACTAATTCTTTTCAATTGTTTACGGTAGCGACTAAATGCTATTAGTCAATTAATAATTAATTGCCATAATTTTTAGAAAATAATAGATCTACTCTGGACGATCCATACCCAGTCTAGTTCCTTTTGATAATAATAAACTCCATTGGTATGTCGAGTTGATAAATGCGCTCCAGTAAACAATTGAAGATAATTTTATTCGTCTTTCTAAAAAAGGAAAACAAAAACAATTCTTGTATGTGCATTTAAGTATAATAAAATTTAGTATCGTAAAAATAATCAAATAATTGATCAACTTCTATGTACACATGACAGTTGTTTTGTTGTATCAAATTTTAAATTATGTAACAGTACATTAAAAAATTAGTGTAATTTCTTACAAGTACTTACTTTATTATAAATAATAGTTAAAAATTTTACTGAAAATTTTCCACATTCAGAGTGATGTGAGGTATTCTTTTGTATCACAAACGTGATGTAACATATTTATTATAATATAGAAATATGAAGTATTACATTGGTACCTACAATGACTTCACTATATAATCATTTCAACATATTTCTAGACTATATTAAATACATGGCTAATTGTATAATGTACACTTATATGTTCCTTTTGTTTTTTTAATAACTTAATATATTAATTAGCTTATAGGAAACTTAGATATTTTGGTTTCATAACTACCATTATTATAAAAATTCAAACAAAAACTTTTGTAAATAACAAAAAAATTTTTTTTGCCAAAAATGTATACTCACCTATTAACAACTAGTTGAAGCATTCTCCTAGTTAGGAATCTTTTATTGCTTTCATTGAGGCATTTCAAATATTTAGATTTTAATAAAACTTTTACATATATTTAAGTTAATAATTTTTTATATAAATATTTAATAAACCTGCTATCGTTTTCGACTGGCACTGCATGAACATGTTGTTCAAATTTTAATACTTATGTTGTCATAATTCTTTCCAAGTGTTTACTGAAGCATATAAATGTTATTAATCATTTAATAGTTATTTGCAATAACTTTAAAATAAAAATAATAATAGGTCCACTCTGGATGATAACTATTCCCAGTCTAGTTTTCTTTAATTACAATAAAACGCCATAAACATGTTGAGTTAATAAATAAGCACTCCAGTAAACAATTGAAGATAATTTTTATTCGTTTTAAAAAATTTAAACACCATACTTGTTTATACATTTAAGTATCGCTCTTATATATCTTATTTAAGTTTTTATTTCATTTTTTATCGTTAAAAAACTGGGCGGGAGGTATGTAGGGAACGATACTCAACAGCCGAATAATTGGTTTTTATACGCGGGCAACTCAGTCGCCGCGCCTGCGCGAATTCCGTTCGGCGAAGTTAACGGAATTCATTCGTTTCCCGGCTACCTGACGTGCTGGCTGTTTGCTTGAGTATCTTTCCTTATAAATCTTCCAAGTTAATACTTGTCGTGTTTCTAAACTTAAATAAATCGTAACTTCAGTATCAGAAATATTTCTTTCAATCACGGTATATTTGGTAACCCAATGGAGTCAGATTAAGAAGTGTAGTGAAGTAAGTATATCACCACGCGGATCGCTGAACAGAGCCAGCGGACGCCATTAAATCTTACCCACACAAACCACCTTACCAAATCATTTATCTCCTAAACATAGCTCGGAGGACAAAAATTTCAGACTAAGAGGAAGTCAATGGCATTGTTTCCCAAACGGCTTTATTCGCCAAATTTAGCAACCAGCGTCTATCATCTATTCCCTAAGCTTTTGAAGCTTAACAGGGCTCGGGGGACCAAAATTTCAGAGCATTGAGGAAATCATTCGGCATTTTGAAGAGCTCGACGGATCACAATATATATATATATATATATATAGGTGGTATCACTGCATTAGACACTATTATGAAACTTGTATTAGTCTTCATGGAGATTACGTTGAGAAATAAAAGCAAAAAGCATATATTTTTCTACATTAGCTCCACACAAGAGGCCGAGGAAAATAATTTTTCTCATCTTAAGGGATGCTCGGTGGCAGTTAGAGCTATTTGATACTGGGAACAATTGCTGGGGACTGACATTTTTTACGTGTACCTACTATACGTAATCTCAATACCCGGAGTATATAATATAAAATTTCTCAATCATAAATTTTTATGGCCAAGTCATGCTAATCAGAATTTGATTAGTATGATGTCTGATGTCTAAACATAAAATAAATTATAAGGTCTATAGATGTACAAATTATAATACAGTATAATAAAAATAATGCCTTATCTATCAAGATTATCATCGAACTTCATTTGAAATTTAAAAGCGAGCGATTCCCGCCCCCGAAACGACACAACTTTCTTGAACTATAACAAACGGTTCAGTATTTTGTTACGAGGCGATTCAATAGACTGTCTCCGCGGTATTTGAAATTCACATACAAGTGTGCATGCGCGGTTCTCGGATCGCCTTAGACCGAAAAAGAAACAAAGAACGAACCAAAATGCCTAAAGGGAACAACTCTGATTTATCCCCTAGTGCACGGTAAGTTCTGCGCATTGAGAAATGGACTCTGATTATTTGTGCGCTGGTCAGCCTGGGTTGTTGCTTTAAAATGATCCAGAATCATTTTTTGTATTTTATTTCTGCAAATAATGTTAATTGCTTTTATTTATTTATTAACGCCCTTTTTCGGGGCTTTTACATATGAATAGTAAGAAATATACAGTATTTATTGTACGTAACAATATTTTATATTTGTTTAGATAAATTGAAGATGTCCACTGACTTGGTATAATTGTTTCCCTCCATTAGTATTCTGGGCAAAGAGGAATACATATGGTTGTTAGTTCCAGAATTACTGCACTGAAATAAATCCTGACTTCTAGTATTACGTAGTGGAATCCGGAAGCTTATCAATTCAAGCAATACCGGACTGTCAATACTAAATCATTTAGAATTTTATACAGAAATACCAAGTCAGTGAAAGTTCTTCTGTCTGACAATTTGAGCATATTCATATCATTCAAAATAGTATTGTAGTTCAACATAATTGCTGGAATACCCATTTTAAAATTAAGAAAACATAAGAATTTGTTTTGTATTCTTTCAACAGCTTGTACATGTATATTGTAATATGGGTTCCAGATGGGAGAATTGTATTCAAGTTAACTTCTAACATATGCAAAATTTAACAGTTTTAAACACTTTATATTGTTAAAATTTCTAGTTAGCCTAGTAATAAATCCCAACATTTTTAAGCCTTATTAGAGATTTCTGTTATGTGTCTAACAAATGAAAGATTAGATTGAAAAGTGATGCCCAAGTCTTTAATTTGTGTTAATGTCTCCAGAGTATTGTTATCAATGTTGTAATTGAAGATCACTGGATTTGTTATTCGAGAAAATCTAACTATATGACATTTTGAGATATTTAAGTAAAGTCTATTTTCATTACACCAAATTAACAATTTGTTGATATTAACATTTGTTGATATTACCTTGAAGAATGTTGCAATGGTAAATTTTTTGAATTATTCTAAAAATTTTGAGGTCATCAGCAAAAAGTAAGATAAATACATCATAGCTTTGAAAATGTTGGGCTTTATAATAAGAATTTGCAGTCAATTTAAAAATATTCAAACCTTTAAAAATTTGTACATGTCTTTGGTTAAGAGTCAAATTGAGTACAACTCTACAGTATGGGCACCTAGCTACGCTAGTCATTCGCTCACGATAGAAAGAATTCAAAATAAATTCTTAAGATTTATTAATTTTAAAATGGGTATTACACGGGATTGTGTCAACTATGATTATCTACTATGCCAACTCAATTTATTAAAATTATCTGAACGTAGAATAGTTAATGACCTAACATGTTTATATAAAATCATAAATTCAATAATTGACAGCCATGAACTATTATACTTGATTTCTTTTCATATACCTCGCAAACCAACATCGAGGTAATATCTACCGTTCTATTGTGATAACTCCAACACAGAATCACAGTTGTATACCCCCGCTCGCCGCATACAAAATTTGGGAAATGACTATAAAGATGTTGTTGACATATTCAACACACCATTCACCAAATATAAGCAAGTCATTATCCAATTTATATTGAAAAGAAGAATACATATTACATACAACCTTTACATAGTCTTGGTAACAAATACTTATACAATATGGATGTTTTGATAACAATTTTTAACTTGGCAAACTTTAAACGCCGTTATGTGCCAACTATTTCAACTTGTTTCATTAACTATTGTGAACACAAATTTTATGCACTTTTATTAATATTATTGTTGATATGGAGGATATTAGAAAATTATCTAATACTAGCTGGGTTACCCGGCTTCGCTCGGGACAACATTCGAGATAGTTCTGGAATACTTTGCATCTTGTATTTTATGTAACCTTTATTTTATTTTCTATATTTTATGATATCTATATTTTGTCAACTCTTTATTTTGTTTGTAATAAAAAAATGTACTGCGTTATATGTAAAAGCCCTTTGGGCGTTTAAATAAATAAATAAATATATACCTATATATATATATATTTTTTTTTTTGTTGCATAAATTTTTTCCGACAAGGATGTTATTCTAACAATTTGTTGTCTTCCAGTAAGAAAGCTTTCAAACCAGGCTAATATACTGCCACGTATACCAAGCTTTTCTAATTTCCAAATGAGAATTTTATGGGAAACTGAATCAAAGGCTTTACTAAAATCAGTATAGACAGAGTCTACTTGTTTTTTTTTCTTTAAATGCATTGGTTATAAAATTTTGATAAATAATCAAGTTGGAAAGTGTACTTCTACCTGGCATATATCTAAACTGGTAAGGTGATATTACAGGTTTTATTTGGGCAAAAAGTTTGTCAAGTATTAGGCAATCAAATAGTTTCGGTATGGTGGATTGAATGCATATTAGTCTATAATTACAAACATCACTTTTATCGTCCTTTTTGAAAATTGGAGTCAAATAACTAGTTATGGCGAGCCACAAAGTTAGTGCTTTTTACAAATAACTAGTTTTCCACTTATCGGGAAAAATTCCACTGGATAAAGATAAATTAAAAAGTTTGGTTAATGGAAGAGCAATTACTTTGATACATTCTTTGATAAATATTGTAAGGATATTATCCGGTCCTGCAGATTTGTTGATATCTAATGATTTAACTTTAGTTACTACATCAGAGAGACTTATGGTACACTGCGAAATATCAAGAGTTTCATCTAGAGTTGTTGATGGAACAGGAGCATGAATGAATTTTTTATGTTTAAAGAATTCATTCATTTTGGTGAAGACAAACGGCTGTTATTTCTTTTAGTAGGTTTTGGGCAAAGATACTGAAATATAAGAGATGTGCTATCTGCAGTTTTTATTGGGTGGGACTGTGTTTCCTGGCGTGGCCGATATTGTTAACCAATACTACTGCACACTTTAAAAAAATCAACTAAATGAATGAATTCTTTCCGCATTCAAACTAAATTGTTAACCAATACTACGGTATACCGTAAAAAAATCAGCTGAATGAACGAATTCTTTCCATATTCAAATTATATTGCCAATACTACTGCGCACCTTAAAAAAATCAACTAAATGAATGAATTCTTTCCGTATTCAAACTAATCCCAATAGGACGGTCGGGGAGCCATCATAACATATCTCTTGTATTTCCATATCTTTGGTTTCGGGTATAACTGTCCCCCTGTGAAGAACTGCCACTAGGGACACTATGTGGAGGATCTTTTTAAAGAAAGGGAGGAGAAGAAGATTTGGAAGGAAAGGTATGAGGGGCGGGTAGGAAGGTAAATATTCGGAACAAACGTCAACGGTTTATACGCACTTTTAAAAAAAAAAAACCTTTAGATTCTTCTTACTTACCATAAAAGACAACTATTTACATTCGGGGAAGTTGAAAATGTTACATTTTTAATTTTAGTTACGTAAATTGAAAATTTGCTTTCGTATTTAAACACAACGCTTCACCATATGCAATTTGTAATGATTATTGTCATTTTATTATGTTGGTATTACTGATACTAAAACCTACGGCTAGAAACCATCGATTTTCACTTTTTTTAATATTAAATAGTACCTACTTTATGTAAAGGTGAAAGAATTTGAATGAAAATAACTAATATAAAACTCTTTTTATAACGCATAAAAATAACGTCTTGACTCATATTGAATCTAACCTAATCTAACCTACTAACCTAACCTAACCTAGCCCAACCTAACCTAACCTAACCTAACCTCTTACCTTTATTGACGAAAAAAATCGTTAAACATCAATTCTTTAAAAAAAAACAGGTAAATATCGGTTCGGACTGGCCACGCTTATTACAAATAATTTTTAGAAAAAAACTTTAGATTCGCCTTAATTACTATAAAAGGAAACTTTTTGTCTTTGGGGCGGCGGAAAATAATGCATTTTAATTTTCAATTGCATAAAACCAAAATTCACTTCGAGAACCGACCCAGCGAAAATCCGCGGCCGTAACTGTCACTGTTATGTTGGTATCCTTGATAAATTAGCAAGAGCTAATACGACTGTAGCCGACTTCGTGGGATAAGGCGCGTAATTATGAAATTTGTCTAGCGGGCTTGTTTGTGTAACATGGTTTGTGATACAAAAGAATGTGCCCCTTTATAATGCCTACTCGCGTCAAGGCAAGAAAAACATCCCAGTTTTCAAGTAGTTTACCGGCTACGCTAGATTTGTGTAACATGGTTTGTGATTTGCGGTATTTCATTTAGGTATCCCACGAAGTCGGCTACAGTCCATAACAGTGACAGCTACGGCCGCGGATTTTCGCTGCGTCGGTTCGCGAAGTGAATTTTGGTTTTATGCAATTGAAAATTAAAATGCATTATTTTCCGCCGCCCCAAAGCCAAAAAGTTTCCTTTTATAGTAATTAAGGCGAATCTAAAGTTTTTTTCTAAAAATTATTCGTAATAAGCGTGGCCAGTCCGAACCGATAATTACCAAAAAACATCCCAGGATTTATCTAGTTTGTATTCCAAGCAAAGTTTCTGACCAAATTAGTGCTTACCTAATTCAAAATTCGTGGTATAACTAATTTTCTAGCCACTCGTTATTTTATACAGCCAATGCAATGTGAAAAATCAGAAATAACAACATATTAAAATAACAATAATATTGCAGAGTGATTTGACAGTGTGAAAGCAAATTTTCAATTTACGTAAATAAAATTAAAAATGTAACATTTTCAACCTCCCCCAATGCAAATAGTTGTCTTTAACGGAAATTAAGAAGAATCTAAAAGTTTTATCAAAAAAAGTGCGTATTAACCGTTGACGTTTGTTACGAACAATTACCGGTAGGAATCTGGAAGTCAAGTGTGTCCAGAAGAGAAGGACATATAAATCCATCCCTCTAACTGCGGTTTAAGGGGATAGGTCGAGAAAGTCCAGCTGGAGAGGTCAAAAGGCCTCCCTCAACCAGTCTCTCAATAGTCTCAATCCGTAATTGTGTAATATGCATTGAAATTAGATAATTTCTAATTTCAACAGAACTCCAAATGTTCAAATGCTATTTTTAATAAGTCTGGTAATGTTATATTATTGTGAAAACAAATTTATGGTTCCGAGTGGCTAAATGTATTTCAGTACACACAATGAATTTTTCACAAAATATGCAGTGGTAAATTTAAAATAAAGTTTATTAACTATTAAAAAGATGTTAACTAAAAAGCCAATTTTAGAAAACATTTCTTAAGCTTAGTGATACAAAATAACATTGTGTTGAAAATATTTTAATCTATCATATTTGGGTCCAATCCTTCCCCAATCATTTTTAATTTGACAGCTGGAATCGGGACGCCAACTTGTATCATTTTGAAGAATCGATCATACATTGGATCTCTCCGGATTGGTTCTGATACCGGTTCGCTTGTATCGGGTGCTTCTGCCCGGGATTCCTCCGACTCTGAATTACGGCTTTCAATGGTCGGTGCTTGAGGTGTTCGTTCAGTACTCAATTCATGCATGCTAGGAATGACCTCTGCAACATTTCCTTTCACTTCTAATTCTCCATTTAATGGTTCTTGGATATCAGGAATAGAAGACAACTGAAACAAATATAGAAAGATATGATTTCCTTAACTTGTTGCTTCGAAAGCAAGTTTTCAATATGAGTTCATCTTGCCCACTATACAACTCTACTTATGGAAAGCATTGGCTGCATCTGCCTACTGACTTTGGGAAGTTGGTATTTAATAGGAACACCCACACAACACGTTGATCTGATGAAACACCTTAACCAAGGCCGTAGCCAGAAAAAAATTTCGGGGGGTGTTTTGTTTGGTGGAACAGTGTTTATAGAAATACGTTAAGTTTTTTAAAATATTTTTTTAATAAGAGAAATTAAATGGTGTTGCGTATCAATCTTATCACCTATTTTTATAATGACAAAATTAAATTTAGTCTTATAGCTTTCTTTGCAGAGAACGAATCAATTACGTCCTCGGTGTCAATGTCAATTTCCCTGGCTACGGCCTTGACCTTAACATCTAATATCTCTCCTCCAAAACTATTTTTACTTGTGCATTCCGCCAATGTTATAATGGTAAATACATTATGGTCTATATTATGTATTGAAAAACTCTCCGATAGCTGATGAAGCTAGTCTCTGAAGTTCTGAAGAGAAATTAATCAATCTAGGGCAGTTCGGTTACAAAATAAATAGGTTAAGCACACTGAAATAGCTTCCCGTAATCTCATACTGTTAATAAACCATACATTGCTTTTTATGTTAATTTATGTACTTACTTTTGTCTCCAAGATTTTTAATGAGGCTTCGATTTTCTGCATTTTCTTTTCATAATTGATTAATTTTGTTTCGCATTCATTTGCAAAGTTGTTGAGGAATTGTACTGTTTTTATAACGAAATGATTTATAAACGCCAACATACGTTTTTGATGAAGAGCCATAGTCTAAAATGGAAAAATGTTCATGGAATTCAATTCAACAAGCCAGGCATATTGATTAAAACTAGCAAGAGTAGATTCCGTCGGGTCTTTTGTAATGGAATGTATACAAAAGAGATCATTTTGATTTGAAATAAGTGTTAATTGTTGCAACAAAATCTTACGTTTTATAATAGTCGGATGAATATTTTTATAGTTGATTATATGGAAGTAAAATAATAATTTCAAAACAAAATAATGTCTCTCGTTAGTTCGTAATAATATATTTTTTAGAAATAATCTGTTACAAATTAATTTTATAATAAAGGTAAACTACGGAGGAAACGTAAACAATTTTTACTAAGTAAAAAAATGACAACTGTCATCCAGTGTTGCCAACAGTTAGCTATGCTAAATTGCTAGACATCTTACAAATGTTGCTAGATTGCCAGTTTTTTTTACCCCAAAAAGTTGCTAGAAGTAGCTAAACGTTACAGTAAGTAGATAAGGGAACGTACCCATACTACGTGACCA
The DNA here is from genome assembly GCA_929108145.2 of Limnephilus rhombicus. Lineage (NCBI taxonomy): Eukaryota > Metazoa > Arthropoda > Insecta > Trichoptera > Limnephilidae > Limnephilus > Limnephilus rhombicus. The sequence goes on along the minus strand of OV815271.1, from coordinate 293,934 downwards.
ACTTTTTGCAATTTTTAACCCCCCCCCCCCCAATCTTCTAAATTCTGACAATCGTTTTATTTCCAGGTTTTATTTGGATAAAACAAAACAACACAAGGTAGAATAAGAGTAGTGCGTACTATTTTGGTTGTATTCTGTCTGTCGTAGCTAGCTAGCGCACAGAACAATATTACAGTGCCACAAAGTTATCTGTTTCGGTGGTGGTGTCGCTAGTTGTGAACAAATATGTCATAGAAATATCAAAGATTGTGGCACTGTACTCCAAAAAGGGAGAGCTAGTGCAAAAGGAAACGGGGATTTTCCGGCTAACGCCACTTATACCATAGCGTCTATGACCATAGAGTCGCGTTTGTTTTTTATTTTTAACTATACGACATAGTGTTTTATGTTCTCTCATGACGAAATCGAAATATCAAACAATGACGAAAAGTTGCTATAAAAAGTAGCTAAAAAATTTAGCTACAAGTTTCATTAAAATGTAGCTGTCTGACATCAAATAATAGCTAGATCTAGCTATAAAGTTGCTAAGTTGGCATCACTGCTGTCATCGATGACAGTCATAGAAGTGTAGAAAGAATAGATGGATAATAGATAGCACCAATACCATGGATGGATAGAATAGAATACCAACAAAATAATATAGGTAGGTACCTTTGCTGTGATTTTTTTTTTTAAATAGCCGTTAATTCTAATCTAACTTAACCTATTTTTTATCATCACTCTTTATGACGTGGTTCTGAGTTGACCGGTCACCACCTCATGCATGTGTGATTTCAACTAATATTCTAAACTAACTAACCATCACGCCATTTCCCCGCAGGGGTAGACAAAGAGGACAGACCGCCAAAAAACTCGGTCTTGACAATCCTCGTTTACATTAATGTATCGTCTCATACATTGCTCTTCTATTATTCTGCCTCTTGACATGGACCATTTGTTATATTTATGACATGGCCTGACTCAAGTCAAGGGCGTAGCGAGGTACAGGCAGGGGGGGGGGGTAGCGAGGTACAGGCATCTTCTAGGGGGGGGGGGCAGATGCCCCCCCCCCCTAGAGGTAATCTAAACCATACAGATGTAAAAACTCTAATTATTTAGTTTTGTATCACATAATGTTTCTAAAAACTCAATTTATTTAGTTTTATATCACTTTCTCACAAACTTTAAACCTATTATTACAATGTATATCATGTATTACACTATCCACGTATTTAACCGTACACTATTGTATACACTTTTCGTTCAAACTGTTAAAACAAATTTTGTTTTTGCTTTATATACCACTGTTTGTTTTTTTCTAGGTACTAGATAAAACTTATTTTAACTATATTACCCACGCACAGGCTGCGCCTTAGTGGGTTCCCTCACTTTTGTTATGATTTTCAAAATATGTAAATATAAACTGTAAAATATGGGAAAGATAAAGGAATTTAAAATTTACGTCAGTAGAAATCAATTTAATTTTTATTAATACCTTTTTAGTTGATCATGATATATGATCGTGATTAATGAAGCATCAAGAAAACGTGCTTACCAGCAGGACTGGACACCTGAAAACAACCAACTTTATTTTTGCGAGGAAGACATTGTTAGTGTAAAATCCCTTATATTAAGTTGGTTGTTTTCAGGTGGAAAAAATATAACAAGCAGTAATTGTTGAATGAAACACTAGTATATATTGAATTATTTGGCGGGTATTTGATAAGCCCCCATAGCTCAGTGGTCAGAGCATTCGACCGGCAATCGGAAGGACACGGGTTCAAGTCCCGTTGGCGGCAAGTATCTTTTCTCGGAAGATTTTTCAATGTAAATGAGTGTTTCAGGCTGACAATTATTGCTTGTAATAATAAATTATTATAATAACACTAGCTGGTTTCTGGCATGTGTTGCAATGCCATATTCAAAGAAATAAATTGTTTCTCCCTGCGTGTCCTTTCCCGTGCGTCCCCGTTCCCCTACCGCACCCCCTTCCCCTCTTGCATTCCCCTTCCACCTTCCCTGCCTACCCTCCCGCCAACCCCCTTCCCGCTTTCCATATATTTAGTCCCAGTACATTCAGATTTCGAACAACTCGCGTGCCAGCTATTACAATTTTTTTATTCAAATTTTAATTTTTCACATATTACAAATATTCATTTTTCTATATTATAAGAATTAATCTATATTATTGTTAGCAATTAATAAAACGCTAAGTTAATATTCACGATGAAATATATTGTCTCCACGTTAATTGACAATAACAACATTCAAGAATCGGCAAGATTATATTCCGCCATTTGTATTTCCCAGCCGTTCGCTCTCCGTGCTGTTGGTGTGTTGCCAACCAGGAAGAGTTAGTCGTTCCCTCCTTTACCGACCGCCGTAGCTGGTGTAGTTTCCTTGTTGGCCGCCAGAGGCGATAGCAGTACCTCTGGCGGCGGATGAGCAAACCAAACGTGTGAAGCGGCAATATTTAAATATGCTGCTAACACGGCCATACTGACCACTGCTTTGACCTCAAAGCAGGAAGCTGAAATAAAAAAAATTATAATTTGACGGGTTGAAATTTTTTTCAAACCCACAATGGTACTGACAAATGAATCACACTGTTCGCCCTTCCTGACCATTGCAGAAATTTGTTCATCCGGTCAATTCCTCATATTTTCATAAATACGTTACCGTTAATCTTTTACAAGTGCTGCCTTTGGGTAGCCAATACTTTGAAACGATATTTCGGCAAAACTTCAACCATTTTATAAGACAAGCTCCGAATCCGATCTTTCAACCTTTTTGCATCCAGAAATTCCTTTAGAGATCTTGATCACAACCGCATCGCTAACACGATACGAGGGTTCGTGAATAGTTTAGAATGGAAACATTTCATCTTACACCTTCGATATTCATCAAAGCACCTGTGTCTCAACACGTACGACCATAAGGTCCTGCCACTCACCAGACTGTGAGTTTATGAATCGGTTCGAGGTGAACCGTTTCATCTGCCGCCTTTGATATTCATCAAAAGCACCCGTGGCACCCAAAAAGGTACGCCATCGCCAAAATTGACTTGATGACAACTCTCGTGATTGTTTCTGCCTCCGCCTCTAATCGGCAGTTTTTCATGAAGCCGTCCTGAAGAGCAATAACACGCAGCATTCCGTCCACGCTCTTCACGAAAATTCATAATAAATTGATCTATCCACATGCTCAACGCAACAGCAAAAGATATCTCCATTTTCTAAAAACCCCGGGCTTACACATCACATCGCCCAGTATCTCATTTTCCAACAAACATTTAAAATAGTTTTTCACATATTTTGTGATAACATTCCTCATCCATGGAAACCACTGTTTGTCCCGGACGGCAGCCAGTGTTTGATAAACACCTTGATGTTCACTCTCATCATGAAGAATCCAAAGCCACACCTGATATTTCTAGGTGTACACCATTTCGAATATCTTCGAACCATTTTAACATCGAATCATTTCGATATCTCCGAATTATTTCAAACTCGAATAACTTCGATTATCTCCGAACCATTTCAAACAAGTTCGAACCATAATACAGGGTTTCGACTCAACTCATCGCCACACATAAACGGGCTAATTTTCCCAAACATATTTCCTTTCAGTTATTGCGTCATCTACGATGTCCATACTTATAGCAAATCACCAAATCGATCCCCCTTTTGTCAGCTAGACGGCTACCAGGATCAGACTTTGTCATCGCCGCGTGAACTTTCAGCATCGTAATTTCGAAACATTTTGAGGTTCTGGACATTTCGCCAATTGCCATCAAGAGATCATATCCATCTGCTATCTTCTGGCCCTGAAGTCAGCTTTCATGAGTCACTTTGGATTTCAGTTATGCGCCCAGCATATTGCTAGGTAGCGACTTTATTTGACATTTTTGACAAATGTCTTCAATCATCAAATTAGGCTCACGATGATAAACACGAAAGGGAAAGGTCGTTTTGACGAATCCGTTGAACCACAAATGAGTTTTCAAGCACCAAATAAAATTTATTAACGCGTCCTTTCAGCGGGAACACGATCCTCGCATTCCTCAGATATCGGGCATCAATACATCTGTCATGTCATCACTGTAATTACGCAGCATTTGTACGTAAATTTACAACAGACGTCCAAACATTTCACAAGAAAGCCGATACACAGATTGTCACTAAGGGCGAAGGCGTAAAAAAAATCGCCGGCATCAAAAATAAACAAACTCGAGAGACGCCGTGATGGCCGCCGGTTTTTACAAAGCACGAGTTTTTAAGTCAGGTGAACGAAACAAAAGCCAAAAGACACTTGCTTTTACGAATCCCACTTCTGATGTTAGCAATTAATAAAACGCTAAGTTAATAGTCACGATGAAATATATTGTCTCCACGTTAATTGACAATAACAACATTCAAGAATCGGCAAGATTATATTCCGCCATTTGTATTTCCCAGCCGTTCGCTCTCCGTGCTGTTGGTGTGTTGCCAACCAGGATTAGTCGTTCCCTCCTTTACCGACCGCCGTAGCTGGTGTAGTTTCCTTGTTGGCCGCCAGAGGCGATAGCAGTACCTCTGGCGGCGGATGAGCAAACCAAACGTGTGAAGCGGCAATATTTAAATATGCTGCTAACATTATAGAATCAATCAAATCTGGTACTATTTAAAATATCTATAATTTTAAAAATCCATAGACAATTCTATTGTTACAAAAAAAACAGCTGCCTGCTAAATTCAATTTCATCAAATGCGCGAACTGTCAAAAGTGCGAAGTTAAAATAGTCGTTAAGTTTTCTGAAATTATCTAATTTTCTGCGTAATTTTCCTAATTTTTCTTTCCATAAGAACCTTCTATAAAGTATTAGAAAACTTTAAAAAAATGAATGAAATAGGTAAAGTCATTCTGAAGTTCATTCGTGACCAAGGGAAATAAGGATTCATTTTTATATATAAATGGATGACATTTGTATAGCGCAGTTTTGTGTTATTTCACTTCTCAAGTGCGCTCTACAGTAATTAACTTAAAAATAATCTAGTAAAGATAAATGTGCTTGATCTAATACTATGATACAAAAATGTACAATACAAAGCAATGACAAGTATAACATGAAATATGATACAAAATGTACGATATCAGTGCTATTATAGCATATAATAATAACTAGCATGACGTAAAAAAATGTACAGTACATTATCAAGCAATGATAAGGGGGCATACATTAATAACGTGAGCAGTTTTTCTTCCAAACTAGACCCCCCCCCCCCCCGCCCCCTGGCGAGATAAATCTGGGCCACTTCGTTTATTCTTTTCAAGTAACGTGAGCTTTTGTTGGACCCCCTCCCCTTTTTGAGCTCACGTAATTAATGTATGCCCCCTAAGAGAACTACAGATAATCATTAGTAAGAGTGCTAGTAAAGTACAGGATTCTAGCGTTTTTAGTCTATGTATTATCCATGTGTGTTTATTTTTCATTATCATTATTAAGATCGCTAAATGTATTTGAAAATGTATTTTGAAGCCATAAGTATTTGAAATACAAATTACAAAATACCGCAGCAGCAGGTAATTGAAATACCAATTACAAAATACATTGTTAGGAAGTAATTGAAATACAAATACAAAATACGTATTTGTATTTCAAATACTGCCCAGCCCTGCTTACCAGTTATATTGTGCTGTTATTAAATCAGTTTTCATTATATGTGTTCAACTGATAGCCAAGTACTCAGGCATATTAGAACCCATTGCCAATGCTTTACAATCGGAAACTATCGATATGTACGCATGTATGAGTAATATTAAAGGTATAAGAAAGCCAAAATATTTTAATTAGAACTGCAGCTACAATTGGAACTGATATATAAGTAAGGCGGCCAACTGTCCCGCATTGAAATATTTAACGAAATAGTCCCGCGAATAGTCTAAAATGCTACGTCCAGACTGAAGCCAACCGAAACTTAGTTCGGACTTCCAACTCCGAACTTAGTTCGGAGTTGGAAGGTTGGCCCATCGTGTGGTCGCTGCGGCCAACCCTCCAACCTCGAATTCCGTACTCCAAAATGGCGGACATGAAACAGCTGTAGCTACGCTGTATCTTTTTCAGTTGCCTACAATTATTATGTACGTATAATCATATAATTATATACACGACATGTTTTCAAACAATTGTTATACCACTTTCCGTAATAATATAGTTATTTTAATAGTACGCGGCACGGTGTGGACAGCTGCGGCAGGCTGGTTCGTGTGAGTTGGCCGTCGGGATCGCCTCGAAGGCGATCCCGGGCCAACGCGAACTCCAACCTTCCAACGCACGAACACCCCTCCTCACGATCGTCCAAACGTTTGAAGTTGAAACGTTGGCCGCAGTGTGGGCTTACCATTTTAAGCGTCCCGCATTCCTATATTTTGTAATATTGTCTAGGGTAGACAAATAAACTTTCTCTATATTTAGTCTATTTTAGCCATTTCCATTCATCTGTGGTTAAGTTGATGACAATATTTTTTGTCCCCTAGAAAAGGCCAGAAGATATCGATGCAGGGATTGGTTTGGTAAATATCGGTTCGGACTGGCCACGCTTATTACTATTACGAATAATTTTTAGAAAAAAACTTTAGATTCGCCTTAATTGCTATAAAAGGAAACTTTTTGGCTTTGGGGCGGCGGAAAATAATGCATTTTAATTTTCAATTGCATAAAACCAAAATTCGCTTCGCGACTGACACAGCGAAAATCCGCGGCCGTACATGTCACTGTGATGTTGGTATCCTTGATAAATTAACAAGAGCTAATACGACTGTAGCCGACTTCGTGGGATAAGGCGCGTAATTATGAAATTTGTCTAGCGGGCTTGTTTGTGTAACATGGTTTGTGATACAAAAGAAAGTGCCCCTTTATAACGCCTACTCGCGTCAAGGCAAGAAAAACATCCCAGTTTTCAAGCGGCTACGCTAGGTTTGTGTAACATGGTTTGTGATTCGCGGTATTTCATGTAGGTATCCCACGAAGTCAGCTACAGTCCATAACAGTGACAGCTACGGCCGCGGATTTTCGCTGCGTCGGTTCGCGAAGTGAATTTTGGTTTTATGCAATTGAAAATTAAAATGCATTATTTTCCGCCGCCCCAAAGCCAAAAAGTTTCCTTTTATAGTAATTAAGGCGAATCTAAAGTTTTTTTCTAAAAATTATTCGTAATAAAATAAGCGTGGCCAGTCCGAACCGATATTTACCAATGTATAAGTAATAAAGTTTGTGTTGTGGATTCATCTGATGACACATTTCTCTTATTTGAAGTGCAGTCATAATATTCTAGTTGCAGATTATGTATGTGCTGCCGGAATCTAAGAGAAACCGTTTTCATGTTGTGATTGTAGTTGGTTGGTTGCCTCATATAAAAGTCTCACGAATTGTATCTCGCCAACAACATCGGTCCAATCACCTTGCTGAGACTACATACGATTTTTGGAAGCGATCGATTATCATTCCTTATTTAGATTCTAGATTCCCTAATATCTGCATTGGAGCAGCGTTTTGGTGACCAAAATTTGCCTACTTTCGGATTAATGTCGCTACATCCCAGTACAATGTTGAATATTTCGTTAATTGATTTTAAAGAAAAAGCACAAAGTTTTTGCCTATACTACGATTTACTTAATTTTAATCAAGAAGCCGAACTATGGTATAAAAAATGGCAGAACAAGGGTATGACCAGAGAAGATCTCAAAAAACTAGATTTTACTGAAGTGTTTAAGGAGGCGAACATTTTCTTTCCCGCAACAAAAAAAGCAATACTTATCCTTGGCACAAGCTTGCACTACAAGTAACATAGAGAGGTTCTTTTCTACACTGCGTCGAGTGTAAACATGGCTGAGATCAAGGATGACTGAAAACCGTTTGAAAGCCCTATGTATGCTCAGTGTACATCGAACCATGGTACAAAAAACTAAGGATACAATTGAATCTGAGGTGTTAAAACGGTTTTGTGAAGAACCTCGTCGACTACTTTTTTTGTAAAATAAATTAACTGATAGATATTTTGGTTTTTCATTTTTAACGTAACCTGTCCTGTTGCTCATGCAGCATTTATCTTAGATGTATTCTTGGTTTGTATACGCCTGCCCCCCCCTTAACAAAATCCTGGCTACGCCCTTGACTCAAGTATCTGATTCACTTGGTCGTGCCATGTATTTCTTCATCTACCACTCACATTTGCGTCATATATTCTCGTTACACTCCATTCGCTCTACACGCCCAAACCATCCGAGACTTGGTATTATGTACTTAAAACTATTCTAGGTAAACTAGAATAATATTATGGGTTTTGATTTGAGGGGTTAAATAAAATAACCTAAGAGAGTATTTGGCATACCAATAAAACACTCGATTTAAACCAGGTTTGCTCAACCTGCAACCTAATTGAAGATTTTTTGGGACCCAAAATAAAGTTTTCAGCTTTTTGTGTTGTTAAATTTATCACATTCATATTATATTTTGTGAAATTAGAACTTTCTTGTTATTAGATCTAGGACTCTCGACAGGGGCTTTGTTTTATTGCTTGAAAAGTGGCAGGGCGGGGCCGCACAAGGAATTTATTTTCGCAAACAATTCCAACCAGTACATTTTTTCTGCACATTTCTCAGAAGATCGAATGCAACTGACCTGATTTTAATAAGTAGAGGGCGAGAGCAAAGGACACACATTGGCGCATGTACAGTCGATTTATGCATTCTAGCGTTCAAGCCATTGCCAGGTTTTGGGTTGGGGCAAAAACTAAAAATCTAGAGTAGGTAAAAAAAAAAAAAGGCTTCTACAACATATTAATGCTTTAGGCTCTACAAATACAAAGAAAACGAATGGAAGAAGGAAAAACCATCCTACAAAGTGCTGTAAATTTAAAAACGCAACTTGGTTGTCAATCCCAGAGGTCATGCATCGGCCAGCCAGGGTGGGGCAGACGCCCACCGTGCCTACGCCCATACTAGCATTGAAGGTGACAGTTTCACAATAATAACATTTTTGCACTTCGAATTACCGATAAAAATTATGGAATGGGACCAATATATATTACTTACCATTTACATGATTAATAATCATGAAAACAGTCCAGCCGTCCTGGTCGCCATTAACCAGAAAAATGGACAGAATGATCAGTAAGCCATGTCCCCCTCTTTTTATTTACGGACTGGCGACGTCACAAACATTTTGCATCACAATAATTCTGCAGATCTACCTTCATTAAACAATGGTGAGATACGCAATATACATCATGCCTGTTTCCTCCAAAGGAAAAACTAATCATTTTCTTGTCTCTCCCTCACTTGTATTAAAGAAATGAGATGGCAGGAGCCATTCCTGTCACCGTGCTGTTGCGGAATACTAAACGTAGCTAATATACATATCACCTTACACTATAATTTTGCGCTTCTTTTAAATATGTTTGTCCCCCCTTTAATGGAACTATGATGACCATGTACAATGTACATGAAATAAGTGAAGTAGAGTTTAGAATAAAAGCTAAAATAAAAGTTATAATAATTCTAAAATAAGGAAATAAAACATCAACACATTTTCTCTGTTTTATTATCATGAAATACACAGGATTATATAGATTTTCACTATATCACCAACAAAATATTATCCTATTATAATGTAACTTATGAAAACTATACATTATTCTCTAAAATAATAATATATTATTTCACATATTGTATAAAAATTATTAAACATTTTTTTAAAACTTAAAGTAAAGCCTGTCTGATGATCAGTTCTTTGAAAATAACACACGGATATTTTCATTTTAAAAGAAATAAAACACACAACTATGTAATGCTTCTTAATTAGATATTTGTCACTTAAGATAGACGAAAGTTACACGTTCTGTTCAGTTCATGATCTCGAGTATACTGATGGACTGACGGAGGGTGCTACAGACTGACATCAGTCTCCTTGAGAATGCTTTCATAGTGACACGTTTGCTGTGAAAAAAACGATATATTACTGTACAGAAAAAGCTGCTATTGCAATAATAACGGGTTTGGCTACTAAAAACGTGTTAAAGGGAAACGATGGGCTAAAAAATGGCTACTGAAAAAGGATCTATCTGTATACGCATTTGAACTTATTGATTGAAATAATAGGGACGGTGGAAGAGAACTACAAACATTAACATATGAAAGATGTCTTTTTTGATTACTTGTAGGAAATGGTGAAGCCGTACTTGACAAGATAAGTGCATGAGGAAGTCTACAAATGTTGAAGAATTGGCAGTAAGCTTACGGTATAGTCTGTCAAATAAGAGTAGAAAATACAAAAAATTGAACTACAAAATTTGTAGGCTGGCAACACTAATTTAACTGTCAAATACTCTTTTAAAGTGCAATGTCACTGACTTGTAGAACACATTAAACCGCATTTTAAAAAACATTTTTTGTTCATGACATAAATTTGATCAAAAGGTGTTTTATAAAGCGATTTGCTTTCATTTAATTTAACATAAATTTGAATTTAACAGTAGATAGAAAGGAAGAATCACTAACGGTCAGTTTAGTTACACTACTTTTAGATATGAATGAGTTAAATATATTCAGATCTATAATTAGAGACACGATCTAAAGCCCGGGCAACGCTAGGTACTTAAGCTAGTTTTAATAAATGTGAGCAATTTCTAAACTGTGCTTTATATTTTATTGCATTATCATTTTTCTTCATTATTTTAACACAAAATTGCGAAAGTATAATAATAATATACCTATCTGCAATTCTAATTTTGAGATCAGTGGGTAGCTATATTGTAATGAAAAAATATTTTTTTGACTTTTACGCCTTTTTATACAAATGTAGGTTACACAGCTTTACATCAACACCATGATTTACATTTTTAGTATTTCCATTTGAACCACAGTGGCGCCCTCCTATGTTTTCTACTCTTATTTGACAAACTGTATCTTGCTGCTGGAAGGAATATTAAAGACTTTTGCTTATAATGTCACCGGCTGCTGTCAGTCAGGGCTATAATAATAGACACATCGTGTCAAATACTACTTAATGAATTTTTTTTTGTTTTCAACAGTAGTTGGATCATTTTCTTTTCGATATCTTCAGAGGTGGTCAGAGGTTTAATTTTTTTAGTACAGCAGCTGTAGCAAAGTCCCATTTCGCTTGTATTCGTTGATATAACTTTTATGCGTTTTATCCCAGAGAATAGGCAATGACTCTAATGCGAGCATAAAATTTTTCTCCAGTTCTAAAGCATACTTTACTGCGGTGGGAGTGAGGTTCTCCACCGCTGTCTGATGGAATGAATAACACCATCAGTTTGCTGTCGATTTGCACCATACTGATGAAAAATATTGAAATATCTGTCAATCCGTCTCACCAGTCCATTGGTCAATGCTTTATACGATCAGTGATCAGATTCGTTTTTAGATTAGATTAGACACATCTACCGGATTTGCCCTGATGACTGCAACGCTGTCCGAAACGTTGGCTAAAGAAGGAGGTAGCGCAACACAGCATAACACCCCAAAAACCATCGGTCTGATAACTTTTTGACTACAATCATGGACTGAACTGATGGCAGAATGAGCGTATAGCCTCTGTCATAGGGTTTTGTTCAAATCGGAAGGTTTCCCATCTCACCTACATCAGAAGGGTAGAATTCATTATTGGCAGGTGTATGCAGTATGTAAGAATGGTGGCGCCAAATTATTGATGTTAGAAAAACAACAAACTATAATAATATAAATAAATTCATACACTTATGTGTTTCTGCATTATTTATTTGACAGTTACCATTTTGGGGCAGCAAATAGCCTACTGATGTAACAAGTGATTTTTGAGTATACATGAATGGAAATAAATATCAGATTTGGTTTTTGTTGAAGAATGATTTGTGCACCTCTCTAAAGCGCACTTTTACAACATATCTTTTCTTTTAATACTACCTATCTTTGAAACTACCTTTAAAAGTTGGAAAAAAGTTACATAATGTTTTTAACTTGCTCCTTCACGTAGAATAACCTCCCGAAGTAACTGAAGGTCCGGGGGATCCTCTAAATACTTTTGTATTATTTATTGACAATAGATTACAAATGGATAATTTGTACAGAGCCGTTTTTGTGAAAAATCACCTCAGGAAACTGTATAAATTAGAGATGCCACAAAAATTGTGATTTTGCCGAATACTGAATATTCGGCTAGGCTCTCGGTCGAAGCGCCGAATATTCGGCAACACTTAGTACATCTCGCGGGTGACAGGTTCCGACCTGCATCATTGAAGTGCACGCGATAACTATGCCGTGCACATATTTGTTTCATTTGCGAGCAGTGGCGGCTCGTGACTTTTGGGTGTGCTAGGGTGCTGATATTAAAAAAATGGCATCATGGATGTTGTCGTCTGCGAAAAATAATTTTATTTTTTTTTCAAAAATGGGTGTTTTGTATGAAGATTTTTCAGGAAATCGGTGCGGCGCACCGCCAAACTGAAAACTTACTGAAATTTTTCATACAAAAAACTGATTTTCAAAAAAAAAAAAATTTTTTTTCGGCTACAACATCAACTGTTTGCGAGTAGGTCGTGTCACAACATACATTATTTGTTGATTGTTACATAAAATTGTGTTACTTATAGGGTGTATATCTTAAAAAATATCACGGTTTGTTCGAGAAAAGCTTTACAAAATGGCATCATTTAATAAAAAATCACCTATTTGAGAATGTTATGAAATTTGTAGTGAAGACAATAAATAATTATACGCGTTTTTTTCATGATTTGGTACATCAAAATAAGTATCAGAATAGCAAAAAAAAAGTAGCTGAATAGAAGCAGAGTATTGGTGGCATCTCTAGTAGAAATATATTACATGGAAATATAAAATAGAACCTAGGTCTTCTATTTATTTATGTAAATATTGTATCCACCAACCCAGATAGAGATAGAGCCTACAAAATTATATTTATACTAGAGATGCCACGAATACTCTGCTTCTATTAAGTAGCCGAATAGAAGCAGAGTATTGGTGGCATCTCTAGTATAAATATAATTTTGTAGGCTCTATCTCTATCTGGGTTGGTGGATACAATTTCTTAGCCATTTCCTAATGATTGAAATATATTACATGGAAATATAAAATAGAACCTAGGTCTTCTATTTATTTATGTAAATAAGAGTGTCTGTGGCGGGCGAGCAGTGTGTATTGATTTTTATACAAATCTATAGTTTTATTCAGAGATTGGTGAAACTTTGCGCACTTGACTTTCAAAACGAGTTCAGGATGACTATCTATATGAGATTTAGAAAAACTATCCCCATCCCATTTTCTCACATGACATTCAAAATAAGAGGAAAATCAATGTCTACATCAGATTTCAACGAACTCTGTTTAAAGCCCGGGCAACACCGGGGATTTGACGTGTTTCAGTTGATGCCTAAAGTAAGCCTTACTCGTGTGTCCAGACTTTATGTTAATTCGCAATGATGTTTAGTAATGTACATATTATATTTGTTGATCCTAGGACATTCAGTTGATGCCTAAAGTAAGCCTTACCCGTGTGTCCAGACTTTATGTTAATTCGCAATGATGTTTAGTAATGTACATATTATATTTGTTGATACTAGGACATTCAGTTGATGAATAAAGTAAGCCTTACCCATGTGTCCAGACTTTGTGTTAATTCGCAATGAAGATGTTTAGTAATATACATTATATTTGTTACCCGTGTGTCCAGACTTAATGTTCACTCTGTATAAAAATATAGAATTATTATATATTATGTACATATATATTACTTTCCGCAGATTGTAAGCAGAAAATTGATTCCACAAGTATTTACTTTTAGATTTCTGTATAAACTTAAATAGTCAAGTTTGCGTGTTTGCATGAATAATTTGGCGTCACCTTCTTTAACAATCGTTTACTCATGATAAGCAATATTTACAGTTTCTCAACAGATATCAATATGCAACCATTTTCCTTATTTCTCTAGTGTGTCCATGCTCATTGCTCATTGATGGTGAAGGTGAATTACTAAGAATAACAATTAGATAAATAAATTGGTTCAGTACTAAGTTTAGGTGACAACGTAGTTTGTAATATTTTTGTTTAAAATGTATGGCCCAAATATAAAGTTAGCATTGGAGACGAAGATATTGAGCCATTACTTTCATTGATTGGTTTATTTGACACCTTCCGTAGCATAGTGGTTACGCATTTGACTTCCATTTGTATGCAGTCCTGTACAAATGAATATATGTATTGTTACATCAGTATAAACTACCTGTATTATTCTGTTGAAATATCTTTTAGATTGAATGGCCAGGAGCCGCATCAGGAGCAGCACGATGCAGATGCAGATGTAAATGATTGGAATAATGGATTACATATGTGAATTTAATATTCCTAATGATATAGTCTTGCAAAGTCTCGAAGGGCGTGAGTGATTTCTTTTCCTGATTTAGACCTGAAACAATGTAAAGGAAAACATTAATTTAATACGGACACAGCAAAAGCAGCAACAATATATGCGTGTGGTACAATCTCACCTGCTGACGGTGGAGTGGAAGTGATGCAACTGGGCCGGGGTTGCGGTGGCTCCGTTAATTGGTAGTTTCTTCAAAGCGTTCTCTATCCATAGAACAGTTTGAGAGCGATTGAGTAGCAACATTTCCAATAAGACTTCGGCGACATCCGACAGCATGTAAGAATGTATGCAGTATACGCTGGCGTGCATCAAGTTGCCCACGAGAGCCTCCCCATGCTCCGAGAGCAGATGCATGACTGGGACTATGCAGTCCTGGCGGGAAGACTTTGGCTGTCCAATGTGCACCAAATCACAGAAGAACTTCATTACCGAAGAATTGGCGTCTCTGTGATCTAAGGAACAAGCCATAAGGCCACACTGTATAACGGGTTCGACGGATGAACTTTTGAGGAAGTCAAAAGGCAGTTTCTGCAAGAAGCGCAAGCAGAGGCGAAACAAGTCATCCACCGTGTCAGGGTTCTGGTTCAGGCCGAAGGGGTGCTGCAGGAGGTCGAAGGAAGGGACGATGAGGGTCTGCAACATTTCCATCAGTACCATATTGCTGACGGGCTCGCCCGCAAACTCATCCACCAGGATGCTGGCCAGGTAGAGGAAGCAGCTGTGTCTGTGTGCGGTGTACGTCATTACCATTTGTTTAGACATGGGTTCTAACAGAATTGATGCCTGTTTTCCCAATGTTCGAATGGCAAAACGAAGACACCGGCACAATCTCTCCATTATCCGTAGGTCTCCCCGGTACCTGAAGATAAAACAAAACCCACTTAACATCACTCTAATGCACTTTGAACGTCCCCAGCTGCAGATCGTGACAAGGTTCTAACGGAACATTATCTTATTCCGACTTGTGGGGTTCAATGTCAATTTCAATAAAACAATAGTAAATTCTAGTGAATTTAATCAATAGAAAACATTCAATCCTACTTGTGAAGTTAGAACCCTGTTCGACCAGCGAGGACATAATATTTAAATTAATGAAACAATATTTCTTTGTTAGAACCACTTATATATTTTATCAACACTGACCGGTTTTGGAACAACCGTTCCTTCTTCAGTGCAAACATAATTATAACAACTTATTAACCCAGTTTTTTATACAATTAATTTTATAATCATTAACAACGTTGTTGACAACAACTACCTTCTAGAACACATTAATTTCCACTGTCCAATAAGAAACACAAGGTCAAACCAACTATTCCACATCCCACACTCAAAAACAAATTACACACAACATTCATTTCTCCGAAGGACGTGCACAAAATACAATGATATCTTTTACGACGCTGATATTTTCCATTTGTCCTCAGGCCAATTTATTAAATCCATAATAGAAAAAATTAAAACAAATTGTTAATTACGAACTCTCCACCCCTGCTGCATGTTATTTTTTTCATTCTCATTATGTTGGTTTTCCTTCTTTTTTATTATAATAATAATATTTGGATGATTTATATATCCCATATGCTTTAATTTGTGTGTGTTTTTTTTTCTTTCATTTCTGTTGTATATATATTTTTTTCTTTTTTTTCTACCACTTTATGTTTTCTCTAATGTTTTAATCCATGTTTATATATTATAAATTGTAGCGGAAACTTCGCTGGTTAATGCAATCATGTAATATGTTACTTTCTTATTAAAATATGTATAACTGTTTGTTTCCTAAATAAACTAAAATAAAAAAAAATAAAATAAAATACAAGAAATAATATCAGTAATTTTTTTGAGGAGCGCTAAAGATAAACAGTATTAATAGGCTTGCGTCTGTGTGGTTGAATTTAAGTTTTTCATTTCCCCCCTAGGTATAAGTACTACAAATTTGTGAATTTGGGTATCTCTTCGGATATGGAAAGATTGGCGGTAATACTTAGTTGTGAATAATAGTATCAAGCGGCTATATATTACATATGACGTCATTGCCTGTGCCGGTTTCTTTGTTCCGGTGACTATCTATTACTGGATGACAGTGGATCCAAGGAACGAGCTATTTTTGGAACCTGTTCCTATCGGATTTACAAAATGGTCACCAACACTAACTGGGCGAAGCCAAACCAAAAGCCGCCCGCAGTACCTAGCAGCAAAAACCTGCAGAGCGGGTTTTCAACTGCTAGTATATAAACTCAAATGGAAAGACTTCCTCATTTTACATCGATAAAACAACTCGTAATTTCGAAATTAGAATCAAAGAACATTTAGGTGTCTTAATAATAATAATTTTTTCAATTTCACTAACCATAGTTTTGAAAAAAATACAGGGATAAATATTCTTCATATTAATAATAAAGGAAAATGCTTAGATAATTTGGAAGTCTTAGAAATAAAAATCCCGTAACCTGTTGAACGTTGGATGGTATTTCGATAAAATGTCCGCATATTTCATAGAAAATTCTTTTAAAATATTTAATTAAATGAAGACAATATTAGCGAAACTCAATTGAAAATCTGAGACAGAAAAATCAGAAAAGATATTGGCTCCGCTGGGACTCGAACCCAGGACCTTTCACTGAGCCTGGTGTTATTATTATTATTGTGGTTATTATTGTGCAGTGCAAATATTTGTATGACGGCTGCCCATTTAAATGATAACATAAAATTTTACACTGTTTTTTGTCAAAATGAATAAGCTCCTCGGTGAAAAAAATATTAATAAATAACATACCTACATACTTAAATGTCGCAATAGGGAGTGTGGCGAACCCATCGCTCAGGGAGTGGAAACACAAACCTGCAATAGCCACCCCAAGCCAAAGTGTGAGCTACCGTGCTCAGGCTGAATGTCCTGGGGAACAGTGTCACCAACGGTGCCTCCGAGAAGGTCGCATCTCGGAGTATTTAGACCTTACTCCAGCACTCGGGGCTCTGCTAAAGTGGAACTTCTATTTCCCTAGTCACTCGTGGGACAAAAAATTGGACCATTCGAAAACTAAGGACCTTTTGAGAACCTAGGAGTGCTGAGGAAACCTCTGTGAACTTACTTCCTGGGGCCTGTAGGAGGGACTAAGAGGAGAAGCCGTGGAGATGAGAGGCCACCTCCATGAACTCTTCCCTTGTGGGGCCTTCAGGGAACCAAGGGGAAGGGCACTCTTCTCATGTGGGGCCTTCAGGGAATCATGTAGGCGTGAAGAGAAATGAGACCATCTCTGTGAACTCTTCCCTTGTGGGGCCTTTACGGAACCACAGTGAGGAGGAGAGATGATGTCCTCTTCCCTCGTGGGGCCTCGGGGAACCAAGGTGGGGTGGACTCTTTCCTTTGGGAGCCTTTAAGGAACCAAAGGGTGGTGAACTCTCCGTCGTGGAGCCTTCGGGGAACTAGAGTGGAGAGGAGAGATGAAGCCCTCTTCCCTCGTGGGGCCTTCAGGGAACCAAGGACGAGTGAAGAGGGGAAACGAGATCTGGGAAGACACATTGTCGAACCAGAAGACATAGCTTCATTTCCAATGACAACTCTGGTGAACTTTATAGAAGGGACTGGGTTGTTCTTAAAGGATTGAGGTAAAATGGGAGATAGCACAATGGGCTTATGGCCTAAGTGCTCACGGGAACTAATCGTAAACCGTCTCCACAAAGAATAAAAAAAAATAAATGTCGCACGCCAAAACATGACCATTTCGTAAACATTCACTTAACTGTAAAATGATATTCCTGTTGTTTTTTTATTCGAAACACTTTTACACTCGTTGACTGAACACTTACACGGCTTCTTCTCAAGTCGGTTCCTCATTGCTGAGGATCGTGACCCCTACTCCAATTTCCTTGGTGGGTATGGCTTCTCCATTCTTCAAAGTTCTGCACTGCGTCCAGGGCATTGGTGACCTTACTCTGTTTCTTCTGCCAAACACTTAGCCAGAGAATATGAGTTTCTCCGAGTTGGAGTTCTCAGTTTGGTGAGCTACATGTCCAAAGTATCTTAAGATACGTTGTAGGCAGGTAGTTGAAAGCCTATTGTGGATGCGTAACTCTTCCAGGATGCACACAAAAGTGCATCTGGCTGTCCATGGAATCTAGAGCATTTTTCTCTAGGATTTCGAGGGAGTCTATGTTTTATTTCGCTTACATGGCATCTATACTGTTTCTTTGATAAACTTTAATAGGATTTTAATTAGCCGACTGACAGTTCAAATGAAATAGGCTAACAGCAATGGCGTCATGTAATACTGGAAAGACAATTAAAAAAATAGACTAACAGCAATGGCGTCATGTAATACTGGAAAGACGATTAAAAAAATGGACTAACAGCAATGGCGTCATGTAATACTGGAAAGACGATTAAAAAAAAGGACTAACAGCAATGGCGTCATGTAATACTGGGAAAGACGATTAAAAAAATAAACTAACAGCAATGGCGTCATGTAATACTGGAAAGAAAATTAACAAAATGGACTAACAGCAATGGAGTTACATAAAACTATTAGACTATTAAAATTTGACAACGTAGTTTTAAAAAAGAACGTAGGCGATGAAACTATTCTAGTCTCTAACAAGAGAAGAGTGCAACTATGTGATGCTAAAAAAGTAATTTATTTGTTTTCTCTCTCTGTTTTATTAGGGCACTTCCTGTATCGTTATATATTTAATGCATTTATGAGCGACCAATTTCATACAAAACTTCATTTTGGATTTGAGGCCAAAATACCCAAACAAACTAAAAAATATTTTTTTATATAAAGTAATATCAAATATCTAGTACATGTGCTACTTTATTTATCTTTGTTTTAAATGATGATATATAGATAATTAAAGAACTCAGTTTTGCTTCATTTTGGAAGCAACTTTGGAATATTTTTGTGAGATAATTACAAAAATTAATTAGTTGACTATTAAAAAATATATCCTGCTTAATCTTCTATTTTTGCAATGAAAAGTAAAATAAAACATTGTTAAAAATGCATTATTTTGAGTAGTAATTTTAATATTAGATCCCACCACCCGCCATTGGACATTATCATAACAAATAATATGCCTTTAACATCTTCAAAAAAAACAAGTGCCCCATCGTATAACTTTTCCAAAGCTGAATACCATCATATTACTGAGTACCTTACCCAAACAGATTGGTCCTTTTTAAATGAGGAAAATAATATAAATGATCAATTAGAACACTTTTACTCGATTTTAAATACTTCTAAAGAACAATTTGTTCCCAGGGTTAGCTTCACATCATCTAATTATCCGAAATGGTTTACAAGGGAACTAACTAATTTAATTAATAAAAAAATATATATTCACAGAAAATATAAACATACCAGAAATCCTAACGATTATATAACATTTTCTAAACTACGAAAACAATGTAAAGAATTATCAATAAAATGCTATAGTAACTATGTTAACGTAATAGAAAATGAGGTACATCATCACAATGTGAAAAAATTCTGGAATTTTACTAAATCACAACGAAAAGACAACTGTGGATATCCTAATAGCATGTACTTTAAAGAAAAATGTGCCGACAGTATCGAGGGTATAGTTAATCTCTTTGCTGACTCATTTAAAAGTGTTTACGACAAAGACATTCCCGTCAATGCAGTCTCCAGTACTTCAGTGGAAGAGTCATTCAACCTAAGCCAATGTTTCATAAAATTAGAATCCATAGAAAGGGGCATAAACGCATTAGATATTAATAAATCTGCTGGACCGGATGGTATTTCTCCCATATTTTTAATAACTTGCATTGATAGTTTGATACATCCCTTACACAAACTTTTTAACAAATCCTTAGCATCTGGCTATTTTCCGGCACTGTGGAAAAAGAGTTTTTTAACGCCTATTCATAAAAAAGGTGACAAAAGCGATATATCAAACTATAGACCTATTTGTATTATGTCTGCTTCACCCAAACTTTTCGAGTCATTAGATAAATACCATTACCATTGTAAAACCTATCAACAATATTATTGTTCCTAACCAACATGGCTTTATCAGAGGTCGATCTACCTTAAGTAATTTAACTATCTATAATAATTACATAGCCGAATCCCTTAGTCTGAAACAACAAGTGGATTCTATATACACCGATTTCAGTAAAGCATTTGATAAGGTTCGACATCACATTCTTATATCCAAACTCCGACTGTTAGGCATCAAAGGTAATTTATTGACATGGATTATCAGTTACCTCAGTAATAGAGTGCTTAGTGTCAGGATTAATTTTATAGAATCCTATGTGTTCGAGGCCACAAGTGGTGTCCCGCAAGGGTCCCACCTCGGCCCAATATTCTTCTTCCCAATAATATTCATTAATGACATTGTAAACATATTTAAAGATGTACAAGTCCTACTTTTTGCAGATGATCTAAAATTGTTTAAAAGAATACGAAATATATATGATTGCTTAATTTTACAAGCTAATTTAAATGAATTTTTTAAATGGTGCGAACAAAATATGTTATTTTTGAACATTGAGAAATGTCAAGTAATACGATTTTCCAGAACTCATTCTCATATCTTACATGAATATAATTTAAACAATGTTAAATTAACACCGGTATTACAAATTCGCGATTTGGGAGTTACATTCGATTCAAACTTAACATTCACAGCACATATAGATGATATAACTATTTAAAGATTCTTGGCTTCCTTTCTAGAACCCTAACTAATAATAATAATAATAATAATATATATCTTTATTGAACAAAAAAAAAATGAAGATTTATAACTACAAAAACAAAAAGTACATCATAAGTACAGTAAAAGTACAGTTTAAAAGTTGCATACGTACGAAAGTTAATATCAAAAAACAAAATACGTATATACAGTAGGTAATTAAAGAATAGAGATTTATAATTATAAATTTAGGTTTCTCATAACCTGCCTCACTAGGCTAACCTGTGTTGAGGCAGTAATTTTATGTCAATTTATTATACTGTGAACATACCTACACTTACATTAGAATAAAATCACACAATAGAATGGTTGCATTAATAATAACAATAACATTGGTACAATAATAACAGCATTAGTTTAATATTAATTTCGAATTTGGGTGAACTGATTTTAAGTCCTTGGATTGCATGAAAATACTCTACATTTCATTAGTTAGAAGTCAAGTGGAATATAATTCACCTATTTGGTCCCCTTTCTATAAAGTACACTCTAACAAAATAGAACGTGTTCAACACAAATTTCTTAGGTACTTAAATTTCAAACTCAAAATTCCAATAGAAAACATTAATTATTTAACAATTATTATAAGCAATAATTATCAGCCTGAAACACTCATCCACATTAAAAAATCTTCCGAGAAAAAAAATTTCAATGTGGATGAGTGTTTCGGGCTGATAATTATTGCTTATAATAATTGTTACCCATTGTGCTATGCATAAAAATCTTGTCTTAAACGTTAGTTTAACAATTAAAAATAATAATTAATTATTTAAGTTTGATGAATCGACTTAATTTAATTACGCTGTCTGACAGAAGAATCATTTCAGACCTAATTTTATTATACAGAGTTATGAACAACCTAATTGACAGCCCTGCCATCGTTTCTACTATTAAACTCCATGTACCGACAAGGAATACTAGACAAAATACAACATTCTTTTGCAACACATACACAACCAACTATCAATCACACTCACTTACACTTACCAATAGGATGCATGATTTAGGCAACAAATTTGGTGGTATTGTAGATATATTCGCTGATTCCCTTTATATTCTAAAATGCAATTTAAACCAACACTTTGTGGAATCCTACAAATTATTGTAACGTGGGTATAATATATTTTACGATTTGATGTGTTATTGTAATGTTTAATATTATATTTTGTTCTATGTTATTGTCAAATATTACATTGTTTAAAATATTTCACGGTTTTATGCAAGAATATACAAGTGGTTTTTTTTTCAATAACTACTTGTATATTCTTAAAATTTTTCACTTTTATAACTTTTGGTATAAATTCTATGTATGTGTAATCCTCGATAACTTAAATATTATTTTATAATCTATGTAAAAGCCCCTACGGGCGTATAACAACAATAAATAAATATACCTACGAATGACAAATTTTTGTTCCAAAGTAAATAGGTTTTTTTTATACAAACTCCTCACAGGAGGCCCTGAGGAAAATAATTTCCCTCAGGGCCTATGTCATCTGGGATGCTGTGTGGAGGGTCTTTTTGAGGGGAGGAAGGAATGAACATTGGTCTTGAAGAGACCCATGTTTTAGGAAGGAGGAAACACAGAGGCCGGCAAATCATTCGGCCGAGCTGTTGAACACAAGAATGAGTCGAAGAAACGACCCGTTCTCGTGTGACAAATGTCAACCGTGTACAAATGTAGGACACGGGTTTGGCGTGTTTCCCGACTATGCACCTGTGCCGAAGGGATCAATGATGCTAGTTCCTCGGAGCATCTTCCATTGTAATACCGGTAGAACAAGGATAGCATTCCCATCCGACGCCTGTGCTCTAAAGATTGCAATCCGTCTGTTAAGATGGGAGAATCTATTAAACGGACCGCCCGTTTCTGCACAGAGTCGAGGGTATTTTTCAGGTATTTTGGAGCTCCAGACCAGAGGTGGCTGCCAAATTCAACTGTGGGGCGCACTTGTGATTTGTACAGGGTTAGCAGTAGTGTACTATTAAAGAATCTGCGGGCCCTGTACAGTACGCCCAGGGAGGCTAACTTTACTCTGACTTCGATGGAGCCCCCATACCTAAGATGGTCACTTAGGGTTACACCAAGCATATCAATGGAGGGCCTGTTCGGAAGATTGCTTCCGTTGAAAGATACTAGATATTCATTTCGATCCCTTTTAGACGTAATCAGATGAGATTGGGTCTTTAAAACATTAAATTCAACGAGATTATTTTTACCCCAAGAGAAAACAATCTCGAGGTAACCGTCTATTCTTTGCTTCAAAGCCCTCCGAGCCGTTGGAGTTTGTGAGCCCTTTGGGGGCTTGTCAAAGAAAAAGCTATCATGGACTGTACTGTCATCCACGTAACAGTGAATTGGTGCACATGACAAAAGGTCGTTGATGTGCAACAAAAACAAAGTCGGAGACAGAACCGATCCCTGTGGGACGCCAGCATTTATCGAGTGTGAGGAAGAGGTGAAACCATCGACTACCGTCTGAATCGACCTCTCCCTCAAAAAGTCGGCAATCCATGTACACAAGGATGCGGGAAGTCCGTAAGAAGGCAGTTTGTTGACAAGTCCTCGGTGCCAAACCCGGTCAAAGGCCTTGAAAATGTCCAGTGCAACCGTTTGGGTCTCACCGAAACGTTCCAGGCACCGCCCCCAAACATGCGTCACATACGCAAGAAGATCACCGCACGAGCGGTTCCGCCGGAATCCGTATTGACGGTCGTTAATAATTTTGTATTATATTATTATTATACTAGCTGGGTTACCCGACTTCGCTCAGGACAACATTCGAGAGTGTTCTGGAAAGTTTCACATTGATGTTCCCGATTCCCTATTCCCGAACATTCCACAATTTTCCAAAATATTCCTGGACGTTCTGGAACGTTATAGAATGCTCTCAAATACTCTGACTGGGGTGTCCGGCTTCGCTCAGGGAGTTGATGTGAGATTGAATTGACGTTCGAATCCACGACGGATCTTGCTTTATATACCCTTTATGGGTAGCCCCATACAAAAAAAGACTTCAAATGTTCCAGATCATTCCACAACAGTCAGGAGTGTTCTGGAATGTCTCATAATGATCGGGGATGTTCCGGTATATTTCTGAACGTTCCATCCTATTCCCGAACATAACACAACATTCCAGAATGTTCCGGGATGTTCTGGAATATGGTGGAATGCTCAAGAATACTCTGGAATGTTTTGAACTGTTCTAGAAATTTTAAGGGGGCGAAACTTCCAGCCCTTATATCTTTAAAAAGCACTCCCTTCAGGTAAAACGGAACTTTCTTCATAGATGGGAAGGGCTACCACACAATAAATATAACTCCCGTAATCGTACCGGGACTCGTCTTTGAGTTTTATCGGCATGCACATTGTACACTTTTTTAATAATGTGTATTTTCCAAACATCTAGAACTTTCCAGAGCCTTCCAGACTCACCGACACTCTCCGCCACTCATTTCTGAAAGCTTCTAGAATTTCCTCCTTCCAGAACATCCTAGAGCACACAGGTAACCTTTCAGATCTATCTAGAACGTTCTAAACATACCGACACACTCCATCGCTCCTTCCAGAACGTTCTAGAGCTTAATCAAGCCTTCTAGAACTTTTCGGAACCTTCTAGACTCACCTACGCTCTCCGCCACTCCTTCCAGAATTTTATACTGCTTTATCGAACCTTTTAGACTCACCGACATACTCCGCCACTCCTTTCAGAACTTTGTACAGCTTTATCGAACCTTCTCGAACTTTTCGGAACCTTCTGGACTCACGGTTGAACTCCTCCACTCCTTCCAGAACTTTTTACAGCTTTATCGAATCTTATAGAAATTTCCGGAACCTTCCTAGACTCATCTACGTACTCCGCCACTCCTTCCAGAATTTTATACTACTTTATCAAACCTTCTAGAAGTTTTTGGAACCTTCTAGACTCACCGACGTACTGCGCCACTCCTTTAAGATTTTTTCACAGGTTTATCGAACCTTCTTAAACTTTTCGGAACCTTCTAGACATACCGACATACTCCGCCAGAACTTTCTACAGCTTTATCGAACGTTATAGAACTTTCTGGAACCTTTTAGCATTTCTTTGGCATTTTCATTTCACCTTTTTCTGCAATTTCACCGATATACTCCGCCACTCCTTCCAGAACGTTTTACGGCTTTATCGAACCTTCTAGAACTTTCCGGAACCTTCTTGACTCACCTACGCACTCCGCCACTCCTTCCAGAATTTTATACTGCTTTATCGAACCTTCTAGACTCACCGACATACTCCGCCACTCCTTCCAGAACTTTGTACAGCTTTATCGAATTTTTAGAAATTTAATTAAAATTAAATTTGATAATGTTATTATCGAGTTCTGCAAGTTTTTTGGTTAGTGTTTTAGTTACAGCTGTTTCGACTTGTAAGGTCATTTTCAAACTGTGGTGAAGCCACATACGGACGACTTATTTATAAGATTTTAAATGTCAATTTTTGAAGGTGTCTAAGTTGATTTATTACCGGTTAAACCAATTTGTAGAGACACTAATTGAGAGAGTGCTAATGTGGGATTCGGAGTATTTCCCTTTGGTTTGCCTTGCACTAAGTGTAAGGGTTTTCTTAATTGATTTAGAATGACGTTATTGCTATGACTCATTTAAGTGCATTATATTTTTTAGGTTTGGTAAACATACTAAGTAGTGGGGAATAAATAATTTTCCTTACTTTATTAATTAGTTATGTTGGGGTCATTCGTTCGTTTATTGATTTCTAATTGTTCAAGCAAATTTAATCTAAGACCCTTTCGTTCTATATGTAATGGTTTTGGCTGGTTATTTTTAAGTTGCATACAACTACGATAAATGCAAATTCAACTCATCCTTGGTCCCACAAATTATCAGCTTACCATTCAATGGTACATCGACTCATTAACATTCCCTTAGATAATAAAGCATACGTAAAAGAAAAGGAAACTATTAAAATAATCGCGATTAATAATGGCTATGAGGCAAAAAACATTGAAAAAATAATAAAAAACAAGAAATACAAAAATTAAATTAATTTAATATATTCGGTACATAACAAAAAAAATAGAAAAATTTGCATGTCTCCAATTCCTCGGCCCAATATCTTTAAAAATTGCAAAAGAAATTAAAAAATGTGGTTTAAATATAGCTTTTAGAACCAATAATAATATGGGAACAAGCCTTAAAAACTCAAAAAGTAGAAATCCTAAACTCAATAACGGTGGCATATATGAATTAAAATGTGATCACGCCGACTGTAACGCTACATACATCGGACAAACAGGTAGGGCATTCTCAACTAGATTCAAAGAACATATAAGATGTTATAAAAATAAAAACACCTCTTCAAAATTCGCCGAACATCTCTTAGTGAATAATCACGTTCCACTTAAAAATAACCAGCCAAAACCATTACATATAGAACGAAAGGGTCTTAGATTAAATTTGCTTGAACAATTAGAAATCAATAAACGAACGAATGACCCCAACATAACGCTAATTAATAAAGTAAGGAAAATTATTTATTCCCCACTACTTAGTATTTTTATCAAACCTAAAAAATATAATGCACTTAAATGAGTCATAGCAATAACGTCATTCTAAATCAATTAAGAAAACCCTTACACTTAGTGCAAGGCAAACCAAAGGGAAATACTCCGAATCCCACATTAGCACTCTCTCAATTAGTGTCTCTACAAATTGGTTTAACCGGTAATAAATCAACTTAGACACCTTCAAAAATTGACATTTAAAATCTTATAAATAAGTCGTCCGTACGTGGCTTCACCACAGTTTGAAAATGACCTTACAAGTCGAAACAGCTGTAACTAAAACACTAACCAAAAAACTTGCAGAACTCGATAATAACATTATCAAATTTAATTTTAATTAAATTTCTAAAAATTAAAATGGAGTTCTACGAATTAAACACAAAAACAATTAATAGCTTTATCGAACCTTCTGAATGCACGGTTGAACTCCTCCACTCCTTCCAGAACTTTTTACAGCTTTATCGAATCTTATAGAACTTTCTGGAACCTTTTAGCATTTCTTTGGCATTTTCATTTCACCTTTTTCTGGAATCTCGCCGATATACTCCGCCATTCCTTTCAGAATTTTGTACAGCTCTATCGAACCTTCTAGAACTTTTCGGAACCTTCTTGATTCACCTACGCACTCCGCCACTCCTTCCAGAATTTTATACTGCTTTATCGAACCTTCTAGACTCACCGACATACTCCGCCACTCCTTCCAGAATTTCCTACAGCTTTATCGAACCTTATAGAACTTTCCAGAATCTTCTAGACTCACCGAAATACTCCGTCACTCCTTCCAGAATTTTTTACAACATATCGATCCTTCTAGACCTTTTCGGAACCTTCTGGACTCACGGTCAAACTCCGCCACTCCTTCCAGAACTTTCTATAGCTTTATCGAACCTTATAGAACTTTCCGGAACCTTCTAGACTTACCGACATGCTCTGCCACTCCTTTAAGAACTTTTTACAGCTTTATCGAACCTTCTAAAACTTTTCGGAACCTTCTGGACTTACGGTTGAACTCCGCCACTCCTTCTATAACTTCCTACAGCTTTATCGAACCTTATAGAGCTTTCCGGAACCTTCTAGACTCGTTGACATACTCCTCCACTCCTTCCAGAACTTTCTACAGCTTTATCGAATCTTATAGAAATTTCCGGAACCATCTAGACTCATCTACGTACTCTGCCACTCCTTCCAGAATTATATACTACTTTATCGAACTTTCTAGAAGTTTTTGGAAACTTCTGGACTCACGTTAAACTCCGCCACTCCTTCCAGAACTTTCTACAGCTTTATCGAATCTTATAGAACTTTCCGGAACCTTCTAGACTCACCTACGTACTCTGTCACTCCTTCCAGAATTTTCTACAACTTTATCGAACTTTCCAGACCTTCTAGACTCGTTGACATACTCCTCCACTCCTTCCAGAACTATCTACAGCGTTATCGTATCTTATAGAACTTTCCAGATAGACTCACCTACGTACTCCGCCACTCCTTCAGGAATTTTATACTACTTTATCGAACCTTCTAGACCTTTCCGGAACCTTCTCGAATCACCGACATACTCCGCCATACCTTCCAGAACATTATACAGCTTTATCGAACCTTCTAGAAGTATCCGGAACCTTTTAGGCTCACCGACATACTCCACCACTCCTTCCAGAACTTTGTACAGCCCTATCGAACCTTCTAGAACTTCCTACAGCTTTATGAAACCTTCTAAAATTTTCCGGGACCTTCTAGCCACACCGACACACTCCTCCACTCCTTCCAGAACTTTCTACAGCTTTATCGAACCATCTTAACTTTCCGGAACCTTCTAGACTCGCTGACATACTCCTCCACTTCTATTAAGAGCATTCTAGAGTTTTATCGAATTTTCTAGAAGTTTCCGGAATCTTCTAAACTCTTATTGAAATTTCTAGAGTCTTCTTAGAACTTCCAGCCCTTATATCTTCAAAATCAAGCTCTTTAGGTAAAAACGAATACCCTTATTCCCTAGGGGGGATAGAGATCTACCATAGCATATAACTCTCTTGATCGTACCGGCACTCGTTTCTGAGTTTTTGCATTCCGCACGTTTTTTTGGACTTTCTTTTACAATATATATTGATTATTATAATATTATTATTGTTATAACGTAAACTTAAAAATTGCTAAGAACATTTCAAAAACTTTGAAAGAAAAAAATCTTATTGTGACAAAGGCAGATAAAGGAAACAGTATTATTATTATGGATAAAGCTGACTACATAACCAAGACTATGGATTTTCTACAAGGAGACAATTTTGAAATTATTCAGAATAATCCCATTAATAAGTGTCAAGAGTTGGTGAAGGAAGCGGTGAAACGCTGTAAAAGTGACATATTTTTAAACTTGAAAAATAACAAAAAAATTATTTTAAGTAACCCACAGATACCCAAACTTTATAGCCTATTAAAAATACATAAACTGGAAAAACCAATCAGGCCGGTAGTATCTAATTGTAACGCACCAACATTTAAATTAGCATAAACACTGAATAATGTAATTATGAATGCTAATGTATTTCAACCAAAGTACACAGTGAAGAATTCGTTAGAATTAGTCAATCACTTAAAAGATTTGGAAATCCCTAACCACGCTATGTTGGTTTCCTTTGATGTCATAAATTTATTCCCAAATGTTCCAATAGAAGAAAATAAAACAATTATTAATAAGTTATTAAATTCTTCGAATTTGCCGAAAGATTTAATTAATGATTTAATTTTACTATTCGATGTTATTTTTAAACAGAATTTCTTTCAATTCAATAATACAATATTTAAACAAAAAGATGGCTTAGCGATGGGTAGTAGTACGAGCCCTTTGATTGCAGATATTTTTGTTAATAATATAGAGAATAAGATTTTTAATAGCGGTGTGCTTTTACTTAAAAACATTTATTTTTGGAAAAGATATGTCGATGATATAATATGTATTTGGTTAGGAACAGAAAGGCAACTGAACATGTTCTTGAATTTTTTAAATAAATTTCATAAAAACATTCAATTCACACTAGAAATAGGTAAAGAGAAGAGTTTAAATTTCTTTGATTTAAATTTAACATTAATAGGTAATAAAACAGATTTTAATATTTTCCGTAAAGATACGTACACCGATATTGTCATAGATAATTCATCAAATCATCCTTATTTTCAAAACTCGCGGCCTTTCACTCTATGATTAATAGATTAATTACGATTCCTTTGTCTGTTCCGAATTACACTTTGGAATTAAATATTATTAAACAAATAGCAGTTAATAATGGTTATTCTGCTAAATTAATAGATCAATAATAAATAAAAAGAATAAACAGAAATTCTTAAAACTATGTATTTACCCTTTTTCTAAACAAATAAATAATCAATGGCATAGAATTATATTTGTTAATAATAATATATCAAAAATAATTAGTAAAAATATTCCCGGCACTATACAACCAGCATTTTATACAAATAATAAATTAAAAAAGTTCATCCTTAACAACAAAGATAGCGACATTAAAACAAAAAAATCGGGCGTTTATAAACTAAATTGTAAAGACTGTAATTACTTTTATATAGGTAGAACAAATAGAAACTTTGAAGTAAGGGTTAAATAACATCTCAGGGCATTAAATGGCAATAGCGAATCTGAGTTCGCAGATCATTTAATAAAAATTGATCATAATTTTGACAAAAACCATGGACTTAAAATATTACATACGGGTTATAAGGCATCACAGATAAATAATTTAGAGATTTTAGAAAGGAAAAATGTAAATAATAAAGCAGACTTAATTAATAAGCAACACATTTTTATAAACCCTCTTTTGAACCTTTTCCCACTTAACCGGTCTTTCCCTGCTAATGACTTTGAAATCCCAATTGTCCCCTCAATCTTACCCCTTCCCCTTCTTCCTACCCCTTCGTCCCATATGTGATCTATGTTTAATTTTTAAGTTTAGAATACATTTGATCCTGATGATGTGAACATCGTTCACGAAACATGTAGATTGTGTACAAATAAAAGTGATGTTAACAAAGTTGTTTGTCTTTTTTTAAAATAATTTTGTTCTTCTCGAGCTACATAGTTAAGTAAATTGAAATACGTACATATAAAAAGATATTTTATTTAATTTATCGGGGGGCTAGAATTCCAATAATCCATGCGCTTGATAGCTGCAAGACGAGTGGTTATCTAGCCCCCTACATAGTTAAGTGAATTCTAAAGTAAAATCCATGCTAATTTGTACAGCGCTCTTGAGGCGATTTTTCGCAAAAACAGCGCTATATAAGTTGTCCAAATTTATTATTATTATTATTATGTGAGCAGTTTGTCGATGATCACACGTACCATCACCTTAGACAGAACTGATGTGATCGCTATGGGGCGGTAGTTGGCTGGGTTGGAGCGGTCACCCTTCTTTGGAATAGGATGGATAACCGCTTTTTTCCAACCAGAGGGCACAGAGCCAATCTTCAGGGACATTTTAAAAAGCTTCGTCAAAATTGGAGTTATTTCTGCAGCGCACCTCTGCAGTACCAGGGCAGGTATTCCATCAGGCCCACTAGCTTTATTAACATCTAGCCCTCGTAAAACATGGAGTACTTCCCGATGCCGGATCCTCAGCTTTTTCATACGAAAACCGCAGTGAGGAACCGACGTCGGGACAGCACCTTGGTCATCGAGGGTTGAGTGATAA
The DNA here is from genome assembly GCA_929108145.2 of Limnephilus rhombicus. Classification (NCBI taxonomy): domain Eukaryota; kingdom Metazoa; phylum Arthropoda; class Insecta; order Trichoptera; family Limnephilidae; genus Limnephilus; species Limnephilus rhombicus. The sequence continues at coordinate 262,554 of OV815271.1, read as the reverse complement.
CTCAAAATGTTTGTAAAATGTTTGCGGATACGCAAACATTTTACCTAATAAGTTTGCCTTTTCGGTGGCGGTGTTTGCTAGTGAGCCGTCAGGTCTGGTGAGAGGTGGCAGACTGGATTTGCAGAAATTGCGACCTATTGAGCCCGCAAGCGACCAGAATTGCCTGCTGCCATGCGGGCATGCAGCCAGCTTTCTGCTGATCTGCTGGTCGTGCTCCAATTTTGACCTATTTATGATTCTCTTGGTTTCCTTTGCCATTTTGTTGTAAGCTGTTCTGTCTTCGGATGTTCTAGATGTGTTGTAGGCTCGGTAAGCCGCGTTTTTTCGTCGCACTGCTTCAGCGCATTGTCGACTGAACCACGGCTTTGAGTCTACACCAGAGTCCTTAACAGTAGATTGGATGAAGCCATACATCGCATGACTTCACCAATTTCCTGGGCACATCTTGAGGGATCCGAAGTCCGAAAACAGACAGCTGATCACGGGAAAGCATTAAAATGTGCCCGCAGACCGAACCAATCTGCTGACCTATAGTACCACAGTTTTCTCTTCAGCCTCTCGTTTGGCGGTCTGAAGTTTACAGGGATTGATGTCGTCACCAGGCAGTGGTCGGACGATCCCAAAGGAGCTGTGACTTCAATCCTGTAACCGTGTGGCACAGTGGTTAAAAATAGGTCTAACAGATTGGAACGGTGAGTCTGGACATCAGGAACCCTTGTAGGCTCCTGAACCAATGAATGAATTTGCTCCAATCCGTAGCAAAGGGCAAAGGATTCCGCTTGTTGTCCAGCCGTTTTCCAGATTCAACAGTCGCACACAGTTGATGTCAGCTCGACTATAGAGACAGACACGTCCTTTAGGTCTGAACTTGCTTGCGAGGGTGAAGGCCGGGCAGTCCAGATAGGAGGCGTCTACAGGCTCGACTATCTGCGTTTCAGACAGGAATATTAGGTTGGGGCGTTGAGAAAAAAGATGGTGGTGGACAGAGTTTAAATTGGTATGCAGGCCGCGAATGTTGGTGTAATTCACCAACATTTTATTGTTTTTTTATTTTTATGATAGGATGTGGGGGAAGGAAGGTCTGGTAAGGAAAAGGTAGGAGGGGTGGGTAGGAAGCTGGGGATCAGAGTATCTAAGAGTGATGAACGAATGAATCCAATCCACCCACTGCGGTGCAAGGCGATGGGCAGGGAGAGTCCGGCTGGAGAGGTCGCCTAATGCACCCCAAACGCTGCTGCTGGGTCCCCTCCGGTCACGAACCGGCACAACAGCAGCGGCAGGGTTTTTACACTCGTTGATGGGGCAGCCCACCCTCAGTCGTGAGCCTGAGGGTCGGGCCCCTGTACTGCCGAGCGGCCCGGACAGCGGTAACCGGTTGTAAAGGGTCTCCCTCAACCAGCATCTCCCAATCCGGCCCGCCATGCAGAAGGTGGGCCGACGCACCCACCATCAAGACCCGGACAAATATAACCCCAAGAACCCGGGCACCCCTGCTAAGTCACCAAACATAGCGAACCACTTGGGGTGACCTGTGGCAGAGGTGTTGGTCATCCAATAAATGGTTCCCAGGGCGGCGGTACCCATACCCGCCTATCAAAATAAAGAAGGTTTTTTTAAAAAATTTTTTTTTAAATTATTCTTTATTCATTGCTTAAAATTTTATGGTTACATTTATTAGAGGATTTTTCGACCACAAAGCTAGGCTGATGCCCGTGTTATGGTGGTCGATTTCACATATAGTGCAATAACAATCATACGTTCGTGTAATATTTTTAAAGAAAAACACCGTAAAACAAATTCAAACCAAAATGCTTGCCTTGTCAACATAAATATGATAACATTCTATCTGATGTAGATATTTTCAATTTTGACGAAAATAAATATAAAAACTCTGTCACGAGTGCATTAAAAATGTATTAAATGAGTACAAAACTTCATAAATGTAATTATAACTATACTATATAATGACATATATATTTTGTACTACTAATAATGTGATATATTTTAGTTGCAAGATTACTGTTTAATTTCTGGACACGATATAATAATATGATGAGTAAATCTATAATTGGTTTCTCAGTTAGGTTAATTATGCATGTATAAATTAATCCAATTGTTAACTAATTATTTCCCTAAAATAAATAAGAACTAGAAAGAGTTTTTATTTTTACTAATTTTTGTACAAATAGATTCATATTGGGCCTATTTATACAGTGGTGAATTCTTATTGTAACAATTTTTGTGTCAGCAGAATACAAGTAAGGCAGTAGAGTACATCAGACATATCAGTGGTGCAGAACATTTTAAAGTCATGAATGGAAAAGAAAATTGTAAAAGTATTCAATGTAAAAAAACATAATGTTTTATCTTAGGGATATTCAAATGCTACTTTGAAGAAAATCTTTAAAGAAATTTTGCCCTTTTTCGGATATCCATTTTTGGACACCGCATGCATGAGTAATTGTATCAAATCCATGTAAGTAATATGTAATTTAAATTTACACCCATTAAAATGATTTCTTTTATAATATTTTTTTTTTTATATTTCATCATATTTTTATAATAAATATTGTAAAATTATTTTTTTAAATGTTTTTCATTTACTCACAAATAATTGCCCAAATTGCCTCTAAAATCATGAAACATTAAAATCCGTAAAGAAAAAATAAGTAAAGTAGTTCGTATCCATACTAGATATTTCATAAACCTTTTGATTACTAAATAAATTTTTCAGTTTGGTTGAGTATTTTGGCGTCAAATCCAAAATTAAGATTTGTATGAAACGGGCTGCGCAAACATTTCTCTTATCAGTTAAAGAATTTACAAAAAATAAATACTGCGCTTGTATTAAGACACCGATTCTCAAAAGTAGTTACGCTAACGCCGAACTCATTTGCCACATCATCATCGTTAAGAGATTTTAGTCGATACAATACAATTGTACTCCCAAGCTAACAGCACTCCTGTCCTAAGTGGCATTATTTATGTTGTGAGATTGCTATATGAGTTCAGTGCTCCGAAATATTATGTTTATGTTTACGGTACGCAGAGTAGTTTTTGTTACGGAATTTGTAACCCAAAAACATTAACTACTTCAAGCAGTAGCGGTCTGCGAGCTGTCAGTTGAGCAAGAGTGCCAAGACTGAAAAATACAACACTATTGACACCACTGTAGCTGAAAACAAATTTCATTTTCACTCAACACCTCAAAATAAAATTCTTATTGAGTGCAACAACATCAACAACGTCGCATTTCCTAATCCTGGCACTCCGGCCCACTAACCGCTCTTGATTTCAATTGTACCCTCTACGCATTTAACTACGACGCAAGTGCAAAAAAGTACATCAACAAACTAGTATTGAGCTCGTGTCTACGAGGGTGGTCCCAGAAGTACCCGACCTGACGTATAGATGCGTTGTTGCTTTAAAAAAATTACTATGGTCGAATGTACCAACCTTATAAAGCTTAAGTTTCAAGTTTAAGGCACTATGTTGTTTAGTGCTTTTTGGCAGCCATCAATAGTAAACCCTCTCAGTTAATTTGTAAAATCAGAAAAATTGGTTGTCGTTATGTGATGCAATATTTTCATTTGAAAGGTCAAGTGCAACCAATATCAAAGCTGATCTAGATTCTGGGGGAGTCTGCTCCTTCGTTTACAACAATAAAATATCGGGTGGCAGAGTTTAAACGAGGCCGCACAAGCTGCCGAGACGAACATCGCAGTTGTAGACCAAATGAGGTGGACCACGCGAGAAAAGGTAAAGAAATCCACAAAATGACTGTCGATTGAAAGTGCACGAGCTAGAAGACACAGTAGGCATTTCAAAAAGTGCTGTACATCGCATATTGACTGAAAATTTGGACATGAGAAAGCTGTGCGCAAGATGGGTGCCGCAATTGCTAACAATTTATTTATTAGAGATAATATATTACAAAATTATTGTGGTGAACGTATGTCTTGTTGTATGAAAGAGACATGCGTGTATGAGTGAGACAGCATGAGTAACGTATAAAAGGTTGTGAATGTTGTCCATTCGTTCTCTTTGCATTTAGACTTCCTACGAAGCACTACTGTACCAATCTCGGAATAAACCACAAGAATCTACCCACGACTTATTATTGTCAACCTCACCCTGTACTGAGATCACCATCACCAGAGGAATCTGGATTCATACAACGGAGTCCAGAAAGTAATGTAGATAACCGGCCACGGTCATCACATTTGGCGCAGCCGATAAAGGACCGGATTTACGCAGCAGCCAAATTGACATTTGGCAGATTTACGCGTATTGAGGCTACAGTGGTCAACAGGTGATCGGGCAGAGAAAGGGCCAGTTCACGACTCCACATCATTGCGGAGCAGGAAGAGCAAGAGCAGCAGAATCGGCATCCTAGAAGCATCAAGGCCCTGGAGGAGTATTCGCGTAAGGCGTGGATACAGCAGTTCCGGATCTTCAGGAGAAGAGCTGGGACCTGGTGCAGACCTCACGGAAGGCGCATAGAAGGACGACCAGGGTTCAGGAGCCAGGAGACGGTCCGCGGAAGGGCGAGATCGGAGCAGCATCAAGTCAACAGAGTCGTGAGTTGAGTGCTGTTTGTTAATTTTTTCTGCTTTTATTGATTGCATCTGTGTGAAGATGGAAGGGGGGGAACTGCCCAGGTTTTGTCATTTGAGGGACAAACTGGAGACGTTCGTGTTGCAATACGAACAGTTCATCCTTGTCAATGATGACAAAATTAATTCGGTTGAGAAAAAGAGAGCTGTCTTAATATCCCATTTACACACAGAGACAATAAATTTATTAATTGATTTATGTTTTACAAAAAAAATTACAGATTTTACGGTCGAAAATTTATTGTTATTACTAGAGAATCATGTAGGTATTAAAAGAAATGTGTTCAAGGAACGGGAATTTTTTTTTGCTGCGAGACAGAAAGAGACAGAATCTGTGAACGACTTCATAGCACGTTTACGAAATCTTGTTAGATTTTGCAAATTCGAAGACAGACTTGAAAATAATTTAAAAGATGTTTTTATCACCGGTCTTCGAGTTGGTAGTATTAAGGAGAAATTATTCATCGAGGCTGAAAGTTTTTCATTGAAAAAAGTTTTTGAATGTGCTATGGCGATGGATTCATTAGAGGTAATTAATAAATCAATTAAAACGGAAAGTGTAGATATAGTTTTTAAAAATAGACTGAAAAATTTGTCACAAAAACAACATTCGGCGGGTAAACATTTTTCTAGACCTACAAATAATAATGTTACATTTAGGAACCGAACTAGATGTAAACATTGCGGAAGTTATCATGAGTCGATAAACTGTAAATTTAACGAAGTAATTTGTTTTAAGTGTAAAGGCAAAGGTCACATTAGTAAAATATGTCGAGGGTTTAGTAAAAAGGTTATTTCTTCTGTGTTTGTGAATACGCAGGGAAGTAAGAAGAAGTTAGTGGTACATGCTGTGAACTGTGACCCAATTATGTGCAAAATCTTAGTGAACAATGTGATTTTTAACGGATTCTTGGATACAGGATCGGCAGTTTCAATATTGACAGACATAGATTATGTTAAACACTTCAAACATTTGGATTTAAAACCAAAGGATTTAACCTTGATGGGTTACGCTAATTGTAAGTTGAATTTATTGGGTTGTATTTCATTATTAGTTGATTATAATGGTTATAGAGAAATGTTAGAATTTTGTGTAGTTAAAAATGGAACAACTACGGTTCTAGGTCGTGACTTTATAAAAAAATTTAATATTGGATTCACGGGGTTACAATCAATTTCATCCCAGGAGGATAGTGAAATTGTTTCTCACAATGTATTGGAGAATGATAGAAGTGACTTAGATAAAAGTGAATTACAATCAATTTCATCCCAGGAGGGTAGTGGAATTTTTTCTCACAGTGTATTTGAGAATGGTAGTAGTAAAGTGAATAAAAAAATTCGAAAATTCCAGGAGGTTTTTTCGGAGAAAGTGGGTAGTTTTAATAAAAGTAAAGTGCAATTAAAATTAAATGGGAATGCGGAACCAAAATTATGCAATCCGACAAATATAACGTTTGAATTTGGAAGGAAATTAAGGTCAAATTTAAACAATTTTGTACCGAGAGGGGGGAGAGATAAGTGTCAGGAAAATCAGAAATATTATTACAAGAGAAATAATAAACGATCCAAGGGTTGTTTTTCAATTGATCAAAATGTAATGGTAAGGGATTTTAAGGATAAAAATAAGGACAAATGGGTACCAGGGAAAGTATACAAACAATTAGGTAAAAAAGGTTATTTAATTGAGGTCAATTTGTATGGTAAAATTATGTACTGGAAGAGACATTTTGATCAGTTGTCAAAGCTATGTGTAGCTAGGGATAATGACCATGATAATTATATCGCGTCTGAGACAAGGAGACGGTCGTATAATAACTACGATGTCTCCAGCTTTGTGTCGTATGACATTCTAATGGGTACTTCTCCTTTTACTTCCAGCTCCAGTGAACCGGTGGCTTCCACATTGGGAAACTGGAAAGAACAATTACAACCTCGGACACACAGATGAGTCAATGAAGACAGGACTCAGCTCTCGACTCAACATGATAATGTATTGTAAATAATATAATGTATTTTTTTTTTTTTTTTACAGTGAATACCGCACAAGAATCTCAACTGCTCCCGTCTGGAGCCAGTGAGACTATGGCATCCCCAATTGGGGTATGTTGTGAGGCTGAAGGTAGTGGGGAGGGGAAGGAGGTGGGGAAGAGGCAGGTTGGGAAGTACCCGGCTATTCAGATCTGGTCACCAAACACGGCTAAAGCCATTTTCAAGCAACGTTTCAATTCTGAATGGTGGTCTTACACCAGGACGATACTGATAGTATCTTCCACTCTGGAACATGCCGAAAATATACTATATATTATTTTAAATGAATTAATTGTGAAATAACACAAATTAATCAAATAAAATTTATTTGCGCATGCCGGGTTCGAACCCGCGACCTCCAGATTGTGAGTCAAGAGTCTTACCCACTGGACTACGGAGGTCGTCAAATTGTATTGTAAATATTATTATAATCATCATGTTGTGTAACTGTCTTCGGATTTAAGTGTGGAGGGATGTGGTGAACGTATGTCTTGTTGTATGAAAGAGACATGCGTGTATGAGTGAGACAGCATGAGTAACGTATAAAAGGTTGTGAATGTTGTCCATTCGTTCTCTTTGCATTTAGACTTCCTACGAAGCACTACTGTACCAATCTCGGAATAAACCACAAGAATCTACCCACGACTAATTATTGTCAACCTCACCCTGTACTGAGATCACCATCACCAGAGGAATCTGGATTCATACAACGGAGTCCAGAGAGTAATGTAGATAACCGGCCACGGTCATCACAATTATTACATAAAATTTATAATACATTACTCCCAATCAGTTTAATAAAACTCATTTCGGGAAGGGCAACATTATACATCTAAAGGAAAATTATTTTTACATTCTTATGTAAAAATAATTTTCGTGTTCTTACACGGAAATCAATGAACAATACATAGATTTTTAAATGGACTAGACACACTTGATACAGGTAATGGAAGAATATACAAGAGTTACAAAGGAAGACAGCTAAATTCGTCACTGGTTAATAAAGTTGCTGAGAAAATATCCTTTTAGAGCAATGACCAAAAACAGCGTCGTGAGGATGTTTCAATCGAGTGTTTGGCAATGTTTCACAGCAATAAAGTCAAGTTTCTGCATCGATTCATAACCAAAATTCATTAATAATAATGGATGAAATATGGGTCCATCTCTTCACACCTGAGACGAAGGAACAGTCAAAACAATGGACTAAAAGGGAGAATCGGCTCCAAAAACGGCGAAGACAGTTCCATCTGCAGGCAACGTCATGGCGTCGGTTTTTTAGGATGCGCTTGGAATAATTTTCATTGATTATCTTCAAAAAGGAAAAAACTTATTTAAAAAAAATTATGCAAACTTATTGGCTGTTGATGGCTATTTTGAGGCACTCGACAGTTCTCACTATAAGTATCATGGAGGGTATCTTTCCCGCAACGCTTAAAATGGGTTCTGTTATACCAATCTTTAAAACTGGCAATAAAGCGGATATAAATAACTATAGACCGATAACAATATTGAATATTCTTTCAAAAATAGTAGAGAAAGTCATAAAGAAGCAGCTCACTCAATATCTTGAAACAAACTTCATACTATCTGAAAATCAATACGGATTTAGAAAAAATATAGGAACCTCCGATGCCATCGCCTCTATTGTAAAAAGTATAAAACATAGTCTCGATAACGGAAATAAGTGTATCGGAATATTTTTAGATCTAAGTAAAGCCTTCGAAACAATTGATCACACATATCTTCTAGAAAAACTCAAAAAGATTGGAATCTCAGGACGTGAACTAAACCTCATTAAAAGCTACATGTCAGAAAGGTTACAGTTAGTCAGGATTCAAAATGAATCAAGTCAACCAATACAAATCCAATATGGAGTCCCGCAAGGCAGTGTCTTAAGCCTGATTTTATTCCTGATATATATAAATGATTTATGTGAACTAAACTGTCACGGCTCAGTCATTAGTTTTGCAGATGACACAGTCCTTCTATTCCATGGAAAGTCATGGGAGACTGTATTTGAAAAAGCTGAAAAAGGGATGAATCGGGTAAAACAATGGCTTGATTCAAATTCACTAACACTAAATGATACAAAAACTAATTATATTAAATTCAAAATCCACAACAGACGGATAACCTCAATACAAACCTAAACATAAAAATTCATAAAGACTGTATAAACGTGAACCGAGAAACTCCTTGCAACTGTCCAAAATTGAATGAAATACAAACAATAAAATATCTTGGAATAATAATTGATCAAAACTTAAATTGGAACTCCCAAGTGGAAAATGTGAGCAACAAATTTAAAAAAACTAACCTATTTTTTCAAAACAATAAGAAACATTTTAGATAAAGAACAGCTAATTAAAATCTATTATGCCTTAGCCCAATCTCAACTACAATATGGTCTTATCGGATGGGGAAGCTCATGCGATTCCACTATAAAACCAGTCCTCATAGCACAAAGGGCAATTCTGAAAATTATACTTAGAGTACCCATCAGAACCCCTACAGACTATGTTTTTAAAGCGTTGAATTTAATGTCACTGAAACAATTATATACAAAAGATATTCTAATGTACGCATTCAAAAATCAGGATAACTTTACACAGACAAACTCGGGCCGATTCACAAGATCTACATTACAACATACATTCTACCAACCTACAACTAAAACGACTTTTGGACAAAGAAATATGGAATACTTCTCTGTAAAATTATTTAATTTACTACCTCTTGCAATGAAAACCACAAAAAAAATAACCGCCTTCAAAAGAAGCATAAAAATATGGGTTATGGACATGGAAAGGAAGAAAATAGATTCAATTTTGCAACCCAACAAAGAATAATGCTTGTTTTGTACTTTCTTTAAGATATAACTTAATAATTTTCCTTGGCAATATTCTAACATAGATTAGGTATTTACTTATAATTCAAATAATAAAACTTGTACAATGTGTCCTTAGAACGGGGTACCCCAGTAAGGACACATTTTCTCTAAAAAACTGTAAAAAAAAAAATAAAATAAACCAGGGTACGAAGCTATTGAACATCGCTAGGTAAAGTGTGTCGAGCTGAAAGGAGATTATATTGAGAAATAAAAATATTTTTTCCCTAAATTTTTGTGTTTTCTTTGTTAGGTCGGGTACTTTTGGGACTACCCTCGCGTAGTCGTAAATAAACAAAATCTGAGAATCTGAAACCAATAAATATTCAATTCTTTGACAAAAATTGTCTTATTTAAAAAAGAAAAAAAATCTTATCTTCTGCTGAGTGGTGTCTCGAGATACAACGATCTGTTTTGTTTAGTCTGTCACTTATAAATTACTTCATAGTCAAACTCTTGAAGATGTCCACCATTTCATCCCAAACACGCTAAGCTTTGTGTGATTTTGTACTACCAACTATGTTTTGAAAGCATTTTAAAACATATTTAAAAAAAATTAAACATAACTTTTTAACAGAATGAGGTAAAATTAAATCGCAAAGTCAGGCAAATTGTACTGATTGTAACGGATGTATGTATTACTTTTCGGGAATATCAGTTCAAGAAGATGCCAGATAATTTAGAAAGAAACAAGGATATCAAAATACTCAAGTCGGAATTTGTGAATCGAACGTCATCGCGTACAAATATCAAAATAATACGACAAATGGATAGTCATTTTTGAACACCTATTATGCTTATATATAAGTAGTTTAATAACTAATAAATACTAATTCGTGTTTTTAAGTAGGTAATTAATCCACACCAAATACTGACATCAACAAACAACAGACATAGATAAGCCATTGAAAGCCACAGAAATTTGACGGCCGATAACGGATAGACAGCAAGTCGGATGTCTTCCGACATCCAACGCATTTTGCCTTTGCCTTAATTGCCTCGTAACACTGACTTAACACAAAAGATCATCCTTCTAGTTAGAGTACGGATTAAAAACTCTTGGTCAATTATTGCTATACTATGGAAACTGCACTACAGCGGTGTTACTTAAACAGTGGTCTATGGCCAACATAGCAAAAAAAAAAAAAAAATTGGAATTCCATCACTAACTATCATCAGTATGGAATTACAAATAAGTAAAATAAACCTCTTAACCCGTCAGGTCTATTTGTTCAGTTTTCGGAACAACTCATTCAAGTCTCGTAGAAATTGTTGTGTCTCCCTTACTATCTAAGTTAGAAATACAATCTAAACGGTGTTAGAAAGAGAAAATACCACGCAATATATTCAAATCTAAAAGTTAACCGCAAAATAATTAAAATGTACACTTTTTTGAGTCCAAAGTTTCCGACCTCAATTAGAAAGAGAATTATGAAACTTTGATAATTTTTTAGTAATTATTTTTACATGAAACTATAAAAAATTATGATAAGGTTTATAATAAATACATTTGCCCAATCACTGGTCAACAAAATAAAATAAAAAATTTGGTGCCGAAATACCGTTGATGGATTTGTATTTAGGTGTACATTGGCAACAGTAAATAATTTTTCTTTTTTTTTCTTACATGTAGTTTTTGATCTACCCTCTGTTTTAAATATTGGCTGCAATTAGCACTTTCGTGTGTGCGTTTTGCTGTATTATCAGTACATTTATATAAATAAATTTATTTTCATATAATATCTTCATCGCGAAGAAGTTAACTCAATGATTCAAATGTGTTTAGTTATATTTGCGGTGAATATACAGTAAAAAAATTCAGAAAATCCATAACAGAATTTATAAAAAGTGCCTATTTTTCGTATTTTAAGTTGAAAATTGTGGATGAATTTAAGCCGTGGATACCACAGATTGTTTGTAAAATGTGCTATGAACACTTGAGACAGTGGGTCAGTGGTCAAAAAAATCGTATGAGGTTCGGAGTGCCCATGCAATGAAAAGAACAAAAAAAATCACCACGATTGTTACTAAAAAAAAAAAGTTAAAAAAAAACACTTTTCTTTTGTTAAAGCGGGTATTTTCGATGGCCCACAAATAAGAATATTAATAAATGATACGGACTTCCTAAGTTCAATGAACAATGTGGAACGATCTAAGTGGATTTCGTTTGTGAAGTTACATAATTTTTTCTCAGAAATCACAAGTCAAGTAACTACACTGAAATTGTAAACGACATGTTAGATAACTTTAAAAACTTAGGATGTAATAAGTTCATTAAAGTGCACTACCTACACAGTCATCGTGGATCCTATAGCGAAGAACAAGGGTAGCGATTTTACCAGGACCTAAAAACTATGGAAGAAAGGTACCAAGGCCGATGGGATCAGCATATGATGGCTGATTACAGTTGGGGGGTGCAACGTGATTGTTGCACCCTACACTTCATTCAGGAAAATCGCGATAAAGAAAGTTTTTAAGTCCATAATAATGTAATAAATGCTGTTTTTAATTACTTAATTTTATTTATATATGTTATATGTACAAGCCAAAATCTAATAAATTACACGTAGGAATCCAAAATTGTTGTACTCAGTATAAGGTCCTAAGTTAAAAAAAAAATACAGCTACTCGGCACCAAAACCACTGTTGACCAGTGTTATGTACTAATGTGTTTTTATTTTTTTCATTATCAATAATTTTAGTTAGAAAAAACGTAAGGTGAGCCATTTTTAAACCTTCTTCATGTTTGCATTCAAAAATTTTATAATTGGAAAATTATGTTTATTTTGAATTATAAAATTTGAAAACGTATTTCACCTCGTTTCCAAAACAGTTTTTAGTTATCGGATACATTCATCAACAGTTCATTTATTTGTATTTTATTGCTAAATGGAAATATTTTGACCCTCCGACAAAATAGGTCGAAGTCCGAGGGATTAACAATTAAACATCTTGAAGCCTGAAACAGAACAAACAGAACAATGGTGCATCTAGATATATTTATTAATTACCTTTCCATGGCCGTGGAGAGCACCGGCCACGCCTCGGTTAACACGGGCATACAAGGGTGGTTTTCACCAACACCAAGAGATGCCAATTTGCAGTATCGGAAGAGGGCAGCTAATCTATCAAGCCACAATGTCGGGTCAGAAGTAGTTTCCTTACTTATTGCAACGTTATGTGTACTCAAAGTCGCCAGGGCAGTCAGTTGCACCGCACACGCTTCGTGCATGGCTATTGTAACCTTAAAGAAAACAAACATTAATTTATTCACAGCTTAAGGATTAAATCATTGGTGATTAAATACAGATTAAATCATTGACGGATACCTGGTCATGAGGTAGACGACCGATAATAGCAGCGACTCCTCTCAACAAATCTATGGAGGCTTCGGAAGACAGACAGAGCGAGTCGAGGCTGCGTATGATCTGCAAGAGGCCGGCCAAGTGGACGCTCATGTGGTCGCGACAGGCGCTGCAGATACCTTGCAGGGCGTGGGCGGCGGCCGAAGCCAAGGAGGAGTGTTGCAGCGCGCGCAGGATGCACTCCAGCGTGGCCTGCAGACACTCGGGGTGCTTGTCGATCCACTCGCACAGCTCCCCCAGCAGCAGCACGGACGTGTACCTCACCGCTATGTGCGCACTGTCCGGCATACTCAAGATGGCCTCCACCACTTTAGGCACCACCTCGTACTCCTCGGGTAGAATATTCTTGGCGATGGCTTGCATGATAAACAGAACGGCCTCCGTTTGCTCCCAACTTACGTTGGGAATTTGCAGGGAGATAAACATTTGCTTGAAACAATGGCCCGACCCGATGATAAACACTACGTCTTTGGTCAGTTCCAAGACTTTTTGCCTAAAGTCGTAAAACTCGTCGTCCTTGTCCAGCAGCCCCTGGTGGTCGGGCTCCATCTGGCAGTGGCGGCAGAGGGCGCTGACGAGGCGCTCGGCGTATGGCTTGAACACGCTCGTCAAGGTGTCATCTTCCTTCTTGTACAGCTCCTCCGACAGCCGGTACCACAGGTTAAAGGAAATCTCTGCTACTTCGTAATCATGGTGGCCGACACACACCAGTACCAGATCCAGAGATTTTATTGCAAAATGTTGATTTTCAGATTTCATAGGACTGAAGTTGACTATTTTCTCGAGAAAAGACTCCCCCAGTTCGGTAAAGATTCTACTATAATTAACGGCTTTCTCCTGATCTTCGTGAGCCACGGCCAGATGGTAGGATGGCTCCAGAGATACCACACTATTAAACATAATCAGTTCTATTTGTTCATCTTCAGTTTTCTCTTCCAAGTTCTTCAGTAGAACACAGATACAATCGGACGCCGCTTCGTGTAGGCCGATGGAGGTTGTGCGATCGCGCAACACCTGAAAAGTGTGAGACACGACAGAACTCTGGATGATCTCATGTGAAGCCACGGCATTTATTGATAGCCAAGATGTTAAACATTTAACTATTTTGATAGTTATGTGGCTATTATCGAGTGCTTTTTCTAAGGTCAGCCTCAGGAATTCACAAACAATTCCTGAGCTTGTCATTAGATACTGTTTAATTTCATTTCTTCTGTTTGCACCTAATCTTAGTGAACGAGACATAACTTCTTCTGGTATAACGGTCATAATTTCCAACAAGGCCCAGACATTTGTAGCGGAAAACTTCTCTACCAGGTCTGTGATGGGACTGCTCCACAGACACATCTGCAGGGCGAGGTCGGCTAGGGCAAGGCAGAGCTGTGTCACGATCACCGTGTCCGTGGCCGGAGTCACCTGGTTTATGTGCTCCAGGAGGGAATCTCGCAGGGACATGTGGTGGTCCATGGGTAATTCGTGAAAAGAGTGTTGTATTTTAGATCTCATAGTTTGTGCACCAAAGTAACAAGATTCAACACTTCTTTTCTGCTGCAATAGTTCGTCGGATATTTGCCATGAATGAATCTAAAAAAATAAATGTTAACATTTAATAACAAAATCGTCCAAAGAAATAAATACCTTGACAGCGATTATTTTAGCAGTCATATTTTCTGGATAAAAATATTCGTCACCTTTTTGTAGGCGAAGGGTTAAAAGCAAAGAAATCTAATTGGCAACACGGATGATTGTTATCGTGGAGCAAATATGACGGCAAGCACACTTCAAAGTACTAAAGACCTTACCGATTTTTGTAATTTTCCTAGCCAAGCCGATGCTTTTTCCTTTTCTTGCGGATTAGGGTCATTGTATAAGGCGTGTATAGCCTGAAATACTTCTTCAATTGGTGGGGGATCCATTGTTTTTAGTTAAATAATAAAAAATAGTTTTAAATCGACAGTATACGGCGAGAACGTACACATTGAAAATATTAAATATACTCCGCATGCAAACAACTGTCACAACAGATTTCCACAGATGAATTCACAAAATCTCACTCGCAATCCAGTGATGCAATGTCGTTAAATAAAATTCCCTAGGATGGAAAATTTCCCCAGAAACTCCTTATTTCTGTATAAAAAAATATTACAGACCTTGAGAATATGGAGACAAGGTTCCTAGAATAAACAAAGTTCGCTCTTACAGAACAAGGAAAAAAACGCAGAGGGCTAGTGACGTAGTCGAAGTCCCGAAACTAGAGATGGTTGGTACATGAAATAGTTAGTCACGGCCTTCGACCAAGTATATGACATATGACGTCAAGTCGTCAATGGTTACGGCGGCAGTTCAGTTTTCAGTGACTGATGAAATTTTCGAAGACCCAAACTTTGGGTTGAAAAGAGGACATTTGTCATTTCGTTTAATTATTTTTAAATATACAATTTGATAATGTTTCTAAATTGAATTCTAAGAAAACAACGATTCTCAAATATTAATGAAATAGAGGGAATATGATTGACAAAATTTCTCAACAAAAATTCAAAGTATTTTTTTATATGAATACCACATAAGACTCCCGACTGCTCCCGTTTGGAGCCAGTGAGACTATGGTATCCCCGATTGGGATACATTGCAGTGACGGCGTAGGATACATTGGCACCCGGTGCGGTTTTGTATTGAGCACTCCTACTTAAAATTAACCACCAAATGCTTACGAGACTTATTTTAGGTACTAAAATATTCGATCTCATTATCAACATTGATTTCCCTGTCTCTTTCAATTGATAAAATCGAAAGATTGGTTAGTCGCGCTTGGCTCATTGTGGAACTTAAGTAAGATTTTATTTATTTTAACTTTGAAAAGCTTCTTTCCCTTGGAGCCACCGATACACAAATTGTTAAAAAAATCTAAAGCCTCGATGACACAGGGCGAGTTTACAAGCTACTATTTGGGAAATTCACTATCTGTTAGTAAACTCGCTCAGTGTCATCGTGTTACTTGCTAACTAGCAGATTATTGACATCTACGAAAAAAATTGAAAGGTCGTCAAATTTACTCGCTACACGCTTGCTCGTGATTGGTTTATTTATGTTTTTCAAGATGGCTGCCAATGGGCCGTTTTCTGAGTAATTCCAAAATATGGCAGCACGGTGTTTAGCGGTCCTCCTGTCATCTAATCTGTGGACCAAATCTATGGACTGACGCACTGACGTGGTTTATTTATGCACTGACGTCTTTCAATGATTGATCTGTCATTTCGATAGCTATTTGCAGTTTGTTTTCCGACAAGTTTAGCCAAACAAAGTTTGCTTGATTTGTAAGTAAAATGCAGAAAAAGTACGGCCTCGACGCTAAGCAGGCTCTCAATAACGATGGACTCCTTATCGTAGCGCTGGTTCTGCCCTTCAAACCATACGTTGGATATGGATTTTATTATACCTCTAATACTTTAACCAGGGATTTAACCGGTCTTTTAAATGTGATTAATTTTAAATAAGTGGTACTATGGCACCCTCAATCGGGGTATGTTGTGAGGCTGAACTGAATGGGGGAGGAAAGAATATGGGAAATGCCTGGCTATTCACACCTGGTCACCTAACACAACTATTGCCATTTCAAGCAATGTATCGCTTCTAAATGGTGGTTTTTCACCTGCTGTAAGAAAGGGCTTTAAAATAATGGATTTTTAATAAACCTCTTGAAAAGAACACTATTATAAGGGAGGAGAGGGAAATATTCCTAGTATGTAGGGAAATATTGCATGAGAATAAGTCGAATGCTGCTGTAATTTATTTATTTATTGATTTATTGTGAAAAACAGTATAATCCATTTACGTTTCACAAATAACAGTTTATAATAAGTAAGTATGTACATTTATTTGCATGGGTAAGTACATCAATACTATCCGATTAGCCAGATTTGGTAAATAGTATGCTTATTGCTGTCTTAAATTCTCTTTGGTTCAAATTGAAAATGTCAATCACAGAAGAAATGTGATTTAACAAAGTAGTTATTCTCCCCAAAGGCATGATCATTGGTAGGTTGGTCCTGCCCCTTGGAAAAATAAATAATCTGTGCTGTCTAGCTCTGATGAAATTATCAGGGACATAAAAAGAAATTCGTTCCAGAATATCTGGATTGCAAATGTGCCCATTTAACAGCTTGTGCGCCACTAACACCATTGCAATATTTCTCCTGACGTTTAGACGTTCTATCCCCAGCATTCCAGCGAGAAAATCAGAGGGATACAATAAAGGGTAATATCCGAACTCTCGCATGTAGAGGTATCGCATAAACTTTTTTTGCACCTTTTCTACATCATTTGAGTAAAGGGTATCTTCGGGTCCCCATATTATCGATCCACTCTCAAGAATGCTGCGAACCAGAGTAAAATAAAGCATTTTTATGACTGCCGTATTCGTAAAAGATTTCGAATTACATATAACAAAACCCAGCATTCGCATTGCAGAGTTGCACACCGAATCGATATGAGTTCGAAAAGTCAGATGCGTGTCAAAAGTGATTCCTAAATCCTTCGTTATCGAGATATGTTTTATAGAGGTACCAGACATTTTATAGTTAAAATATAAAGTACGCTTTGCCCTTGTAATGCACATAATTGTACACTTACTACTGTTAAAAAGAAGTTTATTTTGATGACTCCACTCTACTATACCGTCGATATCGTTTTGTAGACGAATGGAGTCTTCATTTGTCGTTATACAGGTGTATAGTTTAATGTCATCCGCAAATAACAAAAATTTTACAAATCTTTTAAACAACCCTATGTCATTAATAAACAATAAAATAAAAGTGCTCCTAAATTAGACCCTTGAGGGACCCCAGAATTTGTGGCGTATAGTTTCGATGTGAACTGCCCGTAAACAACGTATTGTTTTCTGTTAGACAAATAATTAGAAAGAACAAAAGCAGCATGTATGAGAAACCGAAGCTTTCAAGTTTATTCAGTAATATGAGGTGATCTACTTTGTCAAAAGCTTTCGCAAAATCATTATATGAGACATCTACTTGTTCGTTGTTGTCCAATATATTTGAGACGTAATCCGTAAATACCATTAAGTTGGTCGTCGTAGACCTGCCCTCTCTAAACCCGTGCTGCTGGTTTATGAGAAATGGTTCTACTTTATAGTATATACGTTTTTGTATTACGAGTTCAAATAATGTTGCCGGTGCCGAAAGAATTGCCACATGTAATTAGATACACATGATTTATCGCCGTTTTTGTGTAAGGGCGTGACCTTTGAGATTTTCCAACGGTCGGGGAATTTACCGGAGTTAAGTGAAATATTAAAGATATGTAAAAGCGGTACCGTTAACGGATCGGCATATCCCTTCAGGACAATTGTGTTAATAAAATCCGGTCCAACAGATTTTTTTGGTTTCAGTTTTTTAATTGCAGCTAGGTAATCATTTTTATTTACACTTAAAATTTCAACATTTGAGCTAGTGAAGAGTAACCGCCTGGGGTGTATGAGTCAAATTCTGCACTATGTTCGCTATAGACTGACTTAAAGTAATTCGAAAATGCTTCCGGAATATCGGGCCCAGTATGAGTACTTCCGTTCCATGACACTGAGTTCAGAAACCCACCGTCTTTCCTCTTTTCGGATACAAATTTCCAGAAGGATTTCGGATCATTCTTGACGTTTTTTTCGATATTATTTATGTAATCCTTATACGCAATATTTATACTACGTTTGATTTTAGATCGTAGAATACAAAACTTTTCCCGATATCTCATCAATCCGGTGCGCCTCCAGTTTCTGTGAAGTTTGCATTTCCTTTTCAGGTCACTAAGAATCTCACCATTAAACCATTTAGGGTATCTTCTTTTAAAACAAGGTACACGCTTTCTCTCAAAACACATGTCAAAAAGGTCATAAATTACATTATAAAAATATTCTACTGCTATATCTGCATCTTTAAGTTTTAATAAGGGTTTCCAGTCGTGAGAATTCAAGTAAACATAAAAATATTCGAAATTACCACGTTCTAGGTTCCATCCTCGCTTAACACAATTTCCATTGTCGTCATTTAATAAATTCCGACAATAGGCTTTGCTTACATTGAGCGCGAATTCTATACATAAAGATGGGTGGTATGAATCTTCATTAACAAGTGAGTATACGGATTTGAACACTTTTAAGTCAAAATTACTGATAATAACGTCCAGTGTCCTGTTCGTTATATTAGTGATAAAGTTTTTCTGTTCCAATTGAAATAGTTCCATAAAATATAACAAATCTGTTTGAGTTGCTTTGTGACTCACACAGGAGTGTAAGTTAAAATCGCCAACAATAATAATTTTTTTTTTATCTATTAAAAAGTTAAAATTAGCTATGGTTTTATCGAAAAAATCAGAGTAAGTAGTTCTCTGAGAAGCCGGTGGAATATACACTATACATATATAAATACTAATTTCATTTATTTTAGCCTTAATCCATAAGTTTTCGTCATCATTTTCTAGAAACATGAGTCTCTGGCATTGATTGACGCGGTCACGTCTCGCGGCTAGTAGCACTCCTCCTCCTCTTGATTGGCCTGAAGTTCTGTCCTTTCTAAAGACGTCATATCGTTGATCGAACAGTTGACAATTATGAATACTGTCATTGAGCCAGGTCTCTGACAATAATATAAAGTCGTTGTCTTGTATAATAACACTATGTAAGAAGTCGTCGGTCTTGGATCTCAATCCCCGCACATTTTGATAATACATTGTGCAGGGGAATGAATTTGCTTTAACTCTGCTCTCTAGTCATTTAGTGGCCGCAGAATCGTTTTGTTTGCCTCGGTTTTGGTTAAGATCAACCGGATTTTGTCTCGGTTTTAAGTAACGGTAGTTTCTTACCGGTACTCCTCGGGGCCACAAATCTTCCTGCAAAATTTTATCGTATAACACATCTGCTACTCCTATACGGAACGCTGCGTATTCCTGAGAATTAGCGATGAATTTCTCTATCTCACAGTTTGATATATTATTTTTCTCTAGATGCGCTCGGATATCATCTATTGTGGTGTCCTTTGAAATCCTAGATACTATTATATTCCTTATCCTTGGACATTTTTTTATTTATTTTTTTATTTTTAAATTTTTTTATTTTAGTACATACAATAATGACATTACATTTTTCAGATACATTTTTTATATAACGTGATTCACCTTTTTTTAGAGCATGCTCGTGTAAAAAAGGTGGAGCAGCGTGTGTGAAAAACTATTTAACATATTTTTTTAGAATTATAATATATATTTTTATATATTTTTTTATATATATATACATATATGTACATATATATATACATATATATAATACATATACATATTCAAAACAAGAAATATGAAATAGAATAGAAAAAAAGAAAACAGTATAAAAAAGAAGAAGAAGAGAAAGAGGAAGAGAGAAAAGAGAAAAGAATATAAAAGTAAATGGATTTCCAAAGTCAATTGTCGAGAGACATTCTATTGTATTATTAAATTGAATTATTGTAATATGCTAATGATTTAGTGTTTTTATAGAACTTTTGAATTTTTTATAATTAATTTCCAATCTTAAGTTAAGGGGTAACTGGTTAAACCACTTGACTCCAATATATTTATAAAAATGTTGGGCTGTAGTGGTATTACAACGCGGTATAGTTATAGAGCCAAGAATACTTGGTCTTTTGCTGTTTGAAATAGATAATGAGTTATCATTGTTGAAACAATCTTTGTGGATTTGTAAAAGTGTAATTTTTTTATAAATATTGTGTAGTGAAAGGACTTTAAATTCTTGAAATAATCTTATGGTGGGGAAGTCATATGGTTTTTTTAGAATTATTTTTATTAATAATAAGGAACTCCAGTGAAAAATATTATGGCTTTAAAAAAATATGTTCATATAGACCAAGAAACGCTGATTCTGAATATATAAGTTTTATTTCATAATATTAAACGCAGAGTTTTTAAAAAAATATTAAAAAGTGCATTTTTAAACCTCTTCTCAAAACACAGCGTTAAGTTGGCATTACTGAAATGGTTAACGGTGACGTCACACTTAACCTGTCACCTGGTGATAGTGTGTTGACATTTGAAATGACTTGAAGTGCACACTGCACACGTACCTATGCAATTCAACATTTCGTGTGTTTGGTTTATTTTCATACTGTTTATAGAGATTTAGATAAATAATAGTTATTGTGTTTATTGAAACATAATTTAGGCCCTCAACAATTTACGAAAAGGGCTATATTTGCGGACAATCTGCAATAAATTTTATCTATTTGAGGTTAAAGTCGTGTCATATTTTGACATTTAGTTTATGTATTTTCAAATTGTTTTTAGTATAGGGCTTTTTATACACGTTGTTACACACTCGTCATGATCAGTGTATTATAAATACCAGTGTTTCTGTATGTGTTATACATAAAACAATGTACCTACAAAGTAACGCCTGACACAAAACACGATGTCACATGTATTTGCGATGAAAGAGATGATTTATTGTTTTTATATTGCACTTTGATTAAATACAATAACAGTAGCGGTGAAATGTGGACATTTTACCAATGTTTTTCTATATTAAAAGCAGTTAATCTTGAATAAAAAACACACCTCACACCTAAAAGTCATTACTCATTACCATAAATATACCAGTCCCTGCCATGACCGCCATGATCAGTGTTGCCAGCCGTGTCTTGTAAAAAGTCGCCTAAAATATATAAAAAAAGTAACCTTTTTGTGTGAAAAATAACCTTTCGTATTTTTTCCAGTGGAATGGTAAAAAGTTGATAGAATACATGAGGATATAAATAAACCAATCATCATGAGGAGCTCAGTATTAAAGTGGGACATAAGCCATTTGGATTATTTTTGAGTAGAGCGAGTTTTTTGTTTTGTATATACCGGTATGAAAAATCTGATATTTTTTCTACCTGCATAACCTTGCCGGCGTAAATAGCGGGTACTCAAAATGCAAAAAGTCAGATTGAGCGATCAATCAGATTTGTCGAGTGAGCGAGAAGCTATGGTTAATTTGTAATTTACACATTTTTATTTATTTTTTTTAGTTTATTGAGGTAACAAAAGGTAATACATATTTTAATAATAAAGTAACATATTACATGGTTGCATTAACCAGCGAAGTTTCCGGTAAAATTTATAATATATATATAAAAACATAGATTAAAACATTAAAGAAAACATAAAGTGATAGGAAAAAAAAAAAAAATATATATATATATATACAACAGAAATGAAAAAAAAAACATACAAATTATAAAGCATATTATAGGATATATAAATAATCCAAATATTATTATTATAATAAAAAGAAGGAAAACAAACATAATGAGAATGAAAAAAAAATAATAACATGCAGCAGGGGTGAAGGTAATTAACAATTTGTTTAAATTTTTTCTATTACTGATTTAATAAATTGGCCTGAGGACAAATGAAAAATATCAGAGTCGTAAAAGATATCATTGAATTTTGTGCACGTCCTTCAGAGAAATGAATGTTGTGTGTAATTTGTTTTTGAGTGTGGGATGTGGAATAGTTGGTTTGATCTTGTGTTTCTTATTGGACAGTGGAAATTAATGTTTTCTAGAAGACAGTTGTTGTCAACAACGTTGTTAATGATTTTGAATAAAAATTTTTGGTCGGATATATTTCTTCTATCTTCTAAAGTTGATAAATTATGGAATGTTAATGAGTCTTTTAGGTTTTCTGATGTTCGAAAAGATTTAAAGTCTAGGTGTTTCAATGTCTTTTTTTGAATTCTTTCTAACCTTTCAATATTTACTTTGTATTGGGGATTCCATATGACTGATCCGAATTCTAATATTGAGCGAAACGTGTTCCTCTTTCACAATAGTGTGAAAGAGAAAGAAGTAAAGTTTTGCAATAAGTGTATAGTCCATGATTTAGCAAGCCGTTAGCCAACACGAAAAAAAAAACAAAAGAGCATTCCGTTTGACGTTGGTTCTGAAAAATCACCTAAAAGTAACCTTTTGAGTAGTGTAACCTGAAAGAAACCTTTCAGAGTAAAAAATCACCTAAAAGGTTACAAAAGTAACCTTCTGGCAACGCTGGCCATGATTCTTCATTCAAACAGGGATGTTCTGCCCAAAAAAATTATTTCCCTAGATTTCGAAGTGAAATTTCCCTAGAATTTCACATTTACGCAATTACCTACGTAGCCACCCGATTGTGTAACACTAATCCTGTTATATGTTAATTAATATGATAATTAATTGGAAAGATATCGGAACTTGGTAAATATACTAATAATACCGTGATTTTCCAAATAAAACACTTTTTGCTACGTGAAGTAATAATTTAAAAGTACGAATACACTCACCACTGAATTAGAAACTGAATTCCAAATAAAAAAAAACACTTTGCAAAATAAAAATCATAAGCAACCCGCCGCTCATTTGTACCAAGCGTGGTATTTTGAAGACCCCCCCCCCCCCGAACGTGTCACGTAGTATGGGTACGTTCCATAATATCATTTTGAGTTGTCAGTGTTAAAAATAACATTGCATGTAAGTACATGAACAATAATTAAGATTCATAGGAATTCCAAAAAATATATATACGTATATATATATATATATATAAATATTACCAGTAATATTGTCATATGTAATAAAATTTTTGCCAGAGTTCGAAATTTCCCTAGATTTTGTCCTGATTTCCCTTATCCCTAAAAAATATTTTTCTCCCCTAGATCTAGGGAAATTTCCCTCGACATGACATCACTGATTCAAAATGACAACTTAAAAAGTAAAAAACTAACGGTGGGTGAAGACCACCATAGATACGGTGCGTTTCTGGGAGTCTTTAAAAATTAAAACTTTGACAATTATTTCAACTATTAAAACTAACTATAAAAATAAAAATAAAAATGCAGTTATTTAAGTTTGAAGGTCTTTATTCATAAAAAAAAAATAAAAAAATTGGACTGGAGTTCTCTATTTTTGGATGATTTCTAAAGGCATGAGAGAAGTTTTGAATGCACCACCCCAACCAAGAATTCCATATTGTAATACAGATTGGATCAGTGAGAAATAGATAGTTCTTAATAGATTAAAATTTAAAATGTTTCGTATTCTAAGAAAAATGTACATTAATTTTCTTAATCTTTCTACTGTTGCATTGATTTGTATTTTCCACTTTAAATTGCTATCTATAATACACCGAGGTATTTTATATTAGTTTTAACAGTGAGTACAGAGCAGTCAGGTTTACATAAATTTGTGTTTCTATTGCAATTGTATGAATGTATACTTATCTTTAAATTTTCAGGGAATGCATGTTTATTAATGGTGAACGGTATTACAAAGGTTTTTTCCGTATTAAGTGACAGCAAGTTTGAGTCGAACCATTTTTTTAGGATGTTTAAGTCTAATTCTGCTGTTTTCTGGGTTTCATTCCAAGTTAAACCCTCAGTTAGAATTGCTGTGTCGTCTGCATATGAAATGAGTTTAGATTTGATGTTAAGTTTAAACATATCGTTGACATAAATGATAAAAAAGAATTGATACTAAAGGATTTATCTCCGTTACCGACAATAAGATTCTTGCATGTCCGTTGTTTGCGCTTGACGTTCATCCATTCTTCCTTATTTGGCGCAGTTTTCGCTTCAGATTCGGAAGTTAGAATGCGTGAATCCGTCGTCTCTATTTTGGGGATCGCGCCGCTGGTAGTGGGGACTTCGATATGATTTGCGTTATTTTTGGCCTTGGTGGCCGCCCTAGTGCGCATACGTTCTTTGGTTAGTGTAGCGGGTTAGCGGGGGGGCGGCGGGCGGTGCGGCGACAGCCCAGCTGGCGGTAGCGGGAGGTGTAGGTAGACCAGTGTAGGTAGACCATACCCTTAAGGGTATATTACCGCAAGCGCAGCATATTTAGGGATTTTTGATGCAGTTTTAAGAACATTTCTATATTGTTTATTAGAAAAAAATATTATGTTTTGAAAAAATAAACTATTCTTCTAAATGGTGCGTTAAAAAAAACGTGTTAAAATGTTTAAAACAATTGCGTGAAAAAATATTTACAAAACCTCTAAAAATAGCTTAAAGTTCGATTATATCTTTTAATTCTAAATACAGGAGAATTATAAAAAATATACATTATCACCACATCAATGTTGTCTAAACGACTGAATAATAAAATTATTTTAAAAAGCATTAAAACAATGCTTAAATAAATAAAAACAGTTTTTCAATATCACGATATTGTTATTTTGTCTCACGCCATTATATAAACCAAGACACGAGTTATTTCCAGTCATTATGCGAGATGATTTCAGAGTGAAAGCACGTCAAATTTTACAAAAAATAAATACGTAAATGTGTAGGCACATAAGAAAAGGGGTCACACTAAAGGTTAGTCGTTATGTTATTGTGTTTTATTTCAGAACCAAGTTGACTTTTTTACTAGAACTTGCATTTCGCGGCCGCCTGTTTGCAACCAGCGGCATAGAATGGTTTAGAGTGCCCCTTTACCCGTATTTTCGTATTCCTAGTTTTATTTATTTACGTCCTACTGTGCTTTTACATAAATTAGGTAAAGATAAAGATATATATGGTATTGTTCACTTTGCAGACATATTATTAGTATTTTTCAGTGAACAAAAGATAATAATTGAGAATAGTAGGGAAAAAGTTTCATAATAACACGAAACGATCCTCACCATATATATATCTCCCAGTACGAATCTAACAAACCTTGTAGCAATAATTTATTTTTATTTTTATTTATTTATCTATAATAAAATATATTTACAATGGTTTTATTTGTATGCCTGTCTCACTAGGGTATACCTGTGTCGAGACAGGCGTACATAAATGAATATAGTAGTTACAAGGATATTTCAGGTAAAATACATATTATGAATAGAATTAGAATAGAAGGGTGATTGGAAGGGTGGTAAATCTTTTAAAGAGAGTTATTTTATAAATGTTGGAGATGGAGTAATGAAATAAATTCTGCCTAGTCTATTTATAGGTTAAATTTGACAGGATTTCATTATTTTCGTTTGTTTTATATGGGTTAGGTTGTATGTGAATAGTTATTTCTGTCTATGTGTGATTTATTTTACAGATATGTGTGATAGTGTGGCGTCCAATACTTATAATCCATTTTTTAATATCTTGTTTGAATTTTGTAAAGGAGTCACTTTGTCTGATCGTAGTTGGTAGTGTATTGTATAGTTTGCAAGCTATGTATTTAGAGTGTCTTTGCCCGAAGGTGGTTTTGAAAAAAGGAGTTTGGAGAAGTTCGTTGTTTTTGGCTCGGGTATTGTGTATTGTTTGTGTAGCTTTGTATGGTGTTTTGTTGTTTTGTGTAAATTAAGTAATATGGATCTTGAGTAGAGCTGTTTTATGTCCATAACGTTGAAGGAATTGAAGATAGTATCAGTGCTGGTAGTAAGCGGCATTTTAAGAATTATTTTTATGATTAGTTTTTGTGCTTTCATGATGGGATCAAGGGCATTGGAATATGCATTACCCCAGGCTAGAATTCCGTATTCGATGTGAGATTGGCACAATGAGTAATATACTGTTTTTAAAAGTTTTAGGTTAAGGAAATTGCGTGTTTGTTTGAAAAAGTATATAGATTTTCGGATTTTGTTTGTAGTATTATGTATATGTTGCTTCCAATTCAGGTGTGTATCGAAGGTTACTCCTAAATATTTGATAATGTTTACTTGCTCTAGGCATGGGCAGTCACAGTTTAGGTTTAGAGATGAATTTTTACATTTGTGTATTTTTAATGGCGGGGCTGGGTTTGACTTTGGGATATTGGTGAGACTAGACAGTAAGTATTTGGTTTTCTGTACATTTAGAGTTAATATGTTCGAGCCAATATTTTACCTGTTGAATTCCTTCCTCCGCTTTGGAATATGCGGTAAGCCAATCTTTTGCTTGGAAGAGTAGGACAGTGTCATCGGCGAAACTGACAATAGTGGCATCGATATCTTGGTTGCATAACTCGTTAATATATATTAGGAAGAGCGTTGGACCTATAACACTGCCTTGAGGGACCCCGTAACTAATGGGCAAATTCTGGCTCTTTGTGGTATTGAGTTTAACGCATTGGGATCTGTCAGATAAGAAGCTGGAGAGGAGGCCTAATTCTTTGTTCCTAATATTTATATTAAACATTTTGCGTTTTAGTTTGCTGTGTGAGATTGTATCAAATGCTTTACAGAGGTCGAGAAATACCGATAGACATTTCAAGCCCTTATCCAGGTGGCTAGAAATATGGTCAGTGACCGTGGCTATAGCATCATTGGTGCTTTTATGTTTTCTGAATCCAAATTGCCGCGGCGATATTAAGTTATTGGTTTCCAGATATTCCATGAGACTATTATTGACGATCATTTCATGTTCATTGAATATTTTTGTGCTAAAATTTTTATAATTTTGAAATTTTTTTATTGTAAATTATTGTTATGTGAATACCGCACAAGAGTCCCAACTGCTCAAAAAAATGTTTTTTTCTAAATAATATAATATTTTAAATTATGTATTGTTAAGTGAATACCGCACAAAAGTACCAACTGCACCAAAAAAATAAATATAATATTTTTTATTACAAATTACCGCACAAGCATCCCAACTGCTCCGAAATTTTTTTTTTTTTTTAATTCTAAATTATTGTTATGTGAATACCGCACAAGAGTCCCAACTGCTCAAAAATTGTTTTTTTTTGCGTGAGTGAGCCATTCATATATTGTGAATACCGCACAAGCGTCCCAACTGCTGTAAAAAATTTTTTTGAAGTAAAACTTCTTTACGCACGCTCGACTTGGGGGGAAGCTGGTGAATGCGTTACAAAAAATGGTGATTGTTATAAAAAGAATGAACGGTAATTTATGCGAACGGTAATTGCGAAATATCACCGGGGGGGGGGGGGTATTTTTTTTACAGTTAATACCGCACAAGAATCTCAACTGCTCCCGTCTGGAGCCAGTGAGACTATGGCATCCCCGATTGGGGTATGTTGTGAGGCTGAAGGTAGTGGCGGGTGGAAGGAGGTGGGGAAGAGGAAGGTTGGGAAGCACCTGGCTATTCAGATCTGGTCACCAAACACGGCTAAAGCCATTTTCAAGCAACGTTTCAATTCTGAATGGTGGTCTTACACCAGGGCGATACTAATAGTATCTTCCACTCTGGAACATGCCGCAAATATATTATTTTTAAATGAATTAATTGTGAAATAACCCGAATTAGTCAAATAAAATGTATTTGCCCACGCCGGGATTCAATCCCACGACCTTTGGTTTGCGAGTCAAGAGCCTTACCCCTTGACCACGGACTACGGAGGTCGTCTGTATAATGAGATATCACATGTATTTAATTTTCGTGATAATATTCTGAAAATTTCTAAATACTTTGTACTAAAAAAATACACGTGATTTTGGGGGGGTGGGGGTTAGTCTAAAACCTCATGTCTGGGGGTGGGGACGGGGATGGGGATGGGGATGGGGATGGGGATGGGGATGGGGATGGGGATGGGGATGGGGATGGGGATGGGGATGGGGATGGGGATGGGGATGGGGATGGGGATGGGGATGGGGATGGGGATGGGGATGGGGATGGGGATGGGGATGGGGATGGGGATGGGGATGGGGATGGGGATGGGGATGGGGATGGGGATGGGGATGGGGATGGGGATGGGGATGGGGATGGGGATGGGGATGGGGATGGGGATGGGGATGGGGATGGGGATGGGGATGGGGATGGGGATGGGGATGGGGATGGGGATGGGGATGGGGATGGGGATGGGGATGGGGATGGGGATGGGGATGGGGATGGGGATGGGGATGGGGATGGGGATGGGGATGGGGATGGGGATGGGGATGGGGATGGGGATGGGGATGGGGATCGGGATGGGGATGGGGATGGGACTTTTTCGGAAAAAAATCAGGAAGTGAGAATCCGACATCTTTATCTGAACCATACCATATCTGAACCGAAACAAACTCCGCGTGACCTAGTAGGTACGTGAAACACGAATACCGGCGAGACGACATTTAGTTTCAAAAGCGTCCGCTCGCGATCGCTGATGTTTTATGAGCGCTGCAGTCGAAATCGGAATCCTGATTTGCTGGTATGACAGCATTAACAGCTCTGCTGATTTCGACTGTCAAACGTCACAGAATTAGTTCACGCAGGCGTCGTTATTCTTGTTACTGGCGCTAGCAGCGACCTCAGTTTCCTACGCTACTGAGCGAGTGGACAGTTTTGTGTGTCATCATGACAATCTCACTCGCCGATTTATCCGCTTTTAAACTTAGTAGATACTAGCTTGTAAACTCGTCCTGTGTCATCGAGGCTAAAAAGAAATGAAAGAAAAAAAAAGAAAAAAAATTAAAGACAGCGCTAAACTTGGAATAAACTCAGAATGCCCCCATTTTACAATGAATCTCAGAAGCTCCAAGGTAGTCCATTGAACCGCTTCTTGGGCAGAAATGTTGGCGGCTTCCAAATGGCGCCTCAAACGTAAAATCTCCAACACGACGTCCTTTGCTGAAAATTCATCGTAAATTTTTAACAGAGTTGGAACCATTCTACGAAGATCTTCTTCTGGTGATATTACCAACGTTTTAGGCTGAATAACACGCAGAGTAACCAGAATAAAATCCATTGCCCTGTAACGATGGTATAGTTCTTCGTAAAATCTATCGGGGCATTCGAACCTTGCTCTCTGCAGCTCCTCTGGTAAGGGAACGTACCCATACTACGTGACCCGTTCGGGGGGGGGGGGGGGTCTTCAAAATACCACGCTTGGTACAAATGAGCGGCGGGGGGCTTAGGTTTTTGGTGACCGGGGGGGGGGGGGGGGGGGGGGGGGTTAAAAATTGCAAAAAGGTGGTCACGTAGCATGGGCACGTTCCCTAATATAAGTCCGGCATCTCGGGCCATTTCTCCAGGCATGCGTTTTCGAAATCTCTTCCTTCCTCTTTTTCCTTCAATCGGAATGTCTAAGGGCAACCGCTCATGTTCGTACGCACCCAACCGCCGAAAAATTTCATATTAAAATAAAAATGCGGCAGGCCGCCTACGCGGCTGGCCGCTGGTGCGTTCTTGCTTAAGTCCTCACATCTTTTTGTTGCGTAGCAAATAGCTTTTTCCACTATTTGGTTGCGTTGATTTAGAAGAAAATTTTTAAGAGCTTTAATTTTTATAACATACTTTTCCAATGATAATCCAGATTTGTGTATACAATTTTTTGTCCGATTAACTTCTTCTAGGCCTTCACACCAAAAGGAAAGATAGCATAAAAACACCGAAGTCACACAAAGCTGGTATGAGTGTTGATGCTGCATTTCTTCTTTCAATGCTTTATTTGCTGGTGCTGGGATCACACACAGGGCCGGATTAAGCATGTCGGGGCCCGTAGGCAGTGCACGTCTCGGGGCCCCTACCTATACTTTTTTCAAACTATCAAAAATATTTTTCTACCACAACGTATTTTTATTCATTATTATTATTATTTTTTTATTTTTTATTAATTTTTTTTTATATGAATACCGCACAGGAGTCTCAACTGCTCCCGTCTGGAGCCAGTGAGACAATGTCATCCCCAATTGGGGTATATTTTGGCTGAAGGTAGTGGGGATGTGAAGGAGATAGGGAGGAGGAAGGTGAGGAAGTACCTGGCTATTCAAATCTGATCACCAAACACGGCTAAAGCCATTTCAAGCAACGTTTCAATTTTGAATGGTGGTCTTCTGGTCACTCTGGAACGTGCTGCAAATATACTATGTGTATATTATTTTTAATGAGTAAATTGTGAATGAAACAATTTAATCAAATAAAATGTATTTGCCACGCCGGGATTCGATCCCGCGACCTTCGAAATGCGAGTCAAGAGTCTTACCGCTGGACTAAGCCGGCCGGCTACGAAGTAATGCCATCATCCCATCCAATAAAAAAATTGAAACGAATGCAATACAATACAATAATTCTTTATTAGACATAAAAAGGCACAAATATACACGGTGTCCGGAAACTCGCAGTACAAGCGGGAAATTGGTCAATCTACATCACAATTGGAGTCGATTCGTGATATATTTTTTTGATTTGAGCTTTCGTTTTCGAATAAATCGGGTCCGAAGTTGGAATTTTTTGGTCATATTTGGAAAAATCGAACACTTGCAGTAAATATCAGAAAAAAAGTTTTTTGTAAAATTTCTTTTAAAATTCATCGAATGTTAAACCAGGTTCAAAGGTTTTTTTAACCCTTTAGTTGCCGAAAAAATTGAAAAAAAGTAAAAAAATAATAAAAAATCGAAATGCTCAGATCGAAAATAAATTTTTTGGGTTCTCTGTGTGATGTAGATTCACTAGTTTCCCGCTTGTACTACAAGTTTATGGACACGTTGTAGAAACAAAAATATATTTAAAAAAAAACGGTACTATCAGCGGTCTTATCACTCTTGTGATCTCTTCCAGACCACCTTGGTATGGAGATAAGCTTGTATAACATTTATATTTTAAACACATAATTAGAAATAAAAAGTAAAAAAAAAACTGAAACAAAATAAATACCAATAAAAGCCACACTCGGCACCTGCCTGATACTAAGTAATGCTGCTTAACGAATAAAAGTATAAATACCAATAAAAGCCACACTCGGCACCTACCTGATACTAAGTAATGCTGCTAAACGAATAAAAGTATAAATACCAATAAAAGCCACACTCGGCACCTACCTGATACTAAGTAATGCTGCTTAACGAATAAAAGTATAAATACCAATAAAAGCCACACTCGGCACCTACCTGATACTAAGTAATGCTGCTTAACGAATAAAAGTATAAATACCAATAAAAGCCACACTCGGCACCTACCTGATACTAAGTAATGCTGCTTAACGAATAAAAGTATAAATACCAATAAAAGCCACACTCGGCACCTACCTGATACTAAGTAATGCTGCTTAACGAATAAAAGTAAAGTAAAGTAAAATACAACAATGATACGTTTTTAGATTTTCACGGACAAAAGTTTTTTGTTCTTAGTTTTTGGGATGTTATGCCGTGTTGCGCTACCTCCTTCTTTGGTTACATGGCATAACACCCAAAAAACTAATAACAAAAATACAATGATGTTTAAATATTAACTCGTCTAACTCTTTTAGATACAAAATCTTTTAAAACATCTTGAAAGTTGACCTTTTCCAAAATATCATTTTCAATCGACATTATCGCCAATGAATTTAAACGCTTCTGAGACATTGATGAACGAAGACAATTTTTGATTAGTTTTAGTTTGGAAAAGTTGCGTCCACCCGTGGCGTTTGTAATCATCAGACTTCTATATGTTTGCAATGCTGTCATTACATTCGGAAAAGTCGATTGTGCCATATTACCAAAAATGAGTTTATATGAATCCTCGGCAAGTTCAATTTTATCTTTTAATGAATCCTCTAATTGTAAGATGAAGTACTTGAACTGTACCATCTCGTCTGAAAACTCAGGCTCAATGTCCTCGGAATAATGTTCCCTAAACTTTGTACAAGCCTCTCTAATTTCATCGTTAAAGAAATCCAAACAGACAATTAATTTCCCGGTAAGCGTCTAGTCGCCGCAACAATTCTGTACACAGCGTGTCTAGTACAGGCAAATAAGTTTCAACTTTTAACTTCTCTTTTCCTCTGTGGACAACGACTTCTGCAGATCCGTCATCGTGATGTCTTTTCCTTTTTCGCACACTCTGATTTTCATCACTGTATTGGGTATCACTTATCTCATTTGCCTTCATCTCGTAATCGTCAAATAATTCTCGCTGTGAAAGCAAAAAATCTAAAAGCGACTTTAAAAGATCGACTGCCGTTCGAAGTTCAATAGTTGGTTTTTGTAGTGATATACTGACATAATTGATTCGATCTAGTATGGCAGCCCAGAATAATGCCATTACGGCATTTTCTTTTTTTTCCAAGTCCTTTAATAGACATCTGGCCTCGTGAATCGCTTGTGATATCTGAGTCTCATCTTCAGCAATAGATTGCAAAGCTTTCTGTAAACCGTTGTAACCTCTTGAAAAAGCCTTAACCGCATCGGCCCTTGCACACCACCTTGTGTCGGATACTCTTTTCGGAACTAATGACGAGTATTGTTTAAGGTGTTTGAGCATAATTGCCCAGCGATGAGTTGACGCCGAAAAAAAGTTGTATAGTGCCTGTACAAATCCGAAGAATGAGATTGCTCCAACGCAGCTCTCTGCAGCACGTACTCCAACCAAATTCAGTGAGTGCGCTGCACATGGAACGTAGTGTGCGAGGTGATGCGCCTGTAGACCATTATAACAACCAGACATATTTGACGCATTACCGTAAGACTGGCCTCTCAAATTTTTTATATCAATGTTACATTGGTTTAAAAAAATTAAAATTGTGGTGGCTAGTTCTTTCCCTTTGTGACTTTCTATGGGAATAAACGCAAGAAAACGTTCTGCTACTTCTCCATTTGACATAACGTATCTTAGCACTACAGTCAACTGATCAGCATGAGATATATCTGGTGTTGAATCGACACTTATTGAGAAATATTTAGCTTCAATAATTTCATCAACAATGCATTTTAAAACCTTATTTCCCAATATTTCAATAAGTTCCTCGCAAATTGTTGAAGATAAATATGATTGTTTTCCCCTGCCTTCATTACCGTATTTGGCTAAATGCGAACTAAGGAACGGGTCGTACTCTGCAATTAACTCTAAAATTCCCAAATAGTTGCCATTATATTGAGAAGCAAGAATTTCATTATCACCACGAAATGCTAATCCACGGCATGATAAAAATTGAATCACAAAAACCATTCTTTGTAAAACTTTCAACCAATATTCTCTTTCTTTGTTGAATGTTATTTCCAAAGAGGTGTCGATTCGTCCGTGAATATGTCGTCTACTAATCAGTGTCTGGACACATACTTGGTGCGTTGTATTATTCTCATGCGATTGAATTCGGTGCGAAGCATTTTTCCAATCAGAAAATCCATTTTTAAATTGTGATTTGCTTTGAGCTTCACCAAAAAGAACACATGGAAAACAGTATACTTTTCCAGTAGACGGAGAATACATGAGCCACTCTCATTTAATTTTACCACCACTTATATGTTTCCGAAAAAACATAGATTGATAAAAAAATCTTTTGCTATCGTCGTATTGTCGGCTTGAAACAGAAAAATCACAGTCAAAATGTTGACATTCGTTAGGGTCTCTAGTACACCAAAAATGTTGTATTTCGTCTGTAATATTAAGCCATAATCCAATGTCATTCTGGTATTCTACTCCTAGATGGAGTACGTTTTGATGTAGCAATTGGACCTCGGACTCGGCCTTCCTTTCCTCTGCACCCACTAAAGTAGCTGTTTCTTGATCCTGGCCAGTTTGTTCAGAACGCTCGCAAGGAATCTCTACCGGGTCAGTGCGTTCACCACCATCGCCCATCGTGAGGCTGGTAGTACGCGGCGGACACTTATAAGGTTGATTTTCCATTGTTTGATGACTAAATCCTACTTGAAAAAGGTTTTGTGTTTTCTTCAATTGTTCATAACGCTTTTTTTGTTGCCCTTGCCGCTTTTTACGTTTTTCCGAACCACTTTGGTGTTTTTTCTTTAAGGGTACCTCCGACATTTTGTCCCTGAAAGAAAAATTTACAAATAACATTTGACAGGAAAGCATTTATTTATTTAAATAAAATTAACTGAACCCAAATACTTACCTATCTAGATATTTTTATCATTACATCATTTATTATTTTTCTAACTTACTACTTAGGTAGGTACTATTAGGCGGACGGAGAGAAAATGAAAACGGCACGAGATGAAATAGTAACAATTTTCATAATATCTTCACAAGAAAAACTTCACAAAAAAAACTTCACACTCGTCAAATTCTATAATATTAAATGAAATAAATACTTGTGTTAAATAAAATCTGGTAATCAAAATTACGAGGTATCGTAATGTAACTTTAGTTTATTACACTCGTCGTCTCGCCGATTTTCTCGAAGCACTTGCAAACTATAAAAATATAACACTTCTTAACAAAATTCGAAAGTTTTGAAACATGCAACAGAGTAAAACTGTTTAAATTAAATCACTGTCGCAAAATTCCCAAATCGCAATTTAAGACAAAACGATATGAAATTCTACAATATTAAATGAAATAAGTATGTTAAATAAAATCTGGTAATTAAACATACGTGGTATCATAATGTAACTTCAGTTTATTACACTCATCGTGTCGCCGATTTTTAGAAAATGAAATGAAGTTTGTTTATGACACATGACACAACATACGTATCGAACGAATCGGAGTCAATCGGGGACTCCCCCAAATCCGGGGTCCCCAATGCTCTTTGTTTTTCCAAACAGTACTGCCAACAGTGCCAACCTTATAAAAGTGGGCATAGAATAAATAAATACATGTAGCAGTAGGTGTGCATTTACAATGCATTCAGATTTGGATTAAAATTGACGATATCTAGATTTTCCCTGAGATCTGTGAACTATTACCCGGTGTCTGAAGAAGTAATTACTCTATAATATTTTAAGCAGTGTTTTCGTACCTAGCTAGATCTTTTCTAAGCCGATCAAAACTCCGGCGCGGCATCCCGTTGCTTACTGATAGAGAGTCAAACCATTGAAGCAAGTCATTTTTTCTCGGGGCGCGGGGCCCCCAGCCGATGCGGGGCCCCTAGGCAGTTGCCTACTCTGCCTTAGGGATAATCCGGTACTGATCACACATCTCTTCGACTATTGACCTCTGGGCGGCCGCTTGTCACCCGGTGGCCGCGGCATCTGCGCATGCGCGAGAAAATAATTCAAATATTTGAATAATATTTCCGACAACAAACTTTTGGTATACGATTTTGGCCCTTATATGTACACAATTTGTATGAAGAACAATGTCAGAATCGCTTGCGCTGTCATTACTCTCGGAGACGCTACAAGTTTCATTCACCTTGTCACCCTGGAATATTTTTAAAACGATTTTTTCTATGACAATCGGCTGTCAGAATTTGCCGCGAATTTAACGGTCGCAATAAATGCGTGTATCGCGAATAAAACGATCATAAAACCTATTAATTTACGTAATAAATGCAAGTAATGTGGTTTTCGTAGATAGTTTATTGTGATGTGAACGTGTTTCAGTTAATAAAATATACAATAGCTCAAAATTTATCAACAAAACATTCAATTCAAAATTCAAAGTGGTGGTTTTTTAGTGTTTTTTGCGAAGTTCCGCGAATTTCCGCTAAATGGCCTGGCCTCCAACAAGTTGATACAAGCTTCTCAAAAATATTCTTCAGCGGTTTAACAGCGTCGTGATGAGCAATCCATCTTGAAAATATAGTTGCGATGCGTTTCAAAATAATATTTATCGTATTATGATATTCGTATATAAGTAGCTAGATACAAGAGTAGGTAGTTATTTATTGATATGTCTTTACAGAGGGAGATTTTGTGCGCATTCTTTGGCTGTACGAGTGAGTTGTCGTTGTCACCCCTTGGCACCCGGGGCGGACCGCCCCCTCTGTCCTCCTATTTTCTTCTTTGAATATTAGTTCAGATGAATAAAGAAATGATTTTTTTAATATTATTTTAATTATTAGTTTTTGGGCAATGTAAAGAGATTGTGTGTGAGTTTTATAGGCGCCACCCCATCCTATTATATTGGATTATGGATTGACAGAATGCGAAGTACGTCATTCTCAGTAGTTCCTTACTTAGAATGTGTCTCAAACAGCTAAAAATATATGTCAATTTTCTTATTCCGTTTTTAAGAATGGTTATATGCGGTATCCATTTTAGACATTGGTCAATAGTGATTCCAAGATATTTGGTTGAAGTTTTCATTTCAATATTAGTACACAATAAGTTACAGTGGTGTTGTTGAGTGTGTGGTGCAGAATGGATCCTTATGTTTATTTCATACGGCGTGTTTGTTTTTTTTTATGAAAAATGGTATGTAATGTGTTTTTTAGAGTTTAATGTTAGTAGGTTATTGTCAAACCATGTTTTTAATTCATTCATGTCTATGTTAGCCTTTTCATT
The DNA here is from genome assembly GCA_929108145.2 of Limnephilus rhombicus. NCBI lineage: Eukaryota > Metazoa > Arthropoda > Insecta > Trichoptera > Limnephilidae > Limnephilus > Limnephilus rhombicus. Next base: position 225,586 of record OV815271.1, on the reverse strand, counting down.
CAGTTCTAACCACGTGTTTGCTTTTAGAAGAAGCACTGTGTCACCTGCATATGAGATAATTTCGCCGTATTTAGCAACTTCAAATATATCATTTACATATAATATGAACAAAAGTGGTCCTAGAACTGTGCCTTGTGGTATTGAGAAGTTACTACTTTCGGAATCACTTAGTTCATTTAATAATTTTACTTGTTGTGGTCTATTTTCCAAAAAGCTTATAATCCAGGATAGCACCAGTCCATTTATTCCAATTGATTTGATTTTTTTTATTAAGTTAGTATGAGATATACTATCAAATGCTTTTTTAAGGTCAATAAATATTCCAAAGCATTTTTCATTTGAGTCTAGGGCGGTGTATATATAGTTTGTTATTTTCGCAATGGCATCATGGGTGCTGGTGTTTTTTTTGAAACCATACTGTTTAGAATGTATAATGTGATGTTGTTCTAAGAAGGCCCAGATTTGGTTTTTTACAATTTTTTCGAATATTTTTGATATATTAGATAAAAGGGATATAGGGCGGTAATTTTATGGGTCTTTTGGGCAGTCTGCTTTATATATCGGTGTTATTATTGTTCTTTTGTAATTATTTGGAAATACACCTTTTATAAGGCTTGTATTTATTATATGAGTTAATGGGCAAATTAGATATTGTTTCATTGTTTTTAATATGTTTACATCTATGTTGTCATAACCGGGAGCAGAGCCCCCCTTTAAATCATCGATAACTTTTCCAACATCAGTTTCTGTTATTTTGTTGAAATTATTATATTGGTGTTGGGTAGTGTAGGGATTATTTTTATTATTTTTTTTTATTTTTTATTGGCAATGTTTATTAAAAATACATATGAAGTTATAACAGTTACATAGTTACATAAGGTTAACAAAAAAAAAAAAATTGCCTTTCCTCACCATAAAGAGACAATGCTCTTGTGTTTGGTGAGGGAGTTCTAGCTCAATTAGTAAATTAATGATCGTGTAAGTTAGTAATAACGGCTATTGTAAATAATAAGTAGGTTAAAAAATCTTGTATAAATTTAAAAATAAATATCCTGAAGAGTTTACAAAAATCATAATATAAATAAAAAAATCATTATAAATGGAAGAATCATGTAAGTTAGTAACAAAAATTATTGTAATAAGTAAGTAAAGGATACGTAAGAAAGAACGCAAGATTTATACAATAGTAGACTCAGAGATTTAGAAACTAAGAAATGAAAGAAAAAAGAAGGAATAAATGATTTATAAAATAGCAGACTTTAAGATACAAAGTAAACATATTTGTGACTTTTATAGCAGTTTAAGGTAATTTTTTAATTTGGACTTAAATTCCTGCATATTTTCGATGGTTTTAAATTTTAATGGGAGGTTGTTATAATAGATTATGCCCAGGTAAAGATAGGAATTTTGAATGTGCTTAGTATTAAATTTAGGAATTTTAATAGTTTTCTGGTATCTTGCTGATGTATTGAATTGGAAGTTACGAGTATTTAACTGTATTTCTTTGTAAATTTGAAGTATTGAATATTTTTTATAGATGTTGTCTATTACAGGCACATTGAATATTGAAAAAAGAATTTCAGTAGGAAATTTAGACGGTTTTTTCAAGATTACCTTAATTATCAACCTTTGAACAATTTTGAGGGGATTTAAAATATTGTCATATGTTCCTCCCCAGCCAATAATACCATATTGCAATATAGATTGAACAGTTGCATAGTACACTCTTTTTAGGTTTTCTAAGCTAAGAATATTTCTAAGTCTAATAAATATATAAATACATTTCCTAATCCTTTTAACGAGTTCACAAATATGTGTTTTCCATTTAAAATGTTGATCTATATATACACCAAGATATTTGATTTTGGGAGTTGGACTAAGTATAGCACAATCTTGATTGCAGTTAGTTTTATTACATTTACTTTGGTGTATTATGATGTTTAAATTTGGTTCTAATTTGAATTTATTGATAGAGAATGGGATAAATTTTGTTTTTTCAGTGTTTAGAGAGAGGAGATTTTTATCGAACCAATTTTTCAATATGTTAATATCAATGTTAGCTAGGTTATTAACAGTATTCCAATCCGTACCTTCAATTATTATGACAGTATCGTCAGCATAAGATATTATTTTTCCGTTTAGTTTTTGTATGAATATGTCATTAATATAGATAATAAACAGTAACGGTCCCAGGACTGTACCTTGAGGTATGCCGAAATGACTCATTTTTGGTGAACTAAGCACACCATTAATTTTTACAACTTGGGGACGTTTGAAAAGGTAGGTTTTTATCCATTCTAGAGCTGAACCATTTAATCCAATGTTTCTTAATTTACTTATAAGTTTGTCATGTGATATACTGTCAAATGCTTTTTTGAGATCTATAAAAATTCCCAGGCATTTAAATGATTTATCTAATGAACTATGTACAAGGCTATTTAATTTTGCAATTGCATCTTGTGTGCTTCTACCTTCCATAAAACCAAACTAGTTTTCATTAATTATATCATTGCATTTTATAAATTGGCTCATTCTTTTTTTAACTAGTTTTTCATTTTTTTTTCTATATTTGAGATTACTGATATGGGACGGTAATTGTTTACTTCTTCTGGATTACCTGACTTAAATATTGGGGTAATAGTAGTTTGTTTGTAAATTGATGGAAATACTCCGCTTTGGAAACTTGTATTTATTATATGCATTAATGGTTTAGAAATTTCATTTTTTATGTTTTTTAAAATATCAACCGTGACTGCATCAAAGCCCGGAGCAGATCCTCATTTCATATCGGTTATGATAGAAACTATTTCGTCCTCTGTGGTGACTTCAAATGTTGTCATTTTATTTTTAGCATTTATATTACAGTCTGGAGATGTTATAATATTTGGATCAATGTGAATGAGATTGGCGAGATTTTTCCCAACATTTGCAAAGAAAGTGTTAAATATATTTGCAGCTTTTGAGGGGTTTTCTTTACAGCATGTTTTTGAGTTATCGTGATTAATAGCATTGATTTCGTTATTATTGTTTTTTTTCTTGTCAATTATTTCATTTACAACCGTCCATACTCTTTTACTATCATTTTCAGCTAGATCCAACTTCCGTTTATAGTAACTTTCTTTAGTATGTTTTATGATGTATGAAAGTTTATTTTTATATGCTTTAAAGTGATTAAGTAAGTTTTTATTATTAGGTTGTTGAGTTGTTAATTTATAAAGAGCTTGCTTACGTCGTACAGATACTATTAATCCATGAGTAATCCATGGTTTTATAGGTTTGAAGTTAGACAGTTTGTGTTTGGGAATTATATTTTTTGACGAGTCATTTATGTATTTAGATATTTTTTCTTCAAATATTTTACAGCAGATATTGACATCATTACATTGTAATAATTCGATCCAATTTTCTGATTGAAATTTGTTTTTTAATGTATCCATATTAAGTACTTTTTTGGAAGATTTTGTTTGTTTAAATGATGGCAATATTGGATTGCTGGTTTTGTGGTTAAAAATACAAGAATAATGATCAGTGATAGTTGTGTGAATGACAGCTGCTGTTATATTTTGGATATCCGGTATATTTGTAAAAATATGATCTAAGCATGAAGGTCGTTGACCTCGAACGTCTCTAGTGTACGAATTTATGCACGATAAATAATTGAGTTCTGCTAACATGTTATAATGTTTATTTATGTCTTTAAATTCAATATTTAATATGTTAACATTACTAATACTGTGAATCTCTTTAATATTAAGTACATTGTATTTGTTAGATACAAATATTCCAATACCAGAGTTTTTGTTTAACTTTGTTGTTGTTGTGTAGTAAGAGTACCCCGGGATAGTGAAATTCAATTCACCGGCTGAGTGTGTTTCTGTTAATACTATGCAGCCCGGGAAATAATTTAATTTTTTTAATGATATTATTAATTCATCCATGTTCCTTTCAATGCTTCTAATATTTACATGAAATAGGCTAGATCCTTTATCAGGACAAATTAAATTGAAATCTTTTATGGAGTGACACAAATTTTCTTCTATACAAATTTTTTTATCCAAAGCGTTACATAAAAAATCATTCATTTTGCAGTTTTAGGTTAGTTATTTTATGGATACATTTATGTAATTTGTAATGACAAATGGTAGAGGCAAAGAATTTTAAATATACACTATGTATACATAGATATGATGGCTGAAATAACAACATATAAATATATAATTTATTTACGTTTTTAAACTTTATATTTAAAATATAAGCTATAAACATCATAATCATTAATATTGGGAACATTATACTGGTTGGAAATAGGTATTCCAATATTAGAGTTTTTGTTTATTCTTATTATTGTTACATGGTACCCTGGAATGGAGTAATTAGTTTCGCCAGTAGAGTAGGTCTTTGTAAACCCAATCAAGCCCGGGAAAAAAATTATTTCTTTTAAAGAAATTTTTAATTTTTCAAAAAAAATTTTTACGCTTTTAATCTTTTTATTGTTGGGACATGTTTGTATAGCGTTTGCCAGATTTTTTCCAACACTTACAAAATAGTTGTTTAAAATATTACAGCATTTTTTAGTGTCGAGTTGGACATTGTACGTTTTTTCCCATCTGAAATTTCGGATATACAACTTCTCTTTTTATTTTTATTTATTATTTCGTTTATTGTAGTCCAAATTTTATTATTATTATTTTTGGCCTCTATAATTTGTTGGGAGTAGTAGCTATTTTTCGTTTTTCGAATTAAAGTTGTTAATATGTTTTTATATTTTTTGTAATATGAAATAATAGATTTTTTAGCATTCGGTTAATGAGCTAGTTTGAAAAGTTTTTTTTTTCTAACTGCTTTTACTAATCCGTTAGTGATCCAGGGTTTAATTTTTTTTTGTTTTTAAGTTTTGATGCAAGTTTTTAATTTCAGAGGCATTTAAAATGTGTTCTGATAATTTTTTTTCAAAAACATATGCACATTTATTAGCGCACTTACTGTTTATTACTTCAGTCCATTTTTCTGTTGAGAGTGATTTTTCTAATAGTTGGTAGCTTAATGTGGTTTTTGTGGTACTTAATTTCTATATGTTTTTGTTTTTATTTTTAGTTTCATAGTTAAAAAGTGTTGCGTGATGATCGGTTATGTTTATCTTCCACGTTAATGACAAACGTTTTCTCATCGCTTTCCACCACTTTATAAGGGCCCTCGTAGGGATTTTGAAGGGGCCTTCTTCCACTGTCTGTTCTAAGAAAGACATGGGTAGTTAGAAATAAGTCTTTACGTACAAAGCATTTCCTTGATACATGGGCGGTGGTAGGTGTTGGCTTGATGTTTTCAAATTTTCTCTGAAGTCGACCTACGTAAGTGTCGGATTCTTCTTTAGGTGTTTTGGTGAAGAAATCACATGGTAATCTTAATATTCTACCATATGTGAGTTCAGCCGGGGAACATTTTGGGTCTTCGCGAACTGTAGATTTCAATCCGAGGAGTATGAGCGGAAGATTCTCCAACCAGTTCGGGTCACCGCTTGCAATAAGAGAGGCTTTCAGTGTACGGTGCCATCTCTCTATTAAGCCGTTGGCTTGTGGGTGGTATACTGTAGTCCTTGTATGTTTTATTCCCAATTTCTCCGCCAATTTCTTAAAAAGAAAACTTTCAAATTGACGGCCCTGGTCTGAAGTTATCGTCTCCGGGGTCCCGTGACGAGCTATCCAGTGGTTCATCAGTACATTTGCGACGGTTTCTGCAGACATGTCTTTCAATGGTACTGCTTCAGGCCAGCGGGTGAATCTGTCGATCATTGTCAACAGGTATTGGTATCCGTTGCATGCTGGAAGAGGTCCAACTAAATCAATATGTACGTTGCGAAAGCGGTCTTCTGGTAAGACATAAGCTTATGATGGAGCTACTGTATGTTTTGAAACTTTCGCTTTTTGGCAAGGGATACAGTTTTTAACGAAAATTTTTATGTCTTTCGCCATGTTGGGCCACACAAACCTCAACTTCACTGAATTAGTTGTTTCGAATATGCTTGGGTGACAGACATTGTGCACGCTTTCTATGAACTCAGTTCGCATGATATCTGGAACGAAAGGTCGGACATGACCAGTTGAGAAAGCACACCATAGCGATTTGTCTGTGCCGGGTATCACCATTTGACGTAGGGAGAGGCCGGTGTCATCTTTTGCCTTACTTAGATCGTCAGTTTGACACTGCGCTTCTGCCATTCTCCCATAGTCAATCGTAGTAGGACAGTTTATCTCTTCGATCCGAGAAAGGGTATCCGCTACTACATTCTCCAGTCCAGAGATATGCCTAATATCAGTTGAAAATTGTGCGATGAAGTCCAGCTGTCTTTCCTGTCGTGTAGAGCTGGAGGCTCGTTTCTTGCAAAAGGCGAGGGTGTTCGGCTTATGGTCAGTATATATAATAAAATTTCGTCCTTCAACGTTATTACGGAAGTATTTTACGGCTTCGTAGACACCTGTTAGTTCGCGGTCGAATGTGCTATAATTCCGCTGAGCTGAAGTGAATTTTTTAGAGAAAAATCCAAGTGGCTCCCATGTGTCGCCGTTTGACTGTTGTAAAGAGGCTTCTATGGCTGTGTCACTAGCGTCTACCATGATGGCGATTTTCGCGTTGGGATTCGGATGAGCTAGTAGCGCTGCATTTGCAAGATGATTTTTGCAATCCTTGAATGCTGCTGTTAATTCCGAGCTCCATGTAAGTACTCGTTTGTCGTTCTTTTTCCATCCGGCTATACAGTCAAATAATTTCGCCTGGGTGTTGATAGCATTAGGAAGGAACTTCCGGTAGTAATTAAGCATACCTAAAAAACGGCGCAAACCTTTCGCGGTTTTAGGTAGTGGAAATTCGGTTATTGCTTTGACTTTCTCTTTAATAGGGGTCATCCCCATTGGGGTAATTGTATGCCCCAAAAAATTTACGGTTGAGGCACCAAATTGACATTTTTGGATGTTAATGATAAGACCATTGTCAGCTAGGCGTACGCCCGCGCCAAATCGATGGTTGAGAATATTTTTGCCGTTAATAGTTTGTGGGTGAAGTCGTGGAGCTGAGGGATCGGATATTTGTCCGGGACAGTCTTCACGTTCAAACGCCTATAATCTCCACATGGACGCCATTCACCGTTAGGATTTTTTACCATGTGTAACGGACTGGCCCAGTTTCTCTTGGAAGGTCGGCATATTCCCTGTTCCATCATAAATTTGAATTCGCGTTTGGCCGCTTCGAGAAGTGCTGGTGCTAACCTGGGTGTACGTTCGGTTACAGGAGGGCCTTTTGTTTCAATACAATGTGTTACTGTATGCTTAGTTCCTGTTGTCTCCATGTTAGGCCGTGTCAAGCTTGGGTACTTAAAGAAGATATCTCGATACTTCAGAGAGTTAGAAATTGTTGAAATGCCTGAAGAGATTCCTTTGCACTTGAGCCTTTAATCCGTAATCCTGTAGACGGGTCCGTGATCACTGCCTTTTTTAAATTGACGGTAAGATTGAAGTTGTGCGGAAAATCGGCTCCCAGAATAGCTCTTGATACATCTGCAACTATAAACTTCCACTTCATTGTCCTACGTAGACCCAAGTTAAGTTCTAGTATTCTTGTGCCATAGGTTTTGATGCAATTACCACCGGCGCTGTACAAAGCTGGTGTGCAGTTATCCAAGGTGATGCATTTTTTATTGTGGTTGAAATGTCTAGGTATTATGGAGACGTCAGCTCCCGTGTCTACGAGGAATCGAATGCGTCAGGCGCTCGGAGCAGCCTGACGCATTCTGGCCGGTCTCGTTATCCCTTATTAAATAAGAGGGATAATTAACATTTTGAGACCTTAAAAGTGTCAAATAATGTTTATTACTCTGTGTACATTACATATGTGAACTCAAAATAATTTTATCGCAAGCAGTGTGGACGTATAACGAGTTTTAAGAATATGTGCAGATTGTTATCGTGATTCATTAGATGCGAAGTGTTTAAAACCCAGGATGGGTAGCGAACATTTACCAGATGTGGTCATTTGTTCGGTCGTTGGGTGTCGTAGCCGTACCCCTGCGCACCCGCACCTTTACTGCAACCCCCGCTGCTCGCCCGCAGTCGCTGTATTTACGACTGTGGACCATATGACCCGTTCGATGTGTGGGCCACCGAAGCGGCCTTCTAAGAAGCGCACCAAAGAGAAACAACTTATGACCTCTGCAATATCTACATCCCTAGCTGCCCCCGCTGCCAACCGCCCGCGCCTGCCCCCCGCCCCTAAGCACATGGACTAGGAAGACATCGGACTGATCCCGCGCCCTTCGGTTTCTACCAGTGCCGTACGTATGAAGTGATAAATGACAATAAAATACCTAAGAGATAGTGTTTAAAACAACAATCAATAATAATAAACAGTTCACAGTGACAATTATTACAGTGTATTACGAGTATATACATTTTCGTTAGCGTTGATTACATGTTATTTTTATGGTTTCTTTGCAATTGTTGTTATGGACTGCAGATTTATTAAATATAGGTTTTGAGTATGTGTGAGTAAGATTAAGTTAGGTTAGGTTAGATTAAGTAGATTAAGTTAGATTAAGTTAGATTAAGCTAGACTTAGGATGTTAAGTAGATTACCAAGTACATAAGGTGAATGTATTATTGCGGGGCAAGAATTCCAAAAATCCATGCGCTTGATAGCTGCAAGACGAGTTGTTATCTAGCCTCCTACACAGTTAAGTAAATTAAAATACGTACCTACATATAAAAAGATATATATATATATATACATTTTTTTGATTTATTGGGGGGCTAGAATTCCAATAATCCATGCGCTTGATAGCTGCAAGACGAGTGGTTATCTAGCCCCCTACATAGTTAAGTAAATTTAAATACGTGTATAAAAAGATATTTAATTTAATTTATCGGGGGGCTAGAATTCCAATAATCCATGCGCTTGATAGCTGCAAGACGAGTTGTTATCGAGCCTCCTAAGTTAAGTAAATTCTAATGTAAAATCCATGCTAATTTGTACAGCGCTCTTGAGGCGATTTTTCGCAAAAACAGCGCTATATAAGTTGTCCAAATTTATTATTATTATTATTATTATAACTTCTGACGTGTTTCGAGATCACATAAAAAGAGACAACAAGCATTAGCAGGAAGCTCACATGTCTCTACTGCGGTCTTCCTCCGTCGTTTCCCTGGTGTTTTTTAGGAAAAGAACACGGTTGGTAGCACTTGTATGCCTTTTCACCATAAATATTATGCCATCTACAATATCCCTCAGGGGTCCTGTTCGGAGATCTGACACGAGACCCTGACCTTGGTCTTCTAGCGGGGTTTTGGCTTGATGGGGAAACAAGTCGAAACAGCTGTAACTAAAACACTAACCAAAAAACTTGCAGAACTCGATAATAACATTATCAAATTTAATTTTGGGGGTACGATTTTAGATTTTCACGGCCAAAAATTATTTTGTTATTAGTTTTTAGGGTATTATGCCGTGTTGCGCTACCTCTTTCTTTAGCCAACGTTTCGGACAGCGTTGCAGTGTCCATCATCAGGACAGATATGTAATAGTTAGGGGTGATGTTAGTACTTATCTACTTAGGAGCGATACCGTGTCGCCAGCTCCACTTCTCTACGAGCTAGCGCTACAATATACTTCAACATGTTTTTTTGCGTTTAGCCTTGAAGTAACCGTCAATTACCGGATACCAAGAACTATTGAGTTTAGCTCCGTCGTCTCTATTAATATTTATAGGATTTTTGTGAATTTCAATTGCCTCCGTAATCAGGCGTGCTCTATGAGTTTTCGGTCTTCCCAGGACTTCAGGAACAAATCCAAAGTAATGGCCGGTTTCAATAAAATGCTCGGCGATTGCCGATTTGTCAGGGTGGCCAAGTTTACATGCTCGAAAGTGTTCCGATATCCTTTTTGAGATCCTCCGCTCTGTCTGGCCCACATAGACCTTATCACATCCGGAACAGCTGAGTTTATATACTCCATCTGTTTCCAGAGGAAACTTGGTCTTTTCGGGCCTCAAAAAGTCTCGTATTTTTGTCGTGGTTCCGAAGACAGTCTTGATGCTTTCTTTTTTCAATAGCCTGGCAATTCTGTCTGGCACATTGTGAACGTACGGCAGGAAAGCGCAGCCCTTTGACTCTTGTTCAATTCTGTCTTCGTTTGGTGCAGATTTGGCTCTTATGATTTGCCTTGTCTGCCTTGCTGGGTAACCGTTACGCTCCAGTGCATTGGTCAGTTTTGTAAGTTCTGCTCCGATTTTTGTTTCTTCACATATTCTGGTTGCTCGGGTTATCAATGTATGGATAAGTCCTCTCTTCTGCGCTGGGTGGTGATGGGAATCAGCATGTAGATACCGATTTGTATGAGTTGGTTTTCTATACACTGTGTGTCCTAGACTACCATCTTCTTTGCGCATCACCTCCACATCTAGAAAAGGTAGGATCTTAGAGTCATTTTCCAGCTCCATTGTGAACATAATTTTAACGTGGAGTGAGTTGAGATGGTCCAGAAATTTGCTCAGTTTCTCTGTTCCATGAGGCCAGATGGCAAAGACATCGTGCAAAGTTGTTAGCGTCAGCGGTCGGCATACGGCGCCAGTGTCGGCATACCGCAGGCCTACGGCCTCTAGCCAAACCAACCCTGGAAAGGACATGCAGTAATTAATGGGCCAACAAGCTAGTTCACAGTCGGCGCGAGCAAGATCCTCCTAAATCCAGGGCGAGTGTCTGTGGTTCGCTGGGTACTTCTCTTCCTCCTCTCCTCAAAATCTCCGGGGTCTCCCCCCTCAATCAGAACACAGTATGCATTTAAAGGGTTTATTCAATAGTAGGAGACAGGGTTAATACAATTGCCATTCGGGCACACTTCACATGACATGGATAGCACTAAAATACCCTAACCTAACAGGGACTGTTTCTCTCTATCTCTCCACACGCGTTATTGGCTTTAAGAGCGGGACATGGCACACAAAGGAGGGTAATTGTTCAGTCTACTCACTGTAGCAGGAAATGCAGTAGCCCGAAGCTTCTGGTTGCACAATTCACAATATGAAGTACATCGCGAGTTTTAGGTTCTCGATCGCGCATTGGAGCGCTCTCTTTTGACACTGCTGTCTTGCTGGCTGGCAGCCGATGAGTGGCGAATGCTTGCCGGGCTCCGAGAGGGGGAGCCGACGCGCGAGTCGATTCTCGTAGTGCCGGAATCTGCCGAAGCTATTCTTAGGTAAAACGGGGCGACCGTGGGTCTAGGGAATAACCTTGCTACTTGTAACGTAACACTTCCCCCCTCGCCGCAAAAAAGGCGACGTGGTAATGGAGCAGTAGGGCTAAGAAATCCTCTTACCCTTCTAGCACTTGTGCCAAAAAACAAAAAAAAAATTAAGAAAGGGGGAGAGAGCGAGAGAGAAAAGTTGCTAGCTACACAATAGTAGAAAACAAAAACAAAAGAGAAAAAACATGGTGAACAAAGAGTTAACACTAAATGTACATGAAAGAGCAGTGACATACATAAATGTGAACAAGGACCTGCAGAAGAAAGGTACAAGGGTTATGCAGTAATAGAAAAAAAATGACTCTAAATTGTATCATTGGTCTGTGAGCTATGTTTGCGTAGCGTGGTTTTTGCGTAGGATGTCTGGGGTGTTTGGACGTTACACTGAAGTTACACGGTTACTTTGTCACAGTAACCTGGCCCGTTTGAGATTACACTCAAGGAACACTAGGGCCTTAAAGGAAACACGAAGAAGAGAACGCAGGATGAGGCTTCTTGGTGGTGGAGAGGGTTCTACCTGTCACAGAGGTCAAAAAGGTAGCTGCTTCCGGGTCCTGTGGGTGGGCCAGTATGACATCATTGAGGTACTGGAGAGTGGAATTGTAATTGGTGGTTTGTCCTTTTTGTAGAGGAGGCGGTTTGTGTGCATGACAGCCGTTGTTGTGATGGTGGTTGGTACACTGGTTTGTATACAGTGGGATTGTTGTGTTAACTATTGTTGGTATTGTTATTTGCGCAAGGGCACAGGAGCATTGGCATGATGGCAACAGAGCATTTGCAAGGTGCAGCTGGAACATTTGCAAAATGGCAACATTTGCAAGATGCCGCAGGAACGTTTGCACCAAGGCAACAGGAACATTTGCAAGATGCCGCAGGAACGTTTGCACAATGGCAACAGGAACATTTGCAAGATGCCGCAGGAACATTTGCACCAAGGCAACAGGAACATTTGCAAGCCGCAGGAATGGCAACAGGAACATTTGCAAGATGCCGCAGGAACATTTGCACAATGGCAACAGGAACATTGAACCAACCTAGAGCTGACGTGCTCGGGTTTGTTTGAGTGATGGTTTGTGATGATACAATTCGCAACTACACGCACGACTCACACTAGGTTAATTTAGGTGCGGTCGGGTGCTTTTGGTACGCAGGGTTTTGAAGGCATGGGACCTCCGTGACGGTAGTGAAGGCAGCATGAAGGGAGGCGCAGGTGTAGATAGGGTGAAGAGCTGCGGGTCTTCTTAATAATCCGGGGAAAAATTATTATTAGGAACAAAATTCTTGAGGTTTACCTGCCTAGTAGACCAATGATGAAAAGGTTTGGAGAGAAACAAGGTGTGCATGTTGAGAAAGATTGGATTTGGCGTGTAGAGAGAGAGAGAGACGGAGAGAGAGTTAGCTAAATGCAACTACGGACTTATACATATTACAGGTACGTATTTAAGGATGGTTCCGTTTAACCCATTTAGTTTTTTTTGAAACTAAATACATTTCCAAGAACACGTGGGTAAGGGTTTGTACGTATGACAAAATGCCCCGTTCGAAAGAAGTTGGTCTTCCATGACCTATGCTCACGTCTATACGGTAGCATTCTTTCTACTTTCGAAGAACAAAACATTGAGTACAAATAAGTTATGAAAAGTGGGAAAGGAGTAGGAAGTTGAAAGGATCCGTGTATGAAGGTTGTCCCACTTGACAAGCGAAACGCCATGTGCGTAACGCATATATCCCCATTCACGGATAATTTCGAGGAAGGGAAAGGGTGACAATTGGGAACATTTGAACGAAGAAAACTGCTGAGGATTCGGCTATTTCCGAAATTCGACCTCTGAGTGGAGGTGAAACAAGGTCTACAGCAGTTATCCTGGCACATTACAAAAAGGAATACACTGACATAAAAGAGTCTAATCCTCCACGTGTATTGGGTAGAAGATTAGAGGGTCGTTTTATTCTCCTACTAGTTTGCGAGAAATGACAGACCCTTGCTCGAGTCTCACAAACCTGGGGGTTTTCTTATTCGTCTCCCAGACAACGAGTTAGGTGTTTTTTGTGTCCATCAACTTAACTCCTACGACACGATGCCCCATAATCATGAGTGAAGCGTATGATTAGTCCTTTTGAGATAATGGATAGTTCCTGGGTTCTTGTGACAGGAAGTCCATGGGCATGTTAATGAGTATTCTGCTGCAAAAGCAATAATTTTCTGATAACAGAACAATAAAAGGCGTGTGGTTTACACTTGGTAGGTCACACAAACAAGGGGTAGATATTATTTCGTTCGCACGACTCATGGTGAATATTGTCACGTTTTCACGTCTCACGTGACAGGAATGAACGATTTACAACAAATTTTTGCCCAGTATTGAAAGACAGTAGCCCAATAGGTATTTAAAACAATTTAATGAGATAAATCACCCTCTCGATCAACAACCCTGTGTTGACGAGCAAACAATGAGTAGTTATGACGGACTCCCCGTGACGTGTAAAAACACAAAGATATTATAAGATTCGCATCTATAGCGGTGGATATTGTAAGGTTCACACCTATAATGGTAGATATTGTAAGGTTCGCGCCTATAGCAGTGGATATTGTAAGGTTCACACCTATAATGGTACAAAAGTTTACGTTCGAAAATGTGGGTCCCCATTCAATACAGACGGCGGGTTGCAATGATGTAATTAATACGGCACTGCTGTAGCTTAATAAATTCACATTAGCATACGTTACAAGACTTGCCAAAAGGCGATAAACACAAATTTTTTATTGAAGATCTGGCCAAGATTTTAAACTTCGAACAAGAATAATGGTACAATAAGGGACAAAAGAAACTGATGTCATGATAAAATATTGTACCTCATAATGAAGTTGTATGTACACGGAACAATGTTAATGAAGGGACAAAACGTGTTGTCACTTTTATAACAAGAAAAAAAAAAAAAATTCTCAGAATTCGACAAAAATGCGATTCTGGAAAAAAATAGAGCAATTGGGTTGAGCGCCATTCTAATTTTTGGAAAAAAGAAGAAAAAAACACAAGTAGCGACGAGGTTGCTCCTGAATAGTTTCGAATCCAGCGAATGTGACCTGATAGGTGTGTTCATTTGGTGTATTCGAGACGATCCCCATATACAACATTATTATGAATGTGTAGGATGGGGTGAGGAGGAACAAGAAAAGGTAAGAAGAAAAAAAAAAACGGGAGGATTTCCTATTATAACAGAAATCGTCGCGGCATTCTTACAATATGGTTCTGTGACCATAGTAGCGAGCTGCGGCCATGGTCTGAAACCAATGGTTATTATACAGACTTGCACTTATGATTTTTATTTACAACATTAGGGTAGGGACGTACTGGTACGACAAAAAACCCGACAGAAAAAAAAAAAAAATTAAAAAAGGGTGATATGACAAGATGAGACGATAAGGTGGGAAAAAAAAACGCGCGGATGCTGCAAGAGTTGTGAAAAGGAAAGCGACGTCTTGGAGCAAGAGTTTTCCGGAACCGTTGATGGTAGGAGGAAAAGGAGGCCCTTTCCCGAAGTGATCAATTTCAGGAAGAGGATGCATACAAGTTATGAAAACGGTGCCCCAAGAGGTGCTCTTGTGGTACAGCAGGCAAAGCACGCAGGATGTACAAGAACATATAAAATTATGCAAAAAGAAAAGAGTATACAGGAGTTAGGCTACCGTTGACATTGATATGCCTTCGGGTGTAAGGATTACCTTACGAATGCCCGTATGGGTGATTATTTACATTTAATATTTACAAGTAACTCACGTCATTTATGACAAGAATTATAAGACTTCTATAAAGACCGCGTCGCACTGATTGATGACTGGCCAAGAGAGGTCAGGGGGGTAATAATGATCAGGGTTAACAAGATGCATGTTTTGCCAGTTTGATAACGCCTGAGTACTTGATGTGATGGAATTTACTGATTCCGTATTCCCAATTTTGGCAATGTCTTTCACATGGTAATTTCCGATGTGTTTACCAGAGATGTCAGACAATCGATAAACAAGGTCTGAGATCTTTTTTAGGACTTTCGTTTTTACAAAGCGGGGTGCCAGTTTGGCAGAGAAGTAGAGCGCACCTTGCGACAAAGTATTGTTTTTTCTCCAAACGATGTCTTCTTCCTTGAATGTGACGTGCTTTCTGCGAAGGTTATACCTGTCGGCGCTCTTTTGATGGGCCAATAGTAGAGCGTCTGTTACTTCACTATAGATAGCGGAGAGTTCCTCTAAGCGGTGGGCGTAATTTGCTGCGGGGTCTGCTGTGGAGGAAGGGGTGGGTGGAAGGCGAATGTCAGGGTGTAATGAACCGTGAACTACTTGCTCCATGCCGTGTTTGAGAAAGAATGGTGTATAGCCTGTAGCGAGGTTCACCGTGTTGTTCATGGCTGCTTGTATTTTGTCTAATTTTTTGCACCATGTACGTTGGTCCTTGCCAATCAGAATTGCCAGAGCCGTGTTTATGGTCTGGTTGTATCGTTCGACGGTGTTGTTCTGTGGTGTGTAAAGGGTATTGTAGAATATATCCTTTATACCATGTTTAGACAAAAACTCTTTAAATTCTAGAGCTATAAATTGTTTGCCGTTGTCGCATATTATAGTACGAGGAATACCGTAGGGTATGAAAATATGCTTTCCTACCAGATTGATTATTGCTGCCGCTGTCGCCCTTTTCAGAGGAAACAACCAGCAATATTTGGAAAAAACGTCCACCACACTGAGTATATGCATGTAACCGGCGTAGCTTCTAGGGAATGGTCCGATGAGGTCCATTGAGAGGGATTGAAGTGGTCTATCGGCACGCTTGGGGTTGCCCATTAGACCAGACGGTGGTGCCGTACTGTGTTTGTATGCCTTACAGATGTCGCATTTGGAGATGTATAAGCGTACTTGTTTGAATAAACCAGGCCAATAATATCTTAAAGATATTTTTTTGTATGTTTTAAAAGTTCCAGGGTGTATGGAGTCTGCGGCACTGTGGTTATTGTTAATAATCTGTTCTCTATTTTCGAGAGGGACTACCATTTTCCAGGCATAATCCTCTAAGATTGACAGTGGTGGCTTGCAGTTGCGGTATAATTTTCCGTTTTTAATTGTAAAATTCGGAAATTTTTGTGGGTTGTCGCTGCATCCTTTAAAGATTTTTTGGTACCATAAATCTTTTGTGGGGAGACTAGAATTGGATAACTCGGCATTTAGTATTGCAATCTCGATTCTAGAAAGGGCATCCGGGACGATATTATCCGCGCCTTTGCGGTGGATGACATTGAAGGTATATTGAGATAGGTGGGACGACCAGCGAGCCAATCTTCCGGAGGGATTGTCTAGCGAGATCAGCCATTTTAGGCTGCTATGGTCTGTAACCACGGTAAACTTGCTGCCCTCAATGTATCCGCGGAAATGTTGAATGGATTCCATGACTGCTAATAATTCTCTCTCGGTGATTCCGTAGTTCTTCTCGTGCTTGTTTAAGGTGCGAGAGAAATATGCCACGGGGTGTTCGCCGTCCGTAAAATTTTGAGTGAGGACTCCTCCGATTCCGTCGTTTGATGCGTCCGAATGGATTGTAAAGGGGAGGTTGAAGTCAGGACAATTCAGTACCGGGGCTGATTGAAGGGCTTCCTTCAGGGAGTTGAATGCTGACTCGGTCTCTGCGGACCAGGCAAAGTTACTGGTACCTTTGCGGACGCCCGTGATTTTGTTGAGCGGTGCAGCGAGTGTTGAGAAGTTTTTTATGAATCTTCTATAATAACCGGTTAGTCCGAGGAAAGCTTTTACCTCTTTTGCATTCGTGGGCCGGGGAAAGTTTGTCATAGCCGCAATTTTTGCGGGGTCGGTTCTTAGACCTTCTTCATCTACTATGAAGCCCAAGTATCGTAGGCGATGTTTGCAGAATTCCGATTTCTTTAGGTTGATAGTCAGACCGGCTTGTTTGAGTTGTTGAAAAACCTTTTCTAGTATGAGTATATGTTTTTCGAAAGTATCGCTGATGATGATCAAGTCATCTAGGTAGCAAAATAAGTTGTTGTCGAACTCTGGGCCAAACAATTTATCCATGAGCCTTTGTAGCTCCGCTGGGCTGTTTTTTAAACCGAAGGGTAGCCTTTTAAAGTGAAACATACCCCTGCCAGGCACTACGAAAGCAGTTTTTTCGCAGGAGCTGGGATCCAAAGGTATTTGCCAAAAAGCTTTGCTCAAATCTATAGATGAGATGTATTTAGCATTTCGAAGTCTGTCGAGGATGGAGTTGACCAAAGGGAGGGGGTAGGCGTCTGACACTGTACATGCGTTGAGGCGTCTGCTATCGAGGCAGAAACGGGCCGAGCCGTCTTTTTTTGAAACTATTAAGGTGGGGTTGGTCCATGCACTGCGGCTGGGTACCACCACTCCCATTCTTAGCATATCGTCCAATTCTTTTTCTAGTATTTTTAATTTTTGTGGAGCGAGGTTGTAATACCTTTGTTTGATTGGGGGGCCTGTTGTTTTTATATGGTGTTCTACTAAGTTGGTTAAGCCTAACCCGCACCTTTCGAAGGAGATTGATTCAAATTTGTTGATCGTCTGATCCAACTGATTTGTTTGTAGGGGGGTCAAATTTTCGTACGGTATTACTGTACGGATTTCGTTCACTTGGGGAGGGACGGAGGGGTTGTTAAACAACTGTGGAGCAATTTTGAAAGCCATCCAAAAATCCACTCCCAGGATAAATTTTTGTGAGATTGTAGGTACAACCAGAAATTTGATCGGAACTGTTTTTTTCTCGCAATTTATCGGCAGGGTAAGAGAACCAATGACACGTTGTGAAGTGTTGTCTGCCGTGGTGACATGTGAAGAATGTTTTTCCATTTTAAAACCACAGTTTGTGAATAAGGTGTGAGCGTTGTCGCCCAGACAGCTGACAGACGCGCCGCTGTCGAGGAGGCCGGAAAAACCCACATTGTTTATGGAAAAATGCGCGAAGGGTCTACCGTCTATTGCCTGTTTGCAGCAAACTGTAGAGAGGGGTAAGGCCTGTTTGAAGAATTTGACGTGTTCCAACCACTCCGACCATTCCTTTGGCCTATGGGGAGGATGGCCCGGGGGGTTGGGTTCTAGTTTTTTGTCCTCTTGGCTGTCCAATTGGGAGGGGGTCTGGAGAAATCTGTAGGGGGTTTGATGAATCTGAGGTCCGGGATGGCTGTCTCAGTATTGTCTTGGCGTGGTCTTTTGCCGAACTTCCTCCCTTCGTCTCTTTTTGGAGAACGATCAACGGATCGCCTTTTGTTAGAATGGGGGTCTCTTGAAGATAAAAGTTTAGCTTGCTTGAAGCAGGAGGCTTGGGAGTGACCAACCTTGTGGCAAAAAGAGCAGGATTTCTTTTCGTTGTGCTTTGGTTTTATGCCGGACGAAGTGCTGGGGCGAAAGTTTTCCTTGGGGAATCTTTCGTCCCTCTTTCGATCCTGGTATGCCTCCAGTAGCTGGCAGACATCTTTACTTGAGTTTCTCCTTTAAATTTCATCGCTTTGCAGTGTGGACAAACTTTATCCATTTTACCGATTTGAACAAATTTACATGAGGTATTGTGTTGAATATCTGGTTTGTATGAAAAAGCAATTCAATGGTACGAAGCATGGTTATTCAAAAATTGCACTTGCATTCGTCTTCGGCGTTGATCTATTTCTTCTTGACGTTGTTGAGATGAATGTGCTGGTCGTCTTCTTTGCGCTTCTACTCGTAAGCTTTTAAGTCTTTCTTCCCGACGATTCGCCAGTTCTTCTGCTCGCCTCTGAATAATTCTAACTCGAACATATTCATTATCGTCTAAACGTTCTTGACTGATCAAGCGATTTGATCTTCTCTGACGATCTGCGTTTGCGTGTCGAGTACGACAGCCTATGTTTGAACGTGAGCGAGGTATCCAGCGAATAGTGATCAACTTTGAAAAAACAGTTACACTTTTTTGACCGTTTTAAAATTTGTCGGAAAAAGTTCGGTTTATGGGCGAAATTCCTAAAAAATAAAACTAGTTATTTTTATACTAATTTGGGGTCGGGGAATCCGAATCTGAAAGAATTAGGCGGCGATACTGATAGTATCTTCCACTCTGGAACATGCCGCAAATATACTATATATTATTTTAAATGAATTAATTGTGAAATAACACAAATTAATCTAATAAAATTTATTTGCGCATGCCGGGTTCGAACCCGCGACCTCCGGCTTGTGAGTCAAGAGTCTTACCCACTGGACTACGGAGGTCGTCAAAATACTACTTAATGAACCATGAACAATGGATTCCTTAGCAATAGAATCAGCCTTTTCATTTCCAACAATACCAAAGTGTCCTGGGATCCAGGCAAAGACCACTGACACATGAGCCAGCGACAAGGAATGCAGGAGGTCTCTGATAGAGCAGGTAAGAGAGTCACTAATGGAATTGAGAGGGGATGCGCTTATTTTTTGTAATGAGCTAAGTGAGTCTGAAAGGATGAGGGCGTTTCTAATGTTGAGAGATTTGACGAGATGTAAAGCTTCTATGATAGCTATGCATTCAGCAGAGAAAATGGAACATTATTTGGGAAGTCTGTGTGGGAAACACAATTTCCTGTGAAGTGCATAGACACTGGCCCCACAATGGGAGTCCGAACTGAGTTTGGAACCATCTGTGAATTTTTTTATATAATTTGGCCAGTTATTTTCAATAATTTTGTTGAATTCTGCATTATTGGATTGAACTGAGTTTTTAATATATTTTTTACATATTCCTATAAATTGGTGCACCTTTGGATAGAAAGTAAGACTTTCATAGGGATAAGAGTATAAGGGGAGAGATTCATTGCGATAGGAGTTTGTGGAAACACCCAGGAAAGTGTTGAAGCAATTATAGAGAAGGGGAGGGGAATGTTTTTTCCAAAATGGATTCAAATTAACCTCATACTTTAATAATTGAAGTTTGGGAATCAAGGGATGAGAAGTTATTGAGCATGTTTTGAAAATATATTTTTCTGCTAGGCATCGCCTTCTTGTATTTAAGGGAGGTTCACAGCATTTGACTTGCATTGCGTTGATTGGGGAAGATTTCACGGCTCCTAAAATAAGGCGAAGAGATTTAGACTGAATTTTATCTAATTTAAGCGAATTTGAAGTGGACATTGGATCAAACAGACAAGATCCGTAATTAAGATGGCTTCGGATGAGAGCATTGTACAGAAGTTTTAAAGATGATGGGTGAGATTCCCACCACACTCCGGACAGAAATCTAAGGGGATTGATGTTGCTTTCGCATTTCATGATGACATGATTTATGTGAGAATTCCAAGTAAGCTTTGAGTCTAAAAACATTCCCAGGAACTTAACTTCTTTAGAGATAGGGATGATTTCATCGCCAAATCTCACCTGAATTTCTGGGAGCTTTCGACGACGAGTGAAGATGACAACTTTGCTTTTGGAGGGGGAAAGTTCAAGGCCATTAATATTTAACCACGCCAAGAGTTTTCTAAGAGCATTGTTGATTTCTGATGCTGCCTTAAAAATATTACGGGATATTTTGTAGAAAGTCAAGTCATCAGTATATTGGAGTATGTTGCACAAGAATTGAATAGATTTTTCTAGATCATATGTGTAAATATTGTACAGGATCGGACTTAAGACTGACCCTTGCGGGAGACCTTTGAAAATGTGTCTAATGTGGGGAGGGGATTCAGACCCATCTACAAAAATAGTTCTCAGGGAGAGCAAATTGACAATGAATTTTACCAATTTAGGCGGAATACCTATTGCCAGTAACTTTTCTTTCAGGATGGGGATATGAACATTGTCATATGCTCCACAGATGTCCAAAAACACTGCAATGCAATATTCATTTTTAGATAGTGCTAATTTGATGTAACAAGAGAGGAAAGGTTGTCAAGGGTACTTTTACCCTTTCTAAATCCAAACTTGGAAGGGGAAAGAATTTGATTTTTTTGTACGAACCAGTCCAATCTATTCCAATCATTCTTTCAGATACTTTGCAAAGAGTAGAAGAGAGGGCGATAGGTCTGTAGCTCGAACCTATGCTTGGATCTTTGCCACTTTTGCAAATGGGAATGATATTTTGAATTTTCCAGTCTGGGGGAATAATGCCAGAATCCAGAAAGACATTGATGAGAGAGAGAAAGTAGGTAAGAGAATTGTCATCAGAATGACGGATGAATATATTCAGGATTTCATCCTTGCCCGGAGCTGAGTCATTGAGGATTTCAATGGCTCTTTTTAACTCATGAAAGGAAAATGGAGCATCTTTTTTTTTTTTTTTACATTAACTCCACACAGGAGGCCCTGAGGAAAATAATTTCCCTCAGGGCCTATGTCATCTGGGATGCTGTGTGGAGGGTCTTTTTGAGGAGAGGAAGGAATGAACATTGGTCTTGAAGAGACCCATGTTGTAGGAAGGAGGAAACACAGAGGCCGGCAAATCATTCCACAGCCGAGCTGTTGAACACAAGAACGAGTCGAAGAAACGACCCGTTCTCATGTGACAAATGTCAACTGTGTACAAATGTAACCATGAAGAAGATTTTAAAGTGAAAGGCAAAGAAGGAAGTTCATCAAAATTAGGGACATAAGGGGGAGCTATTTTATTAACAAAGTCATCAATCCAAATAGCAGAATTACGAGATGGCTTTGGCAGGGAAAAGGAAGATCTAAACCTGCGAATCATGGACCAAACCTCCCCTGCTGGAGTAGCAGGGGATATATTGGTACAGAAATTACGCCAGCTGTTTTTTTTGAAACGGAATGTGCGTTTAGCAACAGCTTGGGCATTCTTGGCTGAGATGTCATTATTCATAGTCATCTGTTGGCAGCATGTCTTATTGGCCGCTTTCCTCTCCTTCAGCACTCTAAGGCATTTCTCATCCCACCAAGGGGGAAGGCGAGCCTTCGAGCCTACAGGAGATGATTTGGGGATAGACTTGTCAGCCGATTTTAGAATGGAATCAGTCCAAGATTTATAAGAGGAGGTGCAATTATCCGAAGAAGGGGAAGGCAGGGAGAGGGAAAGATCCTGGATAGAGTCTTTGAAACAGGACCAATCCGCTTTTTTGTAATAAATTTGGGCTTACTTTTAAAGTGATTGGTATCCAACCGTTGAGCCAAATTCAAAATAATGGGATAGTGGTCACTGCCAATGTAGGTACCTAGACTGAATGCGAGGCGGGTATGCGTACCACTGCCCCGGAAACCATTTATTGGATAACCAACACTTCTGCCATAGGTCATCCCAAATGGTTCGCTACTTTTGGTGACTTAGCAGGGTTGCCCGGGTTCATGGGGTGAGGTTTGTCTGAGTCTTGGTGGCGGATGCGTCTGCCCACCAGCTGCATGGCAGGCCGGATCGGGAGAGAATGGTTGAGGGAAACTCTTTGACGTCTCCAGCCGTAAGTACTCTCTCTGAACATCGCCTTGCATCGCAGTGGGAGGGATGGATTCTTGCATCCGTCACTCCTAGATGCACTGACCCACAGATTCCTAATCATCCGCAATACTTACCCTTTTATTTTTCAGAACTTCCTCTTCTTCCTTTCCTAAAAAGACCCCTTATTTTCCTCAGGGCCTCTTGTGTGGAGCTAATGTTAAAAAAAGCTGTAAAAAGAGATCCCTGAGGCGTATGTATAGAAAACAAATATATATACATAGTAAATTCCGAGACCCCGATTTTGGAACTTTACAGAATAATTGAATGTGAAGTTACACATATTATTTGACTTTCAAATCTGACATATTAACAAAGGACAAGATTATGTTTTTATACAATAGCTCCACACATGCCCAGGAAGAAAATAAATCTCCTCAGGGCCTATGTCATCTTCGGGGATGCTGAGTGAAGGGTATTTTTAGGAAAGGAAGGAGAGGATGTTCTGGGAAATAAAATGGTAGAAGGGGTGGGTTGGAATCTGGGGTCAGTGTGTCCAGGAGTGACGGACGAATGATTCTATCCCTCCCCGTGCGGTGAAAGGCGATGTTCCGAGAGAGCCCTACTGGAGAAATCAAAAGGTATCCCTTAACCAGTCTCTCCCAATCTGGCCTGCCATGAAATTGGTGGGCAGACGCATCCGCCGCCAAGACCCGAACAAAACTCACCCCATGAGCTCGGGCACCCCTGCTAAGTCACTAAACGTAGCGAACCACTTGGTGTGAGCTGTAGCAGAGGTGTTTGTTATCCAATAAATGGTTCCCTGGGCTGCGGCACCCATACCTGTCTCCCAAAATGAGTATTAACACTCAAATTTTTATAGGCGTTTTTATTGCTGTTTTTTTTTTATTCCAAAAATATTCTACGTCTTCTACGACATTATATTGATAAACTTTTCCTTGGAATTAACTCGCTGAGAATTGAAGTTGTTATTATTTTGAATTTAAGTTTTCTAATGGTACAATATTTTATTTATTACTGGCGAGTTCCCGGCATGCGTTGCAATGTCACTTAATAAAGACATTGTTTCTCCCTGCGTGTCCTTTCCCATTCGTCCCGTTCCCTTTCCTCTCTCTCGTACCCTTCTCCTCACGTTTTCCCACTCTGCCTTCCTTCTCTCCACTCCCATCTTCCGCTTCTCCCCGTCCTGCTAACTCCCCTCCCTCCTCCCGCATTCCATAAATTCAGTCCCGATACATTCAGTTTTCAAACAGCTCGCGTGCCACTTAAAGCATATATACCTAGTATATTTGCGGCACGTTCCAGAGTGGAAGATACTCTCAGTATCGCCCTGATGTAAGACCACCATTCAGAATTGAAACGTTGCTTGAAATGGCATTAGCCGTGTTTGGTGACCAGATCTGAATAGCCAGGTACTTCCCCACCTTCCTCTTCCCGATCTCTTTCCCCTCCCCACTACCTTCAGCCTCACAGCATACCCCAATTGGGGATGCCGTGAGGCATCTCACTGGCTTCAGATGGGAGCAGTTGGGACTCTTGTGCGGTATTCATATTAAAAAAATCTCACCACTATATGTATATATTAACCATCGCGGGCATGCGCACATCAAATCCCCAGAATTGCATCGCAATATGATGATTGCTTTAGCAACGCGTATGGAACAAACATATATACAAGCAAACATACATTGATTTTTATACATAGATGTTTCCTAGAGTTCCTTGCAGAATTGTATAACTAACTAACCAACCATCACGCCGTTTCCCCGCAGGGGTAGGCAGAGAGGATGGACCGCCAAACAACTCGGTCTTGGCACACACTCTTTGCCTCACTCACATTCATACATCGTCTCATACATACTCTTCTATTATTCTGACTTTTGACATGGCCCGTCTCAAGTATCTGATTTACTTGATCGTGCCATGTCTTCCTCGGGCGTCCCCGACTTCTTCTACCATTCACATTTGCATCATATATTCTTTTAACACTACTTTCTTCGTTCATTCGCTCTACGTGCCCAAACCATCTGAGGGTCCCTTTCTTAACTTTGCTCATTATACTTACATCAGCCTTACATTCTTTGCGGATATCCACATTTCTAACACGATCATACATGGTTTTACCACACATACGTCTCAGGGATCTCATTTCAACAGCATTCAGTTTACTTTCATCCTTCCTCTGCCAGTTCCATGCCTCACTGCCATACAACAGTTTAGGTACCAGGACTCCATTGTGGACTGCTAGTTTCGCTTTTATTGAAAGTTTTTTATTAACTCCAACGGCATTCAGTCGTCCATTAATGGAGTTACCGGCATTTACCCTCCTTTCAATATCTCTATCAGCCTTCCCATCTCTCGTAAACATACTACCCAGATAAACAAACTCATCCACCTGCTCCAAGTATTCATCATTCACTACTATATCGCACACTGTTTTCGTACTCTCTCTTTCAAACACCATGACTTTAGTATAATATTATCATTATTATTTCCGGAGCTCTTCTAACAATACATGTCTCAGCTAATATTGAATGAACTAAGCAAATGGGTGATTTCTCATCTTGACGAAAATATATTGACATATAAAATTAAAATTTTGTTTCGGTGGTTTCTCGCGTTTTTACTGTGTACACGTCGAAACGCCGGACACCGGAATTACGAAATATGTCGGGAGTCTCCCATATTATATGACGTGTCGCTAAAGATATTATCAACAAAAGGGGCATTGCACCGTCTTCGTGCAAGTATTCGGGCATGGAAATAAATGCCTTATTTTGTTAAACGCTCTATATTACTTATTTACAATTTTACGTCATGCATCCGATTCCCGTATCTCCTATTACAATATAATATCTCCATTAATTTCAAGGCACTACACAAAAAGATCATTCCTCGTATTCTCCGATAAAATGATGTTACATAATAATTACGCGCCCTTTTCTTTAAAACTCTATAACACCATATTTTGCTCGCTAGCGCTGCAACTAAATACCACTACATAGAAATCTTCCCTTCCCGCCTCCCCGCTACACACCGCAAATACAATATTTCGTTAGAAAGGGACAAACGAAAGACATGAGATTATTGAAGATCTAGTTCGGTTGCCGGCAAACAATGGTCTTAAACATTTGCAGCCTTACTTAAAAACCCAGTGAAAATTTTATTCAATTGACAAACGGCCGCGGATGTGAAAACATTACTAATCAAAAAATTGTTCATGGAAAAAAATACACTTGGTGTACACAGCCTGAGAGGGTAGTTTATCTCTGTTTTATTAATGATGTCTGAACGAAATTTGGAATTTTTCCAAAGTATTTTGAATGCTCTATATATTTCTTATTTTTGAAGGTGTCGTAAAAACAAATACCATTTATGAAAACTAGATAAAATTGCCTTTTAGATTTGTATAATTGAAATACACTTTAGTTTTAAAAAACTGCCATATTTTAAGATTCAAACGCGAAAAAAAATGGAATTTTTTTTTTTACCAAAACATATTTGATGAAAGTGTGGAGAAATTTATATAAAAAAAAACAAAATTAAAAAAAACAGTGCTTTCATAGAATGAATTTGGAACGAAACTGTCACCTCACTTTTTCCTCGTGCATACAATAAAAGTTTTTTTATTGCCAAAAAACTAACCTAAAAATTTATAGCTATTTTTATAACAAATTTTTTGCATCTCTAAAGACTTTAATTTCTTTGATACGTTTAGGAACACATGTATTGGATATTAATATTTAAAAAAAAACACCACTTTTATTAAATTTTCGTAAAATATAAATTTGAATTTTCATGTTTTCCATAAAATACTTTTTGACGTTTCAATTTCCAAAGTATGATTATTGTTATTATAACTTGACTAAAACTTATTAAAAACCACAAAAAAACACGGTAAATATATCAATTATACGAATGTAAAAGTGAATTAGTCATATTAATAGATATAACGATCATATTTGTGTAATATTACACACACATCCGCGGAGTGAATTTTTTTTGGTGGTTGCAGCGTGAACGAGGAATGCGCAGGCGCCGCCACCTAGTGGTTTTGTAGGAAAACAAACAATTTATTATGTACAGTATAAAATATTACATTGTTGCCAGATTTAAAATACATTTTAAGAACAAATCTTATTAGTAATTGTTGCGGCGGGTAGCAAATGTTCCCTCTCAATGGATAGAGGGATCAAATGCTGCGGTATGTTGTGGACTGTATGCGGTTCTTATCTATTTTATTATATTTTAATCGCACTTACCCAGACTGCTTCCCTCTTTGTTCAGTGTTCACTGGAATGGTAGGTATGTTCGTTTGGAGAGATTTTGGAAGGGAATGGCGACTGGGAATGAACGTTTAATCGCGAAACAATAAGCGAGAATAGGTGGCGATGGTACTTGCGAATAGCTGCGGTTTAAGAGTTCCGTTTGAGGTTTGATTACTAAAAAGTAAAAGCGGTGCGGTTCTTAGGACTTGTGTCCCTTGCGGCGAGGCGAATTCAACTGGACTAATTATGGCAGAGGGCACACAATACGTATTTTAGAAAGAACCACATGTAACAATAAAGGCGCGAACATGCCCCCCCGCCTTGACCAAATGGTCAAAAGAAAAGATAAATACAAAAAAGGAGAAACGCGATGCGTAGGATTCAATGAACAATTGACGTTTGAAAATAAAACAAATTAAGCATAAGCATCCAAAAATATAAAGAAATCAAAATAACAACAATGGAAGGCAAAGACCCCAATGGTTGCCAAGAAAAACAAAAAAAAACAAAAACAAAAAATTGAAATAGAATAAGTATTTCTGTTTAAGATATACTCCTGTATATCAGTTTAGACATATATGTGGTAAATCAGCAATTAACAGAGGTGGTAATGCTGAAGATGTTATCTTATGGCAAACAATGCATTTCGAAAGTTGTGAACGAATCTTATTTCGTGCCGCCATTATCCAAAACTTCCGCTGAATAGTGAATTGAAGACTTCGCGGGCCTACTTGAAAATATAGTTTGTGATAATAACCTATAATTAAATAAGCTAAAGGACAGCTTTTCGGTAATAAGATGGGAAATTTGTTTCCGTATGACAGATTTGAGTACTTGAGTCGACCGCGTACCTTGATAATACCGCGGCTATCAAAAAACGGTTTGAAGTTTAAAATGTACGTTGAATATGGAACGTTATTTCGCATGTTACGTATATCGACAGAAAAATATGTTTCCTGTTCGATGCGTATGATTTTCAAAAGCGAGTCATTGAATTCACGAGAGCTAAGATAAGTTGAGTTTGTTTAATCCGTACCAGGAAGTTTACGACAATTGTTAACGAAACGCATTATCCATGCGACTACGCGTTGCAATTTATTAAATGAAGAATATTTGCTAATAATTGAATTAGGTACAATTTGAGATGATACAAGCGCTTCAAGGTTGCGAGTTTTGATTTCTAGTGGATCAGCTACGCGAGAACACATGCCAAAAGTAATTGGCGGTTCATACTGATTGGTTTTCAATTCCGGTAACTGTTCCGAATTTGCGTACTTAAATGGCGCAATAGGCCACTCGGAATGCGGCTGGCAAAGCCATTTTGGACCATTCCACCAAATATAATTTGCCATCAATTGTGATGGTAGCATTCCTCACGACAGACAGTCGCTAGGGTTCTCAGCACCTGCGACATGATAAAAATGACTACTATGTAAATTTTCGTGTATTTTTACTACACGATTGGCAACAAAGGTTTGCCAGCGGTGAGGTGATGAATGAATCCAACTTAAAGTTACAGTCGAATCAGAAAAGGCAAATATTGAATGAACAATAAACCTCGCGGAGTAATTATTTATTTATTTATTTATTTACACATATACGGCACAACACGTGCCATTAACATAATTGACATACGTATAATAGTACAACAACATGAAGAATAACAGTATAAATGTTAGTAAAATTTAATTTAAGAAAAAAGGTGAAAAGTAAGGTAATAAGTAGTGTATAAAAACTATAATGTATAAAAGTAAATTATAAAGTGAATAGTATAAAATATAAAGTATTAAGTACAAACTATAAATTATTAGGTAAAAGTAAAAATAAAAATTTAAAGAGAGAAATAAAACAATAAAATGTAAAATATACAAATAAAAGATACCTATCTCAAGGTACCTACAACGATTTAAATATAAAATATAAAAAGTAACAAATCCTGGATTATGTTAACGGATATGATAAATTTTACAAGTACCTATGATTTCTAGTGCATTAATAGTTTTAGAGTGAAGTATTGGTAGGCATATTATGTTTATATGATGTATTATATTTACGTGGTACTAGCAAACAAATTAAGTCTAACGCATCTTTTGTATGAAGCCAGATTACCGGCGGCGTGATCAATATTAGCATATTCATTGCCAAGCGATTTATGGTTGAGTTTTGTTCTGCGTTCGTCATAGTATTGTCACAATGGAAAGGTGTTTTGAGTCGAGTTGGTCTACAAGGTACATGGTAATTTATTAATGAGACCAATTCAGGGGAGTCAAACCAGTTATTGTTTATTTTAAATAGAAAAATAAGATCGTTTAGTATTCTTCTATCTTTTAACGATAAGAGTCGCATTTTTTGTAATAAAGATTCATAGTTTATGTCAACCACGGGAATACCTAATTTGAAATTTATTATGAATATCAATTACCCTTTTCAACAGTTGCGATAACAATAATGCTGCGCATAATTCTAAGCGTGCTAAGGAGACAACCTTAAACGGTGCTACCCTTGATTTGGCGCAAACTAATTGAACCTCAATTCGTTTATCAGGAGTGGTCACCTGAGCATATATCACTGCTCCGTATGCCTTTTTGCTCGCATCCGCAAACCCAACTAGTTTTAATGTGCATCCTTCAGCGACTCCTAAATGACGTGGAATACGAATTGACGATATTGACGGCAATTCCGTGTTGAACTGCTGCCACTGGCGTGATATACTTGTGGGTGGGATTTCGTCCCAATCGATTTTTAAAATCCGCAGCTCCTTTATCAGAAGCTTGGCTTGTACCATTATAGGCGCCACCAGACCCATCACGTCAAAGAGTCTAGCGACAGATGATAAAATATTGCGTTTTGTACAAGTTCGATTGTCTGGAGTGACTTCAAATGCGAAAATGTCATCCAAAGGATGCCAGCGTAGCCCAAGGATTTTTAGCGATGCATCACTATCGAAAGTTACACTTTGCGACAAGCGAAGTTCCAATGGAATGTTTTCTAATACTTTGCTGGAATTGGATGCCCACTTAGCGAGTTGGAATCCTCCTGACTGGAAGAGCTCAATCAAATCTCCAGCCGTGCGGATAGCTTCTTGCTCGTTTAAAGCAGAGCTAGCGATATCGTCTACATAAACGTCACTATTGATAATATCCCTTGCCATAGGGAAGCGAGCACCTTCATCTAACGTTAATTGTTTGATTGCTCGAAAGGCTAAGAACGGGCTGCACTTAAGGCCAAATGCCACGCGATTGTATTGATAAGCCTGAAGCTTTATATAAAATTCGTTGATAACGACAATCTTCTTTGCGAACATTTAAACATAAATACATTTGACGAACGTCGGCGGAAATTGCGATAGGAAAAAGGCGTAAATTCAGAAGAATGCAAAATAAATCATTTTGTAGGCTTGGTCCCGTGTGTAAAATGTCATTTAAAGATAAATCATTTTTTTGTTTTTGCGCTTGCGTCAAGAACCACTCTCACTTTCGTGGTCATTTTATCCTCACGCCTAACTGCGTGATGCGGAATGTAGTACGCGTTTTCTGACGGTAAAGCTTCTACCTGGGATAGATAACCTTTGTGAATATGTTCTCTGATCACTTCATCATAGAGCGGTTTTAATTCTCGCAGATGCTTAAATTTTCTCTCTAGTGCATAAAACCGATTTTGCGCAGCTTGCAATGAATCACCTAAGTCACACGGGTTGCTTTTGAATGGCAAAGCCACTTCATAAGAACCGTCCTCAAGGCGAGTTGTGGTGCTTTTAAAAATGTTCTCAGTTTCCTTTTCTTCGAGGCTGTGAACCGGTTCCGAACCGATATCTTCGATTTCCCAGAATTTTTGAATTAAATTCTCAATTTCGTGTGTAGCGCAGAAAGTTAAAGTGGTGTTTGATTGAGAATTTACTGGATCACCCATAAAGACATAGTCTAATGTGGTTTGAATTGCGACTGGAAAACTGGGGGTGATTACCTTATTTGGTAACAACAGTTGAGAGAACAGACTAACGCCAATTAGCAAATCAATAGGACCAGGCATTGCCCAGGTGTCGTCTGCCAGCGGAATATTTATGAACTTATATGACGTCAAGTCCACTTTGCAAGTAGGTAAGTGAGCTGTAATTTTATCTAAAACTAGAGCGGTTATAGAGTATTTGAAATAGGGATCAATCCTAGATTGAATCGTCAATGTGACACTTCCTTTTATTGATTGCATTTTGCCGCCTAAACCTTGGACTGCAAAGCGCGTTCCTGGTCTGACTGCCAGGCCCAATTGTTCACAACATTGTGATGTTATGTAATGCTTTTATGAGCCTGGGTCCAAAAGACAGCGAACGGTATTCTCTTCACCGTTTCGATCAACAGTGTGAACCTTGGCTTTATTTGACCAGGAATCTAATAATTCCTGGTTAGTATTTATAAGAATGTTGGCATTCTCGTCATATAAATTTAAAGGTGTAATGTTTCTATCTGCCTTGCAAATTATTTTGTGCATTTCTGACTTATTAGCTTTCCTATGGAAAAAATTTGTAAGCATTTCTACCTGATTGTGTTTCAAAGATGTTATTTTGACTACACCCCTACCTCCTAAAATTCTAGGTTAATTAATTCGTTCTATAGCTGAATTTGGATGATGGCAATTAAACTTTTTTAACGTAGTTATAATTAATCTTTCTAAACTATCTAAATCTGTATTGGACCATTTAATTATGCCAAATGAGTACGTTAATAGAGGTATTGCCCAAGTATTTATTGCTTTTACTAAATTTTTAGCAGATAGATTGCATTTTAAAATTTTTCTGATCCTAGTTTGAAATTTAATCCTAATATCATTTTTAATACTAGTGTGATCTAGTCTATTCGATTGCGGGTATCCTAAATATTTATAAACCTCATCCCCTTTCATACTACATAAATAACAATCACAACAATACCTACATAAAAGTGATAGCTGCGTTTTGCTCTGCTCCCGAAACAAATAATTATTTTTCTGTTTTAGTGAACAAATGTTTCAGTGCACTGATCAAACTAATAAGAATTATTATCTTATACTTAGAGAGTGTTTCCTCCCACTTGTGATTAATTGATTGACAAGTTTACAAAAGAAAACAATAATCAGAAATTTGCAAGTGAATCCAAGTGTCAAAGTAAAGAGTGATATAGGCAGTGTTTGACATTACAAACGAAAAACGAAATCCAGTCTTTTAAAATGTCAACTACAGATAAAAATCTGAGAAGTAAAGGACAAATAACCGGGACTAGTGTTTCATCTGAGCCCCAGGGAATAAATATTGATGTTCTATTAGAAAAAATAGAGATGAGGATGGAAAAAAAATTAGAAACATTTAAATCAGCAATAATAAAAAAAATTGATGATGAAAATAAAGAGAGCAGAAGTACAAGAGATTTCATCAGTCATCAATACGATGACATCCACCTAAAGATGGAAACTATAATCAAACTGGTTTCAGAAGTAGAAGTCATGAGAAAGGAATTAACGGAAAAAGATGGCATAATAAAGAGCCTTGAAGTCAGATTGGCCGAAGTGGAGCAAAGAACCCGTGAAGATACCCTTGAATTTGCAGGGATTCCGGAAAGAGAGGGAGAACAGCCTGCAGAAACAATTAAATGGGTGGCCGGAGTCACGGGTGTCGACTTAAAAGGCGATGATATTCTAGATATCAAGAAAATACCGGACCGACGACCAGGAGTTCCCCCAAAATTCCACGTCAGATTTACCAACCCCCAAAAAAGACGGCAGATATTACTGAACAGGAAGCAACTTAACCTAACCACAACCCAAGGAAACGCATTCCAGAAAATCTTTGTTAGTGAAATCCTTAGTGCCTTTTTCAAAGATCTTCTGTGGAGGTCGAAGAATAAAGCAAAAGAAATGGGATACAAATTTGTCTGGTATAAAGATTGTAAAATAATGATTAAAAAAAATGAAAGTGATAGAATAATACACATCAAACATTCGGATGATCTAAAAAAAGTTGTTTAGATTTTTTTTTGGTGAGAGCCCCTCTCTCACCGGTCATACACTGGGTCGATTCCCCTCAGTTTGGTGAGTCATATTATGTACATTTATTTGTTCACTGCAACAATAATTCACCTCCTTCACATTCAATCAAAGGGTGAAATCCCCAGTGATGGCCACGAATTAGTGGAGCTCTCATTAAAATTAATTTAACAGTTTTTTTCTTTTTTATAAAATAAATTAAATATGGCTATTAACATTAATAACATGTATAAAGAACTAGGTGATCAAGACAATTTGTTTACAACATCAGATGCTAAAATATGTAAATATCTGACAACCGATCCAAAAACCACTACTATTATGCACCAAAATATTAGGTCAATCAATAAAAACTTTAATGAACTTCAGATACAACTGAACCACCTTAATATAGACTTTGATGTAATCATTCTTACAGAATGTTGGTTAACAAACAATTACACTCCAAAACTTATAACTCACTATTCTTCATTCAATTCTTCAAATCATAACAGTCAGAACGATGGAGTTGTGGTATACACAAAAAATGTTCTAAACTCCGTTGTAACTGAAGTAAACATTATTGACGCGAGCTGTATGCAAATAATGTATAATAATGATTCGTGCATTCTAGCAATAAACCGCTCTCCATCCATACGTAATATCACACCATTTCTTAATAGTCTTAATAGCATACTCTCTAATCTTTCCTATACTAAAAATTTAATAATTATGGGAGATTTAAACATCAACATACTCCCAAATAACCAACACCACCAATGTCACGACTACCTGAATATGTTAGAGTTCCATGGACTAATTAGTACTATCAATATACCAACAAGAACAGCTAATGAATCTACATCATGCATAGATCACATAATGGTCAAAACTAATAAACAAAACAAAAGCATTGTTTACAAATCAACAATTACAGACCATTACACACCAATATTCACATTACAATCCGACGCCACAAAAACCAAAAGAGATCAGTCAATCATATACAATAATATTAATTTTAACAATTTAAAAAACATAATTAAAAATAAATCTTGGCAAGAGCTTTTACAAATAAAAAACTCAGATGATGCATGGAATTATTTTATTGACTTTTTGAAAAACGAATTAATTAATAATACCACAATTTAACAAAAAAAATACCTAACAAAATTAAACCCTTGAAATCATGGATAAACTATTCAATTATCAACTGCATTCGTAGAAGAAACGCATAACACAAAAAAGTGAAAGAAAATCCCTATGACATAATATCACTAAACATCTACAAAAGATATAGATATACATGCGGCGAAGTCATTAGAAAGGCGAAAGAAATCTACTACAGACACAAAATCCAAGAAAGTAACAACGATCCCAAAAAAATATGGCAAACTTTAAGGGAAGCCACAAATACACAAAACGCTAAAGACAAACAGGACATAAGTAAACTTTGCATTGACGGAAAAATTATTGACACCTCAAAAAACCCCAAGCTCGTTGCGGATTACATCAATAATTACTTTACAAATATTGGTTCAAATCTTGCTTCTCGTCTACCAAATTGTGGGAATGCTCTACCTGCTGAAGCAGAACTTCAATTTCCCAAAAGAAGTTTCAATTTTCAAACTGTGTCAGGGGAAGAGATTCTAAAAATAATGAATTCCTTAAAAAACACTTCTTCTGCCGGGGTTGATGGAATAACAACCAAGATTTTGAAAACGCTGTCTACGGAAATTACATTTCCCCTAGAATACCTAATTAACCTTAGCATCAGTCAAGGACACTTCCCCTCGAACCTGAAACAAGGTATCGTTATTCCCATACATAAAGCAGGTAACAAGACAGACATAAACAATTACAGACCTATAACTCTACTGACCAGTCTATCCAAAATATTTGAAAAAATTATCAATGCTCAGTTGGTAAAATTTCTAGTGAGCCATAAAATACTCTCAGAAAATCAGTACGGGTTCCAAGAAAACAAGAGTACCTCAGACGCTATTGCCGCCGTAACTGACTTCATTGTAAAAAACCTCGATAAAAGCAAAAAATGTATTTCCATATTTTTAGACCTTTCCAAAGCCTTTGATACAATATCACACAGTAAATTAATAAACAAACTTCAAATAATCGGTATTACAGGCAACGAACTTAACTTTTTTAAGAGCTACCTTGATGACCGCAAGCAACAAGTGAAAATAATGAACACACTTAGCAATCAGTGCTCAACTCACTATGGGATACCTCAAGGTAGCATATTGGGACCGTCTTTGTTCCTTTTATATATCAACGACTTATGTAACATTAACATTCAGGGAAAAATAGTTAGTTTTGCCGATGACACTGTTTTACTATTTGAAGCTGACACTTGGCAAGCTGTTTACAAAAAAGCTGAAACGGATATAAACATTATAAAAAAGTGGTTAGATACAAATACGCTCACATTGAACACCGAGAAAACTAAATATGTCACATCAAGCATAAATATAATAGGTCAACCTCGTGATGACGCCTCTATTAGAATACACACATGTTTAAATTCCGATGAATCTTGTCAGTGTCCCTACATTGAGCGCACTACACAGATGAAGTATCTCGGCCTCACAATTGATCCATATCTCAAATGGAATATTCACACTCAAATAATTGCAAACAAAATAAGAAAAACCATGCATTTTTTTAGAACGATACGAAACTTTCTCGACTTACAACACTTGAAAATGATTTATTTTGCAGTCTGTCAATCCATTATTGAGTATGGTATCATAGCATGGGGAGGCGGTACTGCATCAGCACTAGACCCAATCATAAAGGCACAGAAAACTATTATAAAATTAATTCTTAGACTACCTCTAATTACAGATTCGAACTTAATCTTTAATATTATGAATGTGTTTGATGTTCGGCAGATATACGCAAAAACAATCCTCACTCATCTATTCACAAATATACATAAATACTATGAAAAAAGATTAAATACTCGCTGTATTCGAAACAATAACAAAGAATTACTACAAATTCCCATAACTCATACTACTTTTGGTCAACGTAGCTTCAGATACCTTGCAACAAGACTTTACAACATTCTTCCAATTAGTATAAAAAAATGTGATTCACAAAAAAATTTCAAAAAAAACATAAAAGTTTGGATAAAAAATAATGATAGGGCATTTACCGGTGCACTCACCCAAATTCGAAATTAGTAATGAACCAATGCTGTCACTATTGCACCTATGTTATTGTTATTATTAATGCAACCAATCTATTGTGCGATTATTTTCTAATATAGGTGTAGGTATTTTCACAGAATTATAAATTGACGTAAAATTACTGCCTCAACACAGGCTAGCCTAGTGAGGCAGGTTACGAGAAACCTACGTTTATAATTATAAATCTCTATTCTTTAAGTACCTACTGTTATATGTATATTGTTTACCATTATTATCTTTTGTACTTATGCAAGTTTTAAACTATTGTATACTTTTTTTGTAGTTATAAATCTTTAAATTTTTGTTCAATAAAGATATTATATTATATTATATTATTATTATACTTTTAATTTTGAAATTTCTAAATATACCCTCGTCTCCATCTACAATTTTGCCTTTCTCTATATGGATCATTTTACATTTATCTAAACCAAAAGTCATTTTAATATCATCTGAAAAAATTTTAACTACCTTAATCATTTTTTCTAAATTTGTTTCAGAATTTGAAAATAATTTTATATCATCCATATATAATAGATGTGAAACTATACTACTCTCTCTTGTATTATCCTTAATTTTTATTCCAAACTTGCTTTTAATTAACATTTTAGACATAGGATTCAATGCTAAGCAAAACCAATGAGGACTCAATGAGTCTCCTTGAAAAATCCCTCTTTTTTTGAAATGCCCGGTACTACTATTTTCTTACTTTTTAAATTTACAAGTAAATCTGTATTCCAAAAGGATATAATATTTTTCAAAAAGCTAATTATAATTGGGTTAACTTTATATATTTTTAATATTTTGATTAGCCACGAGTGCGGGACACTATCAAAAGCTTTTTGATAATCTATATAACAAGTATGTAAATTACGCTTTTGATTTTGAATTTGTTTTAAAATTACAGAATCAATAACTAATTGTTCTTTACATCCCATATGTTTTCTGCGACAACCTTTTTGTTGTTCAGATAAAATATTTTTTTCATCCAAATGAGTATATATTAAATCTGTCAATCAAGAGGTTAAAATTTTGTATATTGTCGGTAGACATGTAATGGATCTATATTGAGAGGGATTGTTAATATTTTCGTTTTTAGGTAACATATAAGTAATGCCCTTAGTTAGAAAATTAGGAAAATTTTGAGGTTGTTTGACAAGTTTTGAAAGATTTTTTGCAAACAGAGGATGTAAAGTAGTTAGACGTTTGTACCAAAAATTATGTATCCAATCGCAACCCGTGGCTTTCCAATTATGAGTATTTTTTATAATTTTGGCTAACAATTCAACCAATATATCAGAAAAACTCATTTGTTCAATGTCTGAACAATTAAGATCTTCTTTTTCTATCCATAGACCTGCCTCATTATGTTTTATATCTTTACTCCAAATGTTTGTCCAAAAATCGCGCATATCTGATTCAGATGGCAACGGAATATTATGATTCGAAATAATATTTTGTTTATCATCAAGTTTGGAATAAAATATTTTCTCATTTTTCTGAAATAATCTATTATTATTTCTTTTATTATACGTATAATTATATCTTTTTAATCTACTAGCTTTTACACCTAATTTTAGTTTTAATAAATCTAATAAATCATTGATTATATTTTCATTATTATTACTACCAATGTTATAACCAAATTTTCTCCCAATTTCATCTACATGTCTCAAAATATTTCTACTTCTATTCCCATTTTTATATTCAACTAGCTGGTCCCGGCATGCGTTGCTATGCCATTTAATAAAGAAATTGTTTCTCCCTGAGTGTCCTTTCCCGTTCTTCTCGTTCCCCTTCCGCCTCCCCTTCTTCTCCTGCGTCCTCTTACCCTCTCGCGTTCCCACTCCGTCACCTCCACCTTCCCTCTCCCCACTCCACTCCCCCCCTTCCCCCTTCCCCCTTCCCCCGTCCCACGAACCCCCCTCCCCCCTCACACGTCCCCTTCCCCTTCCACCTTCCCCGCCTTCCCTCTTCCCTTTCCCGCTCCCTCGTCCCGTCAACCCTCCTCCCGCATTCCATATATTCAATCCCAGTACATTCAGTTATTAAACAGCCCGTGTGCCACCTTTTACAATGTTTATTCAAATTTCCATTTTTCATGTATATTAAATTTGGTACCTATTTAAAATATCTAAAATTCTTGATTCGATTCAAGCTATTAGGGGAGTACCTACTTTAAATAAATTTATTAAAGATTTTCAAAAATAGAATCCTGATTGAACAATCAATGTTTTGCAAAATGTCATTCTCAAATACGCGAACTGTCAAACATGCTCATGTTTTCTGAAATTATCCAATTTTCTGCGCAATTTTCTTATTTTTTCTCTCCGTAAGAACCATCCTCGTACTTCAAGGAATATTCTAAAAAAAGAATTAGCGAAATCGGTTCAGCTGATCTCGAGATTTGCGCTTACCAACACATTTAGCGATTCATTTTTATATTATAGATTACTCTAGCTATACTACTTCTTAAAAATACTTCATAATTTTCTAATCTAATCTGCCATTCTGGTTTACTATAACTATATGATCTATCATCAGAGGATGTTAATTTAACTCCTAACTTATTACATATAGTGATAGCACTAGCGTACACTATTGTATGAAGATCTAAAAAACTAATATCGTCAAATATTATTTTTGGTAAAATTAAATTATTTAATTCAGAAATTAATTTAGATAATTTTTTTGACGTATGCAATTTTGGTCTAACTGTGGGCTCTATATCTATATATCTATTTATATTATTATGAAGCAAGTTAGCTAATTCTATTACATTATTATCTAGTAAGTTTAAATTTGCAATGTTGATTTCCCTAAGATTATGAATAGCGTCTAAGTTATTTGAATCTACTGTAATATCATTGGATTCTTCTACTAGAATATTATCTAAACTGTCTTCATTCAATGCATCTAATATAACATTACTACTCGTATAAATTTGTTCTAAATTATTCTCCAACTGCAATCTATCTCCTATTTCCTTTTTATTAATTTTTGGGGATCGCTGGCAACGGTTAATATGCACTTTAAAAAAAAAACCTTTTGATTCACCTTAATTACATTAAAAGGCAACTATTTGCATTGGGGGAAGTGGAAAATATTTCATTCTAAATTTCATAACGTAAAATTAAAATTAGCTTTCGTCTTGAGATTGTACGCCAGAATCACAAACCATGTTACACAAACCTAGCGTAGCCGCTAAACTACTTGAAAACTGGGATGTTTTTCTTGCCTTGACGCGAGTAGGCGTTATAAGAGGGCGCTTTCTTTTGTATCACAAACCATGTTACACAAAAATATTTTCCACTTCCCCCAATGCAAATAGTTGTCTTTTAATGTAATTAAGGTGAATCAAAAGATTTTTTAAAAAAAAAGTGCGTATTCCGTTGCCAGCGATCCCCAAAATTTACCTCCTTTTTATCTGATTTAATGTTACTACAGGGATTAAATTATTTTTGAAAATTGCCCTTTTTTGGTCAGCTAATCTCCGTTCATTTTCTTGGGCAACCGGATAATTTTGTGAGAAAAGTAAATGTAATAATGTAATTTTTTCCTATACAATAACATATCTGTTTCTAGTTTAGTCACATAAAAATATGAACGAACGATGAACATATTGACATCGTTCGTCCATTTCATTCGCTTCCTAGGAATACCTGCTTTTGTTTTTTGGGGTCTCAGATTATCAATGTTCATCTGTAAAGATGATATAATCAACCCATTTTCATTTCCGTTGGTTGAAAATGACATTTTGTCACCGTTCAAAACAACTTGGAAATGATTGTTATTATTATTATTATTCCTACATTCCAGTAACCAAGCAACTGTCGTCGTTACCTAGTACTGTCATTTGTCAACAAATAATTTTCAATATGTCCAAATTAAATATTTTAATGTAAACTACCCTTCAATACTACAAATCAATAATATATATTATATTTTAGAATAATGTTATCAAAATAAAATATATAATTAAATTTACCTACAAAATATATTTCAACGTAATCTCAAAATACTGTTGTTTACCTTGGTTACTGGAGTCCTCACAAAAGGAATTTTTTTATATCGTATTTATTTATCTAAATATCCTACGGTTCATTGGCAGTTTGTTTATTAGGTTATCTAATATACTTATTTTCAAATATTTATATGTTTTGGGATCAAAGCTAATTATTTTCTATCTGATACAATAAAAAAATCAGAGAGCCAAAATACAACCAAACGTCGAGGCTAGCGTTGCTAAGCAACTATAATAATATAATAATAATATTTATTTAACGCACCAGATTTAAATGTCCGGGTTTAATTTTCCCCACAGGAAAAACTAAACCCTTTCACACACTTCCCAAATGATCATCTGGTCAATCCACGTTATGCAATTGCACTGTATAAGGATTATAATTACAAAACAATACAAGAACAACATGTCAACCTACCAGAGACCAGATGGGAAAATAATTCACCGACTCCAGATATTTTCATATCAGAGGGTTCGGCTCTGTGGAATTCCTAATTGAACCTATAAATCCTACTGATCCCTCAATATAAATATTTAAAAAATCTTTTGTAATCCTACATGTATTTAAAATTACCGATTTTTGCATTTTTATATATAAATTCTTTGACAAATCTAATACGCCTAATTTTTAAATCAGAGACCTAGGTATAATGCCAGTAGCCGAAATAACATAAATATAGTAGCCGAAATAATCTTAATTGGAAATCACATATTAATCAAATCACTTCTAAATTAAGATATCTGACCTACATATTTTATAGACTTAAGGAAGTACTAAATATTGAAAAATTGAAAATGATCTACTTTTCCCTGGTGCAATCATCAATCACTTATGGCATTATAGGATGGGGTGGTGCACTTGATACATTTATGAAGCCTCTACAAATAATTCAAAAACACATAATTAAAGTCATATATAACAAAAATAAAACATTCTCGACCAACTTATTATATAAAGAAACTAAAATATTTAATATACGTAAATTATTTATATTACAAACTTTGAAATATGTGTTTAAAAACAAAAATAATTTCGAAATAAATGAAAACAGAACGAGCAAAAGAATAAATAATATATTTTATACCCCACAAACTAATACTAAATTATTGCAGACACATAGCAGTTTCATTGGTCCTCGTACATTTAATCTTCTACCACTACAAACTCAAATGATAAATAAAATGATAAAATATTTAAAAGAGGTAAAACTATGGTTGAATAATGTAGATGTTGAAACGCTTTTTCTATAAATTTATCCATCCTTCTACAACTCATTTGCTGTAACTTCTAAACTGTAGTACAATATCTTTTCTGTTTATTTTATTATTTTTATTTATTTTTATAATAACTAAAAAAAAAAAAATTGCATGTTTTTCTCCATATTTTTATTTTATTTTTATAATAGCTGAAAAAACCTTTTTCACTTATTCTACCTATGTAGTACTTATTTTTTATACTATCTTTATATTTAATATGTTTCTTTAAGTCTAATTTATACTTTGGGTACTTGGAAATATAGTATTTTGTTTTAATATTACCCACACTCAGGCAGTGCCTTAGTGGATTTTCATTTCTTGTATCATAATTATTATTATATATTATGTTATTTTACAATATTTTCTATTATACATATGTACAAAGAAATGGAAATAAATAAAGTTAAAAAAAAAAAAAAAAACAAATGGTAATATTTTTATAGTCCGAAAATGCCAAATTTTTTTAATCTCATTTCCTAAATCTGTGTATTTTCTAATTTTTTCAGAAACAGTTTTTTGAATATTACAGGAATTTGGAATAGCTAAATCAATGATATAAGTTATTTTTTGAATTTTGTCGTGTAAAACTATATCAGGTCTCTTATGACTATTTGTTCTGTCTGTTAGTATAGTTTTATCATAATATATTTTATAAAATTCATTTTCTAAAAATGAATTTGGTTCATATTCATAATATGGTACTATATTACGGCAGTCAATCGAGTTATGTTTAATTACCAAACTTTGGTGGATTATTTTTAAAACCTGATTGTGCCTAAATGTATACTCGGACGGCGCTAATATAGAACATCCCAATATAATATGTTCTATAGTTTTCGGAAAAGCCAAATATTTTCTACATAAATCATCAATTTGATTTATATCTTTGATTATATGCTTCCTATAATTTTTAGTATTAATGACTCTATCTTGAATGGTAAGCATAAATCCTTCTATTTCTGCGCTCAACTCTCCAATACTCAACTATTTGTTTGACAAAAGTTTGTCAACATACGTTTGGTTGAGATAATTGAAGTGTTTTGCATGAATAATTTTATTTGACCAGGAATCTAATAATTCCTGGTTAGTATTTATAAGCATTCTCGTCATATAAATTTTAAGGTGTAATGTTTCTATCTGCCTTGCAAATTATTTTGTGCATTTATATAATATTTGAACTTAACATGGTCTACCCGCTATCCAAAATTAATAATAATAATATGTAATAATAATAATATATAATAATTATATAATATATTATAGTATAATATATTATTATATTATAGTATAACTATTATATAATAATATATTATACTATAATTATTATATAATTATTATATATTATTATTATTAATTTTGGATAGCGGGTAGACCATGTTAAGTTCAAATGGCAGGTAGGTATGACAATATGACACTGTCAATCTCAAATTGCGGGTAGGTGTATTGTAATAATAATTTCAAACGAATATTGCTCGTTGAATCCTTCCGTAAATATAATAAAATAAATACATCGATGTTATGCGGCTCGAATGGCCAAATGTTGCGGCGGGTAGCAAATTTTACCTCTCAATGGATCGAGGGATCAAATGCTGCGGTATGCTGTAAACTGTATGCGGTTC
Source organism: Limnephilus rhombicus (assembly GCA_929108145.2). Taxonomy (NCBI): domain Eukaryota; kingdom Metazoa; phylum Arthropoda; class Insecta; order Trichoptera; family Limnephilidae; genus Limnephilus; species Limnephilus rhombicus. Next base: position 182,524 of record OV815271.1, on the reverse strand, counting down.
TTATCTATTTTATTTTATTTTAATCGCACTTACCCAGACTGCTTCCCTCTTCGTTCAGTGTTCACTGGAAAGGTAGGTATGTTAGTTTGGAGAGATTTTGGAATGGAATGGCGACTGGGAATGAACGTTTAATCGCGAAACAATAAGCGAGAATAGGTGGTGATGGTACTTGCGAATAGATGCGGTTTAAGAGTTCCGTTTGAGGTTTGATTACTAAAAAGTAAAAGCGGTTCGGTTCTTAGGACTTGTGTCCCTTGCGGCAAGGCTAATTGGACTTGCGGCGAGGCTAATTGGCAACTGGACTAATTATGGCAGAGGGCACACAATACGTATTTGAGAAAGAACCACATGTAACAATAAAGGCGCGAACAGTAATGTTATCGTGTTTTAGTGTATTTTTGTTTTATTTATGTTGCTGCAGCAACACAGGTTATCGGCCGTGCTATAATTTTTTTTAGTAAGGCTGTTTTGAAGTTTTTAATCTCTAAAAAAATATATATGTTATTTTTGAAGATGATATCTAGATGCATTATATAAAATATAAAATAATTCGCAAATTATATAAAATTCCCTCGATAGAAAAAAATCGCAAAGTATGCTCCGAAAATTACTATAAACATGTTCGTTTCAGTTATTTTACAAGTTATGTTAAGAAAAAATTCACAATGTTTCTAAATGATACTTAAAATACGTTCCACAAGATTTTTGCTCTATTTTAAACGAGTCGTGTTAATAATAATAATAATAATAATAATGTTTATTCCAGGATGTGGGGAGGATAGTGCAATCCCACACGTCCCATAAAGTTGTACATATTTTCACAACAGATAAAGTAAAAAAAAAAAAAAGTAAATATAACAAACAAATATAAAAGACATAAGCGATAATAGAAATAAAATAAATAATCAATTATAATGTAGGACGTGGTCTGGAGTGAGCTAGGGCCCAGCGCTCGCTCAGGAGTGGCGCTTGGTGCTGGAAGGCTGCGATCACCACTTTGTTATCGGAAGCCATTAGCCGCATCCTGGCTCCAGTGACCCGGTGTCTCATCAGACCGGCGAATCCGTGTAGTCCTAGCTCCGTAAACATTGAAGATGCGCTGCTGTACCTTCTGTATCCAAATATAATTCTGCAAGCATCATTATATTGGATCCGCAGTCGTTCTATTGAGCTGGTACGGTAGTGACACCATGTTTCACATGTATATAGGTTAGTGCAAAATGCATTGAACAATGTTTTTTTTACATTGTTACTGCATTTGAAGAATCTTCGGGCAATCATATTAGACAGTATACTGATACTGTCGTTCAATATCACCGTCATCCGAGAGGTCTTCAGTAATAATGTGTCCCAAGTATTTTACATTCTTAGATGCGTTTATATTTTCCTCATTAAGTTTTACAGGGAGCATTTTCTCGGGATTTTTTCCATGGTTGAATGCGATTAGTTCAGTCTTCTTGGGGTTGTACATCATGTTGTGGTCATTTGCATATTATTCACAGATTTTTAATAATGTTCTCAACCCCTTGATCGACGGAGCTAGGAGAATCATGTCGTCCGCATAACTTTTGTGATTTAGGCATAAATTATTAATACGACAGCCCGCCCTGGTGTCCAGGCGATTTGATAATTCGTCCATGTATACATTGAACAGGATTGGGGACACACACCCTCCTTGCCTTACTCCTGATCGCAAATATATCGGTTGGGAGTACGTACTTGCCCACCGTACAACGTTTTCCTGCTGAGAGTGCCATCGGGATAGTGTGTTGATATACATAGTAGGTATATTTCTAGCTTTCAATTTCTCCCATAAGGTTTTATGACAGACCCTGTCGAACGCTTTGCTCAGATCTAAGAAGCATCCGTATTTTCGCAATTTTCACGTAGATTTTGTCGCTTTAAATGTTAGCGCGCTCCTCTAACATTCGTAATTTCATATCTCTCCATCTTCTTCTTTTTGAGCCCGGTTGTGCCATTTAAATTAAAAGAATGTAAAAAATAAATGTTCAGTATGATTGCTAGACAAAGCTCTTTTTGTTAACTTTTATTGAATGGTGTGTTCACCGGTTAAAAAATATAAATAATTAATATTGTATTATCGTCGACATGATGTCGTCGATAATATCTGTATGTTCAATTCGGGAGACGTATGTTCAGTTTGTTTAATTTTGAGCAGGTATGGGTACCGCCGCCCCCGGAACCATTTATTGGAACTAACACCTCTGCCGTAGGTCACCCCAAGTGGTTCGCTACTTTTGGTTTCTTAGCAGGGGTGCCCGTGTTCATGAGGTGAGGTTTGTCTCTGTCCTAGCGGCGGATGCGTCTGCCCGTGCCCACCAGCTGCATGACAGGCCGTATTGGGAAAGAATGGTTGAGGGCAGCGGCGGATTAAATGTTTAGAACGCCCTAGGCAAGACCCTCATCGGCGCCCCTCTAGCGGCCATATATTATAAATTTTAACTACTACTTATAAATATAATAAACAATGCTGCTCCATGCGGCTTAACCCGGCGGCGTAAGAATTTTGGTATTAGCAGTTATAATATTAGTAGGGATAATCAATAAAACAATTTATAACCTGATATTTGATAAATAAAAAAATTAAGTTATTTGAAATTTGCTATGTACTAATGACATTCGATGACAATTGTTAAATTTTTTTTTCTTTGTCTACATTTTTGTCATGCCAATAGCATCGTCATAGTTTAAAGATAGCAATAAGTTTGATTCAATGTTAAGTATTGCTAACGAATTTAATCTGTTATATTTCATGGTTGAGCGAAGATAATTTTTCATTCTCTAGTCAGTAAAAACTCCACTCACCACTGCAATTGGGGACTGCGTCGATACGCATATTCTTAAGGCTGAAAAATGTTTGGGTAAATTGTTTCAAGTTCTTTATGTCTTAGAACCTGTAAAATCACGTTGGTTGTTGGGGGGCAGTTCTTCAACTCGAGCTATCGCTGTTAAGTAAGAATGTAGATTGACACATTAATCAACAAAGCACTTTTCTAAATCACCAGAATGCATCGTTTCTAACATACAGCACTATTTTGAATTTCTTCAGTGTTCAAATTGCTTAAAAATGAAAATTTAGCGTATAAATTTACCGAAAAAGGTTTTTCTCCACTGTGGGTAAATATATGACTTTATAGATATCACTTTATAGCACACCAATAGTTGCGATCGGGACATGAAAAAGGTTTTTTTTCCCACTGAGGTTAAACAGGTGCAGCCTAACTAAAAAAAAACACAGCACGGCCGATAACCTGTGTTGCTGCAGCAACATGAATAAAACAAAAATACACTAAAACACGATAACATTACTAATAAGATTTGTTCTTAAAATGTATTTTAAAACTGGCAAGTAATTTTTTATACTGGACATAATAAATTTTTTGTTTTCCTACAGAACCGCTAGGTGGCGGCGCCTGCGCATTCGTCGTTCACGCTGCAAACCGCAAAAAAAAAAATCACTCCGCGGATGTGTGTGTAATATTACACAAATGTGATCGTAATATCTATTAATATGACTAATTCACTTTTACATTCGTATAATTGATATATTTACCGTGTTTTTTGTGGTTTTTAATAAGTTTTATTTAAGTTATAATAACAATAACTATACTTTGAAAATTGAAATGTCAGAAAGTATTTTATGGAAAACATGAAAATTCAAATTTACATTTAAAGGATTTTATTTTACGAGAATTTCATAAAAGTAATGTTTTTTTGAAATATTAATATCTAATACATGTGTTCCTAGACGTATCAAAGAAATAAACGTCTTTAAAGATGCAAAAAATCTGTTTTTTAGGTTAGTTTTTTGGCAAAAAAAAAGTTGAAATTTTTTATTATTTTATTTTGTATGCACGAGGAAAAAGTGAGGTGACAGTTTCGTTCCAAATTCATTATATAAAAGAACTTTTTTTTTTTTAATTTTTTTTTTTTTTATAAATTTCTCTACACTTTGTTTTGGTTTTGTTTTGTTTTGGTAAAAAGAAAATCCATTTTTTTCGCGTTTGAATCTTAAAATATGGCAGTTTTTTAAAACTTAAGTGTATTTCAATTATACAAATCTAAAAGGAAATTTTATCTAGTTTTCATAAATGGTATTTGTTTTTACGACACCTTCAAAAATAAGAAATATATAGAACATTCAAAATACTTTGGCAAAATTCCAAATTGCGTTCAGACATCATTAATAAAACAGAGATAAACTACCCTCTCAGGCTGTGTACACCAAGTGTATTTTTTTCCATGAACAATTTTTAAATTATTAATGTTTTCACATCCGCGGCTGTTTGTCAATTGAATAAAATTTTCACTGGGTTTTTAAGTAAGGCTGGTGATGTTTAAGACTTCCCTTTGAAGAACATGAATATTTTCAGAATGAATATTCAAGAATTTGAATATTCTTCAGGGGTACCCCAAGGATCCGTTTTAGGTCCACTTCTTTTCATCCTTTTTACAAATGATGTCGCCAAAATAATCGAGTCATTTGGTCTCCAGTTCCACTGCTACGCTGACGATCAGCAAGTTTACTTTTACTGCTCTCCAAACGAAATCAACAGTCTCAAAATCCGCATAGCTGAATGCCTAGAAGCAATAACTCGTTGGATGTCTTTAAACAAGCTGAAGCTGAACCCATCTAAAACTGAGTTTCTCTGGGTGGCCACAAACAAACGCTAACATTTCATAGGCAATTCACCTATTTCCATTTCCGGCAACGATATTATTCTAAAGACAACAGTCAAACTTCTTGGCGTTAATTTAGATTCAGACTTTTCACTAAAAAGTCAAATAAATAGGACAGTAAGCACCGGTTTTTTTCACCTAAGACAACGCAAGTCAGTTCGAAAAAACCTTCCTACAGAGGCGACAAAACTATTAATCAACTCTTACGTAGTCTCACGGCTCGATTACTGTAACGGCATCTACGCTAGCCTTCCAAAATATCAAACTGACAAACTTCAATCCGTGTTTAATGCAGCGGCAAGGCTCATAACTGGGGTATCTAACTATTTGCATAATTCGAACACCTTCGATACCTTCACTGGCTCAAGTGTCCTGAAATAATACAGTACAAATTGGGTTGGATGGTTTTTAAATCAATTAACAAAATGGCCCCATCTTACATCTCCGAATTATGCGTCCCGGAAAATACCGGTCCGAGGCAATTAACCCTTAGATCAGCAACTTTGTCTGCTAGAGACAGACTAATTGAACCGAAACGAAAGCCAAATACTAAGTTTGGAGATCGTGCTTTCAGAGTATCTGGGCTAGTCTTCCAAAATATCAAACTGACAAACTTCACTCCGTGTTTAATGCAGAGGCAAGGCTCATAACTGGGGTATCTAAATATTCGCATCATTGAAATGAACTCACTGGAATAAACTTATATTATTATTATTATTGATCATGGATCATTGATCATTGATTATTGATCATGGATCATTGATAATTGATTATTGAACACTGATCATTGATCATTGGTCAGTTTTTTTTATTTTTTTTTTATTTATTTATCTATAATAAAATATGTTTACAATGGTTTTATTTGTATGCCTGTCTCACTAGGGTATACCTGTGTCGAGACAGGCGTACAGGTATATAAATGAATATAGTAATTACAAGGATATTTCAGGTAAAATACATATTATGAATAGAATTAAAACAGAAGGGTGATTGGAAGGGTAATAAATCTTTTAAAGAGGGTTATTTTATAAATGTTGGAGATGGAGTAATGAAATCAATTCTGCCTAGTCTATTTATAGGTTAAATTTGACAGGATTCCATTATTTTCATTTGTTTTATATGGGTTAGGTTGTATGTGAATAGTTATTTATGTCTATGTGTGATTTATTTTACAGATATTTGTGATAGTGTGGCGTCCAATACTTATAATCCATTTTTTAATATCTTGTTTGAATTTTGTAAAGGAGTCACTTTGTCTGATCGTAGTTGGTAGTGTATTGTATAGTTTGCAAGCTATGTATTTAGAGTGTCTTTGCCCGAAGGTGGTTTTGAAAAAAGGAGTTTGGAGAAGTTCGTTGTTTTTGGCTCGGGTATTGTGTATTGTTTGTGTAGCTTTGTATGGTGTTTTGTTGTTTTTGTGTAAATTAAGTAATATGGATCTTGAGTAGAGCTGTTTTATGTCCATAACGTTGAAGGAATTGAAGATAGTATCAGTGCTGGTAGTAAGCGGCATTTTAAGAATTATTTTTATGATTAGTTTTTGTGCTTTCATGATGGGATCAAGGGCATTGGAATATGCATTACCCCAGGCTAGAATTCCGTATTCGATGTGAGATTGGCACAATGAGTAATATACTGTTTTTAAAAGTTTTAGGTGAAGTAAATTGCGTGTTTGTTTGAAAAAGTATATAGATTTTCGGATTTTGTTTGTAGTATTATGTATATGTTGCTTCCAATTCAGGTGTGTATCGAAGGTTACTCCTAAATATTTGATAATGTTTACTTGCTCTAGGCATGGGCAGTCACAGTTTCGGTTTAGAGATGAATTTTTACATTTGTGTATTTTTAATGGCGGGGCTGGGTTTGACTTTGGGATATTGGTGAGACTAGACAGTAAGTATTTGGTTTTCTGTACATTTAGAGTTAATATGTTCGAGTCAAGCCAATATTTTACCTGTTGAATTCCTTCCTCCGCTTTGGAATATGCGGTAAGCCAATCTTTTGCTTGGAAGAGTAGGACAGTGTCATCGGCGAAACTGACAATAGTGGCATCGATATCTAGGTTGCATAACTCGTTAATATATATTAGGAAGAGCGTTGGACCTATAACACTGCCTTGAGGGACCCCGTAACTAATGGGCAAATTCTGGCTCTTTGTGGTATTGAGTTTAACGCATTGGGATCTGTCAGATAAGAAGCTGGAGAGGAGGCCTAATTCTTTGTTCCTAATACCTATATTAAACATTTTGCGTTTTAGTTTGCTGTGTGAGATTGTATCAAATGCTTTACATAGGTCGAGAAATACCGATAGACATTTCAAGCCCTTATCCAGGTGGCCAGAAATATGGTCAGTGACCGTGGCTATAGCATCATTGGTGCTTTTATGTTTTCTGAATCCAAATTGCCGCGGCGATATTAAGTTATTGGTTTCCAGATATTCCATGAGACTATTATTGACGATCTTTTCGAATACTTTTGAGAGGGAATTTAGCAACGTAATAGGACGATAATTACTAATATCAAGTTTGGAGCCAGTTTTAAAAATAGGGATAATGAGACCTTGTTTTAGAATGGTGGGAAATACCCTGTCACGATAATAATTATTACTTCATAATAATTATTAGCCTGACTTAGTAAACCTTCACCTGGCCGCTTACTTTAATTGTTGAATCGCCGTATTTTGGATTTTTTTTGATTGGCAACATTATTGTTAAACTTCCGGCGGTACTTTTTGGATTCGCATCGTACAGGAAGCCGGTGCAAATTCGACTAGTCACTTTAGTGATAGTTCTGGATTTAAAAATGGGTTAATCCCTTTGTTACAAATTGTTTGTTTAAAACGATTTTAATCGCGATGCACATCGATGCACTTTTTGCGAACGCTCCTTTCTGATGTGATCGGAACGCTGTTTTCTAATGTGTTTGGCCGCCGCCATTGTGACCGATATTTGTCCGCGGCATAACGATGTTGTAAATTACCTACATAATCGCGACCGGCATATTGAAGAGCGTCGCGAGGGAGAGTTCTTATGACCTGGTACGGTCACTGCTGCTCATATTTGTGACGGATGGTTACTTGGCGTTCCGAGGGGCTCAACCAGAGCACTGGGGCTGATCTTGGACCCTACTCCCAGGCGGGGAGTCTTCAAACTCTGGCCTTCCTGGGGAGTCTTTCCTGGTTCCCATCATGGAGATTGCGTGAGAATATGGCCCGCGGTTCATCAACGCGCTATCTTCAAGTAAATTAAGAGTTCGCGTCATTGTAGAAGTATTTAGATAAAGATCCATGGTCCGCAGGTACGACATTTCTTTCTGTTTAATTATGTTCCTGTTAAATTGTCAGAATCTGTTATGTTTTTGGGGATGTGATACCTGGCCCCTCAAAAGGGCAACATTGTTATGTTCTTTATAAAAATATACTGGGATTTGGTTGTTTTGGAAATGAACTCTTTTATTGCTTAAACCATTGAAACCTCACAAGTTGGAACCTGTATTTGTTTATTCCCACAATCCTGAAGAGAATCTCTTACTCTACCATTAAATAGAATAATCAGAAGGTCCATACTGATGATCACTGTTACAGTGGCGCCCAACGTCTTGGATAAATTCCCGGGTGCACGTAATAAATACAGTTTCTTTTTTGTGTGTTACATTGGTTTTATTTTTACATGTCAATATGTATGTTGCAATTAGCGCTCGACCGTTTTAGGAAATTATATATCTATTCAATTAATAATTTCTCAGGTGCTCCTAGGAAATGCAGTTTTTTTCTGGTATTTTTACTTGATTTTTTGTGTAAAATATCAATATTACCGAGATGTGACGTATTTCTCAAATAATATTTGTGAATTTGACTAATTTCCGGTTGCAGCCATTATTGACGGCCGAATTAATTATGTTTGACTTCGGCAGTGTACGAATTTCTACCATTTCCGGTTCGATTAAATCTGTTATTTGGTAGCCATGTTCGTCATACGCTTTCTTTGACTTCGGCGGTAGTTATAAATTATTCGTCCATATGAATGTTTTTGGTGTTTACAAAAACATATTGCGTTGTCTATTATGTTATTCCGGTAGACAAGTAAATTTTGATTCCAAATAAAAGAGTTTTTGTAAATGTCAATCTGACATTTCATAGATTTGAAGTGTTTGTTTACAATCTCAACATGATAGCATTTGTTTTGACTCAAGTAGTACTTACGGGCTGTTAAATGTCAAATGTTTTTGTTTGTTATCAACTAAGGATCCGTTCAGCTATATTTATCAAGTAAATGCTAATTGAAGCAAATAGAATACTTTAGTAAGTTCGTATCTTGCGTACAGTTAACCGTAATTCCCATTGCAGTCTGTATTAAATTATTGTTTTAATAATCTTTTAGTTGCAACAAACAACCGCGCTGGGAGTTATTATTATTCCGACTTATTGTCAAAATATAAATCTATTCGGCAGTATACAGGGACGTGGGTCCGATTATTATTATTGGAAACCTGTTTCTTATTTGTTTTTTAAATTATTTAAAGGACTTGGAAAAAACTTTAACTTCCCGTCATTGTTTTTTTTGTTCTTTTGTATGACGTTTAGATACTATAGATCACAATACAGTTGGTTTGTTTACGTATTGCAATTCTGTCATTGTCTTCGGCAAGCAACTTAAAATTTAATTAGTTTGAAACTAAATAATTTAATTAAACTACAAAACTGTACTTGTTTTCAATACATTACAGGTTGTCCGGTACTTCGTATTATAAAATATATGTATATATTTTTTTTTTTAAATAATTTCGATTATTTTTCAAATAATTATTTTTGGAAAATTTCATTACAGGGTATCCGGTTATTGCAATAGTAATATTAATTTACTTTAAATTAATATATTTTCTTTATTAATTTTTTTTTGATTTTTTTTTCTTTTTTTAAAAAAAATACAAGATGGCGATTCCTAACATTAATGGATCAACTAAAGATGAGTTGACATTACTTTTGGAAAACGTACATATCGTCCCGGAGTCAACTGTAGCCGCTATGAGAGAACAAGCGAGAGAGTATAATAAAAAAAATTAGAGAATGTCCTGACCCGACAGCTGAATCTGAAGTTGAGGGTACAAACAAATCTACTACAAATACGATGAATATTGTGAATAATTATTATTCCAATGTTAGCCAAAGCCCTTCCATTCATAATTGGGGGGTTAAATTTAATGGGTCCTCGGATATTAAAGATTTTTTACTTCGTGTTGAAGAATTAACGAGAAGCCGTCACATAGAGTTTCCTGCGGTCGTTACGTCTTTTCCTGACCTTTTAGAGGGAAGGGCTCTATCGTGGTTTCGTACTATTTATAAAGAATCGTTAACCTGGCCGGAATTAAAGAATTTACTTTTGACGCGTTTCGACAAAAATATCAGTCAAACAGAGGCTCTCAAAGCCCTTCTCATGATGAAGCAGAGGTACAATCAGAGCATTGTAGATTACGTTGAGGACGTACAATTAGCCAACATGAAACTCAACGTACCTCTTCCGGATGAGCAGATAGTAGATTTGGTGTGTAATAGCTTACTTCCTAAGTATGCTATTGTAATAGCTTATTTTGACGACAAGAACATAGAATCTTTAATTAAAGTTTGTAAACGTTTTGAAAGAAATTTACCTTTGTCGGACTCATCGGATACCAAGGAGGTTTATTTAAAAAAAATGCCTACCTTTAAAACTTCTCAACCAGCCACGTCTTCTTCAAAACATTGTTCTACTTCTTCTTCGTCTGCTTCTTCTACACAATCAACTACTTTTAATAAAAGTAAACTTCGGTGCACATTTTGCAATATGCAGGGGCACATTAAGCCTTATTGTAGGAAGTGGAAGTCGGAATCTAACCGGGATTCTGACAAACGTCAAACTGGCACCACTCGTCCAAATTCAAAAAACTAGAGTGTGGTCCTCTGCATTCTGCATGCAAGGATGTCGGGAGACCGCTCTCAGTTTCTGGCCCAGGTAACCACTTCATTAGGCGTGACTTGGACGCAAGCGTGCCGGTGACTGGTTCCGGACAAGATGTTAGACCTCATGCTAATATTCAAATTAAAAATTTAGTTTTTTCAGGTCTTTTGGACAGTGGAGCCTCTGTCAGTTGTTTTGGGGGCTCACTCTTCAAATTTTTTATTAGTTTAGGATTTAAGTTAGAAAGATTAGACTCCTACGTTACCACCACGGATGGCAAACGTCAGGATGTTATAGGTACTATGCAAATACTTGTTTCATATAATAATATTAAGAAGTATATTAAGTTTTTCATAATTCCATCTCTTTCTCCTGTCATTGTTTTAGGTGTTGACTTTTGGAAGCAATTCGACGTAGCTCCTCAATTGTTTCCAAAAGTAAACGATAGTCATGTTTCTGAAAATATTGTGGGTGAGATTTGTAAAATCACGTCAGCTTCCCTACTGTCTCCCCAAGATAATCGTAAATTAAACATTGTTATAGAGAAATTTAAATCTATTTCGTTCGAAAAATGTGGTCTGGGTCGCACGCACCTAGTACAGCACAAAATTAATACAACGGGGGAGCCTATTAAGCAGCGTTATTATCCTTTGTCAAAAACTCGTCAGGATCAATTAGAAGCGCAACTTAAAGAAATGTTAGACTTAGGTGTAGTCCGCCGCTCTCGTTCGGCTTGGTCAAACCCAGTTTTGATAGTACCAAAGAAGGACGGTTCTCCCAGGTTTTGCTTGGACTCGAGGAAGCTCAACAGTGTCACCAGGACAGATTCCTACCCTTTGCCTTATATTTCACGTATATTAGATAATCTTCGGGGTGCACGATTCATATCCTCTATAGACCTCTCGAAATCTTTTTGGCAAATTCCTTTACACAAAGACTCTTGCGCTAAAACGGCTTTCGTTGTACCAGGGCGTGGCCTTTATGAGTTTGTTAGGATGCCATTTGGATTGAAGAACGCTCCGAGTGAATTACAGCGTCTTGCAGATGTTCTTTTTGGCCCCGAATTTAACGAAAACGTTTTTTGTTACTTGGACGACCTGATTATAATATCGGAGGATTTTGAGTCACACTTAGAATTATTGACTAAGGTCTTTAATCGATTAAAAGAGGCCGGTCTGACAGTTAATCTTAAAAAATGTGAGTTTTGCAAAGACGAACTAAAGTATCTTGGTTATATAGTTGATGCAAAGGGTCTCCGCACGGATCCGGTAAAACTAGAATCAATTCGAACCTATCCTACTCCTATAAATTCTAAACAATTGAAAGCTTTCATTGGTCTTTGTGGGTATTATAGACGGTTCATTAAAAAATTTTCAACTATAGCGGCACCTCTGACAAAACTAACTGGGTCACGGAATGGGGTGAGCAACTTTACCTGGTCTCCGGAGGCGGAAGACTCCTTTAAAAAATTAAAAAAAGCCCTAACTTCGGCTCCAGTAATTAACTGTCCTGATTTTTCGTTACCATTTACTATCCACTGTGACGCAAGTAACGTTGGGATTGGAGGGGTTTTGACACAAAATTTCGATGGAGAGGAACACCCTGTTTCATATTTTTCTAGGTGTCTAAATAAACACGAGCGTAACTATGGCGTAACGGAGCGCGAACTCCTTGCGGTTTTAGATTCGGTCAATCACTTCAGGCCCTACATAGAAGGAGTTCACTTCACAGTGATAACAGACCATTCCAGCCTACAATGGCTAGTATCGTTATCGAATCCCTCAGGTAGACTTGCACGTTGGTCCACCCGTCTCTCCCAATATTCGTTTGATGTAGTTCACAGAAAAGGTAAGTTAAATACTGTACCTGATGCCCTTTCGCGTAAAAACGATTTAGCTGTTTCCGCCCTGGATACTGTTCCCCCTAGCTCTGATGTGTGGTACAATAAATTATTTTCAGATTGTAAAACCAATCCTCAGCGTTTTAATAATTTTCTTATTAAATATAACTATTTATTACGTCATTCTAAGTCTCATTTCGCTCTGCAGGAGGATACAGCTTGGAAGTTGGTTGTTCCTTTTGAGGATCGGAACGCTATCTTGTCTAAGGAACACGAGTCAAATGTTTCTTGTCATCCAGGGGTTTTTAGAACATACAAAAAAATTCAACTCCATTATTTTTGGCCTGGTATGTATAGCGATGTAAAGAAATTTGTTAGTAAATGTAAGACGTGCAAAGCACATAAAGTAAATACATCGGCGCCGGCTGGAATTTCTACGAATCCAAAATTAGTCAACAGACCGATGCAAATGTTGTCTATTGACCTTGTAGGACCTCTTCCACGCAGTTACGCTGGATTTATGTACATTCTATCGGTTGTTGACGTTTTTTCCAAATATACTTGGATTTTTCCCCTTAGAAATGCAACCACTAAAAGCATCGTTAAAAACGTTGAACTATTTATTTTTCTTGTACACGGCGTTCCACAAACCTTTGTGTGTGACAATGGTAAACAATTTGTTTCTAAAGAATTCAAACAATTGTTAGTTAATTATAATGTTCCTATGCCTTATTACAACGCTTATTACACCCCGCAAAATAATGTCGTTGAACGTTATAACCAAACTATTGGAACTGCGTTGTCTATTTTGACCGAATCTGACCAACGTAATTGGTCTAGATTTCTGCCACAGATTCAATCAGCCCTAAATAATACGGTTAATTTTGCTACAGGTTTCACGCCTTTCTTCCTTATGCATGGAAGAGAACAAATCATTGACGGTAAATTTCACAACATTAATGTTTCTTCTGGTGTCGCGGACTCTACCTTAGAAAAATCTAGAGGCGAATTTGCTAAGAAATTGGAAGAATTAGCTTTTATTTACGATCAAGTTTCGAATGCGCTGTTGCAAGCTTTTAAAAAGAACGCTCATCACTATAACTTGCGCCGTAAGTCGGTGATATATGAAGTTGGTGATGTCATCTGGAGGAAAAATTTCGCCCAATCTAGTGGTCCAGATTATTTTTCTCATAAACTGGCGCCTAGATTTGTTCGCAATATCATTATAGGTAAAATCTCAGATTTAGTCTACACCTTGGCGGATATGCAAGGGAAAGTTGTGGGAAATTTTCATGTCAAGGATATTGTTCGCTTGGACTAATTGATATTATAATTTTTTATGTTTTTTATAACAGGAAACCAATGTGGTGGTGTGCAGGATTACCGACCCTTCACGTCATTTCATTTGTTTCTTTGTGTGATTATTCTGCTCACATGTCTTGAAGTTTGGTACCTTTGAGGCATGTGCTCAGAATGAGCACTACGTTCTAGTTTTTTGACGATAAATACATTATTTACCCTCGTTTAGCTGGAATCTGATCTTCTGATCAGTGGCGCCCAAAATTTTATGTTTAATTTGTATTGTGTCTATTGACCTTAACTTTTAGAATTTTTTTTTTAATTAGCTACATTTCTTTTAAAATTAAGAGAGTATTCTATACTGCAGCCTTTCGTCTTTGTCTTTATAACTACAATTTATATTATAACACACGATTCGTCACATCTCGCTAATATTATGTATATTATTATTATCTGCCTTAGAGTTAAGTCAGTGTACTTCCTCAAGTTCTTTGGAATTGTATTATTTATGTTTTTGTTTAGAGGCTTCCAGGTTTCCTTTGCTTTTCCAAGGAATTTGAGGAAGGCCATTCTTAAATTTCGTGTATGGGAAAATCTGAGCAACTTTCCAATACACGAAGTTTGTTATTATTATTATTGGTGTTTGTATTGGTATTTCTTGGATTTAAGTTCTAGTCTTAAAAAAATAAATTAATTAATTAAGGTTATTTTTATGCATAAATTCAGAAGAAAGTAATGCTTCGGCATACTTCTTATTAAGAATTTTCAAAATGGAAATTTGAACTCTACCCCATCATGGGAGAGCTTATTATATGTAAACATTTTAGTTTTAAGTATATTCCTTGGAATTGTGACTTACTGCTAATACCAGTGTTTTACTTTGCAAGTGTATTCCTAGGGTCAATCAAATGATTTTGATTGTACTCATCCTTAATAGTGTCGTCTATCTTTAAGATAAGATCGATCACCAAAAAACATGATAAGTATTGCTTGTTTATTTACAACAATATTTCCCCGAACAGTGTAAATTGTAAATAATTTTTTATTATTCTTTTTGCATTGGTTCAAGTTTACTTTTGTTGGTTCACTATGTTATAGCTAGGTATTTTGATAATTTTATAATTCCTAAGCTTTAAGCCTAACATTCTAGACTCTGTTTTGCTTTTCTTTGTGTTCCTAACGATAACCTTTATCACCACCTTTGTAGACAGGTTTGTTTTCTATTTTTGAATATCCTGATCTAATTTTTTTTGGAAAATAGGTTTTTTGTATATGTAAACCCTACTTTAACCACTTTGATAGATAGGTTTTTTCTTTCGTAATTGTAAATCCTAATCTGAGAAAAATAACTTTGATAGATAGGTAATTGATGTGCAATCCCTATTCTAACCACATACACTTTTAGTAGACAGTTTTTATAACTCGTTCTAACTAAGTCAATAATACATAGGTATTATATATATTTTTCGATGCGACCTGTTGGACCTAGGTAGATAGAATAGTTACCCTTTCGCTATTAATAAATAGCCTAAATTCAGTGAAGTGAGGGATGGTTGACCACCCTTGAAGTGAAGCCTAATAATGGCAAAGTGTCCTACTAAAGGAGAAGTGATGCCTTAAGCATAACAATTTTTTTTTTTCCCTTTAATTTTCTCCTTTTCTTATGTTGTTCCTCTTGTTAAGATGACCCGAGAATGGAAGGTTTTGAGCGACAGCTAATTTCATCAACACCTAGTATCATCAATGCTGAGGGTGCTTGTGGACCGCCTATTCTCGTACCATTTTATTGTTGTTATTGTTTTCTAATTTATCTAGATTTAATTGACTTAGTTTTAAGATTGTGTCTTTAGTTACAAAGTATTAATTTTAATTGTTTTTAAGTACCTGTTGGACCTACCTTTAGTTAGTTTCTTCGGTTTTGCGGGCGTAGTTTTCATGTTTGTGGGCAAACATTTTCGCGGGAAGGGGGGAATTGTCACGATAATAATTATTACTTCATAATAATTATTAGCCTGACTTAGTAAACCTTCACCTGGCCGCTTACTTTAATTGTTGAATCGCCGTATTTTGGATTTTTTTCGATTGGCAACATTATTGTTAAACTTCCGGCGGTACTTTTTGGATTCGCATCGTACAGGAAGCCGGTGCAAATTCGACTAGTCACTTTAGTGATAGTTCTGGATTTAAAAATGGGTTAATCCCTTTGTTACAAATTGTTTGTTTAAAACGATTTTAATCGCGATGCACATCGATGCACTTTTTGCGAACGCTCCTTTCTGATGAGATCGGAACGCTGTTTTCTAATGTGTTTGGCCGCCGCCATTGTGACCGATATTTGTCCGCGGCATAACGATGTTGTAAATTACCTACATAATCGCGACCGGCATATTGAAGAGCGTCGCGAGGGAGAGTTCTTATGACCTGGTACGGTCACTGCTGCTCATATTTGTGACGGATGGTTACTTGGCGTTCATTTCCTGATGAGGCGTGCTGACGGAAATCGTGGTTATCCGAGGGGCTCAACCAGAGCACTGGGGCTGATCTTGGACCCTACTCCCAGGCGGGGAGTCTTCAAACTCTGGCCTTCCTGGGGAGTCTTTCCTGGTTCCCATCCTGGAGATTGCGTGAGAATATGGCCCGCAGTTCATCAACGCGCTATCTTCAAGTAAATTAAGAGTTCGCGTCATTGTAGAAGTATTTAGATAAAGATCCATGGTCCGCAGGTACGACATTTCTTTCTGTTTAATTATGTTCCTGTTAAATTGTCAGAATCTGTTATGTTTTTGGGGATGTGATACCCGGCCCCTCAAAAGGGCAACATTGTTATGTTCTTTATAAAAATATACTGGGATTTGGTTGTTTTGGAAATGAACTCTTTTATTGCTTAAACCATTGAAACCTCACAAGTTGGAACCTGTATTTGTTTATTCCCACAATCCTGAAGAGAATCTCTTACTCTACCATTAAATAGAATAATCAGAAGGTCCATACTGATGATCACTGTTACAACCCCTTGGCGGATGCTAATATTAAGTAGATGCGTTAATGGTTGAAGTATACCAGGGGCAATTTTTTTAAGAACATTGTTAGATATTTCATCAATGCCGGTTGATGAAGAGTTTTTGAGCGAGTTTATTACTCTAGAAACTTCTTTCTCTGTAATCGTTTTAAGAACAAAGCGGGTTGGGAAATCATCATTGGTCGCGTGGTCATTTGGACCAAGCGTATCGTTATTTATTTGGATTTTTTTTGCTAGTTCCGGACCTATGTTTGTGAAGTACTGGTTTATGTAATTGACAATTGTGTTGGGGTTCGATGTAAAGTCTACAGTGATATCTTTGATATTGAGAGAGTTTAAGGTGTCGGTGGCTTTATTTGAATTGGTAGCTTCCTTGAGGACTTTCCATATTTTTTTAGGGTCATTGTTGCATTCGGAAATTTTTTTGTTGTAATATAGATTTTTGGCTTTCCTAATGACTTGTGTGCAGATATTACGGTATCTTTTGTAGAAATTATGGAGTGTGATATCATATGGGTTTGTGGCACATTTTTTGTGTATGGAATTGCGTTTCCGAATGCAGTTGATTATAGTATGGTTTATCCAAGGTTTGAGAGGTTTGATCGCTTTAGGAATGGTGTTTGTGGTGATTTTGGTGTTTTGGACAAGGATATCTTGTAGGTAGGTAGAGAAGTAGTTCCAGGCCTCCTCTATGTTAGTTTTGTTATAGAGTGTGTCCCACGATTTGGAGTTAATCGTTTTGTTAAGATTGTCATAGTTAATTGTTTTCTTCGTTGTTTTAGTTGGAGGTTTGCTTTGTACGTTGTGTTTGGAACTCATTGTGAAAGAGGTAGCGTAGTGATCTGTGACTGATGACATGTGGATTTCGGAGGTGTATTGGTTGGTTGATTTAACCATAATATGGTCGATGCAGGAGGAGGAGTTTGGCGTACATCGTGTTGCTGAATTTATTGTGCTTTCCATTCCGTGGAACATCAGTGTGTTTAGATAGTCTTGGCATTGGGGATGTTCGTTGTTTTTTAAAATGTTAATGTTAAGATCCCCCATTAGAATTAAGTTCTTTATTTTGTGTAGATCCGTGAGATAGCAGTTTATGTCGCGCAAAAATGAGGAGATGTTAGGTTGAGAAGGAGAGCGGTAAAGTGCAATGATACATGTGTTGACATTGTACGTTATTTGAAGACAGTTTGAGTTAGTAATATAAATTTCTTTGACATTAAATGAGTTAAGAGTGTTGTTTAATGTATATGCTACTATGCCATCGTTTTGTCTGTAGTGATTTGAGGTTTGATGGTGGGTATAGTTGGGGATGTTTTTAGGAGTATAGTAAGGTGTTAGCCAACATTCTGTCAGGATAATTATGTCATATTTGATTTTAGTAAGGTCGAGTTCGATGAGGAATTGGTCAAAGTTTTTGTTTATAGATCTAATATTTTGATGGTATATTGATAAGTTTGTTTTGTTAGATGTTGTGGTAGTATTATCCATTTTGAATGATGTGTAGATTGTGTGGAAATATGTAAGGGTAATTACCCGATATTTTATGTAATTTTTTTTAAATCATCTACATGTTTAATATAAATAATTTTATCGTTCGTGATGCGCCTCATCATGATTCTCCCTTCTTTGTACCAGACATAGGAATAGTTTTTTTCTTTAGCAAATTTTTTTGTATGCCATAGAAGTTCTTTGTGATATGGGGAGAGTTCTTCTCCAATGTAAATCTTGTCGTCTGTAAGTCCTTTGATGGAAGCGTAGTTTATGTTTCTTTTCGCGGCGATGAGGTTGTCACGTGCAGTTTTGTTCTTGAACTGAACCAGCAGTTTGGGGGGGGCATCAGTACGTCGGTTCGGTATTCTTTTAGCTTCGGTTATTTCATTATATTTGATTTCTACGCCAGCCGCTGCAGCAACTCTTATAACTATTTCAGCCGCCTCTTCGCCACTTGAATGTTTAATCCCGGCTATTTCCAAGTAATTTGAGCGGAATTTTGTTTCAATTTCAGAAGGTTTTATTTCCAGATGTTTTATAGTGGTATTTTTGTCTTGTTGATCTTTTTTGATGATTGCTATTTCATCTTCAATTTTTTTGTTTTGACTAAGAGTTAGGTCTATCTTTTTTATTAGCTCGTCATATTGATTGCTTATAAATTCTATGCTTTTTTGTGTTTCAGCTGTGATTTTTTCCATTTTGGATATAATTTCTTTTTTAATATTTTCCATATTTTTGGCGATGTGTACGATAATTTGTTCCATATAAATATCGCCTAATTCAGGTGTATTTTTTCCTGTAGATTTGGTCGTCTTATTTATATTGTGATTATCCTCTTCTGAATCGCTAGATTGAAGATTGATCATTGAAGATTGATCAATGAAGATTGAAGATTAAAGATTGATCATTGATCATTGATCAATGGGTCAGGTTGGGTCAGGTTGGGTCAGGTTGGGTCAGGTTGGGTCAGGTTGGGTCAGGTTGTATGGATTGTTAGTATCTACTATTGGTACCTTGCTTGTTACAGACAAGGTTTCTCCTAATTCTTTTTTATAACTATTTCTTATATCTTTGTAATTCTTTTAATTTTAATTTTTTTCATTAATTTCTTTAATTCTTTTTGTAATTTTTTCTAAGAACGCTATATATATTTCGCTTGTTTTTTTTCTGTTTCTAGATTTCTGTCCTATTCTCATCAGTAATTCCAAAGTTTTTTAGTTTGTAGTTTAATCTGAATCGGTCTATATCAAAAATTGAGCATTTTTCTAATACGTAGGTGCTGTCCTGAGTAGATGTTTTGTCACACGGGCATTTGTCATCGTCTATTATTTTGAAGCGTTTCAGGTTGGGTCAGGTTGGGTCAGGTTGGGTCAGGTTGGGTCAGGTTGGGTCAGGTTGGGTTAGGTTGGGTTAGGTTGGTTAGGTTGGGTTAGGTTGGGTTAGGTTGGGTTAGGTTGGGTTAGGTTTTTTTTTTTTTTTTCTGAATGTTCTTTCTATTATTTACCTTGCTTATTATTTATCAAGGTTTATTTTCAACTATGAGTTTACTTTACTATGTATTTTTACTTTATATCTTTTCCTTTGCATGCGGGAGAGGGCTGGGTGTTTAGTATGCATGGTTACTTGAGGATGAGGGGAAGGATTTGGTTGGGTTAGGATTCTATCATGGGCTATTAATTGCTCCAATATTCATTTTATAGCTGGAGGGGAAGTGTTCTTCTTATTTGCCATCTTAAGTTTTGGTTCAGGTTTTGAACTAACGGTGCATTTAATTTAATTGAAGAATTCTGATACGCGTGATTTTAATATTTATATTGCTTTAATTTAGTGTTTCTTGAAGATCAAATTATTTCTGTTGCCCATTTTTTGAGAAGGGAAGTGAGAAGTTTGATACTTGTTTTATAGTTAAAATGTATATTAAATTTTGTTGACGTAAGTTTTGATTCTAGTTATGTGGTTATGGTTCATTTATTTTATTGACGTGTGCTCGTTATTATTGTCGAATTAATTAGACCACGCGTGATTTTACTTTCTACATTCCTGGTGTTATTTGTTTTTGCATAAATTACCTCAATTTATGCAAAAAAAATTTGCAAGTCAATTTGTGCAACGTGAATGAGAATGTTTTAAGCACTATTTAATTTTTATGCAAATCTTTCGAGAGGTATTATGTAAAAATTGGGTAAAAACTTAATCGCAGTCGAAACATCTTTAAACTTTTTGAAACCTTTTTAAGAAACTCACCGCTAGGCTAGCGACAGAACACTCGGTTAGGTAAGGTTAGGTTAGATTAGGTTAGGTAAGGTTAGGTTAGGTTTTTTTTCCTGAATGTTCTTTCTATTATTTACCTTGCTTATTATATTTATCAAGGTTTATTTTCAACTGTGACTTTACTTTTCTGTGTGTTTTCACTTTATATCTTTGCATTAAGGAGAGGGCTGGGTGTTTAGTATTAAAAAAAAAAAAAAAATTACCTCAATTTATGCAAAAAAAAATTGCAAGTCAAGTTGTGCAACGTGAATGAGAATGTTTTAAGCATTATTTAATTTTAAATAAAATCTGTTGAGAGGTATTATTTAAAACATGGGTAAAAAAAAATTAATCGCAGTCGAAACTTCTTTAAATTTTTTGAAATCTTTGTAAGAAACTCACCGCTAGACTCGCGACAGAACACTCGGTTAGGTAAGGTAAGGTAAATTAGGTTAGGTTAGGTTAGGTTACGTTAGGTAGGTTTTTTTTTCTGAATGTTCTTTCTATTATTTACCGTGCTTATTATATTTATCAAGGTTTATTTTCAACTGTGACTTTACTTTACTGTGTGTTTTTACTTTATATCTTTGCATAAAGGAGATGGCAGGGTATTTAGTATTAAAAAAAATTAAAAAAAATTACCTCAATTTATGCAAAAAAAATTTGTAAGTCAAGTTGTGCAAGGTGAATGAGAATGTTTTAAGCACGTCGAGAGGTATAATGTAAAACTTGGGTAAAAACTTAATCGCAGTCGAAACTTCTTTAAACTTTTTGAAATCTTTTTAAGAAACTCACCGCTAGGCTCGCGACAGAACACTCGGTTAGGTAAGGTAAGGTAAGTTAGATAAGGTTAGGTTAGGTTAGGTTAGGTAGGTTTTTTTTTCTGAATGTTCTTTCTATTATTTACCTTGCTTATTATATTTATCAAGGTTTATTTTCAACTGTGACTTTACTTTTCTGTGTGTTTTCACTTTATATCTTTGCATAAAGGAGAGGGCTGGGTGTTTAGTATTAAAAAAAAAAAAAATTACCTCAATTTATGCAAAAAAAAATTGCAAGTCAAGTTGTGCAAGGTGAATGAGAATGTTTAAAGCACGTCGAGAGGTATAATGTAAAACTTGGGTAAAAACTTAATCGCAGTCGAAACTTCTTTAAACTTTTTGAAATCTTTTTAAGAAAATCCCCGCTAGGCTCGCGACAGATCACTCGGTTAGGTAAGGTAAGGTTAGGTTAGGTTAGGTTAGGTTAGGTTAGGTAGGTTTTTTTTTCTGAATGTTCTTTCTATTATTTACCTTGCTTATTATATTTATCAAGGTTTATTTTCAACTGTGACTTTACTTTACTGTGTGTTTTTACTTTATATCTTTGCATAAAGGAGATGGCAGGGTATTTAGTATTAAAAAAAAATTAAAAAAAATTACCTAAATTTATGCAAAAAAAAATTGTAAGTCAAGTTGTGCAAGGTGAATGAGAATGTTTAAAGCACGTCGAGAGGTATAATGTAAAACTTGGGTAAAAACTTAATCGCAGTCGAAACTTCTTTAAACTTTTTGAAATCTTTTTAAGAAACTCACCGCTAGGCTCGCGACAGAACACTCGGTTAGGTAAGGTAAGGTAAGTTAGGTTAGGTTAGGTTAGGTTAGGTTAGGTAGGTTTTTTTTTCTGAATGTTCTTTCTATTATTTACCTTGCTTATTATATTTATCAAGGTTTATTTTCAACTGTGACTTTACTTTTCTGTGTGTTTTCACTTTATATCTTTGCATAAAGGAGAGGGCTGGGTGTTTAGTATTAAAAAAAAAAAAAAAATTACCTCAATTTATGCAAAAAAAAATTGCAAGTCAAGTTGTGCAACGTGAATGAGAATGTTTTAAGCATTATTTAATTTTAAATAAAATCTGTTGAGAGGTATTATTTAAAACATGGGTAAAAAAAAATTAATCGCAGTCGAAACTTCTTTAAATTTTTTGAAATCTTTGTAAGAAACTCACCGCTAGACTCGCGACAGAACACTCGGTTAGGTAAGGTAAGGTAAATTAGGTTAGGTTAGGTTAGGTTACGTTAGGTAGGTTTTTTTTTCTGAATGTTCTTTCTATTATTTACCGTGCTTATTATATTTATCAAGGTTTATTTTCAACTGTGACTTTACTTTACTGTGTGTTTTTACTTTATATCTTTGCATAAAGGAGATGGCAGGGTATTTAGTATTAAAAAAAAATTAAAAAAAATTACCTCAATTTATGCAAAAAAAATTTGTAAGTCAAGTTGTGCAAGGTGAATGAGAATGTTTAAAGCACGTCGAGAGGTATAATGTAAAACTTGGGTAAAAACTTAATCGCAGTCGAAACTTCTTTAAACTTTTTGAAATCTTTTTAAGAAACTCACCGCTAGGCTCGCGACAGAACACTCGGTTAGGTAAGGTAAGGTAAGATAGGTTAGGTTAGGTTAGGTTAGGTTAGGTAGGTTTTTTTTTCTGAATGTTCTTTCTATTATTTACCTTGCTTATTATATTTATCAAGGTTTATTTTCAACTGTGACTTTACGTTTCTGTGTGTTTTCACTTTATATCTTTGCATAAAGGAGAGGGCTGGGTGTTTAGTATTAAAAAAAAAAAAAAAATTACCTCAATTTATGCAAAAAAAAATTGCAAGTCAAGTTGTGCAACGTGAATGAGAATGTTTTAAGCATTATTTAATTTTAAATAAAATCTGTTGAGAGGTATTATTTAAAACATGGGTAAAAAAAAATTAATCGCAGTCGAAACTTCTTTAAATTTTTTGAAATCTTTGTAAGAAACTCACCGCTAGACTCGCGACAGAACACTCGGTTAGGTAAGGTAAGGTAAATTAGGTTAGGTTAGGTTAGGTTACGTTAGGTAGGTTTTTTTTTCTGAATGTTCTTTCTATTATTTACCGTGCTTATTATATTTATCAAGGTTTATTTTCAACTGTGACTTTACTTTACTGTGTGTTTTTACTTTATATCTTTGCATAAAGGAGATGGCAGGGTATTTAGTATTAAAAAAAAATTAAAAAAAATTACCTCAATTTATGCAAAAAAAATTTGTAAGTCAAGTTGTGCAAGGTGAATGAGAATGTTTTAAGCACGTCGAGAGGTATAATGTAAAACTTGGGTAAAAACTTAATCGCAGTCGAAACTTCTTTAAACTTTTTGAAATCTTTTTAAGAAACTCACCGCTAGGCTCGCGACAGAACACTCGGTTAGGTAAGGTAAGGTAAGTTAGATTAGGTTAGGTTAGGTTAGGTTAGGTAGGTTTTTTTTTCTGAATGTTCTTTCTATTATTTACCTTGCTTATTATATTTATCAAGGTTTATTTTCAACTGTGACTTTACTTTTCTGTGTGTTTTCACTTTATATCTTTGCATAAAGGAGAGGGCTGGGTGTTTAGTATTAAAAAAAAAAAAAAATTACCTCAATTTATGCAAAAAAAAATTGCAAGTCAAGTTGTGCAACGTGAATGAGAATGTTTTAAGCATTATTTAATTTTAAATAAAATCTGTTGAGAGGTATTATTTAAAACATGGGTAAAAAAAAATTAATCGCAGTCGAAACTTCTTTAAATTTTTTGAAATCTTTGTAAGAAACTCACCGCTAGACTCGCGACAGAACACTCGGTTAGGTAAGGTAAGGTAAATTAGGTTAGGTTAGGTTAGGTTACGTTAGGTAGGTTTTTTTTCTGAATGTTCTTTCTATTATTTACCGTGCTTATTATATTTATCAAGGTTTATTTTCAACTGTGACTTTACTTTACTGTGTGTTTTTACTTTATATCTTTGCATAAAGGAGATGGCAGGGTATTTAGTATTAAAAAAAAATTTAAAAAAATTACCTCAATTTATGCAAAAAAAATTTGTAAGTCAAGTTGTGCAAGGTGAATGAGAATGTTTTAAGCACGTCGAGAGGTATAATGTAAAACTTGGGTAAAAACTTAATCGCAGTCGAAACTTCTTTAAACTTTTTGAAATCTTTTTAAGAAACTCACCGCTAGGCTCGCGACAGAACACTCGGTTAGGTAAGGTAAGGTAAGTAAGGTTAGGTTAGGTTAGGTTAGGTTAGGTAGGTTTTTTTTTCTGAATGTTCTTTCTATTATTTACCTTGCTTATTATATTTATCAAGGTTTATTTTCAACTGTGACTTTACTTTTCTGTGTGTTTTCACTTTATATCTTTGCATAAAGGAGAGGGCTGGGTGTTTAGTATTAAAAAAAAAAAAAAAA
Organism: Limnephilus rhombicus; assembly: GCA_929108145.2. Taxonomy (NCBI): domain Eukaryota; kingdom Metazoa; phylum Arthropoda; class Insecta; order Trichoptera; family Limnephilidae; genus Limnephilus; species Limnephilus rhombicus. Next base: position 157,755 of record OV815271.1, on the reverse strand, counting down.
TTACCTCAATTTATGCAAAAAAAAATTGCAAGTCAAGTTGTGCAACGTGAATGAGAATGTTTTAAGCACGTCGAGAGGTATAATGTAAAACTTGGGTAAAAACTTAATCGCAGTCGAAACTTCTTTAAACTTTTTGAAATCTTTTTAAGAAAATCCCCGCTAGGCTCGCGACAGATCACTCGGTTAGGTAAGGTAAGGTTAGGTTAGGTAAGGTTAGGTTAGGTTAGGTTAGGTAGGTTTTTTTTTCTGAATGTTCTTTCTATTATTTACCTTGCTTATTATATTTATCAAGGTTTATTTTCAACTGTGACTTTACTTTACTGTGTGTTTTTACTTTATATCTTTGCATAAAGGAGAGGGCAGGGTATTTAGTATAAAAAAAAAAAATTTAAAAAAATTACCTCAATTTATGAAAAAAAATTTGTAAGTCAAGTTGTGCAAGGTGAATGAGAATGTTTTAAGCACGTCGAGAGGTATAATGTAAAACTTGGGTAAAAACTTAATCGCAGTCGAAACTTCTTTAAACTTTTTGAAATCTTTTTAAGGAACTCACCGCTAGGCTCGCGACAGAACACTCGGTTAGGTAAGGTAAGGTTAGGTTAGGTTAGGTTAGGTTAGGTTAGGTAGGTTTTTTTTCTGAATGTTCTTTCTATTATTTACCTTGCTTATTATATTTATCAAGGTTTATTTTCAACTGTGACTTTACTTTACTGTGTGTTTTCACTTTATATCTTTGCATAAAGGAGATGGCTGGGTGTTTAGTACTAAAAAAAAAAAAAAAAATTACCTCAATTTATGCAAAAAAAATTTGCAAGTCAATTTGTGCAACGTGAATGAGAATGTTTTAAGCATTATTTAATTTTAAATAAAATCTGTTGAGAGGTATTATTTAAAACATGGGTAAAAAAAACTTAATCGCAGTCGAAACTTCTTTAAATTTTTTGAAATCTTTGTAAGAAACTCACCGCTAGGCTCGCGACAGAAAACTCGGATAGGTAAGGTAAGGTTAGGTTAGGTTAGGTAAGGTTAGGTTACGTTAGGTTGGTTTTTTTTTCTGAATGTTCTTTCTATTATTTACCGTGCTTATTATATTTATCAAGGTTTATTTTCAACTGTGACATTACTTTACTGTGTGTTTTTACTTTATATCTTTGCATAAAGGAGAGGGCAGGGTATTTAGTATAAAAAAAAAATTAAAAAAAAATTACCTCAATTTATGCAAAAAAAATTTGTAAGTCAAGTTGTGCAAGGTGAATGAGAATGTTTTAAGCACGTCGAGAGGTATAATGTAAAACTTGGGTAAAAACTTAATCGCAGTCGAAACTTCTTTAAACTTTTTGAAATCTTTTTAAGAAAATCCCCGCAAGGCTCGCGACAGATCACTCGGTTAGGTAAGGTAAGGTTAGGTTAGGTTAGGTTAGGTTAGGTTAGGTTAGGTAGGTTTTTTTTTCTGAATGTTCTTTCTATTATTTACCTTGCTTATTATATTTATCAAGGTTTATTTTCAACTGTGACTTTACTTTACTGTGTGTTTTCACTTTATATCTTTGCATAAAGGAGAGGGCAGGGTATTTAGTATAAAAAAAAAATTACCTCAATTTATGAAAAAAAATTTGTAAGTCAAGTTGTGCAAGGTGAATGAGAATGTTTTAAGCACGTCGAGAGGTATAATGTAAAACTTGGGTAAAAACTTAATCGCAGTCGAAACTTCTTTAAACTTTTTGAAATCTTTTTAAAAAAATCACCGCTAGGCTCGCGACAGATCACTCGGTTAGGTAAGGTAAGGTTAGGTTAGGTTAGGTTAGGTTAGGTTAGGTTAGGTTAGGTTAGGTAGGTTTTTTTTTCTGAATGTTCTTTCTATTATTTACCTTGCTTATTATATTTATCAAGGTTTATTTTCAACTGTGACTTTACTTTTCTGTGTGTTTTCACTTTATATCTTTGCATAACGGAGAGGGCTGGGTGTTTAGTATTAAAAAAACAAAAAAAAAAATTACCTCAATTTATGCAAAAAAAAATTGCAAGTCAAGTTGTGCAACGTGAATGAGAATGTTTTAAGCATTATTTAATTTTAAATAAAATCTGTTGAGAGGTATTATTTAAAACATGGGTACAAAAAACTTAATCGCAGTCGAAACTTCTTTAAATTTTTTGAAATCTTTGTAAGAAACTCACCGCTAGGCCCGCGACAGAAAACTCGGATAGGTAAGGTAAGGTTAGGTTAGGTTAGGTTAGGTTAGGTTACGTTAGGTAGGTTTTTTTTTCTGAATGTTCTTTCTATTATTTACCGTGCTTATTATATTTATCAAGGTTTATTTTCAACTGTGACTTTACTTTACTGTGTGTTTTTACTTTATATCTTTGCATAAAGGAGAGGGCAGGGTATTTAGTATAAAAAAAAAATTAAAAAAAATTACCTCAATTTATGCAAAAAAAATTTGTAAGTCAAGATGTGCAAGGTGAATGAGAATGTTTTAAGCACGTCGAGAGGTATAATGTAAAACTTGGGTAAAAACTTAATCGCAGTCGAAACTTCTTTAAACTTTTTGAAATCTTTTAAAGAAAATCCCCGCAAGGCTCGCGACAGATCACTCGGTTAGGTAAGGTAAGGTTAGGTTAGGTTAGGTTAGGTTAGGTTAGGTTAGGTAGGTTTTTTTTTCTGAATGTTCTTTCTATTATTTACCTTGCTTATTATATTTATCAAGGTTTATTTTCAACTGTGACTTTACTTTAATGTGTGTTTTTACTTTATATCTTTGCATAAAGGAGAGGGCAGGGTATTTAGTATAAAAAAAAAATTTAAAAAAATTACCTCAATTTATGAAAAAAAATTTGTAAGTCAAGTTGTGCAAGGTGAATGAGAATGTTTTAAGCACGTCGAGAGGTATAATGTAAAACTTGGGTAAAAACTTAATCGCAGTCGAAACTTCTTTAAACTTTTTGAAATCTTTTTAAGAAACTCACCGCTAGGCTCGCGACAGATCACTCGGTTTGGTAAGGTAAGGTTAGGTTAGGTTAGGTTAGGTTAGGTTAGGTAAGGTAAGGTAGGTTTTTTTTTTCTGAATGTTCTTTCTATTATTTACCTTGCTTATTATATTTATCAAGGTTTATTTTCAACTGTGACTTTACTTTACTGTGTGTTTTTACTTTATATCTTTGCATAAAGGAGAGGGCAGGGTATTTAGTATAAAAAAAAAATTTAAAAAAATTACCTCAATTTATGAAAAAAAATTTGTAAGTCAAGTTGTGCAAGGTGAATGAGAATGTTTTAAGCACGTCGAGAGGTATAATGTAAAACTTGGGTAAAAACTAAATCGCAGTCGAAACTTCTTTAAACTTTTTGAAATCTTTTTAAGAAACTCACCGCTAGGCTTGCGACAGATCACTCGGTTAGGTAAGGTAAGGTTAGGTTAGGTTAGGTTAGGTTAGGTTAGGTTAGGTTAGGTTAGGTAGGTTTTTTTTTCTGAATGTTCTTTCTATTATTTACCTTGCTTATTATATTTATCAAGGTTTATTTTCAACTGTGACTTAACTTTTCTGTGTGTTTTCACTTTATATCTTTGCATAACGGAGAGGGCTGGGTGTTTAGTATTAAAAAAAAAAAAAAAATTACCTCAATTTATGCAAAAAAAAATTGCAAGTCAAGTTGTGCAACGTGAATGAGAATGTTTTAAGCATTATTTAATTTTAAATAAAATCTGTTGAGAGGTATTATTTAAAACATGGGTACAAAAAACTTAATCGCAGTCGAAACTTCTTTAAATTTTTTGAAATCTTTGTAAGAAACTCACCGCTAGGCCCGCGACAGAAAACTCGGATAGGTAAGGTAAGGTAAGTTAGGTTAGGTTAGGTTAGGTTAGGTTAGGTTAGGTAGGTTTTTTTTTCTGAATGTTCTTTCTATTATTTACCGTGCTTATTATATTTATCAAGGTTTATTTTCAACTGTGACTTTACTTTACTGTGTGTTTTTACTTTATATCTTTGCATAAAGGAGAGGGCAGGGTATTTAGTATAAAAAAAAAATTTAAAAAAATTACCTCAATTTATGAAAAAAAATTTGTAAGTCAAGTTGTGCAAGGTGAATGAGAATGTTTTAAGCACGTCGAGAGGTATAATGTAAAACTTGGGTAAAAACTTAATCGCAGTCGAAACTTCTTTAAACTTTTTGAAATCTTTTTAAGAAAATCCCCGCAAGGCTCGCGACAGATCACTCGGTTAGGTAAGGTAAGGTTAGGTTAGGTTAGGTTAGGTTAGGTTAGGTTAGGTAGGTTTTTTTTTCTGAATGTTCTTTCTATTATTTACCTTGCTTATTATATTTATCAAGGTTTATTTTCAACTGTGACTTTACTTTACTGTGTGTTTTTACTTTATATCTTTGCATAAAGGAGAGGGCAGGGTATTTAGTATAAAAAAAAAATTTAAAAAAATTACCTCAATTTATGAAAAAAAATTTGTAAGTCAAGTTGTGCAAGGTGAATGAGAATGTTTTAAGCACGTCGAGAGGTATAATGTAAAACTTGGGTAAAAACTTAATCGCAGTCGAAACTTCTTTAAACTTTTTGAAATCTTTTTAAGAAACTCACCGCTAGGCTCGCGACAGATCACTCGGTTTGGTAAGGTAAGGTTAGGTTAGGTTAGGTTAGGTTAGGTTAGGTAAGGTAAGGTAGGTTTTTTTTTTCTGAATGTTCTTTCTATTATTTACCTTGCTTATTATATTTATCAAGGTTTATTTTCAACTGTGACTTTACTTTACTGTGTGTTTTTACTTTATATCTTTGCATAAAGGAGAGGGCAGGGTATTTAGTATAAAAAAAAAATTTAAAAAAATTACCTCAATTTATGAAAAAAAATTTGTAAGTCAAGTTGTGCAAGGTGAATGAGAATGTTTTAAGCACGTCGAGAGGTATAATGTAAAACTTGGGTAAAAACTAAATCGCAGTCGAAACTTCTTTAAACTTTTTGAAATCTTTTTAAGAAACTCACCGCTAGGCTTGCGACAGATCACTCGGTTAGGTAAGGTAAGGTTAGGTTAGGTTAGGTTAGGTTAGGTTAGGTTAGGTTAGGTTAGGTTAGGTAGGTTTTTTTTTCTGAATGTTCTTTCTATTATTTACCTTGCTTATTATATTTATCAAGGTTTATTTTCAACTGTGACTTAACTTTTCTGTGTGTTTTCACTTTATATCTTTGCATAACGGAGAGGGCTGGGTGTTTAGTATTAAAAAAAAAAAAAAAAATTACCTCAATTTATGCAAAAAAAAATTGCAAGTCAAGTTGTGCAACGTGAATGAGAATGTTTTAAGCATTATTTAATTTTAAATAAAATCTGTTGAGAGGTATTATTTAAAACATGGGTACAAAAAACTTAATCGCAGTCGAAACTTCTTTAAATTTTTTGAAATCTTTGTAAGAAACTCACCGCTAGGCCCGCGACAGAAAACTCGGATAGGTAAGGTAAGGTAAGTTAGGTTAGGTTAGGTTAGGTTAGGTTAGGTTAGGTAGGTTTTTTTTTCTGAATGTTCTTTCTATTATTTACCGTGCTTATTATATTTATCAAGGTTTATTTTCAACTGTGACTTTACTTTACTGTGTGTTTTTACTTTATATCTTTGCATAAAGGAGAGGGCAGGGTATTTAGTATAAAAAAAAAATTTAAAAAAATTACCTCAATTTATGCAAAAAAAATTTGTAAGTCAAGTTGTGCAAGGTGAATGAGAATGTTTTAAGCACGTCGAGAGGTATAATGTAAAACTTGGGTAAAAACTTAATCGCAGTTGAAACTTCTTTAAACTTTTTGAAATCTTTTTAAGAAAATCCCCGCAAGGCTCGCGACAGATCATTCGGTTAGGTAAGGTAAGGTTAGATTAGGTTAGGTAAGGTTAGGTTAGGTTAGGTAGGTTTTTTTTCTGAATGTTCTTTCTATTATTTACCTTGCTTATTATATTTATCAAGGTTTATTTTCAACTGTGACTTTACTTTACTGTGTTTTTTCACTTTATATCTTTGCATAAAGGAGATGGCTGGGTGTTTAGTATTAAAAAAAAAAAAAAAATTACCTCAATTTATGCAAAAAAAATTTGCAAGTCAATTTGTGCAACGTGAATGAGAATGTTTTAAGCATTATTTAATTTTAAATAAAATCTGTTGAGAGGTATTATTTAAAACATGGGTAATAAAAACTTAATCGCAGTCGAAACTTCTTTAAATTTTTTGAAATCTTTGTAAGAAACTCACCGCTAGGCTCGCGACAGAACACTCGGTTAGGTAAGGTAAGGTTAGGTTAGGTTAGGTAAGGTTAGGTTACGTTAGGTAGGTTTTTTTTTTCTGAATGTTCTTTCTATTATTTACCTTGCTTATTATATTTATCAAGGTTTATTTTCAACTGTGACTTTACTTTACTGTGTGTTTTTACTTTATATCTTTGCATAAAGGAGAGGGCAGGGTATTTAGTATAAAAAAAAAATTTAAAAAAATTACCTCAATTTATGAAAAAAAATTTGTAAGTCAAGTTGTGCAAGGTGAATGAGAATGTTTTAAGCACGTCGAGAGGTATAATGTAAAACTTGGGTAAAAACTAAATCGCAGTCGAAACTTCTTTAAACTTTTTGAAATCTTTTTAAGAAACTCACCGCTAGGCTTGCGACAGATCACTCGGTTAGGTAAGGTAAGGTTAGGTTAGGTTAGGTTAGGTTAGGTTAGGTTAGGTTAGGTTAGGTAGGTTTTTTTTTCTGAATGTTCTTTCTATTATTTACCTTGCTTATTATATTTATCAAGGTTTATTTTCAACTGTGACTTAACTTTTCTGTGTGTTTTCACTTTATATCTTTGCATAACGGAGAGGGCTGGGTGTTTAGTATTAAAAAAAAAAAAAAAATTACCTCAATTTATGCAAAAAAAAATTGCAAGTCAAGTTGTGCAACGTGAATGAGAATGTTTTAAGCATTATTTAATTTTAAATAAAATCTGTTGAGAGGTATTATTTAAAACATGGGTACAAAAAACTTAATCGCAGTCGAAACTTCTTTAAATTTTTTGAAATCTTTGTAAGAAACTCACCGCTAGGCCCGCGACAGAAAACTCGGATAGGTAAGGTAAGGTAAGTTAGGTTAGGTTAGGTTAGGTTAGGTTAGGTTAGGTAGGTTTTTTTTTCTGAATGTTCTTTCTATTATTTACCGTGCTTATTATATTTATCAAGGTTTATTTTCAACTGTGACTTTACTTTACTGTGTGTTTTTACTTTATATCTTTGCATAAAGGAGAGGGCAGGGTATTTAGTATAAAAAAAAAATTTAAAAAAATTACCTCAATTTATGAAAAAAAATTTGTAAGTCAAGTTGTGCAAGGTGAATGAGAATGTTTTAAGCACGTCGAGAGGTATAATGTAAAACTTGGGTAAAAACTTAATCGCAGTCGAAACTTCTTTAAACTTTTTGAAATCTTTTTAAGAAAATCCCCGCAAGGCTCGCGACAGATCACTCGGTTAGGTAAGGTAAGGTTAGGTTAGGTTAGGTTAGGTTAGGTTAGGTTAGGTAGGTTTTTTTTTCTGAATGTTCTTTCTATTATTTACCTTGCTTATTATATTTATCAAGGTTTATTTTCAACTGTGACTTTACTTTACTGTGTGTTTTTACTTTATATCTTTGCATAAAGGAGAGGGCAGGGTATTTAGTATAAAAAAAAAATTTAAAAAAATTACCTCAATTTATGAAAAAAAATTTGTAAGTCAAGTTGTGCAAGGTGAATGAGAATGTTTTAAGCACGTCGAGAGGTATAATGTAAAACTTGGGTAAAAACTTAATCGCAGTCGAAACTTCTTTAAACTTTTTGAAATCTTTTTAAGAAACTCACCGCTAGGCTCGCGACAGATCACTCGGTTTGGTAAGGTAAGGTTAGGTTAGGTTAGGTTAGGTTAGGTTAGGTAAGGTAAGGTAGGTTTTTTTTTTCTGAATGTTCTTTCTATTATTTACCTTGCTTATTATATTTATCAAGGTTTATTTTCAACTGTGACTTTACTTTACTGTGGGTTTTTACTTTATATCTTTGCATAAAGGAGAGGGCAGGGTATTTAGTATAAAAAAAAAATTTAAAAAAATTACCTCAATTTATGAAAAAAAATTTGTAAGTCAAGTTGTGCAAGGTGAATGAGAATGTTTTAAGCACGTCGAGAGGTATAATGTAAAACTTGGGTAAAAACTAAATCGCAGTCGAAACTTCTTTAAACTTTTTGAAATCTTTTTAAGAAACTCACCGCTAGGCTTGCGACAGATCACTCGGTTAGGTAAGGTAAGGTTAGGTTAGGTTAGGTTAGGTTAGGTTAGGTTAGGTTAGGTTAGGTTAGGTAGGTTTTTTTTTCTGAATGTTCTTTCTATTATTTACCTTGCTTATTATATTTATCAAGGTTTATTTTCAACTGTGACTTAACTTTTCTGTGTGTTTTCACTTTATATCTTTGCATAACGGAGAGGGCTGGGTGTTTAGTATTAAAAAAAAAAAAAAAAATTACCTCAATTTATGCAAAAAAAAATTGCAAGTCAAGTTGTGCAACGTGAATGAGAATGTTTTAAGCATTATTTAATTTTAAATAAAATCTGTTGAGAGGTATTATTTAAAACATGGGTACAAAAAACTTAATCGCAGTCGAAACTTCTTTAAATTTTTTGAAATCTTTGTAAGAAACTCACCGCTAGGCCCGCGACAGAAAACTCGGATAGGTAAGGTAAGGTAAGTTAGGTTAGGTTAGGTTAGGTTAGGTTAGGTTAGGTAGGTTTTTTTTTCTGAATGTTCTTTCTATTATTTACCGTGCTTATTATATTTATCAAGGTTTATTTTCAACTGTGACTTTACTTTACTGTGTGTTTTTACTTTATATCTTTGCATAAAGGAGAGGGCAGGGTATTTAGTATAAAAAAAAAATTTAAAAAAATTACCTCAATTTATGCAAAAAAAATTTGTAAGTCAAGTTGTGCAAGGTGAATGAGAATGTTTTAAGCACGTCGAGAGGTATAATGTAAAACTTGGGTAAAAACTTAATCGCAGTTGAAACTTCTTTAAACTTTTTGAAATCTTTTTAAGAAAATCCCCGCAAGGCTCGCGACAGATCATTCGGTTAGGTAAGGTAAGGTTAGATTAGGTTAGGTAAGGTTAGGTTAGGTTAGGTAGGTTTTTTTTCTGAATGTTCTTTCTATTATTGACCTTGCTTATTATATTTATCAAGGTTTATTTTCAACTGTGACTTTACTTTACTGTGTTTTTTCACTTTATATCTTTGCATAAAGGAGATGGCTGGGTGTTTAGTATTAAAAAAAAAAAAAAAATTACCTCAATTTATGCAAAAAAAATTGCAAGTCAAGTTGTGCAACGTGAATGAGAATGTTTTAAGCATTATTTAATTTTAAATAAAATCTGTTGGGAGGTATTATGTAAAACTTGGGTAAAAACTTAATCGCAGTCGAAACTTCTTTAAACTTTTTGAAATCTTTTTAAGAAACTCACCGCTAGGCTCGCGACAGATCACTCGGTTAGGTAAGGTAAGGTTAGGTTAGGTTAGGTTAGGTTAGGTTAGGTAAGGTAAGGTAGGTTTTTTTTTTCTGAATGTTCTTTCTATTATTTACCTTGCTTATTATATTTATCAAGGTTTATTTTCAACTGTGACTTTACTTTACTGTGTGTTTTCACTTTATATCTTTGCATAAAGGAGAGGGCAGGGTATTTAGTATAAAAAAAAAATTACGTCAATTTATGAAAAAAAATTTGTAAGTCAAGTTGTGCAAGGTGAATGAGAATGTTTTAAGCACGTCGAGAGGTATAATGTAAAACTTGGGTAAAAACTAAATCGCAGTCGAAACTTCTTTAAACTTTTTGAAATCTTTTTAAGAAACTCACCGCTAGGCTTGCGACAGATCACTCGGTTAGGTAAGGTAAGGTTAGGTTAGGTTAGGTTAGGTCAGGTTAGGTTAGGTTAGGTTAGGTAGGTTTTTTTTTCTGAATGTTCTTTCTATTATTTACCTTGCTTATTATATTTATCAAGGTTTATTTTCAACTGTGACTTAACTTTTCTGTGTGTTTTCACTTTATATCTTTGCATAACGGAGAGGGCTGGGTGTTTAGTATTAAAAAAAAAAAAAAAAATTACCTCAATTTATGCAAAAAAAAATTGCAAGTCAAGTTGTGCAACGTGAATGAGAATGTTTTAAGCATTATTTAATTTTAAATAAAATCTGTTGAGAGGTATTATTTAAAACATGGGTAATAAAAACTTAATCGCAGTCGAAACTTCTTTAAATTTTTTGAAATCTTTGTAAGAAACTCACCGCTAGGCTCGCGACAGAACACTCGGTTAGGTAAGGTAAGGTTAGGTTAGGTTAGGTAAGGTTAGGTTACGTTAGGTAGGTTTTTTTTTTCTGAATGTTCTTTCTATTATTTACCTTGCTTATTATATTTATCAAGGTTTATTTTCAACTGTGACTTTACTTTACTGTGTGTTTTTACTTTATATCTTTGCATAAAGGAGAGGGCAGGGTATTTAGTATAAAAAAAAAAAATTAAAAAAATTTCCTCAATTTATGAAAAAAAATTTGTAAGTCAAGTTGTGCAAGGTGAATGAGAATGTTTTAAGCACGTCGAGAGGTATAATGTAAAACTTGGGTAAAAACTTAATCGCAGTCGAAACTTCTTTAAACTTTTTGAAATCTTTTTAAAAAAATCACCGCTAGGCTCGCGACAGATCACTCGGTTAGGTAAGGTAAGGTTAGGTTAGGTTAGGTTAGGTTAGGTTAGGTTAGGTTAGGAAGGTTTTTTTTTCTGAATGTTCTTTCTATTATTTACCTTGCTTATTATATTTATCAAGGTTTATTTTCAACTGTGACTTTACTTTTCTGTGTGTTTTCACTTTATATCTTTGCATAACGGAGAGGGCTGGGTGTTTAGTATTAAAAAAACAAAAAAATAATTACCTCAATTTATGCAAAAAAAAATTGCAAGTCAAGTTGTGCAACGTGAATGAGAATGTTTTAAGCATTATTTAATTTTAAATAAAATCTGTTGAGAGGTATTATTTAAAACATGGGTACAAAAAACTTAATCGCAGTCGAAACTTCTTTAAATTTTTTGAAATCTTTGTAAGAAACTCACCGCTAGGCCCGCGACAGAAAACTCGGATAGGTAAGGTAAGGTTAGGTTAGGTTAGGTTAGGTTAGGTTACGTTACGTTAGGTAGGTTTTTTTTTCTGAATGTTCTTTCTATTATTTACCGTGCTTATTATATTTATCAAGGTTTATTTTCAACTGTGACTTTACTTTACTGTGTGTTTTTACTTTATATCTTTGCATAAAGGAGAGGGCAGGGTATTTAGTATAAAAAAAAAATTAAAAAAAATTACCTCAATTTATGCAAAAAAAATTTGTAAGTCAAGTTGTGCAAGGTGAATGAGAATGTTTTAAGCACGTCGAGAGGTATAATGTAAAACTTGGGTAAAAACTTAATCGCAGTCGAAACTTCTTTAAACTTTTTGAAATCTTTTTAAGAAAATCCCCGCAAGGCTCGCGACAGATCACTCGGTTAGGTAAGGTAAGGTTAGGTTAGGTTAGGTTAGGTTAGGTTAGGTTAGGTAGGTTTTTTTTTCTGAATGTTCTTTCTATTATTTACCTTGCTTATTATATTTATCAAGGTTTATTTTCAACTGTGACTTTACTTTACTGTGTGTTTTTACTTTATATCTTTGCATAAAGGAGAGGGCAGGGTATTTAGTATAAAAAAAAAATTTAAAAAAATTACCTCAATTTATGAAAAAAAATTTGTAAGTCAAGTTGTGCAAGGTGAATGAGAATGTTTTAAGCACGTCGAGAGGTATAATGTAAAACTTGGGTAAAAACTTAATCGCAGTCGAAACTTCTTTAAACTTTTTGAAATCTTTTTAAGAAACTCACCGCTAGGCTCGCGACAGATCACTCGGTTAGGTAAGGTAAGGTTAGGTTAGGTTAGGTTAGGTTAGGTTAGGTAAGGTAAGGTAGGTTTTTTTTTTCTGAATGTTCTTTCTATTATTTACCTTGCTTATTATATTTATCAAGGTTTATTTTCAACTGTGACTTTACTTTACTGTGTGTTTTCACTTTATATCTTTGCATAACGGAGAGGGCTGGGTGTTTAGTATTAAAAAAACAAAAAAATAATTACCTCAATTTATGCAAAAAAAAATTGCAAGTCAAGTTGTGCAACGTGAATGAGAATGTTTTAAGCATTATTTAATTTTAAATAAAATCTGTTGAGAGGTATTATTTAAAACATGGGTACAAAAAACTTAATCGCAGTCGAAACTTCTTTAAATTTTTTGAAATCTTTGTAAGAAACACACCGCTAGGCCCGCGACAGAAAACTCGGATAGGTAAGGTAAGGTTAGGTTAGGTTAGGTTAGGTTAGGTTACGTTAGGTAGGTTTTTTTTTCTGAATGTTCTTTCTATTATTTACCGTGCTTATTATATTTATCAAGGTTTATTTTCAACTGTGACTTTACTTTACTGTGTGTTTTTACTTTATATCTTTGCATAAAGGAGAGGGCAGGGTATTTAGTATAAAAAAAAAATTAAAAAAAATTACCTCAATTTATGCAAAAAAAATTTGTAAGTCAAGTTGTGCAAGGTGAATGAGAATGTTTTAAGCACGTCGAGAGGTATAATGTAAAACTTGGGTAAAAACTTAATCGCAGTCGAAACTTCTTTAAACTTTTTGAAATCTTTTTAAGAAAATCCCCGCAAGGCTCGCGACAGATCACTCGGTTAGGTAAGGTAAGGTTAGGTTAGGTTAGGTTAGGTTAGGTTAGGTTAGGTAGGTTTTTTTTTCTGAATGTTCTTTCTATTATTTACCTTGCTTATTATATTTGCAAGGTTTATTTTCAACTGTGACTTTACTTTACTGTGTGTTTTTACTTTATATCTTTGCATAAAGGAGAGGGCAGGGTATTTAGTATAAAAAAAAAATTTAAAAAAATTACCTCAATTTATGAAAAAAAATTTGTAAGTCAAGTTGTGCAAGGTGAATGAGAATGTTTTAAGCACGTCGAGAGGTATAATGTAAAACTTGGGTAAAAACTTAATCGCAGTCGAAACTTCTTTAAACTTTTTGAAATCTTTTTAAGAAACTCACCGCTAGGCTCGCGACAGATCACTCGGTTAGGTAAGGTAAGGTTAGGTTAGGTTAGGTTAGGTTAGGTTAGGTAAGGTAAGGTAGGTTTTTTTTTTCTGAATGTTCTTTCTATTATTTACCTTGCTTATTATATTTATCAAGGTTTATTTTCAACTGTGACTTTACTTTACTGTGTGTTTTTACTTTATATCTTTGCATAAAGGAGAGGGCAGGGTATTTAGTATAAAAAAAAAATTTAAAAAAATTACCTCAATTTATGAAAAAAAATTTGTAAGTCAAGTTGTGCAAGGTGAATGAGAATGTTTTAAGCACGTCGAGAGGTATAATGTAAAACTTGGGTAAAAACTTAATCGCAGTCGAAACTTCTTTAAACTTTTTGAAATCTTTTTAAGAAACTCACCGCTAGGCTCGCGACAGATCACTCGGTTAGGTAAGGTAAGGTTAGGTTAGGTTAGGTTAGGTTAGGTTAGGTAAGGTAAGGTAGGTTTTTTTTTTCTGAATGTTCTTTCTATTATTTACCTTGCTTATTATATTTATCAAGGTTTATTTTCAACTGTGACTTTACTTTACTGTGTGTTTTCACTTTATATCTTTGCATAAAGGAGAGGGCAGGGTATTTAGTATAAAAAAAAAATTACGTCAATTTATGAAAAAAAATTTGTAAGTCAAGTTGTGCAAGGTGAATGAGAATGTTTTAAGCACGTCGAGAGGTATAATGTAAAACTTGGGTAAAAACTAAATCGCAGTCGAAACTTCTTTAAACTTTTTGAAATCTTTTTAAGAAACTCACCGCTAGGCTTGCGACAGATCACTCGGTTAGGTAAGGTAAGGTTAGGTTAGGTTAGGTTAGGTTAGGTTAGGTTAGGTAGGTTTTTTTTTCTGAATGTTCTTTCTATTATTTACCTTGCTTATTATATTTATCAAGGTTTATTTTCAACTGTGACTTAACTTTTCTGTGTGTTTTCACTTTATATCTTTGCATAACGGAGAGGGCTGGGTGTTTAGTATTAAAAAAAAAAAAAAAAATTACCTCAATTTATGCAAAAAAAAATTGCAAGTCAAGTTGTGCAACGTGAATGAGAATGTTTTAAGCATTATTTAATTTTAAATAAAATCTGTTGAGAGGTATTATTTAAAACATGGGTACAAAAAACTTAATCGCAGTCGAAACTTCTTTAAATTTTTTGAAATCTTTGTAAGAAACTCACCGCTAGGCCCGCGACAGAAAACTCGGATAGGTAAGGTAAGGTTAGGTTAGGTTAGGTTAGGTTAGGTTAGGTAGGTTTTTTTTTCTGAATGTTCTTTCTATTATTTACCGTGCTTATTATATTTATCAAGGTTTATTTTCAACTGTGACTTTACTTTACTGTGTGTTTTTACTTTATATCTTTGCATAAAGGAGAGGGCAGGGTATTTAGTATAAAAAAAAAATTTAAAAAAATTACCTCAATTTATGCAAAAAAAATTTGTAAGTCAAGTTGTGCAAGGTGAATGAGAATGTTTTAAGCACGTCGAGAGGTATAATGTAAAACTTGGGTAAAAACTTAATCGCAGTTGAAACTTCTTTAAACTTTTTGAAATCTTTTTAAGAAAATCCCCGCAAGGCTCGCGACAGATCACTCGGTTAGGTAAGGTAAGGTTAGGTTAGGTTAGGTAAGGTTAGGTTAGGTTAGGTAGGTTTTTTTTCTGAATGTTCTTTGTATTATTTACCTTGCTTATTATATTTATCAAGGTTTATTTTCAACTGTGACTTTACTTTACTGTGTTTTTTCACTTTATATCTTTGCATAAAGGAGATGGCTGGGTGTTTAGTATTAAAAAAAAAAAAAAATTACCTCAATTTATGCAAAAAAAATTGCAAGTCAAGTTGTGCAACGTGAATGAGAATGTTTTAAGCATTATTTAATTTTAAATAAAATCTGTTGGGAGGTATTATGTAAAACTTGGGTAAAAACTTAATCGCAGTCAAAACTTCTTTAAACTTTTTGAAATCTTTTTAAGAAACTCACCGCAAGGCTCGCGACAGAACACTCGGTTAGGTAAGGTAAGGTAAGTTAGGTTAGGTTGGGTTAGGTTAGGTTAGGTAGGTTTTTTTTTCTGAATGTTCTTTATATTATTTACCTTGCTTATTATATTAATCAAGGTTTATTTTCAACTGTGACTTTACTTTACTGTGTGTTTTTACTTTATATCTTTGCATAAAGGAGATGGCAGGGTATTTAGTATTAAAAAAAAAAAAAAAATTACCTCAATTTATGCAAAAAAAATTGCAAGTCAAGTTGTGCAACGTGAATGAGAATGTTTTAAGCATTATTTAATTTTAAATAAAATCTGTTGAGAGGTATTATTTAAGACATGGGTACAAAAAACTTAATCGCAGTCGAAACTTCTTTAAATTTTTTGAAATCTTTGTAAGAAACTCACCGCTAGGCCCGCGACAGAAAACTCGGATAGGTAAGGTAAGGTTAGGTTAGGTTAGGTTAGGTTAGGTTAGGTTAGGTTAGGTAGGTTTTTTTTTCTGAATGTTCTTTCTATTATTTACCGTGCTTATTATATTTATCAAGGTTTATTTTCAACTGTGACTTTACTTTACTGTGTGTTTTTACTTTATATCTTTGCATAAAGGAGAGGGCAGGGTATTTAGTATAAAAAAAAAATTTAAAAAAATTACCTCAATTTATGCAAAAAAAATTTGTAAGTCAAGTTGTGCAAGGTGAATGAGAATGTTTTAAGCACGTCGAGAGGTATAATGTAAAACTTGGGTAAAAACTTAATCGCAGTTGAAACTTCTTTAAACTTTTTGAAATCTTTTTAAGAAAATCCCCGCAAGGCTCGCGACAGATCACTCGGTTAGGTAAGGTAAGGTTAGGTTAGGTTAGGTAAGGTTAGGTTAGGTTAGGTAGGTTTTTTTTCTGAATGTTCTTTCTATTATTGACCTTGCTTATTATATTTATCAAGGTTTATTTTCAACTGTGACTTTACTTTACTGTGTTTTTTCACTTTATATCTTTGCATAAAGGAGATGGCTGGGTGTTTAGTATTAAAAAAAAAAAAAAAATTACCTCAATTTATGAAAAAAAATTGCAAGTCAAGTTGTGCAACGTGAATGAGAATGTTTTAAGCATTATTTAATTTTAAATAAAATCTGTTGAGAGGTATTATTTAAAACATGGGTACAAAAAACTTAATCGCAGTCGAAACTTCTTTAAATTTTTTGAAATCTTTGTAAGAAACTCACCGCTAGGCTCGCGACAGATCACTCGGTTAGGTAAGGTAAGGTTAGGTTAGGTTAGGTTAGGTTAGGTTAGGTAAGGTAAGGTAGGTTTTTTTTTTTCTGAATGTTCTTTCTATTATTTACCTTGCTTATTATATTTATCAAGGTTTATTTTCAACTGTGACTTTACTTTACTGTGTGTTTTTACTTTATATCTTTGCATAAAGGAGAGGGCAGGGTATTTAGTATAAAAAAAAAATTTAAAAAAATTACCTCAATTTATGAAAAAAAATTTGTAAGTCAAGTTGTGCAAGGTGAATGAGAATGTTTTAAGCACGTCGAGAGGTATAATGTAAAACTTGGGTAAAAACTTAATCGCAGTCGAAACTTCTTTAAACTTTTTGAAATCTTTTTAAGAAACTCACCGCTAGGCTCGCGACAGATCACTCGGTTAGGTAAGGTAAGGTTAGGTTAGGTTAGGTTAGGTTAGGTTAGGTAAGGTAAGGTAGGTTTTTTTTTTCTGAATGTTCTTTCTATTATTTACCTTGCTTATTATATTTATCAAGGTTTATTTTCAACTGTGACTTTACTTTACTGTGTGTTTTCACTTTATATCTTTGCATAAAGGAGACGGCAGGGTATTTAGTATAAAAAAAAAATTACGTCAATTTATGAAAAAAAATTTGTAAGTCAAGTTGTGCAAGGTGAATGAGAATGTTTTAAGCACGTCGAGAGGTATAATGTAAAACTTGGGTAAAAACTAAATCGCAGTCGAAACTTCTTTAAACTTTTTGAAATCTTTTTAAGAAACTCACCGCTAGGCTTGCGACAGATCACTCGGTTAGGTAAGGTAAGGTTAGGTTAGGTTAGGTTAGGTTAGGTTAGGTTAGGTTAGGTTAGGTAGGTTTTTTTTTCTGAATGTTCTTTCTATTATTTACCTTGCTTATTATATTTATCAAGGTTTATTTTCAACTGTGACTTAACTTTTCTGTGTGTTTTCACTTTATATCTTTGCATAACGGAGAGGGCTGGGTGTTTAGTATTAAAAAAAAAAAAAAAAATTACCTCAATTTATGCAAAAAAAAATTGCAAGTCAAGTTGTGCAACGTGAATGAGAATGTTTTAAGCATTATTTAATTTTAAATAAAATCTGTTGAGAGGTATTATTTAAAACATGGGTACAAAAAACTTAATCGCAGTCGAAACTTCTTTAAATTTTTTGAAATCTTTGTAAGAAACTCACCGCTAGGCCCGCGACAGAAAACTCGGATAGGTAAGGTAAGGTTAGGTTAGGTTAGGTTAGGTTAGGTTAGGTAGGTTTTTTTTTCTGAATGTTCTTTCTATTATTTACCGTGCTTATTATATTTATCAAGGTTTATTTTCAACTGTGACTTTACTTTACTGTGTGTTTTTACTTTATATCTTTGCATAAAGGAGAGGGCAGGGTATTTAGTATAAAAAAAAAATTTAAAAAAATTACCTCAATTTATGCAAAAAAAATTTGTAAGTCAAGTTGTGCAAGGTGAATGAGAATGTTTTAAGCACGTCGAGAGGTATAATGTAAAACTTGGGTAAAAACTTAATCGCAGTTGAAACTTCTTTAAACTTTTTGAAATCTTTTTAAGAAAATCCCCGCAAGGCTCGCGACAGATCACTCGGTTAGGTAAGGTAAGGTTAGGTTAGGTTAGGTAAGGTTAGGTTAGGTTAGGTAGGTTTTTTTTCTGAATGTTCTTTCTATTATTTACCGTGCTTATTATATTTATCAAGGTTTATTTTCAACTGTGACTTTACTTTACTGTGTGTTTTTACTTTATATCTTTGCATAAAGGAGAGGGCAGGGTATTTAGTATAAAAAAAAAATTTAAAAAAATTACCTCAATTTATGCAAAAAAAATTTGTAAGTCAAGTTGTGCAAGGTGAATGAGAATGTTTTAAGCACGTCGAGAGGTATAATGTAAAACTTGGGTAAAAACTTAATCGCAGTTGAAACTTCTTTAAACTTTTTGAAATCTTTTTAAGAAAATCCCCGCAAGGCTCGCGACAGATCACTCGGTTAGGTAAGGTAAGGTTAGGTTAGGTTAGGTAAGGTTAGGTTAGGTTAGGTAGGTTTTTTTTCTGAATGTTCTTTCTATTATTGACCTTGCTTATTATATTTATCAAGGTTTATTTTCAACTGTGACTTTACTTTACTGTGTTTTTTCACTTTATATCTTTGCATAAAGGAGATGGCTGGGTGTTTAGTATTAAAAAAAAAAAAAAAATTACCTCAATTTATGCAAAAAAAATTGCAAGTCAAGTTGTGCAACGTGAATGAGAATGTTTTAAGCATTATTTAATTTTAAATAAAATCTGTTGGGAGGTATTATGTAAAACTTGGGTAAAAACTTAATCGCAGTCGAAACTTCTTTAAACTTTTTGAAATCTTTTTAAGAAACTCACCGCTAGGCTCGCGACAGATCACTCGGTTAGGTAAGGTAAGGTTAGGTTAGGTTAGGTTAGGTTAGGTTAGGTAAGGTAAGGTAGGTTTTTTTTTTCTGAATGTTCTTTCTATTATTTACCTTGCTTATTATATTTATCAAGGTTTATTTTCAACTGTGACTTTACTTTACTGTGTGTTTTCACTTTATATCTTTGCATAAAGGAGAGGGCAGGGTATTTAGTATAAAAAAAAAATTACGTCAATTTATGAAAAAAAATTTGTAAGTCAAGTTGTGCAAGGTGAATGAGAATGTTTTAAGCACGTCGAGAGGTATAATGTAAAACTTGGGTAAAAACTAAATCGCAGTCGAAACTTCTTTAAACTTTTTGAAATCTTTTTAAGAAACTCACCGCTAGGCTTGCGACAGATCACTCGGTTAGGTAAGGTAAGGTTAGGTTAGGTTAGGTTAGGTCAGGTTAGGTTAGGTTAGGTTAGGTAGGTTTTTTTTTCTGAATGTTCTTTCTATTATTTACCTTGCTTATTATATTTATCAAGGTTTATTTTCAACTGTGACTTTACTTTACTGTGTGTTTTCACTTTATATCTTTGCATAACGGAGAGGGCTGGGTGTTTAGTATTAAAAAAAAAAAAAAAAATTACCTCAATTTATGCAAAAAAAAATTGCAAGTCAAGTTGTGCAACGTGAATGAGAATGTTTTAAGCATTATTTAATTTTAAATAAAATCTGTTGAGAGGTATTATTTAAAACATGGGTACAAAAAACTTAATCGCAGTCGAAACTTCTTTAAATTTTTTGAAATCTTTGTAAGAAACTCACCGCTAGGCCCGCGACAGAAAACTCGGATAGGTAAGGTAAGGTTAGGTTAGGTTAGGTTAGGTTAGGTTAGGTTAGGTTAGGTAGGTTTTTTTTTCTGAATGTTCTTTCTATTATTTACCGTGCTTATTATATTTATCAAGGTTTATTTTCAACTGTGACTTTACTTTACTGTGTGTTTTTACTTTATATCTTTGCATAAAGGAGAGGGCAGGGTATTTAGTATAAAAAAAAAATTTAAAAAAATTACCTCAATTTATGCAAAAAAAATTTGTAAGTCAAGTTGTGCAAGGTGAATGAGAATGTTTTAAGCACGTCGAGAGGTATAATGTAAAACTTGGGTAAAAACTTAATCGCAGTTGAAACTTCTTTAAACTTTTTGAAATCTTTTTAAGAAAATCCCCGCAAGGCTCGCGACAGATCACTCGGTTAGGTAAGGTAAGGTTAGGTTAGGTTAGGTAAGGTTAGGTTAGGTTAGGTAGGTTTTTTTTCTGAATGTTCTTTCTATTATTTACCTTGCTTATTATATTTATCAAGGTTTATTTTCAACTGTGACTTTACTTTACTGTGTTTTTTCACTTTATATCTTTGCATAAAGGAGATGGCTGGGTGTTTAGTATTAAAAAAAAAAAAAAAATTACCTCAATTTATGCAAAAAAAATTGCAAGTCAAGTTGTGCAACGTGAATGAGAATGTTTTAAGCATTATTTAATTTTAAATAAAATCTGTTGGGAGGTATTATGTAAAACTTGGGTAAAAACTTAATCGCAGTCAAAACTTCTTTAAACTTTTTGAAATCTTTTTAAGAAACTCACCGCAAGGCTCGCGACAGAACACTCGGTTAGGTAAGGTAAGGTAAGTTAGGTTAGGTTGGGTTAGGTTAGGTTAGGTAGGTTTTTTTTTCTGAATGTTCTTTATATTATTTACCTTGCTTATTATATTAATCAAGGTTTATTTTCAACTGTGACTTTACTTTACTGTGTGTTTTTACTTTATATCTTTGCATAAAGGAGATGGCAGGGTATTTAGTATTAAAAAAAAATTTAAAAAAATTACCTCAATTTATGCAAAAAAAATTTGTAAGTCAATTTGTGCAACGTGAATGAGAATGTTTTAAGCATTATTTAATTTTAAATAAAATCTGTTGAGAGGTATTATTTAAAACATGGGTACAAAAAACTTAATCGCAGTCGAAACTTCTTTAAATTTTTTGAAATCTTTGTAAGAAACTCACCGCTAGGCCCGCGACAGAAAACTCGGATAGGTAAGGTAAGGTTAGGTTAGGTTAGGTTAGGTTAGGTTAGGTTAGGTTAGGTAGGTTTTTTTTTCTGAATGTTCTTTCTATTATTTACCTTGCTTATTATATTTATCAAGGTTTATTTTCAACTGTGACTTTACTTTACTGTGTGTTTTTACTTTATATCTTTGCATAAAGGAGAGGGCAGGGTATTTAGTATAAAAAAAAAATTTAAAAAAATTACCTCAATTTATGCAAAAAAAATTTGTAAGTCAAGTTGTGCAAGGTGAATGAGAATGTTTTAAGCACGTCGAGAGGTATAATGTAAAACTTGGGTAAAAACTTAATCGCAGTTGAAACTTCTTTAAACTTTTTGAAATCTTTTTAAGAAAATCCCCGCAAGGCTCGCGACAGATCACTCGGTTAGGTAAGGTAAGGTTAGGTTAGGTTAGGTAAGGTTAGGTTAGGTTAGGTAGGTTTTTTTTCTGAATGTTCTTTCTATTATTTACCTTGCTTATTATATTTATCAAGGTTTATTTTCAACTGTGACTTTACTTTACTGTGTTTTTTCACTTTATATCTTTGCATAAAGGAGATGGCTGGGTGTTTAGTATTAAAAAAAAAAAAAAAATTACCTCAATTTATGCAAAAAAAATTTGCAAGTCAATTTGTGCAACGTGAATGAGAATGTTTTAAGCATTATTTAATTTTAAATAAAATCTGTTGAGAGGTATTATTTAAAACATGGGTAATAAAAACTTAATCGCAGTCGAAACTTCTTTAAATTTTTTGAAATCTTTGTAAGAAACTCACCGCTAGGCTCGCGACAGAACACTCGGTTAGGTAAGGTAAGGTTAGGTTAGGTTAGGTTAGGTTAGGTTACGTTAGGTAGGTTTTTTTTTTCTGAATGTTCTTTCTATTATTTACCTTGCTTATTATATTTATCAAGGTTTATTTTCAACTGTGACTTTACTTTACTGTGTGTTTTTACTTTATATCTTTGCATAAAGGAGAGGGCAGGGTATTTAGTATAAAAAAAAAAAATTAAAAAAATTTCCTCAATTTATGAAAAAAAATTTGTAAGTCAAGTTGTGCAAGGTGAATGAGAATGTTTTAAGCACGTCGAGAGGTATAATGTAAAACTTGGGTAAAAACTTAATCGCAGTCGAAACTTCTTTAAACTTTTTGAAATCTTTTTAAGAAACTCACCGCTAGGCTCGCGACAGATCACTCGGTTAGGTAAGGTAAGGTTAGGATAGGTTAGGTTAGGTTAGGTTAGGTTAGGTTGGTTTTTTTTTCTGAATGTTCTTTCTATTATTTACCTTGCTTATTATATTTATCAAGGTTTATTTTCAACTGTGACTTTACTTTTCTGTGTGTTTTCACTTTATATCTTTGCATAACGGAGAGGGCTGGGTGTTGAGTATTAAAAAAAAAAAAAAAATTACCTCAATTTATGCAAAAAAAATTGCAAGTCAAGTTGTGCAACGTGAATGAGAATGTTTTAAGCATTATTTAATTTTAAATAAAATCTGTTGGGAGGTATTATGTAAAACTTGGGTAAAAACTTAATCGCAGTCAAAACTTCTTTAAACTTTTTGAAATCTTTTTAAGAAACTCACCGCAAGGCTCGCGACAGAACACTCGGTTAGGTAAGGTAAGGTAAGTTAGGTTAGGTTGGGTTAGGTTAGGTTAGGTAGGTTTTTTTTTCTGAATGTTCTTTATATTATTTACCTTGCTTATTATATTAATCAAGGTTTATTTTCAACTGTGACTTTACTTTACTGTGTGTTTTTACTTTATATATTTGCATAAAGGAGATGGCAGGGTATTTAGTATTAAAAAAAAATTAAAAAAAATTACCTCAATTTATGCAAAAAACATTTGTAAGTCAAGTTGTGCAAGGTGAATGAGAATGTTTTAAGCACGTCGAGAGGTATAATGTAAAACTTGGGTAAAAACTTAATCGCAGTCGAAACTTCTTTAAACTTTTTGAAATCTTTTTAAGAAACTCACCGCTAGGCTCGCGACAGAACACTCGGTTAGGTAAGGTAAGGTAAGTTAGGTTAGGTAAGGTTAGGTTAGGTTAGGTAGGTTTTTTTTTCTGAATGTTCTTTCTATTATTTACCTTGCTTATTATATTTATCAAGGTTTATTTTCAACTGAGACTTTACTTTTCTGTGTGTTTTCACTTTATATCTTTGCATAAAGGAGAGGGCTGGGTGTTTAGTATTAAAAAAAAAAAAAAAAATACCTCAATTTATGCAAAAAAAAATTGCAAGTCAAGTTGTGCAACGTGAATGAGAATGTTTTAAGCACGTCGAGAGGTATAATGTAAAACTTGGGTAAAAACTTAATCGCAGTTGAAACTTCTTTAAACTTTTTGAAATCTTTTTAAGAAAATCCCCGCTAGGCTCGCGACAGATCACTCGGTTAGGTAAGGTAAGGTTAGGTTAGGTTAGGTTAGGTTAGGTTAGGTTAGGTAGGTTTTTTTTCTGAATGTTCTTTCTATTATTTACCTTGCTTATTATATTTATCAAGGTTTATTTTCAACTGTGACTTTACTTTACTGTGTGTTTTTAATTTATATCTTTGCATAAAGGAGAGGGCAGGGTATTTAGTATAAAAAAAAAAAATTAAAAAAATTACCTCAATTTATGAAAAAAAATTTGTAAGTCAAGTTGTGCAAGGTGAATGAGAATGTTTTAAGCACGTCGAGAGGTATAATGTAAAACTTGGGTAAAAACTTAATCGCAGTCGAAACTTCTTTAAACTTTTTGAAATCTTTTTAAGAAACTCACCGCTAGGCTCGCGACAGAACACTCGGTTAGGTAAGGTAAGGTTAGGTTAGGTTAGGTTAGGTTAGGTTAGGTTAGGTAGGTTTTTTTTCTGAATGTTCTTTCTATTATTTACCTTGCTTATTATATTTATCAAGGTTTATTTTCAACTGTGACTTTACTTTTCTGTGTGTTTTCACTTTATATCTTTGCATAACGGAGAGGGCTGGGTGTTTAGTATTAAAAAAAAAAAAAAAATTACCTAAATTTATGCAAAAAAAATTGCAAGTCAAGTTGTGCAACGTGAATGAGAATGTTTTAAGCATTATTTAATTTTTAATAAAATCTGTTGGGAGGTATTATGTAAAACTTGGGTAAAAACTTAATCGCAGTCAAAACTTCTTTAAACTTTTTGAAATCTTTTTAAGAAACTCACCGCAAGGCTCGCGACAGAACACTCGGTTAGGTAAGGTAAGGTAAGTTAGGTTAGGTTAGGTTAGGTTAGGTTAGGTAGGTTTTTTTTTCTGAATGTTCTTTCTATTATTTACCTTGCTTATTATATTTATCAAGGTTTATTTTCAACTGTGACTTTACTTTACTGTGTGTTTTCACTTTATATCTTTGCATAAAGGAGAGGGCTGGGTGTTTAGTATTAAAAAAAAAAAAAAATTACCTCAATTTATGCAAAAAAAATTTGCAAGTCAATTTGTGCAACGTGAATGAGAATGTTTTAAGCATTATTAATTTTAAATAAAATCTGTTGAGAGGTATTATTTAAAACATGGGTAAAAAAAACTTAATCGCAGTCGAAACTTCTTTAAATTTTTTGAAATCTTTGTAAGAAACTCACCGCTAGGCTCGCGACAGAACACTCGGTTAGGTAAGGTAAGGTAAGGTTAGGTTAGGTTAGGTTAGGTAACGTTAGGTAGGTTTTTTTTTCTGAATGTTCTTTCTATTATTTACCGTGCTTATTATATTTATCAAGGTTTATTTTCAACTGTGACTTTACTTTACTGTGTGTTTTTACTTTATATCTTTGCATAAAGGAGAGGGCAGGGTATTTAGTATAAAAAAAAATTAAAAAAAATTACCTCAATTTATGCAAAAAAAAATTGTAATTCAAGTTGTGCAAGGTGAATGAGAATGTTTTAAGCACGTCGAGAGGTATAATGTAAAACTTGGGTAAAAACTTAATCGCAGTCGAAACTTCTTTAAACTTTTTGAAATCTTTTTAAGAAACTCACCGCTAGGCTCGCGACAGATCACTCGGTTAGGTAAGGGAAGGTTAGGTTATGTTAGGTTAGGTTAGGTTAGGTTAGGTTAGGTAGGTTTTTTTTTCTGAATGTTCTTTCTATTATTTACCGTGCTTATTATATTTATCAAGGTTTATTTTCAACTGTGACTTTACTTTACTTTGTGTTTTTACTTTATATCTTTGCATAAAGGAGAGGGCAGGGTATTAAGTATAAAAAAAAATTTAAAAAAATTACCTCAATTTATGCAAAAAAAAATTGTAAGTCAAGTTGTGCAAGGTGAATGAGAATGTTTTAAGCACGTCGAGAGGTATAATGTAAAACTTGGGTAAAAACTTAATCGCAGTCGAAACATCTTTAAACTTTTTGAAATCTTTTTAAGAAACTCACCGCTAGGCTCGCGACAGATCACTCGGTTAGGTAAGGTAAGGTTAGGTAAGGTTAGGTTAGGTTAGGTTAGGTTAGGTTAGGTAGGTTTTTTTTTCTGAATGTTCTTTCTATTATTTACCTTGCTTATTATATTTATCAAGGTTTATTTTCAACTGTGACTTTACTTTTCTGTGTGTTTTCACTTTATATCTTTGCATAACGGAGAGGGCTGGGTGTTTAGTATTAAAAAAAAAAAAAAAATTACCTCAATTTATGCAAAAAAAAATTGCAAGTCAAGTTGTGCAACGTGAATGAGAATGTTTTAAGCATTATTTAATTTTAAATAAAATCTGTTGAGAGGTATTATGTAAAACTTGGGTAAAAACTTAATCGCAGTCGAAACTTCTTTAAACTTTTTGAAATCTTTTTAAGAAACTCACCGCTAGGCTCGCGACAGAATACTCGGTTAGGTAAGGTAAGGTAAGTTAGGTTAGGTTAGGTTAGGTTAGGTTAGGTAGGTTTTTTTTTCTGAATGTTCTTTCTATTATTTACCTTGCTTATTATATTTATCAAGGTTTATTGTCAACTGTGACTTTACTTTACTGTGTGTTTTTACTTTATATCTTTGCATAAATGAGAGGGCAGAGTATTTAGTATAAAAAAAAAAAATTAAAAAAATTACCTCAATTTATGAAAAAAAAATTGTAAGTCAAGTTGTGCAAGGTGAATGAGAATGTTTTAAGCACGTCGAGAGGTATAATGTAAAACTTGGGTAAAAACTTAATCGCAGTCGAAACATCTTTAAACTTTTTGAAATCTTTTTAAGAAACTCACCGCTAGGCTCGCGACAGATCACTCGGTTAGGTAAGGTAAGGTTAGGTAAGGTTAGGTTAGGTTAGGTTAGGTTAGGTTAGGTAGGTTTTTTTTTCTGAATGTTCTTTCTATTATTTACCTTGCTTATTATATTTATCAAGGTTTATTTTCAACTGTGACTTTACTTTTCTGTGTGTTTTCACTATATATCTTTGCATAACGGAGAGGGCTGGGTGTTTAGTATTAAAAAAAAAAAAAAAATTACCTCAATTTATGCAAAAAAAAATTGCAAGTCAAGTTGTGCAACGTGAATGAGAATGTTTTAAGCATTATTTAATTTTAAATAAAATCTGTTGAGAGGTATTATGTAAAACTTGGGTAAAAACTTAATCGCAGTCAAAACTTCTTTAAACTTTTTGAAATCATTTTAAGAAACTCACCGCTAGGCTCGCGACAGAACACTCGGTTAGGTAAGGTAAGGTAAGTTAGGTTAGGTTAGGTTAGGTAACGTTAGGTAGGTTTTTTTTTCTGAATGTTCTTTCTATTATTTACCGTGCTTATTATATTTATCAAGGTTTATTTTCAACTGTGACTTTACTTTACTGTGTGTTTTTACTTTATATCTTTGCATAAAGGAGAGGGCAGGGTATTTAGTATAAAAAAAAATTAAAAAAAATTACCTCAATTTATGCAAAAAAAAATTGTAATTCAAGTTGTGCAAGGTGAATGAGAATGTTTTAAGCACGTCGAGAGGTATAATGTAAAACTTGGGTAAAAACTTAATCGCAGTCGAAACTTCTTTAAACTTTTTGAAATCTTTTTAAGAAACTCACCGCTAGGCTCGCGACAGATCACTCGGTTAGGTAAGGGAAGGTTAGGTTAGGTTAGGTTAGGTTAGGTTAGGTTAGGTTAGGTAGGTTTTTTTTTCTGAATGTTCTTTCTATTATTTACCGTGCTTATTATATTTATCAAGGTTTATTTTCAACTGTGACTTTACTTTACTTTGTGTTTTTACTTTATATCTTTGCATAAAGGAGAGGGCAGGGTATTAAGTATAAAAAAAAATTAAAAAAAATTACCTCAATTTATGCAAAAAAAAATTGTAAGTCAAGTTGTGCAAGGTGAATGAGAATGTTTTAAGCACGTCGAGAGGTATAATGTAAAACTTGGGTAAAAACTTAATCGCAGTCGAAACTTCTTTAAACTTTTTGAAATCTTTTTAAGAAACTCACCGCTAGGCTCGCGACAGAATACTCGGTTAGGTAAGGTAAGGTAAGTTAGGTTAGGTTAGGTTAGGTTAGGTTAGGTAGGTTTTTTTTTCTGAATGTTCTTTCTATTATTTACCTGGCTTATTATATTTATCAAGGTTTATTTTCAACTGTGACTTTACTTTACTGTGTGTTTTTACTTTATATCTTTGCATAAATGAGAGGGCAGAGTATTTAGTATAAAAAAAAAAAAATTAAAAAAATTACCTCAATTTATGAAAAAAAAATTGTAAGTCAAGTTGTGCAAGGTGAATGAGAATGTTTTAAGCACGTCGAGAGGTATAATGTAAAACTTGGGTAAAAACTTAATCGCAGTCGAAACATCTTTAAACTTTTTGAAATCTTTTTAAGAAACTCACCGCTAGGCTCGCGACAGATCACTCGGTTAGGTAAGGTAAGGTTAGGTAAGGTTAGGTTAGGTTAGGTTAGGTTAGGTTAGGTAGGTTTTTTTTTCTGAATGTTCTTTCTATTATTTACCTTGCTTATTATATTTATCAAGGTTTATTTTCAACTGTGACTTTACTTTTCTGTGTGTTTTCACTTTATATCTTTGCATAACGGAGAGGGCTGGGTGTTTAGTATTAAAAAAAAAAAAAAAAATTACCTCAATTTATGCAAAAAAAAATTGCAAGTCAAGTTGTGCAACGTGAATGAGAATGTTTTAAGCATTATTTAATTTTAAATAAAATCTGTTGAGAGGTATTATGTAAAACTTGGGTAAAAACTTAATCGCAGTCAAAACTTCTTTAAACTTTTTGAAATCTTTTTAAGAAACTCACCGCTAGGCTCGCGACAGAACACTCGGTTAGGTAAGGTAAGGTAAGTAAGGTTAGGTTTGGTAAGGTTAGGTTAGGTAGGTTTTTTTTTCTGAATGTTCTTTCTATTATTTACCTTGCTTATTATATTTATCAAGGTTTATTTTCAACTGTGACTTTACTTTACTGTGTGTTTTTACTTTATATCTTTGCATAAATGAGAGGGCAGAGTATTTAGTATAAAAAAAAAAAATTAAAAAAATTACCTCAATTTATGAAAAAAAAATTGTAAGTCAAGTTGTGCAAGGTGAATGAGAATGTTTTAAGCACGTCGAGAGGTATAATGTAAAACTTGGGTAAAAACTTAATCGCAGTCGAAACATCTTTAAACTTTTTGAAATCTTTTTAAGAAACTCACCGCTAGGCTCGCGACAGATCACTCGGTTAGGTAAGGTAAGGTTAGGTAAGGTTAGGTTAGGTTAGGTTAGGTTAGGTTAGGTAGGTTTTTTTTTCTGAATGTTCTTTCTATTATTTACCTTGCTTATTATATTTATCAAGGTTTATTTTCAACTGTGACTTTACTTTACTGTGTGTTTTTACTTTATATCTTTGCATAAATGAGAGGGCAGAGTATTTAGTATAAAAAAAAAAAATTAAAAAAATTACCTCAATTTATGAAAGAAAAATTGTAAGTCAAGTTGTGCAAGGTGAATGAGAATGTTTTAAGCACGTCGAGAGGTATAATGTAAAACTTGGGTAAAAACTTAATCGCAGTCGAAACTTCTTTAAACTTTTTGAAATCTTTTTAAGAAACTCACCGCTAGGCTCGCGACAGATCACTCGGTTAGGTAAGGTAAGGTTAGGTTAGGTTAGGTTAGGTTAGGTTAGGTTAGGTTAGGTTAGGTAGGTTTTTTTTTCTGAATGTTCTTTCTATTATTTACCTTGCTTATTATATTTATCAAGGTTTATTTACAACTGTGACTTTACGTTTCTGTGTGTTTTCACTTTATATCTTTGCATAAAGGAGAGGGCTGGGTGATTAGTATTAAAAAAAAAAAAAAAATTACCTCAATTTATGCAAAAAAAAATTGCAAGTCAAGTTGTGCAACGTGAATGAGAATGTTTTAAGCATTATTTAATTTTAAATAAAATCTGTTGAGAGGTATTATTTAAAACATGGGTAAAAAAAAATTAATCGCAGTCGAAACTTCTTTAAATTTTTTGAAATCTTTGTAAGAAACTCACCGCTAGACTCGCGACAGAACACTCGGTTAGGTAAGGTAAGGTAAATTAGGTTAGGTTAGGTTAGGTTACGTTAGGTAGGTTTTTTTTTCTGAATGTTCTTTCTATTATTTACCGTGCTTATTATATTTATCAAGGTTTATTTTCAACTGTGACTTTACTTTACTGTGTGTTTTTACTTTATATCTTTGCATAAAGGAGATGGCAGGGTATTTAGTATTAAAAAAAAATTAAAAAAAATTACCTCAATTTATGCAAAAAAAATTTGTAAGTCAAGTTGTGCAAGGTGAATGATAATGTTTTAAGCACGTCGAGAGGTATAATGTAAAACTTGGGTAAAAACTTAATCGCAGTCGAAACTTCTTTAAACTTTTTGAAATCTTTTTAAGAAACTCACCGCTAGGCTCGCGACAGAACACTCGGTTAGGTAAGGTAAGGTAAGTTAGATTAGGTTAGGTTAGGTTAGGTTAGGTAGGTTTTTTTTTCTGAATGTTCTTTCTATTATTTACCTTGCTTATTATATTTATCAAGGTTTATTTTCAACTGTGACTTTACTTTTCTGTGTGTTTTCACTTTATATCTTTGCATAAAGGAGAGGGCTGGGTGTTTAGTATTAAAAAAAAAAAAAAAAATTACCTCAATTTATGCAAAAAAAAATTGCAAGTCAAGTTGTGCAACGTGAATGAGAATGTTTTAAGCATTATTTAATTTTAAATAAAATCTGTTGAGAGGTATTATTTAAAACATGGGTAAAAAAAAATTAATCGCAGTCGAAACTTCTTTAAATTTTTTGAAATCTTTGTAAGAAACTCACCGCTAGACTCGCGACAGAACACTCGGTTAGGTAAGGTAAGGTAAATTAGGTTAGGTTAGGTTAGGTTACGTTAGGTAGGTTTTTTTTTCTGAATGTTCTTTCTATTATTTACCGTGCTTATTATATTTATCAAGGTTTATTTTCAACTGTGACTTTACTTTACTGTGTGTTTTTACTTTATATCTTTGCATAAAGGAGATGGCAGGGTATTTAGTATTAAAAAAAAATTTAAAAAAATTACCTCAATTTATGCAAAAAAAAATTGTAAGTCAAGTTGTGCAAGGTGAATGAGAATGTTTTAAGCACGTCGAGAGGTATAATGTAAAACTTGGGTAAAAACTTAATCGCAGTCGAAACTTCTTTAAACTTTTTGAAATCTTTTTAAGAAACTCACCGCTAGGCTCGCGACAGAACACTCGGTTAGGTCAGGTAAGGTAAGTAAGGTTAGGTTAGGTTAGGTTAGGTTAGGTAGGTTTTTTTTTCTGAATGTTCTTTCTATTATTTACCTTGCTTATTATATTTATCAAGGTTTATTTTCAACTGTGACTTTACTTTACTGTGTGTTTTCACTTTATATCTTTGCATAAAGGAGAGGGCTGGGTGTTTAGTATTAAAAAAAAAAAAAAAAATTACCTCAATTTATGAAAAAAAAATTGTAAGTCAAGTTGTGCAAGGTGAATGAGAATGTTTTAAGCACGTCGAGAGGTATAATGTAAAACTTGGGTAAAAACTTAATCGCAGTCGAAACATCTTTAAACTTTTTGAAATCTTTTTAAGAAACTCACCGCTAGGCTCGCGACAGATCAGTCGGTTAGGTAAGGTAAGGTTAGGTAAGGTTAGGTTAGGTTAGGTTAGGTTAGGTTAGGTAGGTTTTTTTTTCTGAATGTTCTTTCTATTATTTACCTTGCTTATTATATTTATCAAGGTTTATTTTCAACTGTGACTTTACTTTACTGTGTGTTTTTACTTTATATCTTTGCATAAATGAGAGGGCAGAGTATTTAGTATAAAAAAAAAAAATTAAAAAAATTACCTCAATTTATGAAAAAAAAATTGTAAGTCAAGTTGTGCAAGGTGAATGAGAATGTTTTAAGCACGTCGAGAGGTATAATGTAAAACTTGGGTAAAAACTTAATCGCAGTCGAAACTTCTTTAAACTTTTTGAAATCTTTTTAAGAAACTCACCGCTAGGCTCGCGACAGAACACTCGGTTAGGTAAGGTAAGGTAAGATAGGTTAGGTTAGGTTAGGTTAGGTTAGGTAGGTTTTTTTTTCTGAATGTTCTTTCTATTATTTACCTTGCTTATTATATTTATCAAGGTTTATATACAACTGTGACTTTACGTTTCTGTGTGTTTTCACTTTATATCTTTGCATAAAGGAGAGGGCTGGGTGTTTAGTATTAAAAAAAAAAAAAAAATTACCTCAATTTATGCAAAAAAAAATTGCAAGTCAAGTTGTGCAACGTGAATGAGAATGTTTTAAGCATTATTTAATTTTAAATAAAATCTGTTGAGAGGTATTATTTAAAACATGGGTAAAAAAAAATTAATCGCAGTCGAAACTTCTTTAAATTTTTTGAAATCTTTGTAAGAAACTCACCGCTAGACTCGCGACAGAACACTCGGTTAGGTAAGGTAAGGTAAATTAGGTTAGGTTAGGTTAGGTTACGTTAGGTAGGTTTTTTTTTCTGAATGTTCTTTCTATTATTTACCGTGCTTATTATATTAATCAAGGTTTATTTTCAACTGTGACTTTACTTTACTGTGTGTTTTTACTTTATATCTTTGCATAAAGGAGATGGCAGGGTATTTAGTATTAAAAAAAAATTTAAAAAAATTACCTCAATTTATGCAAAAAAAATTTGTAAGTCAAGTTGTGCAAGGTGAATGAGAATGTTTTAAGCACGTCGAGAGGTATAATGTAAAACTTGGGTAAAAACTTAATCGCAGTCGAAACTTCTTTAAACTTTTTGAAATCTTTTTAAGAAACTCACCGCTAGGCTCGCGACAGAACACTCGGTTAGGTAAGGTAAGGTAAGTTAGATTAGGTTAGGTTAGGTTAGGTTAGGTAGGTTTTTTTTTCTGATGTTCTTTCTATTATTTACCTTGCTTATTATATTTATCAAGGTTTATTTTCAACTGTGACTTTACTTTTCTGTGTGTTTTCACTTTATATCTTTGCATAAAGGAGAGGGCTGGGTGTTTAGTATTAAAAAAAAAAAAAAAATTACCTCAATTTATGCAAAAAAAATTGCAAGTCAAGTTGTGCAACGTGAATGAGAATGTTTTAAGCATTATTTAATTTTAAATAAAATCTGTTGAGAGGTATTATTTAAAACATGGGTAAAAAAAAATTAATCGCAGTCGAAACTTCTTTAAATTTTTTGAAATCTTTGTAAGAAACTCACCGCTAGACTCGCGACAGAACACTCGGTTAGGTAAGGTAAGGTAAATTAGGTTAGGTTAGGTTAGGTTACGTTAGGTAGGTTTTTTTTTCTGAATGTTCTTTCTATTATTTACCGTGCTTATTATATTTATCAAGGTTTATTTTCAACTGTGACTTTACTTTACTGTGTGTTTTTACTTTATATCTTTGCATAAAGGAGATGGCAGGGTATTTAGTATTAAAAAAAAATTTAAAAAAATTACCTCAATTTATGCAAAAAAAATTTGTAAGTCAAGTTGTGCAAGGTGAATGAGAATGTTTTAAGCACGTCGAGAGGTATAATGTAAAACTTGGGTAAAAACTTAATCGCAGTCGAAACTTCTTTAAACTTTTTGAAATCTTTTTAAGAAACTCACCGCTAGGCTCGCGACAGAACACTCGGTTAGGTAAGGTAAGGTAAGTAAGGTAAGGTTAGGTTAGGTTAGGTTAGGTAGGTTTTTTTTTCTGAATGTTCTTTCTATTATTTACCTTGCTTATTATATTTATCAAGGTTTATTTTCAACTGTGACTTTACTTTACTGTGTGTTTTCACTTTATATCTTTGCATAAAGGAGAGGGCTGGGTGTTTAGTATTAAAAAAAAAAAAAAAAATTACCTCAATTTATGCAAAAAAAATTTGTAAGTCAAGTTGTGCAAGGTGAATGAGAATGTTTTAAGCACGTCGAGAGGTATAATGTAAAACTTGGGTAAAAACTTAATCGCAGTCGAAACTTCTTTAAACTTTTTGAAATCTTTTTAAGAAACTCACCGCTAGGCTCGCGACAGAACACTCGGTTAGGTAAGGTAAGGTAAGTTAGATTAGGTTAGGTTAGGTTAGGTTAGGTAGGTTTTTTTTTCTGAATGTTCTTTCTATTATTTACCTTGCTTATTATATTTATCAAGGTTTATTTTCAACTGTGACTTTACTTTTCTGTGTGTTTTCACTTTATATCTTTGCATAAAGGAGAGGGCTGGGTGTTTAGTATTAAAAAAAAAAAAAAAATTACCTCAATTTATGCAAAAAAAAATTGCAAGTCAAGTTGTGCAACGTGAATGAGAATGTTTTAAGCATTATTTAATTTTAAATAAAATCTGTTGAGAGGTATTATTTAAAACATGGGTAAAAAAAAATTAATCGCAGTCGAAACTTCTTTAAATTTTTTGAAATCTTTGTAAGAAACTCACCGCTAGACTCGCGACAGAACACTCGGTTAGGTAAGGTAAGGTAAATTAGGTTAGGTTAGGTTAGGTTACGTTAGGTAGGTTTTTTTTTCTGAATGTTCTTTCTATTATTTACCGTGCTTATTATATTTATCAAGGTTTATTTTCAACTGTGACTTTACTTTACTGTGTGTTTTTACTTTATATCTTTGCATAAAGGAGATGGCAGGGTATTTAGTATTAAAAAAAAATTTAAAAAAATTACCTCAATTTATGCAAAAAAAATTTGTAAGTCAAGTTGTGCAAGGTGAATGAGAATGTTTTAAGCACGTCGAGAGGTATAATGTAAAACTTGGGTAAAAACTTAATCGCAGTCGAAACTTCTTTAAACTTTTTGAAATCTTTTTAAGAAACTCACCGCTAGGCTCGCGACAGAACACTCGGTTAGGTAAGGTAAGGTAAGTAAGGTTAGGTTAGGTTAGGTTAGGTTAGGTAGGTTTTTTTTTCTGAATGTTCTTTCTATTATTTACCTTGCTTATTATATTTATCAAGGTTTATTTTCAACTGTGACTTTACTTTTCTGTGTGTTTTCACTTTATATCATTGCATAAAGGAGAGGGCTGGGTGTTTAGTATTAAAAAAAAAAAAAAAAAATTACCTCAATTTATGCAAAAAAAAATTGCAAGTCAAGTTGTGCAACGTGAATGAGAATGTTTTAAGCATTATTTAATTTTAAATAAATCTGTTGAGAGGTATTATTTAAAACATGGGTAAAAAAAAATTAATCGCAGTCGAAACTTCTTTAAATTTTTTGAAATCTTTGTAAGAAACTCACCGCTAGACTCGCGACAGAACACTCGGTTAGGTAAGGTAAGGTAAATTAGGTTAGGTTAGGTTAGGTTACGTTAGGTAGGTTTTTTTTTCTGAATGTTCTTTCTATTATTTACCGTGCTTATTATATTTATCAAGGTTTATTTTCAACTGTGACTTTACTTTACTGTGTGTTTTTACTTTATATCTTTGCATAAAGGAGATGGCAGGGTATTTAGTATTAAAAAAAAATTTAAAAAAATTACCTCAATTTATGCAAAAAAAATTTGTAAGTCAAGTTGTGCAAGGTGAATGAGAATGTTTTAAGCACGTCGAGAGGTATAATGTAAAACTTGGGTAAAAACTTAATCGCAGTCGAAACTTCTTTAAACTTTTTGAAATCTTTTTAAGAAACTCACCGCTAGGCTCGCGACAGAACACTCGGTTAGGTCAGGTAAGGTAAGTAAGGTTAGGTTAGGTTAGGTTAGGTTAGGTAGGTTTTTTTTTCTGAATGTTCTTTCTATTATTTACCTTGCTTATTATATTTATCAAGGTTTATATACAACTGTGACTTTACGTTTCTGTGTGTTTTTACTTTATATCTTTGCATAAATGAGAGGGCAGAGTATTTAGTATAAAAAAAAAAAATTAAAAAAATTACCTCAATTTATGAAAAAAAAATTGTAAGTCAAGTTGTGCAAGGTGAATGAGAATGTTTTAAGCACGTCGAGAGGTATAATGTAAAACTTGGGTAAAAACTTAATCGCAGTCGAAACTTCTTTAAACTTTTTGAAATCTTTTTAAGAAACTCACCGCTAGGCTCGCGACAGAACACTCGGTTAGGTAAGGTAAGGTAAGATAGGTTAGGTTAGGTTAGGTTAGGTTAGGTAGGTTTTTTTTTCTGAATGTTCTTTCTATTATTTACCTTGCTTATTATATTTATCAAGGTTTATATACAACTGTGACTTTACGTTTCTGTGTGTTTTCACTTTATATCTTTGCATAAAGGAGAGGGCTGGGTGTTTAGTATTAAAAAAAAAAAAAAAATTACCTCAATTTATGCAAAAAAAAATTGCAAGTCAAGTTGTGCAACGTGAATGAGAATGTTTTAAGCATTATTTAATTTTAAATAAAATCTGTTGAGAGGTATTATTTAAAACATGGGTAAAAAAAAATTAATCGCAGTCGAAACTTCTTTAAATTTTTTGAAATCTTTGTAAGAAACTCACCGCTAGACTCGCGACAGAACACTCGGTTAGGTAAGGTAAGGTAAATTAGGTTAGGTTAGGTTAGGTTACGTTAGGTAGGTTTTTTTTTCTGAATGTTCTTTCTATTATTTACCGTGCTTATTATATTTATCAAGGTTTATTTTCAACTGTGACTTTTTTTACTGTGTGTTTTTACTTTATATCTTTGCATAAAGGAGATGGCAGGGTATTTAGTATTAAAAAAAAATTTAAAAAAATTACCTCAATTTATGCAAAAAAAATTTGTAAGTCAAGTTGTGCAAGGTGAATGAGAATGTTTTAAGCACGTCGAGAGGTATAATGTAAAACTTGGGTAAAAACTTAATCGCAGTCGAAACTTCTTTAAACTTTTTGAAATCTTTTTAAGAAACTCACCGCTAGGCTCGCGACAGAACACTCGGTTAGGTAAGGTAAGGTAAGTTAGATTAGGTTAGGTTAGGTTAGGTTAGGTAGGTTTTTTTTTCTGAATGTTCTTTCTATTATTTACCTTGCTTATTATATTTATCAAGGTTTATTTTCAACTGTGACTTTACTTTTCTGTGTGTTTTCACTTTATATCTTTGCATAAAGGAGAGGGCTGGGTGTTTAGTATTAAAAAAAAAAAAAAAATTACCTCAATTTATGCAAAAAAAAATTGCAAGTCAAGTTGTGCAACGTGAATGAGAATGTTTTAAGCATTATTTAATTTTAAATAAAATCTGTTGAGAGGTATTATTTAAAACATGGGTAAAAAAAAATTAATCGCAGTCGAAACTTCTTTAAATTTTTTGAAATCTTTGTAAGAAACTCACCGCTAGACTCGCGACAGAACACTCGGTTAGGTAAGGTAAGGTAAATTAGGTTAGGTTAGGTTAGGTTACGTTAGGTAGGTTTTTTTTTCTGAATGTTCTTTCTATTATTTACCGTGCTTATTATATTTATCAAGGTTTATTTTCAACTGTGACTTTACTTTACTGTGTGTTTTTACTTTATATCTTTGCATAAAGGAGATGGCAGGGTATTTAGTATTAAAAAAAAATTTAAAAAAATTACCTCAATTTATGCAAAAAAAATTTGTAAGTCAAGTTGTGCAAGGTGAATGAGAATGTTTTAAGCACGTCGAGAGGTATAATGTAAAACTTGGGTAAAAACTTAATCGCAGTCGAAACTTCTTTAAACTTTTTGAAATCTTTTTAAGAAACTCACCGCTAGGCTCGCGACAGAACACTCGGTTAGGTAAGGTAAGGTAAGTAAGGTTAGGTTAGGTTAGGTTAGGTTAGGTAGGTTTTTTTTTCTGAATGTTCTTTCTATTATTTACCTTGCTTATTATATTTATCAAGGTTTATTTTCAACTGTGACTTTACTTTACTGTGTGTTTTCACTTTATATCTTTGCATAAAGGAGAGGGCTGGGTGTTTAGTATTAAAAAAAAAAAAAAAAATTACCTCAATTTATGCAAAAAAAATTTGTAAGTCAAGTTGTGCAAGGTGAATGAGAATGTTTTAAGCACGTCGAGAGGTATAATGTAAAACTTGGGTAAAAACTTAATCGCAGTCGAAACTTCTTTAAACTTTTTGAAATCTTTTTAAGAAACTCACCGCTAGGCTCGCGACAGAACACTCGGTTAGGTAAGGTAAGGTAAGTTAGATTAGGTTAGGTTAGGTTAGGTTAGGTAGGTTTTTTTTTCTGAATGTTCTTTCTATTATTTACCTTGCTTATTATATTTATCAAGGTTTATTTTCAACTGTGACTTTACTTTTCTGTGTGTTTTCACTTTATATCTTTGCATAAAGGAGAGGGCTGGGTGTTTAGTATTAAAAAAAAAAAAAAAATTACCTCAATTTATGCAAAAAAAAATTGCAAGTCAAGTTGTGCAACGTGAATGAGAATGTTTTAAGCATTATTTAATTTTAAATAAAATCTGTTGAGAGGTATTATTTAAAACATGGGTAAAAAAAATTAATCGCAGTTGAAACTTCTTTAAATTTTTTGAAATCTTTGTAAGAAACTCACCGCTAGACTCGCGACAGAACACTCGGTTAGGTAAGGTAAGGTAAATTAGGTTAGGTTAGGTTAGGTTACGTTAGGTAGGTTTTTTTTTCTGAATGTTCTTTCTATTATTTACCGTGCTTATTATATTTATCAAGGTTTATTTTCAACTGTGACTTTACTTTACTGTGTGTTTTTACTTTATATCTTTGCATAAAGGAGATGGCAGGGTATTTAGTATTAAAAAAAAATTTAAAAAAATTACCTCAATTTATGCAAAAAAAATTTGTAAGTCAAGTTGTGCAAGGTGAATGAGAATGTTTTAAGCACGTCGAGAGGTATAATGTAAAACTTGGGTAAAAACTTAATCGCAGTCGAAACTTCTTTAAACTTTTTGAAATCTTTTTAAGAAACTCACCGCTAGGCTCGCGACAGAACACTCGGTTAGGTAAGGTAAGGTAAGTAAGGTTAGGTTAGGTTAGGTTAGGTTAGGTAGGTTTTTTTTTCTGAATGTTCTTTCTATTATTTACCTTGCTTATTATATTTATCAAGGTTTATTTTCAACTGTGACTTTACTTTACTGTGTGTTTTCACTTTATATCTTTGCATAAAGGAGAGGGCTGGGTGTTTAGTATTAAAAAAAAAAAAAAAAATTACCTCAATTTATGCAAAAAAAATTTGCAAGTCAATTTGTGCAACGTGAATGAGAATGTTATAAGCATTATTTAATTTTAAATAAAATCTGTTGAGAGGTATTATTTAAAACATGGGTAAAAAAAACTTAATCGCAGTCGAAACTTCTTTAAATTTTTTGAAATCTTTGTAAGAAACTCACCGCTAGGCTCGCGACAGATCACTCGGTTAGGTAAGGTAAGGTTAGGTTAGGTTAGGTTAGGTTAGGTTACGTTAGGTAGGTTTTTTTTTCTGAATGTTCTTTCTATTATTTACCGTGCTTATTATATTTATCAAGGTTTATTTTCAACTGTGACTTTACTTTACTGTGTGTTTTTACTTTATATCTTTGCATAAAGGAGAGGGCAGGGTATTTAGTATAAAAAAAAAATTAAAAAAAATTACCTCAATTTATGCAAAAAAAAATTGTAAGTCAAGTTGTGCAAGGTGAATGAGAATGTTTTAAGCACGTCGAGAGGTATAATGTAAAACTTGAGTAAAAACTTAATCGCAGTCGAAACTTCTTTAAACTTTTTGAAATCTTTTTAAGAAAATCCCCGCTAGGCTCGCGACAGATTACTCGGTTAGGTAAGGTAAGGATAGGTTAGGTTAGGTTAAGTTAGGTTAGGTTAGGTAGGTTTTTTTTTCTGATTGTTCTTTCTATTATTTACCTTGCTTATTATATTTATCAAGGTTTATTTTCAACTGTGACTTTACTTTACTGTGTGTTTTTACTTTATATCTTTGCATAAAGGAGAGGGCAGGGTATTTAGTATAAAAAAAAAAATTTTAAAAAATTACCTCAATTTATGAAAAAAAATTTGTAAGTCAAGTTGTGCAAGGTGAATGAGAATGTTTTAAGCACGTCGAGAGGTATAATGTAAAACTTGGGTAAAAACTTAATCGCAGTCGAAACTTCTTTAAACTTTTTGAAATCTATTTAAGAAACTCACCGCAAGGCTCGCGACAGAACACTCGGTTAGGTAAGGTAAGGTAAGTTAGGTTAGGTTAGGTTAGGTTAGGTTAGGTAGGTTTTTTTTTCTGAATGTTCTTTCTATTATTTACCTTGCTTATTATATTTATCAAGGTTTATTTTCAACTGTGACTTTACTTTTCTGTGTGTTTTCACTTTATGTCTTTGC
Source organism: Limnephilus rhombicus (assembly GCA_929108145.2). Lineage (NCBI taxonomy): Eukaryota > Metazoa > Arthropoda > Insecta > Trichoptera > Limnephilidae > Limnephilus > Limnephilus rhombicus. The sequence goes on along the minus strand of OV815271.1, from coordinate 118,199 downwards.
ATAAAGGAGAGGGCAGGGTATTTAGTATAAAAAAAAAATTAAAAAAAATACCTCAATTTATGCAAAAAAAATTTGTAAGTCAAGATGTGCAAGGTGAATGAGAATGTTTTAAGCACGTCGAGAGGTATAATGTAAAACTTGGGTAAAAACTTAATCGCAGTCGAAACTTCTTTAAACTTTTTGAAATCTTTTTAAGAAAATCCCCGCTAGGCTCGCGACAGATCACTCGGTTAGGTAAGGTAAGGTTAGGTTAGGTTAGGTAAGGTTAGGTTAGGTTAGGTAGGTTTTTTTTTCTGAATGTTCTTTCTATTATTTACCTTGCTTATTATATTTATCAAGGTTTATTTTCAACTGTGACTTTACTTTACTGTGTGTTTTTACTTTATATCTTTGCATAAAGGACAGGGCAGGGTATTTAGTATAAAAAAAAAAAATTTAAAAAATTACCTCAATTTATGAAAAAAAATTTGTAAGTCAAGTTGTGCAAGGTGAATGAGAATGTTTTAAGCACGTCGAGAGGTATAATGTAAAACTTGGGTAAAAACTTAATCGCAGTCGAAACTTCTTTAAACTTTTTGAAATCTATTTAAGAAACTCACCGCAAGGCTCGCGACAGAACACTCGGTTAGGTAAGGTAAGGTAAGTTAGGTTAGGTTAGGTTAGGTTAGGTTAGGTAGGTTTTTTTTTCTGATTGTTCTTTCTATTATTTACCTTGCTTATTATATTTATCAAGGTTTATTTTCAACTGTGACTTTACTTTACTGTGTGTTTTTACTTTATATCTTTGCATAAAGGAGAGGGCAGGGTATTTAGTATAAAAAAAAAATTAAAAAAAATTACCTCAATTTATGCAAAAAAAATTTGTAAGTCAAGTTGTGCAAGGTGAATGAGAATGTTTTAAGCACGTCGAGAGGTATAATGTAAAACTTGGGTAAAAACTTAATCGCAGTCGAAACTTCTTTAAACTTTTTGAAATCTTTTTAAGAAAATCCCCGCAAGGCTCGCGACAGATCACTCGGTTAGGTAAGGTAAGGTTAGGTTAGGTTAGGTAAGGTTAGGTTAGGTTAGGTAGGTTTTTTTTTCTGAATGTTCTTTCTATTATTTACCTTGCTTATTATATTTATCAAGGTTTATTTTCAACTGTGACTTTACTTTACTGTGTGTTTTTACTTTATATCTTTGCATAAAGGAGAGGGCAGGGTATTAAGTATAAAAAAAAATTTAAAAAAATTACCTCAATTTATGCAAAAAAAATTTGTAAGTCAAGTTGTGCAAGGTGAATGAGAATGTTTTAAGCACGTCGAGAGGTATAATGTAAAACTTGGGTAAAAACTTAATCGCAGTCGAAACTTCTTTAAACTTTTTGAAATCTTTTTAAGAAACTCACCGCTAGGCTCGCGACAGAACACTCGGTTAGGTAAGGTAAGGTAAGTTAGGTTATGTTAGGTTAGGTTAGGTTAGGTTGGTTTTTTTTTCTGAATGTTCTTTCTATTATTTACCTTGCTTATTATATTTATCAAGGTTTATTTTCAACTGTGACTTTACTTTTCTGTGTGTTTTCACTTTATATCTTTGCATAACGGAGAGGGCTGGGTGTTTAGTATTAAAAAAAAAAAAAAAATTACCTAAATTTATGCAAAAAAAATTGCAAGTCAAGTTGTGCAACGTGAATGAGAATGTTTTAAGCATTATTTAATTTTTAATAAAATCTGTTGGGAGGTATTATGTAAAACTTGGGTAAAAACTTAATCGCAGTCAAAACTTCTTTAAACTTTTTGAAATCTTTTTAAGAAACTCACCGCAAGGCTCGCGACAGAACACTCGGTTAGGTAAGGTAAGGTAAGGTTAGGTTAGGTTAGGTTAGGTAACGTTAGGTAGGTTTTTTTTTCTGAATGTTCTTTCTATTATTTACCGTGCTTATTATATTTATCAAGGTTTATTTTCAACTGTGACTTTACTTTACTGTGTGTTTTTACTTTATATCTTTGCATAAAGGAGATGGCAGGGTATTTAGTATTAAAAAAAAATTTAAAAAAATTACCTCAATTTATGCAAAAAAAATTTGTAAGTCAAGTTGTGCAAGGTGAATGAGAATGTTTTAAGCACGTCGAGAGGTATAATGTAAAACTTGGGTAAAAACTTAATCGCAGTCGAAACTTCTTTAAACTTTTTGAAATCTTTTTAAGAAACTCACCGCTAGGCTCGCGACAGAACACTCGGTTAGGTAAGGTATAGTAAGTAAGGTTAGGTTAGGTTAGGTTAGGTTAGGTAGGTTTTTTTTTCTGAATGTTCTTTCTATTATTTACCTTGCTTATTATATTTATCAAGGTTTATTTTCAACTGTGACTTTACTTTACTGTGTGTTTTCACTTTATATCTTTGCATAAAGGAGAGGGCTGGGTGTTTAGTATTAAAAAAAAAAAAAAAATTACCTCAATTTATGAAAAAAAAATTGTAAGTCAAGTTGTTCAAGGTGAATGAGAATGTTTTAAGCACGTCGAGAGGTATAATGTAAAACTTGGGTAAAAACTTAATCGCAGTCGAAACATCTTTAAACTTTTTGAAATCTTTTTAAGAAACTCACCGCTAGGCTCGCGACAGATCACTCGGTTAGGTAAGGTAAGGTTAGGTAAGGTTAGGTTAGGTTAGGTTAGGTTAGGTTAGGTAGGTTTTTTTTTCTGAATGTTCTTTCTATTATTTACCTTGCTTATTATATTTATCAAGGTTTATTTTCAACTGTGACTTTACTTTACTGTGTGTTTTTACTTTATATCTTTGCATAAATGAGAGGGCAGAGTATTTAGTATAAAAAAAAAAAATTAAAAAAATTACCTCAATTTATGAAAAAAAAATTGTAAGTCAAGTTGTGCAAGGTGAATGAGAATGTTTTAAGCACGTCGAGAGGTATAATGTAAAACTTGGGTAAAAACTTAATCGCAGTCGAAACTTCTTTAAACTTTTTGAAATCTTTTTAAGAAACTCACCGCTAGGCTCGCGACAGAACACTCGGTTAGGTAAGGTAAGGTAAGATAGGTTAGGTTAGGTTAGGTTAGGTTAGGTAGGTTTTTTTTTCTGAATGTTCTTTCTATTATTTACCTTGCTTATTATATTTATCAAGGTTTATATACAACTGTGACTTTACGTTTCTGTGTGTTTTCACTTTATATCTTTGCATAAAGGAGAGGGCTGGGTGTTTAGTATTAAAAAAAAAAAAAAAATTACCTCAATTTATGCAAAAAAAAATTGCAAGTCAAGTTGTGCAACGTGAATGAGAATGTTTTAAGCATTATTTAATTTTAAATAAAATCTGTTGAGAGGTATTATTTAAAACATGGGTAAAAAAAAATTAATCGCAGTCGAAACTTCTTTAAATTTTTTGAAATCTTTGTAAGAAACTCACCGCTAGACTCGCGACAGAACACTCGGTTAGGTAAGGTAAGGTAAATTAGGTTAGGTTAGGTTAGGTTACGTTAGGTAGGTTTTTTTTTCTGAATGTTCTTTCTATTATTTACCGTGCTTATTATATTTATCAAGGTTTATTTTCAACTGTGACTTTACTTTACTGTGTGTTTTTACTTTATATCTTTGCATAAAGGAGATGGCAGGGTATTTAGTATTAAAAAAAAATTAAAAAAAATTACCTCAATTTATGCAAAAAAAATTTGTAAGTCAAGTTGTGCAAGGTGAATGAGAATGTTTTAAGCACGTCGAGAGGTATAATGTAAAACTTGGGTAAAAACTTAATCGCAGTCGAAACTTCTTTAAACTTTTTGAAATCTTTTTAAGAAACTCACCGCTAGGCTCGCGACAGAACACTCGGTTAGGTAAGGTAAGGTAAGTTAGATTAGGTTAGGTTAGGTTAGGTTAGGTAGGTTTTTTTTTCTGAATGTTCTTTCTATTATTTACCTTGCTTATTATATTTATCAAGGTTTATTTTCAACTGTGACTTTACTTTTCTGTGTGTTTTCACTTTATATCTTTGCATAAAGGAGAGGGCTGGGTGTTTAGTATTAAAAAAAAAAAAAAAATTACCTCAATTTATGCAAAAAAAAATTGCAAGTCAAGTTGTGCAACGTGAATGAGAATGTTTTAAGCATTATTTAATTTTAAATAAAATCTGTTGAGAGGTATTATTTAAAACATGGGTAAAAAAAAATTAATCGCAGTCGAAACTTCTTTAAATTTTTTGAAATCTTTGTAAGAAACTCACCGCTAGACTCGCGACAGAACACTCGGTTAGGTAAGGTAAGGTAAATAAGGTTAGGTTAGGTTAGGTTACGTTAGGTAGGTTTTTTTTTCTGAATGTTCTTTCTATTATTTACCGTGCTTATTATATTTATCAAGGTTTATTTTCAACTGTGACTTTACTTTACTGTGTGTTTTTACTTTATATCTTTGCATAAAGGAGATGGCAGGGTATTTAGTATTAAAAAAAAATTTAAAAAAATTACCTCAATTTATGCAAAAAAAATTTGTAAGTCAAGTTGTGCAAGGTGAATGAGAATGTTTTAAGCACGTCGAGAGGTATAATGTAAAACTTGGGTAAAAACTTAATCGCAGTCGAAACTTCTTTAAACTTTTTGAAATCTTTTTAAGAAACTCACCGCTAGGCTCGCGACAGAACACTCGGTTAGGTAAGGTAAGGTAAGTAAGGTTAGGTTAGGTTAGGTTAGGTTAGGTAGGTTTTTTTTTCTGAATGTTCTTTCTATTATTTACCTTGCTTATTATATTTATCAAGGTTTATTTTCAACTGTGACTTTACTTTACTGTGTGTTTTCACTTTATATCTTTGCATAAAGGAGAGGGCTGGGTGTTTAGTATTAAAAAAAAAAAAAAAAATTACCTCAATTTATGCAAAAAAAATTTGCAAGTCAATTTGTGCAACGTGAATGAGAATGTTATAAGCATTATTTAATTTTAAATAAAATCTGTTGAGAGGTATTATTTAAAACATGGGTAAAAAAAACTTAATCGCAGTCGAAACTTCTTTAAATTTTTTGAAATCTTTGTAAGAAACTCACCGCTAGGCTCGCGACAGAACACTCGGTTAGGTAAGGTAAGGTTAGGTTAGGTTAGGTTAGGTTAGGTTACGTTAGGTAGGTTTTTTTTTCTGAATGTTCTTTCTATTATTTACCGTGCTTATTATATTTATCAAGGTTTATTTTCAACTGTGACTTTACTTTACTGTGTGTTTTTACTTTATATCTTTGCATAAAGGAGAGGGCAGGGTATTTAGTATAAAAAAAAAATTAAAAAAAATTACCTCAATTTATGCAAAAAAAAATTGTAAGTCAAGTTGTGCAAGGTGAATGAGAATGTTTTAAGCACGTCGAGAGGTATAATGTAAAACTTGAGTAAAAACTTAATCGCAGTCGAAACTTCTTTAAACTTTTTGAAATCTTTTTAAGAAAATCCCCGCTAGGCTCGCGACAGATTACTCGGTTAGGTAAGGTAAGGTTAGGTTAGGTTAGGTTAAGTTAGGTTAGGTTAGGTAGGTTTTTTTTTCTGATTGTTCTTTCTATTATTTACCTTGCTTATTATATTTATCAAGGTTTATTTTCAACTGTGACTTTACTTTACTGTGTGTTTTTACTTTATATCTTTGCATAAAGGAGAGGGCAGGGTATTTAGTATAAAAAAAAAAATTTTAAAAAATTACCTCAATTTATGAAAAAAAATTTGTAAGTCAAGTTGTGCAAGGTGAATGAGAATGTTTTAAGCACGTCGAGAGGTATAATGTAAAACTTGGGTAAAAACTTAATCGCAGTCGAAACTTCTTTAAACTTTTTGAAATCTATTTAAGAAACTCACCGCAAGGCTCGCGACAGAACACTCGGTTAGGTAAGGTAAGGTAAGTTAGGTTAGGTTAGGTTAGGTTAGGTTAGGTAGGTTTTTTTTTCTGAATGTTCTTTCTATTATTTACCTTGCTTATTATATTTATCAAGGTTTATTTTCAACTGTGACTTTACTTTTCTGTGTGTTTTCACTTTATGTCTTTGCATAAAGGAGAGGGCAGGGTATTTAGTATAAAAAAAAAAAAAAAAAAAAATACCTCAATTTATGCAAAAAAAATTTGTAAGTCAAGATGTGCAAGGTGAATGAGAATGTTTTAAGCACGTCGAGAGGTATAATGTAAAACTTGGGTAAAAACTTAATCGCAGTCGAAACTTCTTTAAACTTTTTGAAATCTTTTTAAGAAAATCCCCGCTAGGCTCGCGACAGATCACTCGGTTAGGTAAGGTAAGGTTAGGTTAGGTTAGGTAAGGTTAGGTTAGGTTAGGTAGGTTTTTTTTTCTGAATGTTCTTTCTATTATTTACCTTGCTTCTTATATTTATCAAGGTTTATTTTCAACTGTGACTTTACTTTACTGTGTGTTTTTACTTTATATCTTTGCATAAAGGAGAGGGCAGGGTATTTAGTATAAAAAAAAAAAATTTAAAAAATTACCTCAATTTATGAAAAAAAATTTGTAAGTCAAGTTGTGCAAGGTGAATGAGAATGTTTTAAGCACGTCGAGAGGTATAATGTAAAACTTGGGTAAAAACTTAATCGCAGTCGAAACTTCTTTAAACTTTTTGAAATCTTTTTAAGAAACTCACCGCTAGGCTCGCGAGAGATCACTCGGTTAGGTAAGGTAAGGTTAGGTTAGGTTAGGTTAGGTTAGGTTAGGTTAGGTTAGGTAGGTTTTTTTTCTGAATGTTCTTTCTATTATTTACCTTGCTTATTATATTTATCAAGGTTTATTTTCAACTGTGACTTTACTTTTCTGTGTGTTTTCACTTTATATCTTTGCATAACGGAGAGGGCTGGGTGTTTAGTATTAAAAAAAAAAAAAAAAATTACCTCAATTTATGCAAAAAAAATTTGTAAGTCAAGTTGTGCAAGGTGAATGAGAATGTTTTAAGCACGTCGAGAGGTATAATGTAAAACTTGGGTAAAAACTTAATCGCAGTCGAAACTTCTTTAAACTTTTTGAAATCTTTTTAAGAAACTCACCGCTAGGCTCGCGACAGAACACTCGGTTAGGTAAGGTAAGGTAAGTTAGGTTAGGTTAGGTTAGGTTAGGTTAGGTAGGTTTTTTTTTCTGAATGTTCTTTCTATTATTTACCTTGCTTATTATATTTATCAAGGTTTATTTTCAACTGTGACTTTACTTTACTGTGTGTTTTTACTTTATATCTTTGCATTAAGGAGAGGGCAGGGTATTTAGTATAAAAAAAAAATTTAAAAAAATTACCTCAATTTATGAAAAAAAAATTGTAAGTCAAGTTGTGCAAGGTGAATGAGAATGTTTTAAGCACGTCGAGAGGTATAATGTAAAACTTGGGTAAAAACTTAATCGCAGTCGAAACTTCTTTAAACTTTTTGAAATCTTTTTAAGAAACTCCACGCTAGGCTCGCGACAGATCACTCGGATAGGTAAGGTAAGGTTAGGTTAGGTTAGGTTAGGTAAGGTTAGGTTAGGTTAGGTAGGTTTTTTTTCTGAATGTTCTTTCTATTATTTACCTTGCTTATTATATTTATCAAGGTTTATTTTCAACTGTGACTTTATTTTCTGTGTGTTTTCACTTTATATCTTTGCATAACGGAGAGGGCTGGGTGTTTAGTATTAAAAAAAAAAAAAAAAATTACCTCAATTTATGCAAAAAAAATTTGTAAGTCAAGTTGTGCAAGGTGAATGAGAATGTTTTAAGCACGTCGAGAGGTATAATGTAAAACTTGAGTAAAAACTTAATCGCAGTCGAAACTTCTTTAAACTTTTTGAAATCTTTTTAAGAAAATCCCCGCTAGGCTCGCGACAGATTACTCGGTTAGGTAAGGTAAGGTTAGGTTAGGTTAGGTTAGGTTAGGTTAGGTTAGGTAGGTTTTTTTTTCTGAATGTTCTTTCTATTATTTACCTTGCTTATTATATTTATCAAGGTTTATTTTCAACTGTGACTTTACTTTACTGTGTGTTTTTACTTTATATCTTTGCATAAAGGAGAGGGCAGGGTATTTAGTATAAAAAAAAAAATTTAAAAAAATTACCTCAATTTTTGAAAAAAAATTTGTAAGTCAAGTTGTGCAAGGTGAATGAGAATGTTTTAAGCACGTCGAGAGGTTTAATGTAAAACTTGGGTAAAAACTTAATCGCAGTCGAAACTTCTTTAAACTTTTTGAAATCTTTTTAAGAAACTCACCGCAAGGCTCGCGACAGAACACTCGGTTAGGTAAGGTAAGGTAAGTTAGGTTAGGTTAGGTTAGGTTAGGTTAGGTAGGTTTTTTTTTTCTGAATGTTCTTTCTATTATTTACCTTGCTTATTATATTTATCAAGGTTTATTTTCAACTGTGACTTTACTTTTCTGTGTGTTTTCACTTTATGTCTTTGCATAAAGGAGAGGGCAGGGTATTTAGTATAAAAAAAAAATTAAAAAAAATTACCTCAATTTATGCAAAAAAAATTTGTAAGTCAAGTTGTGCAAGGTGAATGAGAATGTTTTAAGCACGTCGAGAGGTATAATGTAAAACTTGGGTAAAAACTTAATCGCAGTCGAAACTTCTTTAAACTTTTTGAAATCTTTTTAAGAAAATCCCCGCTAGGCTCGCGACAGATCACTCGGTTAGGTAAGGTAAGGTTAGGTTAGGTTAGGTAGGTTTTTTTTTCTGAATGTTCTTTCTATTATTTACCTTGAGTATTATATTTATCAAGGTTTATTTTCAACTGTGACTTTACTTTACTGTGTGTTTTTACTTTATATCTTTGCATAAAGGAGAGGGCAGGGTATTTAGTATAAAAAAAAAAATTTAAAAAAATTACCTCAATTTATGAAAAAAAATTTGTAAGTCAAGTTGTGCAAGGTGAATGAGAATGTTTTAAGCACGTCGAGAGGTATAATGTAAAACTTGGGTAAAAACTTAATCGCAGTCGAAACTTCTTTAAACTTTTTGAAATATTTTTAAGAAACTCACCGCTAGGCTCGCGACAGATCACTCGGTTAAGTAAGGTAAGGTTAGGTTAGGTTAGGTTAGGTTAGGTTAGGTTAGGTTAGGTTAGGTTAGGTTAGGTAGGTTTTTTTTTCTGAATGTTCTTTCTATTATTTACCGTGCTTATTATATTTATCAAGGTTTATTTTCAACTGTGACTTTACTTTACTGTGTGTTTTTACTTTATATCTTTGCATAAAGGAGAGGGCAGGGTATTAAGTTTAAAAAAAAATTAAAAAAAATTACCTCAATTTATGCAAAAAAAATTTGTAAGTCAAGTTGTGCAAGGTGAATGAGAATGTTTTAAGCACGTCGAGAGGTATAATGTAAAACTCGAGTAAAAACTTAATCGCAGTCGAAACTTCTTTAAACTTTTTGAAATCTTTTTAAGAAAATCCCCGCTAGGCTCGCGACAGATTACTCGGTTAGGTAAGGTAAGGTTAGGTTAGGTTAGGTTAGGTTAGGTTAGGTTAGGTAGGTTTTTTTTTCTGAATGTTCTTTCTATTATTTACCTTGCTTATTATATTTATCAAGGTTTATTTTCAACTGTGACTTTACTTTACTGTGTGTTTTTACTTTATATCTTTGCATTAAGGAGAGGGCAGGGTATTTAGTATAAAAAAAAAATTTAAAAAAATTACCTCAATTTATGAAAAAAAAATTGTAAGTCAAGTTGTGCAAGGTGAATGAGAATGTTTTAAGCACGTCGAGAGGTATAATGTAAAACTTGGGTAAAAACGTAATCGCAGTCGAAACTTCTTTAAACTTTTTGAAATCTTTTTAAGAAACTCACCGCTAGGCTCGCGACAGAACACTCGGTTAGGTAAGGTAAGGTTAGGTTAGGTTAGGTTAGGTTAGGTTAGGTTAGGTTAGGTTAGGTAGGTTTTTTTTCTGAATGTTCTTTCTATTATTTACCTTGCTTATTATATTTATCAAGGTTTATTTTCAACTGTGACTTTACTTTACTGTGTGTTTTCACTTTATATCTTTGCATAAAGGAGATGGCTGGGTGTTTAGTATTAAAAAAAAAAAAAAAAATTACCTCAATTTATGCAAAAACAATTTGCAAGTCAATTTGTGCAACGTGAAAGAGAATGTTTTAAGCATTATTTAATTTTAAATAAAATCTGTTGAGAGGTATTATTTAAAACATGGGTAAAAAAAACTTAATCGCAGTCGAAACTTCTTTAAATTTTTTGAAATCTTTGTAAGAAACTCACCGCTAGGCTCGCGACAGAAAACTCTGATAGGTAAGGTAAGGTTAGGTTAGGTTAGGTAAGGTTAGGTTACGTTAGGTAGGTTTTTTTTTCTGAATGTTCTTTCTATTATTTACCGTGCTTATTATATTTATCAAGGTTTATTTTTAACTGTGACTTTACTTTACTGTGTGTTTTTACTTTATATCTTTGCATAAAGGAGAGGGCAGGGTATTTAGTATAAAAAAAAATTAAAAAAAATTACCTCAATTTATGCAAAAAAAAATTGTAAGTCAAGTTGTGCAAGGTGAATGAGAATGTTTTAAGCACGTCGAGAGGTATAATGTAAAACTTGGGTAAAAACTTAATCGCAGTCGAAACTTCTTTAAACTTTTTGAAATCTTTTTAAGAAAATCCCCGCTAGGCTCGCGACAGATCACTCGGTTAGGTAAGGTAAGGTTAGGTTAGGTTAGGTAAGGTTAGGTTAGGTTAGGTAGGTTTTTTTTCTGAATGTTCTTTCTATTATTTACCTTGCTTATTATATTTATCAAGGTTTATTTTCAACTGTGACTTTACTTTACTGTGTGTTTTTACTTTATATCTTTGCATAAAGGAGAGGGCAGGGTATTTAGTATAAAAAAAAAATTTAAAAAAATTACCTCAATTTCTGAAAAAAAATTTGTAAGTCAAGTTGTGCAAGGTGAATGAGAATGTTTTAAGCACGTCGAGAGGTATAATGTAAAACTTGGGTAAAAACTTAATCGCAGTCGAAACTTCTTTAAACTTTTTGAAATCTTTTTAAGAAACTCACCGCTAGGCTCGCGACAGATCACTCGGTTAGGTAAGGTAAGGTTAGGTTAGGTTAGGTTAGGTTAGGTTAGGTTAGGTTAGGTAAGGTAGGTTTTTTTTTCTGAATGTTCTTTCTATTATTTACCGTGCTTATTATATTTATCAAGGTTTATTTTCAACTGTGACTTTACTTTACTGTGTGTTTTTACTTTATATCTTTGCATAAAGGAGAGGGCAGGGTATTAAGTTTAAAAAAAAATTAAAAAAAATTAACCTCAATTTATGCAAAAAAAATTTGTAAGTCAAGTTGTGCAAGGTGAATGAGAATGTTTTAAGCACGTCGAGAGGTATAATGTAAAACTTGGGTAAAAACTTAATCGCAGTCGAAACTTCTTTAAACTTTTTGAAATCTTTTTAAGAAACTCACCGCTAGGCTCGCGACAGAACACTCGGTTAGGTAAGGTAAGGTAAGTTAGGTTAGGTTAGGTAAGGTTAGGTTAGGTAGGTTTTTTTTTCTGAATGTTCTTTCTATTATTTATCTTGCTTATTATATTTATCAAGGTTTATTTTCAACTGTGACTTTACTTTACTGTGTGTTTTTACTTTATATCTTTGCATTAAGGAGAGGGCAGGGTATTTAGTATAAAAAAAAAATTTAAAAAAATTACCTCAATTTATGAAAAAAAAATTGTAAGTCAAGTTGTGCAAGGTGAATGAGAATGTTTTAAGCACGTCGAGAGGTATAATGTAAAACTTGGGTAAAAACTTAATCGCAGTCGAAACTTCTTTAAACTTTTTGAAATCTTTTTAAGAAACTCACCGCTAGGCTCGCGACAGATCACTCGGTTAGGTAAGGTAAGGTTAGGTTAGGTTAGGTTAGGTTAGGTTAGGTTAGGTTAGGTAGGTTTTTTTTTCTGAATGTTCTTTCTATTATTTACCTTGCTTATTATATTTATCAAGGTTTATTTTCAACTGTGACTTTACTTTTCTGTGTGTTTTCACTTTATATCTTTGCATAACGGAGAGGGCTGGGTGTTTAGTATTAAAAAAAAAAAAAAAAATTACCTCAATTTATGCAAAAAAAAATTGACAGTCAAGTTGTGCAACGTGAATGAGAATGTTTTAAGCATTATTTAATTTTAAATAAAATCTGTTGAGAGGTATTATGTAAAACTTGGGTAAAAACTTAATCGCAGTCAAAACTTCTTTAAACTTTTTGAAATCTTTTTAAGAAACTCACCGCAAGGCTCGCGACAGAACACTCGGTTAGGTAAGGTAAGGTAAGTTAGGTTAGGTTAGGTTAGGTTAGGTAAGGTAGGTTTTTTTTTCTGAATGTTCTTTCTATTATTTAACTTGCTTATTATATTTATCAAGGTTTATTTTCAACTGTGACTTTACTTTTCTGTGTGTTTTCACTTTATATCTTTGCATAAAGGAGAGGGCAGGGTATTTAGTATAAAAAAAAAAATTTAAAAAAATTACCTCAATTTATGAAAAAAAATTTGTATGTCAAGTTGTGCAAGGTGAATGAGAATGTTTTAAGCACGTCGAGAGGTATAATGTAAAACTTGGGTAAAAACTTAATCGCAGTCGAAACTTCTTTTAACTTTTTGAAATCTTTTTAAGAAACTCACCGCTAGGCTCGCGACAGATCACTCGGTTATGTAAGGTAAGGTTAGGTTAGGTTAGGTTAGGTTAGGTTAGGTTAGGTAGGTTTTTTTTTCTGAATGTTCTTTCTATTATTTACCGTGCTTATTATATTTATCAAGGTTTATTTTCAACTGTGACTTTACTTTACTGTGTGTTTTTACTTTATATCTTTGCATAAAGGAGAGGGCAGTGTATTTAGTATAAAAAAAAAATTAAAAAAAATTACCTCAATTTATGCAAAAAAAATTTGTAAGTCAAGTTGTGCAAGGTGAATGAGAATGTTTTAAGCACGTCGAGAGGTATAATGTAAAACTTGGGTAAAAACTTAATCGCAGTCGAAACTTCTTTAAACTTTTTGAAATCTTTTTAAGAAAATCCCCGCTAGGCTCGCGACAGATCACTCGGTTAGGTAAGGTAAGGTTAGGTTAGGTTAGGTTAGGTTAGGTTAGGTTAGGTAGGTTTTTTTTCTGAATGTTCTTTTTATTATTTACCTTGCTTATTATATTTATCAAGGTTTATTTTCAACTGTGACTTTACTTTACTGTGTGTTTTTACTTTATATCTTTGCATAAAGGAGAGGGCAGGGTATTTAGTATAAAAAAAAAATTAAAAAAAATTATCTCAATTTATGAAAAAAAATTTGTAAGTCAAGTTGTGCAAGGTGAATGAGAATGTTTTAAGCATTATTTAATTTTAAATAAAATCTGTTGAGAGGTATTATTTAAAACATGGGTAAAAAAAACTTAATCGCAGTCGAAACTTCTTTAAATTTTTTGAAATCTTTGTAAGAAACTCACCGCTAGGCTCGCGACAGAAAACTCGGATAGGTAAGGTAAGGTTAGGTTAGGTTAGGTAAGGTTAGGTTACGTTAGGTAGGTTTTTTTTTCTGAATGTTCTTTCTATTATTTACCGTGCTTATTATATTTATCAAGGTTTATTTTTAACTGTGACTTTACTTTACTGTGTGTTTTTACTTTATATCTTTGCATAAAGGAGAGGGCAGGGTATTTAGTATAAAAAAAAATTAAAAAAAATTACCTCAATTTATGCAAAAAAAATTTGTAAGTCAAGTTGTGCAAGGTGAATGAGAATGTTTTAAGCACGTCGAGAGGTATAATGTAAAACTTGGGTAAAAACTTAATCGCAGTCGAAACTTCTTTAAACTTTTTGAAATCTTTTTAAGAAAATCCCCGCTAGGCTCGCGACAGATCACTCGGTTAGGTAAGGTAAGGTTAGGTTAGGTTAGGTAAGGTAAGGTTAGGTAAGGTAGGTTTTTTTTTCTGAATGTTCTTTCTATTATTTACCTTGCTTATTATATTTATCAAGGTTTATTTTCAACTGTGACTTTACTTTACTGTGTGTTTTTACTTTATATCTTTGCATAAAGGAGAGGGCAGGGTATTTAGTATAAAAAAAAATTAAAAAAAATTACCTCAATTTATGAAAAAAAATTTGTAAGTCAAGTTGTGCAAGGTGAATGAGAATGTTTTAAGCACGTCGAGAGGTATAATGTAAAACTTGGGTAAAAACTTAATCGCAGTCGAAACTTCTTTAAACTTTTTGAAATCTTTTTAAGAAACTCACCGCTAGGCTCGCGACAGAACACTCGGTTAGGTAAGGTAAGGTTAGGTTAGGTTAGGTTAGGTTAGGTTAGGTTAGGTTAGGTTAGGTTAGGTAGGTTTTTTTTTCTGAATGTTCTTTCTATTATTTACCGTGCTTATTATATTTATCAAGGTTTATTTTCAACTGTGACTTTACTTTACTGTGTGTTTTTACTTTATATCTTTGCATAAAGGAGAGGGCAGGGTATTAAGTTTAAAAAAAAATTAAAAAAAATTACCTCAATTTATGAAAAAAAATTTGTATGTCAAGTTGTGCAAGGTGAATGAGAATGTTTTAAGCACGTCGAGAGGTATAATGTAAAACTTGGGTAAAAACTTAATCGCAGTCGAAACTTCTTTAAACTTTTTGAAATCTTTTTAAGAAACTCACCGCTAGGCTCGCGACAGATCACTCGGTTAGGTAAGGTAAGGTTAGGTTAGGTTAGGTTAGGTTAGGTTAGGTTAGGTAGGTTTTTTTTCTGAATGTTCTTTTTATTATTTACCTTGCTTATTATATTTATCAAGGTTTATTTTCAACTGTGACTTTACTTTACTGTGTGTTTTTACTTTATATCTTTGCATAAAGGAGAGGGCAGGGTATTTAGTATAAAAAAAAAATTTAAAAAAATTATCTCAATTTATGAAAAAAAATTTGTAAGTCAAGTTGTGCAAGGTGAATGAGAATGTTTTAAGCATTATTTAATTTTAAATAAAATCTGTTGAGAGGTATTATTTAAAACATGGGTAAAAAAAACTTAATCGCAGTCGAAACTTCTTTAAATTTTTTGAAATCTTTGTAAGAAACTCACCGCTAGGCTCGCGACAGAAAACTCGGATAGGTAAGGTAAGGTTAGGTTAGGTTAGGTAAGGTTAGGTTACGTTAGGTAGGTTTTTTTTTCTGAATGTTCTTTCTATTATTTACCGTGCTTATTATATTTATCAAGGTTTATTTTTAACTGTGACTTTACTTTACTGTGTGTTTTTACTTTATATCTTTGCATAAAGGAGAGGGCAGGGTATTTAGTATAAAAAAAAAATTAAAAAAAATTACCTCAATTTATGCAAAAAAAATTTGTAAGTCAAGTTGTGCAAGGTGAATGAGAATGTTTTAAGCACGTCGAGAGGTATAATGTAAAACTTGGGTAAAAACTTAATCGCAGTCGAAACTTCTTTAAACTTTTTGAAATCTTTTTAAGAAAATCCCCGCTAGGCTCGCGACAGATCACTCGGTTAGGTAAGGTAAGGTTAGGTAAGGTAGGTTTTTTTTTCTGAATGTTCTTTCTATTATTTACCTTGCTTATTATATTTATCAAGGTTTATTTTCAACTGTGACTTTACTTTACTGTGTGTTTTTACTTTATATCTTTGCATAAAGGAGAGGGCAGGGTATTTAGTATAAAAAAAAATTAAAAAAAATTACCTCAATTTATGAAAAAAAATTTGTAAGTCAAGTTGTGCAAGGTGAATGAGAATGTTTTAAGCACGTCGAGAGGTATAATGTAAAACTTGGGTAAAAACTTAATCGCAGTCGAAACTTCTTTAAACTTTTTGAAATCTTTTTAAGAAACTCACCGCTAGGCTCGCGACAGAACACTCGGTTAGGTAAGGTAAGGTTAGGTTAGGTTAGGTTAGGTTAGGTTAGGTTAGGTTAGGTTAGGTAGGTTTTTTTTTCTGAATGTTCTTTCTATTATTTACCGTGCTTATTATATTTATCAAGGTTTATTTTCAACTGTGACTTTACTTTACTGTGTGTTTTTACTTTATATCTTTGCATAAAGGAGAGGGCAGGGTATTAAGTTTAAAAAAAAATTAAAAAAAATTACCTCAATTTATGAAAAAAAATTTGTATGTCAAGTTGTGCAAGGTGAATGAGAATGTTTTAAGCACGTCGAGAGGTATAATGTAAAACTTGGGTAAAAACTTAATCGCAGTCGAAACTTCTTTAAACTTTTTGAAATCTTTTTAAGAAACTCACCGCTAGGCTCGCGACAGATCACTCGGTTATGTAAGGTAAGGTTAGGTTAGGTTAGGTAAGGTTAGGTTAGGTTAGGTAGGTTTTTTTTTCTGAATGTTCTTTCTATTATTTACATAGCTTATTATATTTATCAAGGTTTATTTTCAACTGTGACTTTACTTTACTGTGTGTTTTCACTTTATATCTTTGCATAAAGGAGATGGCTGGGTGTTTAGTATTAAAAAAAAAAAAAAAAATTACCTCAATTTATGCAATAACAATTTGCAAGTCAATTTGTGCAACGTGAATGAGAATGTTTTAAGCATTATTTAATTTTAAATAAAATCTGTTGAGAGGTATTATTTAAAACATGGGTAAAAAAAACTTAATCGCAGTCGAAACTTCTTTAAATTTTTTGAAATCTTTTTAAGAAACTCACCGCTAGGCTCGCGACAGAAAACTCGGATAGGTAAGGTAAGGTTAGGTTAGGTTAGGTTAGGTTAGGTTACGTTAGGTAGGTTTTTTTTTCTGAATGTTCTTTCTATTATTTACCGTGCTTATTATATTTATCAAGGTTTATTTTCAACTGTGACTTTACTTTACTGTGTGTTTTTACTTTATATCTTTGCATAAAGGAGAGGGCAGGGTATTTAGTATAAAAAAAAAAATTTAAAAAAATTACCTCAATTTATGCAAAAAAAATTTGTAAGTCAAGTTGTGCAAGGTGAATGAGAATGTTTTAAGCACGTCGAGAGGTATAATGTAAAACTTGGGTAAAAACTTAATCGCAGTCGAAACTTCTTTAAACTTTTTGAAATCTTTTTAAGAAAATCCCCGCTAGGCTCGCGACAGATCACTCGGTTAGGTAAGGTAAGGTTAGGTTAGGTTAGGTTAGGTTAGGTTAGGTAGGTTTTTTTTTCTGAATGTTCTTTCTATTATTTACCTTGCTTATTATATTTATCAAGGTTTATTTTCAACTGTGACTTTACTTTACTGTGTGTTTTTACTTTATATCTTTGCATAAAGGAGAGGGCAGGGTATTTAGTATAAAAAAAAAAATTTAAAAAAATTACCTCAATTTATGAAAAAAAATTTGTAAGTCAAGTTGTGCAAGGTGAATGAGAATGTTTTAAGCACGTCGAGAGGTATAATGTAAAACGTGGGTAAAAACTTAATCGCAGTCGAAACTTCTTTAAACTTTTTGAAATCTTTTTAAGGAACTCACCGCTAGGCTCGCGACAGATCACTCGGTTAGGTAAGGTAAGGTTAGGTTAGGTTAGGTTAGGTTAGGTTAGGTTAGGTTAGGTAGGTTTTTTTTTCTGAATGTTCTTTCTATTATTTACCGTGCTTATTATATTTATCAAGGTTTATTTTCAACTGTGACTTTACTTTACTGTGTGTTTGCACTTTATATCTTTGCATAAAGGAGAGGGCTGGGTGTTTAGTATTAAAAAAAAAAAAAAAATTACCTCAATTTATGCAAAAAAAATTTGTAAGTCAAGTTGTGCAAGGTGAATGAGAATGTTTTAAGCACGTCGAGAGGTATAATGTAAAACTTTGGTAAAAACTTAATCGCAGTCGAAACTTCTTTAAACTTTTTGAAATCTTTTTCAGAAACTCACCGCTAGGCTCGCGACAGAACACTCGGTTAGGTAAGGTAAGGTAAGTTAGGTTAGGTTAGGTTAGGTAGGTTTTTTTTTCTGAATGTCCTTTCTATTATTTACCGTGCTTATTATATTTATCAAGGTTTATTTTCAACTGTGACTTTACTTTACTGTGTGTTTTTACTTTATATCTTTGCATAAAGGAGAGGGCAGGGTATTTAGTATAAAAAAAAAATTTAAAAAAATTACCTCAATTTATGCAAAAAAAATTTGTAAGTCAAGTTGTGCAAGGTGAATGAGAATGTTTTAAGCATTATTTAATTTTAAATAAAATCTGTTGAGAGGTATTATTTAAAACATGGGTAAAAAAAACTTAATCGCAGTCGAAACTTCTTTAAATTTTTTGAAATCTTTTTAAGAAACTCACCGCTAGGCTCGCGACAGAAAACTCGGATAGGTAAGGTAAGGTTAGGTTAGGTTAGGTTAGGTTAGGTTACGTTAGGTAGGTTTTTTTTTCTGAATGTTCTTTCTATTATTTACCGTGCTTATTATATTTATCAAGGTTTATTTTCAACTGTGACTTTACTTTACTGTGTGTTTTTACTTTATATCTTTGCATAAAGGAGAGGGCAGGGTATTTAGTATAAAAAAAAAATTTAAAAAAATTACCTCAATTTATGCAAAAAAAAATTGTAAGTCAAGTTGTGCAAGGTGAATGAGAATGTTTTAAGCACGTCGAGAGGTATAATGTAAAACTTGGGTAAAAACTTAATCGCAGTCGAAACTTCTTTAAACTTTTTGAAATCTTTTTAAGAAAATCCCCGCTAGGCTCGCGACAGATCACTCGGTTAGGTAAGGTAAGGTTAGGTTAGGTTAGGTTAGGTTAGGTTAGGTAGGTTTTTTTTTCTGAATGTTCTTTCTATTATTTACCTTGCTTATTATATTTATCAAGGTTTATTTTAAACTGTGACTTTACTTTACTGTGTGTTTTTACTTTATATCTTTGCATAAAGGAGAGGGCAGGGTATTTAGTATAAAAAAAAAAATTTAAAAAAATTACCTCAATTTATGAAAAAAAATTTGTAAGTCAAGTTGTGCAAGGTGAATGAGAATGTTTTAAGCACGTCGAGAGGTATAATGTAAAACGTGGGTAAAAACTTAATCGCAGTCGAAACTTCTTTAAACTTTTTGAAATCTTTTTAAGGAACTCACCGCTAGGCTCGCGACAGATCACTCGGTTAGGTAAGGTAAGGTTAGGTTAGGTTAGGTTAGGTTAGGTTAGGTTAGGTTAGGTAGGTTTTTTTTTCTGAATGTTCTTTCTATTATTTACCGTGCTTATTATATTTATCAAGGTTTATTTTCAACTGTGACTTTACTTTACTGTGTGTTTGCACTTTATATCTTTGCATAAAGGAGAGGGCTGGGTGTTTAGTATTAAAAAAAAAAAAAAAATTACCTCAATTTATGCAAAAAAAATTTGTAAGTCAAGTTGTGCAAGGTGAATGAGAATGTTTTAAGCACGTCGAGAGGTATAATGTAAAACTTTGGTAAAAACTTAATCGCAGTCGAAACTTCTTTAAACTTTTTGAAATCTTTTTCAGAAACTCACCGCTAGGCTCGCGACAGAACACTCGGTTAGGTAAGGTAAGGTAAGTTAGGTTAGGTTAGGTTAGGTAGGTTTTTTTTTCTGAATGTCCTTTCTATTATTTACCGTGCTTATTATATTTATCAAGGTTTATTTTCAACTGTGACTTTACTTTACTGTGTGTTTTTACTTTATATCTTTGCATCAAGGCGAGGGCAGGGTATTTAGTATAAAAAAAAAATTTAAAAAAATTACCTCAATTTATGCAAAAAAAATTTGTAAGTCAAGTTGTGCAAGGTGAATGAGAATGTTTTAAGCATTATTTAATTTTAAATAAAATCTGTTGAGAGGTATTATTTAAAACATGGGTAAAAAAAACTTAATCGCAGTCGAAACTTCTTTAAATTTTTTGAAATCTTTGTAAGAAACTCACCGCTAGGCTCGCGACAGAAAACTCGGATAGGTAAGGTTAGGTTAGGTAAGTTAGGTTAGGTTAGGTTACGTTAGGTAGGTTTTTTTTTCTGAATGTTCTTTCTATTATTTACCGTGCTTATTATATTTATCAAGGTTTATTTTCAACTGTGACTTTACTTAACTGTGTGTTTTTACTTTATATCTTTGCATAAAGGAGAGGGCAGGGTATTTAGTATAAAAAAAAAATTTAAAAAAATTACCTCAATTTATGCAAAAAAAATTTGTAAGTCAAGTTGTGCAAGGTGAATGAGAATGTTTTAAGCACGTCGAGAGGTATAATGTAAAACTTGGGTAAAAACTTAATCGCAGTCGTAACTTCTTTAAACTTTTTGAAATCTTTTTAAGAAAATCCCCGCTAGGCTCGTGACAGATCACTCGGTTAGGTAAGGTAAGGTTAGTTTAGGTTAGGTTAGGTTAGGTTAGGTTAGGTAGGTTTTTTTTTCTGAATGTTCTTTCTATTATTTACCTTGCTTATTATATTTATCAAGGTTTATTTTCAACTGTGACTTTACTTTACTGTGTGTTTTTTCTTTATATCTTTGCATAAAGGAGAGGGCAGGGTATTTAGTATAAAAAAAAAAATTTAAAAAAATTACCTCAATTTATGAAAAAAAATTTGTAAGTCAAGTTGTGCAAGGTGAATGAGAATGTTTTAAGCACGTCGAGAGGTATAATGTAAAACTTGGGTAAAAACTTAATCGCAGTCGAAACTTCTTTAAACTTTTTGAAATCTTTTTAAGAAACTCACCGCTAGGCTCGTGACAGATCACTCGGTTAGGTAAGGTAAGGTTAGGTTAGGTTAGGTTAGGTTAGGTTAGGTTAGGTTAGGTAGGTTTTTTTTTCTGAATGTTCTTTCTATTATTTACCGTGCTTATTATATTTATCAAGGTTTATTTTCAACTGTGACTTTACTTTACTGTGTGTTTTTACTTTATATCTTTGCATAAAGGAGAGGGCAGGGTATTAAGTATAAAAAAAAATTAAAAAAAATTACCTCAATTTATGCAAAAAAAATTTGTAAGTCAAGTTGTGCAAGGTGAATGAGAATGTTTTAAGCATTATTTAATTTTAAATAAAATCTGTTGAGAGGAATTATTTAAAACATGGGTAAAAAAAACTTAATCGCAGTCGAAACTTCTTTAAATTTTTTGAAATCTTTGTAAGAAACTCACCGCTAGGCTCGCGACAGAAAACTCGGATAGGTAAGGTAAGGTTAGGTTAGGTTAGGTTAGGTTAGGTTACGTTAGGTAGGTTTTTTTTTCTGAATGTTCTTTCTATTATTTACCGTGTTTATTATATTTATCAAGGTTTATTTTCAACTGTGACTTTACTTTACTGTGTGTTTTTACTTTATATCTTTGCATAAAGGAGAGGACAGGGTATTTAGTATAAAAAAAAAATTTAAAAAAATTACCTCAATTTATGCAAAAAAAATTTGTAAGTCAAGTTGTGCAAGGTGAATGAGAATGTTTTAAGCATTATTTAATTTTAAATAAAATCTGTTGAGAGGTATTATTTAAAACATGGGTAAAAAAAACTTAATCGCAGTCGAAACTTCTTTAAATTTTTGAAATCTTTGTAAGAAACTCACCGCTAGGCTCGCGACAGAACACTCGGTTAGGTAAGGTAAGGTTAGGTTAGGTTAGGTTAGGTTACGTTACGTTAGGTAGGTTTTTTTTTCTGAATGTTCTTTCTATTATTTACCGTGCTTATTATATTTATCAAGGTTTATTTTCAACTGTGACTTTACTTTACTGTGTGTTTTTACTTTATATCTTTGCATAAAGGAGAGGGCAGGGTAGTTAGTATAAAAAAAAAATTAAAAAAAATTACCTCAATTTATGCAAAAAAAAATTGTAAGTCAAGTTGTGCAAGGTGAATGAGAATGTTTTAAGCACGTCGAGAGGTATAATGTAAAACTTGGGTAAAAACTTAATCGCAGTCGAAACTTCTTTAAACTTTTTGAAATCTTTTTAAGAAACTCACCGCAAGGCTCGCGACAGAACACTCGGTTAGGTAAGGTAAGGTAAGTTAGGTTAGGTTAGGTAAGGTTAGGTTAGGTAGGTTTTTTTTTGTGAATGTTCTTTCTATTATTTACCTTGCTTATTATATTTATCAAGGTTTATTTTCAACTGTGACTTTACTTTACTGTGTGTTTTCACTTTATATCTTTGCATAAAGGAGAGGGCTGGGTGTTTAGTATTAAAAAAAAAAAAAAAATTACCTCAATTTATGCAAAAAAAAATTGTAAGTCAAGTTGTGCAAGGTGAATGAGAATGTTTTAAGCACGTCGAGATGTATAATGTAAAACTTGGGTAAAAACTTAATCGCAGTCGAAACTTCTTTAAACTTTTTGAAATCTTTTTAAGAAACTCACCGCTAGGCTCGCGACAGAACACTCGGTTAGGTAAGGTAAGGTAAGTTAGGTTAGGTTAGGTTAAGTTAGGTAGGTTTTTTTTTCTGAATGTTCTTTCTATTATTTACCTTGCTTATTATATTTATCAAGGTTTATTTTCAACTGTGACTTTACTTTTCTGTGTGTTTTCACTTTATATCTTTGCATAAAGGAGAGGGCTGGGTGTTAAGTATTAAAAAAAAAAAAAAAAATTACCTCAATTTATGCAAAAAAAAATTGCAAGTCAAGTTGTGCAACGTGAATGAGAATGTTTTAAGCACGTCGAGAGGTATAATGTAAAACTTGGGTAAAAACTTAATCGCAGTCGAAACTTCTTTAAACTTTTTGAAATCTTTTTAAGAAAATCCGCGCTAGGCTCGCGACAGATTACTCGGTTAGGTAAGGTAAGGTTGGGTTAGGTAAGGTTAGGTTAGGTTAGGTTAGGTAGGTTTTTTTTTCTGAATGTTCTTTCTATTATTTACCTTGCTTATTATATTTATCAAGGTTTATTTTCAACTGTGACTTTACTTTACTGTGTGTTTTTACTTTATATCTTTGCATAAAGGAGAGGGCAGGGTATTTAGTATAAAAAAAAAAATTAAAAAAATTACCTCAATTTATGAAAAAAAATTTGTAAGTCAAGTTGTGCAAGGTGAATGAGAATGTTTTAAGCACTTCGAGAGGTATAATGTAAAACTTGGGTAAAAACTTAATCGCAGTCGAAACTTCTTTAAACTTTTTGAAATCTTTTTAAGAAACTCACCGCAAGGCTCGCGACAGAACACTCGGTTAGGTAAGGTAAGGTAAGTTAGGTTAGGTTAGGTAAGGTTAGGTTAGGTAGGTTTTTTTTTGTGAATGTTCTTTCTATTATTTACCTTGCTTATTATATTTATCAAGATTTATTTTCAACTGTGACTTTACTTTACTGTGTGTTTTTACTTTATATCTTTGCATAAAGGAGAGGGCTGGGTGTTTAGTATTAAAAAAAAAAAAAAAATTACCTCAATTTATGCAAAAAAAATTTGTAAGTCAAGTTGTGCAAGGTGAATGAGAATGTTTTAAGCACGTCGAGAGGTATAATGTAAAACTTGGGTAAAAACTTAATCGCAGTCGAAACTTCTTTAAACTTTTTGAAATCTTTTTAAGAAACTCACCGCTAGGCTCGCGACAGAACACTCGGTTAGGTAAGGTAAGGTAAGTTAGGTTAGGTAAGGTTAGGTTAGGTAGGTTTTTTTTTGTGAATGTTCTTTCTATTATTTACCTTGCTTATTATATTTATCAAGATTTATTTTCAACTGTGACTTTACTTTACTGTGTGTTTTCACTTTATATCTTTGCATAAAGGAGAGGGCTGGGTGTTTAGTATTAAAAAAAAAAAAAAAAATTACCTCAATTTATGCAAAAAAAAATTGCAAGTCAAGTTGTGCAACGTGAATGAGAATGTTTTAAGCACGTCGAGAGGTATAATGTAAAACTTGGGTAAAAACTTAATCGCAGTCGAAACTTCTTTAAACTTTTTGAAATCTTTTTAAGAAAATCCCCGCTAGGCTCGCGACAGATTACTCGGTTAGGTAAGGTAAGGTTGGGTTAGGTTAGGTTAGGTTAGGTTAGGTTAGGTAGGTTTTTTTTTCTGAATGTTCTTTCTATTATTTACCTTGCTTATTATATTTATCAAGGTTTATTTTCAACTGTGACTTTACTTTACTGTGTGTTTTTACTTTATATCTTTGCATAAAGGAGAGGGCAGGGTATTTAGTATAAAAAAAAAAAATTAAAAAAATTACCTCAATTTATGAAAAAAAATTTGTAAGTCAAGTTGTGCAAGGTGAATGAGAATGTTTTAAGCACTTCGAGAGGTATAATGTAAAACTTGGGTAAAAACTTAATCGCAGTCGAAACTTCTTTAAACTTTTTGAAATCTTTTTAAGAAACTCACCGCAAGGCTCGCGACAGAACACTCGGTTAGGTAAGGTAAGGTAAGTTAGGTTAGGTTAGGTAAGGTTAGGTTAGGTAGGTTTTTTTTTGTGAATGTTCTTTCTATTATTTACCTTGCTTATTATATTTATCAAGGTTTATTTTCAACTGTGACTTTACTTTACTGTGTGTTTTCACTTTATATCTTTGCATAAAGGAGAGGGCTGGGTGTTTAGTATTAAAAAAAAAAAAAAAATTACCTCAATTTATGCAAAAAAAAATTGTAAGTCAAGTTGTGCAAGGTGAATGAGAATGTTTTAAGGACGTCGAGATGTATAATGTAAAACTTGGGTAAAAACTTAATCGCAGTCGAAACTTCTTTAAACTTTTTGAAATCTTTTTAAGAAAATCACCGCTAGGCTCGCGACAGAACACTCGGTTAGGTAAGGTAAGGTAAGTTAGGTTAGGTTAGGTTAGGTTAGGTAGGTTTTTTTTTCTGAATGTTCTTTCTATTATTTACCTTGCTTATTATATTTATCAAGGTTTATTTTCAACTGTGACTTTACTTTTCTGTGTGTTTTCACTTTATATCTTTGCATAAAGGAGAGGGCTGGGTGTTAAGTATTAAAAAAAAAAAAAAAATTACCTCAATTTATGCAAAAAAAAATTGCAAGTCAAGTTGTGCAACGTGAATGAGAATGTTTTAAGCACGTCGAGAGGTATAATGTAAAACTTGGGTAAAAACTTAATCGCAGTCGAAACTTCTTTAAACTTTTTGAAATCTTTTTAAGAAAATCCCCGCTAGGCTCGCGACAGATTACTCGGTTAGGTAAGGTAAGGTTGGGTTATGTAAGGTTAGGTTAGGTTAGGTTAGGTAGGTTTTTTTTTCTGAATGTTCTTTCTATTATTTACCTTGCTTATTATATTTATCAAGGTTTATTTTCAACTGTGACTTTACTTTACTGTGTGTTTTTACTTTATATCTTTGCATAAAGGAGAGGGCAGGGTATTTAGTATAAAAAAAAAAATTAAAAAAATTACCTCAATTTATGAAAAAAAATTTGTAAGTCAAGTTGTGCAAGGTGAATGAGAATGTTTTAAGCACTTCGAGAGGTATAATGTAAAACTTGGGTAAAAACTTAATCGCAGTCGAAACTTCTTTAAACTTTTTGAAATCTTTTTAAGAAACTCACCGCAAGGCTCGCGACAGAACACTCGGTTAGGTAAGGTAAGGTAAGTTAGGTTAGGTTAGGTAAGGTTAGGTTAGGTAGGTTTTTTTTTGTGAATGTTCTTTCTATTATTTACCTTGCTTATTATATTTATCAAGATTTATTTTCAACTGTGACTTTACTTTACTGGGTGTTTTCACTTTATATCTTTGCATAAAGGAGAGGGCTGGGTGTTTAGTATTAAAAAAAAAAAAAAAATTACCTCAATTTATGCAAAAAAAATTTGTAAGTCAAGTTGTGCAAGGTGAATGAGAATGTTTTAAGCACGTCGAGAGGTATAATGTAAAACTTGGGTAAAAACTTAATCGCAGTCGAAACTTCTTTAAACTTTTTGAAATCTTTTTAAGAAACTCACCGCTAGGCTCGCGACAGAACACTCGGTTAGGTAAGGTAAGGTAAGTTAGGTTAGGTAAGGTTAGGTTAGGTAGGTTTTTTTTTGTGAATGTTCTTTCTATTATTTACCTTGCTTATTATATTTATCAAGATTTATTTTCAACTGTGACTTTACTTTACTGTGTGTTTTCACTTTATATCTTTGCATAAAGGAGAGGGCTGGGTGTTTAGTATTAAAAAAAAAAAAAAAATTACCTCAATTTATGCAAAAAAAAATTGCAAGTCAAGTTGTGCAACGTGAATGAGAATGTTTTAAGCACGTCGAGAGGTATAATGTAAAACTTGGGTAAAAACTTAATCGCAGTCGAAACTTCTTTAAACTTTTTGAAATCTTTTTAAGAAAATCCCCGCTAGGCTCGCGACAGATTACTCGGTTAGGTAAGGTAAGGTTGGGTTAGGTTAGGTTAGGTTAGGTTAGGTTAGGTAGGTTTTTTTTTCTGAATGTTCTTTCTATTATTTACCTTGCTTATTATATTTATCAAGGTTTATTTTCAACTGTGACTTTACTTTACTGTGTGTTTTTACTTTATATCTTTGCATAAAGGAGAGGGCAGGGTATTTAGTATAAAAAAAAAAAATTAAAAAAATTACCTCAATTTATGAAAAAAAAATTGTAAGTCAAGTTGTGCAAGGTGAATGAGAATGTTTTAAGCACTTCGAGAGGTATAATGTAAAACTTGGGTAAAAACTTAATCGCAGTCGAAACTTCTTTAAACTTTTTGAAATCTTTTTAAGAAACTCACCGCAAGGCTCGCGACAGAACACTCGGTTAGGTAAGGTAAGGTAAGTAAGGTTAGGTTAGGTAAGGTTAGGTTAGGTAGGTTTTTTTTTGTGAATGTTCTTTCTATTATTTACCTTGCTTAATATATTTATCAAGATTTATTTTCAACTGTGACTTTACTTTACTGTGTGTTTTCACTTTATATCTTTGCATAAAGGAGAGGGCTGGGTGTTTAGTATTAAAAAAAAAAAAAAAATTACCTCAATTTATGCAAAAAAAATTTGTAAGTCAAGTTGTGCAAGGTGAATGAGAATGTTTTAAGCACGTCGAGAGGTATAATGTAAAACTTGGGTAAAAACTTAATCGCAGTCGAAACTTCTTTAAACTTTTTGAAATCTTTTTAAGAAACTCACCGCTAGGCTCGCGACAGAACACTCGGTTAGGTAAGGTAAGGTAAGTTAGGTTAGGTTAGGTTAGGTTAGGTAGGTTTTTTTTTCTGAATGTTCTTTCTATTATTTACCTTGCTTATTATATTTATCAAGGTTTATTTTCAACTGTGACTTTACTTTTCTGTGTGTTTTCACTTTATATCTTTGCATAAAGGAGAGGGCTGGGTGTTTAGTATTAAAAAAAAAAAAAAAATTACCTCAATTTATGCAAAAAAAATTTGTAAGTCAAATTGTGCAAGGTGAATGAGAATGTTTTAAGCACGTCGAGAGGTATAATGTAAAACTTGGGTAAAAACTTAATCGCAGTCGAAACTTCTTTAAACTTTTTGAAATCTTTTTAAGAAACTCACCGCTAGGCTCGCGACAGAACACTCGGTTAGGTAAGGTAAGGTAAGTTAGGTTAGGTAAGGTTAGGTTAGGTAGGTTTTTTTTTGTGAATGTTCTTTCTATTATTTACCTTGCTTATTATATTTATCAAGATTTATTTTCAACTGTGACTTTACTTTTCTGTGTGTTTTCACTTTATATCTTTGCATAAAGGAGAGGGCAGGGTATTTAGTATAAAAAAAAATTAAAAAAAATTACCTCAATTTATGAAAAAAAATTGCAAGTCAAGTTGTGCAACGTGAATGAGAATGTTTTAAGCACGTCGAGAGGTATAATGTAAAACTTGGGTAAAAACTTAATCGCAGTCGAAACTTCTTTAAACTTTTTGAAATCTTTTTAAGAAAATCCCCGCTAGGCTCGCGACAGATCACTCGGTTAGGTAAGGTAAGGTTAGGTTAGGTTAGGTAGGTTTTTTTTTCTGAATGTTCTTTCTATTATTTACCTTGCTTATTATATTTATCAAGGTTTATTTTCAACTGTGACTTTACTTTACTGTGTGTTTTCACTTTATATCTTTGCATAAAGGAGAGGGCAGGGTATTTAGTATAAAAAAAATATTTAAAAAAATTACCTCAATTTATGAAAAAAAAATTGTAAGTCAAGTTGTGCAAGGTGAATGAGAATGTTTTAAGCACGTCGAGAGGTATAATGTAAAACTTGGGTAAAAACTTAATCGCAGTCGAAACTTCTTTAAACTTTTTGAAATCTTTTTAAGAAACTCACCGCTAGGCTCGCGACAGATCACTCGGTTATGTAAGGTTAGGTTAGGTTAGGTAAGGTTAGGTTAGGTTAGGTAAGGTAGGTTTTTTTTTCTGAATGTTCTTTCTATTATTTACATTGCTTATTATATTTATCAAGGTTTATTTTCAACTGTGACTTTACTTTACTGTGTGTTTTTACTTTATATCTTTGCATAAAGGAGAGGGCAGGGTATTTAGTATAAAAAAAAATTAAAAAAAATTACCTCAATTTATGAAAAAAAATTGCAAGTCAAGTTGTGCAACGTGAATGAGAATGTTTTAAGCACGTCGAGAGGTATAATGTAAAACTTGGGTAAAAACTTAATCGCAGTCGAAACTTCTTTAAACTTTTTGAAATCTTTTTAAGAAAATCCCCGCTAGGCTCGCGACAGATCACTCGGTTAGGTAAGGTAAGGTTAGGTTAGGTTAGGTAGGTTTTTTTTTCGGAATGTTCTTTCTATTATTTACCTCGCTTATTATATTTATCAAGGTTTATTTTCAACTGTGACTTTACTTTACTGTGTGTTTTCACTTTATATCTTTGCATAAAGGAGAGGGCAGGGTATTTAGTATAAAAAAAAAATTTAAAAAAATTACCTCAATTTATGAAAAAAAATTTGTAAGTCAAGTTGTGCAAGGTGAATGAGAATGTTTTAAGCACGTCGAGAGGTATAATGTAAAACTTGGGTAAAAACTTAATCGCAGTCGAAACTTCTTTAAACTTTTTGAAATCTTTTTAAGAAACTCACCGCTAGGCTCGCGACAGAACACTCGGTTAGGTAAGGTTAGGTTAGGTTAGGTTAGGTTAGGTTAGGTTAGGTTAGGTTAGGTAGGTTTTTTTTCTGAATGTTCTTTCTATTATTTACCTTGCTTATTATATTTATCAAGGTTTATTTTCAACTGTGACTTTACTTTACTGTGTGTTTTCACTTTATATCTTTGCATAAAGGAGATGGCTGGGTGTTTAGTATTAAAAAAAAAAAAAAAAATTACCTCAATTTATGCAAAAACAATTTGCAAGTCAATTTGTGCAACGTGAATGAGAATGTTTTAAGCATTATTTAATTTTAAATAAAATCTGTTGAGAGGTATTATTTAAAACATGGGTAAAAAAAACTTAATCGCAGTCGAAACTTCTTTAAATTTTTTGAAATCTTTGTAAGAAACTCACCGCTAGGCTCGCGACAGAACACTCGGTTAGGTAAGGTAAGGTTAGGTTAGGTTAGGTTAGGTAAGGTTACGTTAGGTAGGTTTTTTTTTCTGAATGTTCTTTCTATTATTTACCGTGCTTATTATATTTAACAAGGTTTATTTTCAACTGTGACTTTACTTTACTGTGTGTTTTTACTTTATATCTTTGCATAAAGGAGAGGGCAGGGTATTTAGTATAAAAAAAAAATTTAAAAAAATAACCTCAATTTATGCAAAAAAAAATTGTAAGTCAAGTTGTGCAAGGTGAATGAGAATGTTTTAAGCACGTCGAGAGGTATAATGTAAAACTTGGGTAAAAACTTAATCGCAGTCGAAACTTCTTTAAACTTTTTGAAATCTTTTTAAGAAAATCCCCGCTAGGCTCGCGACAGATTACTCGGTTAGGTTAGGTAAGGTAAGTTAGGTTAGGTTAGGTAAGGTCAGGTTAGGTAGGTTTTTTTTTGTGAATGTTCTTTCTATTATTTACCTTGCTTATTATATTTATCAAGGTTTATTTTCAACTGTGACTTTACTTTACTGTGTGTTTTCACTTTATATCTTTGCATAAAGGAGAGGGCTGGGTGTTTAGTATTAAAAAAAAAAAAAAAATTACCTCAATTTATGCAAAAAAAATTTGTAAGTCAAGTTGTGCAAGGTGAATGAGAATGTTTTAAGCACGTCGAGAGGTATAATGTAAAACTTGGGTAAAAACTTAATCGCAGTCGAAACTTCTGTAAACTTTTTGAAATCTTTTTAAGAAACTCACAGCTAGGCTCGCGACAGAACACTCGGTTAGGTAAGGTAAAGTAAGTTAGGTTAGGTTAGGTTAGGTAAGGTAGGTTTTTTTTTCTGAATGTTCTTTCTATTATTTACCTTGCTTATTATATTTATCAAGGTTTATTTTCAACTGTGACTTTACTTTTCTGTGTGTTTTCACTTTATATCTTTGCATAAAGGAGAGGGCTGGGTGTTTAGTATTAAAAAAAAAAAAAAAAATTACCTCAATTTATGCAAAAAAAAA
Source organism: Limnephilus rhombicus (assembly GCA_929108145.2). Lineage (NCBI taxonomy): Eukaryota > Metazoa > Arthropoda > Insecta > Trichoptera > Limnephilidae > Limnephilus > Limnephilus rhombicus. The sequence continues at coordinate 87,940 of OV815271.1, read as the reverse complement.
ATTTCAAGTCAAGTTGTGCAACGTGAATGAGAATGTTTTAAGCACGTCGAGAGGTATAATGTAAAACTTGGGTAAAAACTTAATCGCAGTCGAAACTTCTTTAAACTTTTTGAAATCTTTTTAAGAAAATCCCCGCTAGGCTCGCGACAGATCACTCGGTTAGGTAAGGTAAGGTTAGGTTAGGTTAGGTTAGGTAGGTTTTTTTTTCTGAATGTTCTTTCTATTATTTACCTTGCTTATTATATTTATCAAGGTTTATTTTCAACTGTGACTTTACTTTACTGTGTGTTTTTACTTTATATCTTTGCATAAAGGAGAGGGCAGGGTATTTAGTATAAAAAAAAAAAATTAAAAAAATTACCTCAATTTATGAAAAAAAATTTGTATGTCAAGTTGTGCAAGGTGAATGAGAATGTTTTAAGCACGTCGAGAGGTATAATGTAAAACTTGGGTAAAAACTTAATCGCAGTCGAAACTTCTTTAAACTTTTTGAAATCTTTTTAAGAAAATCCCCGCTAGGCTCGCGACAGATTACTCGGTTAGGTTAGGTAAGGTAAGTTAGGTTAGGTTAGGTAAGGTCAGGTTAGGTAGGTTTTTTTTTGTGAATGTTCTTTCTATTATTTACCTTGCTTATTATATTTATCAAGGTTTATTTTCAACTGTGACTTTACTTTACTGTGTGTTTTCACTTTATATATTTGCATAAAGGAGAGGGCTGGGTGTTTAGTATTAAAAAAAAAAAAAAAATTACCTCAATTTATGCAAAAAAAATTTGTAAGTCAAGTTGTGCAAGGTGAATGAGAATGTTTTAAGCACGTCGAGAGGTATAATGTAAAACTTGGGTAAAAACTTAATCGCAGTCGAAACTTCTGTAAACTTTTTGAAATCTTTTTAAGAAACTCACAGCTAGGCTCGCGACAGAACACTCGGTTAGGTAAGGTAAAGTAAGTTAGGTTAGGTTAGGTTAGGTAAGGTAGGTTTTTTTTTCTGAATGTTCTTTCTATTATTTACCTTGCTTATTATATTTATCAAGGTTTATTTTCAACTGTGACTTTACTTTTCTGTGTGTTTTCACTTTATATCTTTGCATAAAGGAGAGGGCTGGGTGTTAAGTATTAAAAAAAAAAAAAAAAATTACCTCAATTTATGCAAAAAAAAATTGCAAGTCAAGTTGTGCAACGTGAATGAGAATGTTTTAAGCACGTCGAGAGGTATAATGTAAAACTTGGGTAAAAACTTAATCGCAGTCGAAACTTCTTTAAACTTTTTGAAATCTTTTTAAGAAAATCCCCGCTAGGCTCGCGACTGATCACTCGGTTAGGTAAGGTAAGGTTAGGTTAGGTTAGGTTAGGTAGGTTTTTTTTTCTGAATGTTCTTTCTATTATTTACCTTGCTTATTATATTTATCAAGGTTTATTTTCAACTGTGACTTTACTTTACTGTGTGTTTTTACTTTATATCTTTGCATAAAGGAGAGGGCAGGGTATTTAGTATAAAAAAAAAAATTTAAAAAAATTACCTCAATTTATGAAAAAAAATTTGTATGTCAAGTTGTGCAAGGTGAATGAGAATGTTTTAAGCACGTCGAGAGGTATAATGTAAAACTTGGGTAAAAACTTAATCGCAGTCGAAACTTCTTTAAACTTTTTGAAATCTTTTTAAGAAACTCACCGCTAGGCTCGCGACAGATCACTCGGTTATGTAAGGTAAGGTTAGGTTAGGTTAGGTTAGGTTAGGTTAGGTTAGGTAGGTTTTTTTTTCTGAATGTTCTTTCTATTATTTACAATGCTTATTATATTTATCAAGGTTTATTTTCAACTGTGACTTTACTTTACTGTGTGTTTTTACTTTATATCTTTGCATAAAGGAGAGGGCAGGGTATTTAGTATAAAAAAAAATTTAAAAAAATTACCTCAATTTATGAAAAAAAATTCGTAAGTCAAGTTGTGCAAGGTGAATGAGAATGTTTTAAGCACGTCGAGAGGTATAATGTAAAACTTGGGTAAAAACTTAATCGCAGTCGAAACTTCTTTAAACTTTTTGAAATCTTTTTAAGAAACTCACCGCTAGGCTCGCGACAGAACACTCGGTTAGGTAAGGTTAGGTTAGGTTAGGTTAGGTTAGGTTAGGTTAGGTTAGGTTAGGTAGGTTTTTTTTCTGAATGTTCTTTCTATTATTTACCTTGCTTATTATATTTATCAAGGTTTATTTTCAACTGTGACTTTACTTTACTGTGTGTTTTCACTTTATATCTTTGCATAAAGGAGATGGCTGGGTGTTTAGTATTAAAAAAAAAAAAAAAAATTACCTCAATTTATGCAAAAACAATTTGCAAGTCAATTTGTGCAACGTGAATGAGAATGTTTTAAGCATTATTTAATTTTAAATAAAATCTGTTGAGAGGTATTATTTAAAACATGGGTAAAAAAAACTTAATCGCAGTCGAAACTTCTTTAAATTTTTTGAAATCTTTGTAAGAAACTCACCGCTCGGCTCGCGACAGAAAACTCGGATAGGTAAGGTAAGGTTAGGTTAGGTTTGGTTAGGTTAGGTTAGGTTAGGTAGGTTTTTTTTTCTGAATGTTCTTTCTATTATTTACCTTGCTTATTATATTTATCAAGGTTTATTTTCAACTGTGACTTTACTTTACTGTGTGTTTTTACTTTATACCTTTGCATAAAGGAGAGGGCAGGGTATTTAGTATAAAAAAAAAAATTTTTAAAAAATTACCTCAATTTATGAAAAAAAAATTGTAAGTCAAGTTGTGCAAGGTGAATGAGAATGTTTTAAGGACGTCGAGAGGTATAATGTAAAACTTGGGTAAAAACTTAATCGCAGTCGAAACTTCTTTAAACTTTTTGAAATCTTTGTAAGAAACTCACCGCTAGGCTCGCGACAGAACACTCGGTTAGGTAAGGTAAGGTTAGGTTAGGTTAGGTTAGGTTAGGTTACGTTAGGTAGGTTTTTTTTTCTGAATGTTCTTTCTATTATTTACCGTGCTTATTATATTTAACAAGGTTTATTTTCAACTGTGACTTTACTTTACTGTGTGTTTTTACTTTATATCTTTGCATAAAGGAGAGGGCAGGGTATTTAGTATAAAAAAAAAATTAAAAAAAACTACCTCAATTTATGCAAAAAAAAATTGTAAGTCAAGTTGTGCAAGGTGAATGAGAATGTTTTAAGCACGTCGAGAGGTATAATGTAAAACTTGGGTAAAAACTTAATCGCAGTCGAAACTTCTTTAAACTTTTTGAAATCTTTTTAAGAAAATCCCCGCTAGGCTCGCGACAGATTACTCGGTTAGGTTAGGTAAGGTAAGTTAGGTTAGGTTAGGTAAGGTCAGGTTAGGTAGGTTTTTTTTTGTGAATGTTCTTTCTATTATTTACCTTGCTTATTATATTTATCAAGGTTTATTTTCAACTGTGACTTTACTTTACTGTGTGTTTTCACTTTATATCTTTGCATAAAGGAGAGGGCTGGGTGTTTAGTATTAAAAAAAAAAAAAAAATTACCTCAATTTATGCAAAAAAAATTTGTAAGTCAAGTTGTGCAAGGTGAATGAGAATGTTTTAAGCACGTCGAGAGGTATAATGTAAAACTTGGGTAAAAACTTAATCGCAGTCGAAACTTCTTTAAACTTTTTGAAATCTTTTTAAGAAACTCACCGCAAGGCTCGCGACAGAACACTCGGTTAGGTAAGGTAAGGTAAGTTAGGTTAGGTTAGGTAAGGTTAGGTTAGGTAGGTTTTTTTTTGTGAATGTTCTTTCTATTATTTACCTTGCTTATTATATTTATCAAGGTTTATTTTCAACTGTGACTTTACTTTACTGTGTGTTTTCACTTTATATCTTTGCATAAAGGAGAGGGCTGGGTGTTTAGTATTAAAAAAAAAAAAAAAATTACCTCAATTTATGCAAAAAAAATTTGTAAGTCAAGTTGTGCAAGGTGAATGAGAATGTTTTAAGCACGTCGAGAGGTATAATGTAAAACTTGGGTAAAAACTTAATCGCAGTCGAAACTTCTTTAAACTTTTTGAAATCTTTTTAAGAAACTCACCGCTAGGCTCGCGACAGAACACTCGGTTAGGTAAGGTAAGGTAAGTTAGGTTAGGTTAGGTTAGGTTAGGTAGGTTTTTTTTTCTGAATGTTCTTTCTATTATTTACCTTGCTTATTATATTTATCAAGGTTTATTTTCAACTGTGACTTTACTTTACTGTGTGTTTTCACTTTATATCTTTGCATAAAGGAGAGGGCAGGGTATTTAGTATAAAAAAAAAATTTAAAAAAATTACCTCAATTTATGAAAAAAAATTTGTAAGTCAAGTTGTGCAAGGTGAATGAGAATGTTTTAAGCACGTCGAGAGGTATAATGTAAAACTTGGGTAAAAACTTAATCGCAGTCGAAACTTCTTTAAACTTTTTGAAATCTTTTTAAGAAAATCCGCGCTAGGATCGCGACAGATCACTCGGTTAGGTAAGGTAAGGTTAGGTTAGGTTAGGTTAGGTAGGTTTTTTTTTCTGAATGTTCTTTCTATTATTTACCTTGCTTATTATATTTATCAAGGTTTATTTTCAACTGTGACTTTACTTTACTGTGTGTTTTTACTTTATATCTTTGCATAAAGGAGAGGGCAGGGTATTAAGTATAAAAAAAAAATTTAAAAAAATTACCTCAATTTATGAAAAAAAATTTGTATGTCAAGTTGTGCAAGGTGAATGAGAATGTTTTAAGCACGTCGAGAGGTATAATGTAAAACTTGGGTAAAAACTTAATCGCAGTCGAAACTTCTTTAAACTTTTTGAAATCTTTTTAAGAAACTCACCGCTAGGCTCGCGACAGATCACTCGGTTATGTAAGGTAAGGTTAGGTTAGGTTAGGTTAGGTTAGGTTAGGTTAGGTTAGGTTAGGTAGGTTTTTTTTTCTGAATGTTCTTTCTATTATTTACATTGCTTATTATATTTATCAAGGTTTATTTTCAACTGTGACTTTACTTTACTGTGTGTTTTCACTTTATATCTTTGCATAAAGGAGATGGCTGGGTGTTTAGTATTAAAAAAAAAAAAAAATTACCTCAATTTATGCAAAAACAATTTGCAAGTCAATTTGTGCAACGTGAATGAGAATGTTTTAAGCATTATTTAATTTTAAATAAAATCTGTTGAGAGGTATTATTTAAAACATGGGTAAAAAAAACTTAATCGCAGTCGAAACTTCTTTAAATTTTTTGAAATCTTTGTAAGAAACTCACCGCTAGGCTCGCGACAGAAAACTCGGATAGGTAAGGTAAGGTTAGGTTAGGTAAGGTTAGGTTAGGTTAGGTTAGGTAGGTTTTTTTTTCTGAATGTTCTTTCTATTATTTACCTTGCTTATTATATTTATCAAGGTTTATTTTCAACTGTGACTTTACTTTACTGTGTGTTTTTACTTTATATCTTTGCATAAAGGAGAGGGCAGGGTATTTAGTATAAAAAAAAAAATTTAAAAAAATTACCTCAATTTATGAAAAAAAATTTGTAAGTCAAGTTGTGCAAGGTGAATGAGAATGTTTTAAGCACGTCGAGAGGTATAATGTAAAACTTGGGTAAAAACTTAATCGCAGTCGAAACTTCTTTAAACTTTTTGAAATCTTTTTAAGAAACTCACCGCTAGGCTCGCGACAGATCACTCGGTTAGGTAAGTTAAGGTAAGGTTAGGTTAGGTTAGGTTAGGTTAGGTTAGGTAGGTTTTTTTTTCGGAATGTTCTTTCTATTATTTACCTTGCTTATTATATTTATCAAGGTTTATTTTCAACTGTGACTTTACTTTACTGTGTGTTTTCACTTTATATCTTTGCATAAAGGAGAGGGCAGGGTATTTAGTATAAAAAAAATATTTAAAAAAATTACCTCAATTTATGAAAAAAAAATTGTAAGTCAAGTTGTGCAAGGTGAATGAGAATGTTTTAAGCACGTCGAGAGGTATAATGTAAAACTTGGGTAAAAACTTAATCGCAGTCGAAACTTCTTTAAACTTTTTGAAATCTTTTTAAGAAACTCACCGCTAGGCTCGCGACAGATCACTCGGTTATGTAAGGTTAGGTTAGGTTAGGTAAGGTTAGGTTAGGTTAGGTAAGGTAGGTTTTTTTTTCTGAATGTTCTTTCTATTATTTACATTGCTTATTATATTTATCAAGGTTTATTTTCAACTGTGACTTTACTTTACTGTGTGTTTTTACTTTATATCTTTGCATAAAGGAGAGGGCAGGGTATTTAGTATAAAAAAAAATTAAAAAAAATTACCTCAATTTATGAAAAAAAATTGCAAGTCAAGTTGTGCAACGTGAATGAGAATGTTTTAAGCACGTCGAGAGGTATAATGTAAAACTTGGGTAAAAACTTAATCGCAGTCGAAACTTCTTTAAACTTTTTGAAATCTTTTTAAGAAAATCCCCGCTAGGCTCGCGACAGATCACTCGGTTAGGTAAGGTAAGGTTAGGTTAGGTTAGGTAGGTTTTTTTTTCGGAATGTTCTTTCTATTATTTACCTTGCTTATTATATTTATCAAGGTTTATTTTCAACTGTGACTTTACTTTACTGTGTGTTTTCACTTTATATCTTTGCATAAAGGAGAGGGCAGGGTATTTAGTATAAAAAAAAAATTTAAAAAAATTACCTCAATTTATGAAAAAAAATTTGTAAGTCAAGTTGTGCAAGGTGAATGAGAATGTTTTAAGCACGTCGAGAGGTATAATGTAAAACTTGGGTAAAAACTTAATCGCAGTCGAAACTTCTTTAAACTTTTTGAAATCTTTTTAAGAAACTCACCGCTAGGCTCGCGACAGAACACTCGGTTAGGTAAGGTTAGGTTAGGTTAGGTTAGGTTAGGTTAGGTTAGGTTAGGTTAGGTAGGTTTTTTTTCTGAATGTTCTTTCTATTATTTACCTTGCTTATTATATTTATCAAGGTTCATTTTCAACTGTGACTTTACTTTACTGTGTGTTTTCACTTTATATCTTTGCATAAAGGAGATGGCTGGGTGTTTAGTATTAAAAAAAAAAAAAAAAATTACCTCAATTTATGCAAAAACAATTTGCAAGTCAATTTGTGCAACGTGAATGAGAATGTTTTAAGCATTATTTAATTTTAAATAAAATCTGTTGAGAGGTATTATTTAAAACATGGGTAAAAAAAACTTAATCGCAGTCGAAACTTCTTTAAATTTTTTGAAATCTTTGTAAGAAACTCACCGCTAGGCTCGCGACAGAACACTCGGTTAGGTAAGGTAAGGTTAGGTTAGGTTAGGTTAGGTTAGGTTACGTTAGGTAGGTTTTTTTTTCTGAATGTTCTTTCTATTATTTACCGTGCTTATTATATTTAACAAGGTTTATTTTCAACTGTGACTTTACTTTACTGTGTGTTTTTACTTTATATCTTTGCATAAAGGAGAGGGCAGGGTATTTAGTATAAAAAAAAAATTAAAAAAAATAACCTCAATTTATGCAAAAAAAATTGTAAGTCAAGTTGTGCAAGGTGAATGAGAATGTTTTAAGCACGTCGAGAGGTATAATGTAAAACTTGGGTAAAAACTTAATCGCAGTCGAAACTTCTTTAAACTTTTTGAAATCTTTTTAAGAAAATCCCCGCTAGGCTCGCGACAGATTACTCGGTTAGGTTAGGTAAGGTAAGTTAGGTTAGGTTAGGTAAGGTCAGGTTAGGTAGGTTTTTTTTTGTGAATGTTCTTTCTATTATTTACCTTGCTTATTATATTTATCAAGGTTTATTTTCAACTGTGACTTTACTTTACTGTGTGTTTTCACTTTATATCTTTGCATAAAGGAGAGGGCTGGGTGTTTAGTATTAAAAAAAAAAAAAAAATTACCTCAATTTATGCAAAAAAAATTTGTAAGTCAAGTTGTGCAAGGTGAATGAGAATGTTTTAAGCACGTCGAGAGGTATAATGTAAAACTTGGGTAAAAACTTAATCGCAGTCGAAACTTCTGTAAACTTTTTGAAATCTTTTTAAGAAACTCACAGCTAGGCTCGCGACAGAACACTCGGTTAGGTAAGGTAAAGTAAGTTAGGTTAGGTTAGGTTAGGTAAGGTAGGTTTTTTTTTCTGAATGTTCTTTCTATTATTTACCTTGCTTATTATATTTATCAAGGTTTATTTTCAACTGTGACTTTACTTTTCTGTGTGTTTTCACTTTATATCTTTGCATAAAGGAGAGGGCTGGGTGTTTAGTATTAAAAAAAAAAAAAAAATTACCTCAATTTATGCAAAAAAAAATTGCAAGTCAAGTTGTGCAACGTGAATGAGAATGTTTTAAGCACGTCGAGAGGTATAATGTAAAACTTGGGTAAAAACTTAATCGCAGTCGAAACTTCTTTAAACTTTTTGAAATCTTTTTAAGAAAATCCCCGCTAGGCTCGCGACAGATCACTCGGTTAGGTAAGGTAAGGTTAGGTTAGGTTAGGTTAGGTAGGTTTTTTTTTCTGAATGTTCTTTCTATTATTTACCTTGCTTATTATATTTATCAAGGTTTATTTTCAACTGTGACTTTACTTTACTGTGTGTTTTTACTTTATATCTTTGCATAAAGGAGAGGGCAGGGTATTTAGTATAAAAAAAAAAAATTAAAAAAATTACCTCAATTTATGAAAAAAAATTTGTATGTCAAGTTGTGCAAGGTGAATGAGAATGTTTTAAGCACGTCGAGAGGTATAATGTAAAACTTGGGTAAAAACTTAATCGCAGTCGAAACTTCTTTAAACTTTTTGAAATCTTTTTAAGAAAATCCCCGCTAGGCTCGCGACAGATTACTCGGTTAGGTTAGGTAAGGTAAGTTAGGTTAGGTTAGGTAAGGTCAGGTTAGGTAGGTTTTTTTTTGTGAATGTTCTTTCTATTATTTACCTTGCTTATTATATTTATCAAGGTTTATTTTCAACTGTGACTTTACTTTACTGTGTGTTTTCACTTTATATATTTGCATAAAGGAGAGGGCTGGGTGTTTAGTATTAAAAAAAAAAAAAAAATTACCTCAATTTATGCAAAAAAAATTTGTAAGTCAAGTTGTGCAAGGTGAATGAGAATGTTTTAAGCACGTCGAGAGGTATAATGTAAAACTTGGGTAAAAACTTAATCGCAGTCGAAACTTCTGTAAACTTTTTGAAATCTTTTTAAGAAACTCACAGCTAGGCTCGCGACAGAACACTCGGTTAGGTAAGGTAAAGTAAGTTAGGTTAGGTTAGGTTAGGTAAGGTAGGTTTTTTTTTCTGAATGTTCTTTCTATTATTTACCTTGCTTATTATATTTATCAAGGTTTATTTTCAACTGTGACTTTACTTTTCTGTGTGTTTTCACTTTATATCTTTGCATAAAGGAGAGGGCTGGGTGTTAAGTATTAAAAAAAAAAAAAAAAATTACCTCAATTTATGCAAAAAAAAATTGCAAGTCAAGTTGTGCAACGTGAATGAGAATGTTTTAAGCACGTCGAGAGGTATAATGTAAAACTTGGGTAAAAACTTAATCGCAGTCGAAACTTCTTTAAACTTTTTGAAATCTTTTTAAGAAAATCCCCGCTAGGCTCGCGACTGATCACTCGGTTAGGTAAGGTAAGGTTAGGTTAGGTTAGGTTAGGTAGGTTTTTTTTTCTGAATGTTCTTTCTATTATTTACCTTGCTTATTATATTTATCAAGGTTTATTTTCAACTGTGACTTTACTTTACTGTGTGTTTTTACTTTATATCTTTGCATAAAGGAGAGGGCAGGGTATTTAGTATAAAAAAAAAAATTTAAAAAAATTACCTCAATTTATGAAAAAAAATTTGTATGTCAAGTTGTGCAAGGTGAATGAGAATGTTTTAAGCACGTCGAGAGGTATAATGTAAAACTTGGGTAAAAACTTAATCGCAGTCGAAACTTCTTTAAACTTTTTGAAATCTTTTTAAGAAACTCACCGCTAGGCTCGCGACAGATCACTCGGTTATGTAAGGTAAGGTTAGGTTAGGTTAGGTTAGGTTAGGTTAGGTTAGGTTAGGTAGGTTTTTTTTTCTGAATGTTCTTTCTATTATTTACAATGCTTATTATATTTATCAAGGTTTATTTTCAACTGTGACTTTACTTTACTGTGTGTTTTTACTTTATATCTTTGCATAAAGGAGAGGGCAGGGTATTTAGTATAAAAAAAAATTTAAAAAAATTACCTCAATTTATGAAAAAAAATTCGTAAGTCAAGTTGTGCAAGGTGAATGAGAATGTTTTAAGCACGTCGAGAGGTATAATGTAAAACTTGGGTAAAAACTTAATCGCAGTCGAAACTTCTTTAAACTTTTTGAAATCTTTTTAAGAAACTCACCGCTAGGCTCGCGACAGAACACTCGGTTAGGTAAGGTTAGGTTAGGTTAGGTTAGGTTAGGTTAGGTTAGGTTAGGTAGGTTTTTTTTCTGAATGTTCTTTCTATTATTTACCTTGCTTATTATATTTATCAAGGTTTATTTTCAACTGTGACTTTACTTTACTGTGTGTTTTCACTTTATATCTTTGCATAAAGGAGATGGCTGGGTGTTTAGTATTAAAAAAAAAAAAAAAAATTACCTCAATTTATGCAAAAACAATTTGCAAGTCAATTTGTGCAACGTGAATGAGAATGTTTTAAGCATTATTTAATTTTAAATAAAATCTGTTGAGAGGTATTATTTAAAACATGGGTAAAAAAAACTTAATCGCAGTCGAAACTTCTTTAAATTTTTTGAAATCTTTGTAAGAAACTCACCGCTAGGCTCGCGACAGAAAACTCGGATAGGTAAGGTAAGGTTAGGTTAGGTTTGGTTAGGTTAGGTTAGGTTAGGTAGGTTTTTTTTTCTGAATGTTCTTTCTATTATTTACCTTGCTTATTATATTTATCAAGGTTTATTTTCAACTGTGACTTTACTTTACTGTGTGTTTTTACTTTATATCTTTGCATAAAGGAGAGGGCAGGGTATTTAGTATAAAAAAAAAAATTTTTAAAAAATTACCTCAATTTATGAAAAAAAAATTGTAAGTCAAGTTGTGCAAGGTGAATGAGAATGTTTTAAGGACGTCGAGAGGTATAATGTAAAACTTGGGTAAAAACTTAATCGCAGTCGAAACTTCTTTAAACTTTTTGAAATCTTTGTAAGAAACTCACCGCTAGGCTCGCGACAGAACACTCGGTTAGGTAAGGTAAGGTTAGGTTAGGTTAGGTTAGGTTAGGTTACGTTAGGTAGGTTTTTTTTTCTGAATGTTCTTTCTATTATTTACCGTGCTTATTATATTTAACAAGGTTTATTTTCAACTGTGACTTTACTTTACTGTGTGTTTTTACTTTATATCTTTGCATAAAGGAGAGGGCAGGGTATTTAGTATAAAAAAAAAATTAAAAAAAACTACCTCAATTTATGCAAAAAAAAATTGTAAGTCAAGTTGTGCAAGGTGAATGAGAATGTTTTAAGCACGTCGAGAGGTATAATGTAAAACTTGGGTAAAAACTTAATCGCAGTCGAAACTTCTTTAAACTTTTTGAAATCTTTTTAAGAAAATCCCCGCTAGGCTCGCGACAGATTACTCGGTTAGGTTAGGTAAGGTAAGTTAGGTTAGGTTAGGTAAGGTCAGGTTAGGTAGGTTTTTTTTTGTGAATGTTCTTTCTATTATTTACCTTGCTTATTATATTTATCAAGGTTTATTTTCAACTGTGACTTTACTTTACTGTGTGTTTTCACTTTATATCTTTGCATAAAGGAGAGGGCTGGGTGTTTAGTATTAAAAAAAAAAAAAAATTACCTCAATTTATGCAAAAAAAATTTGTAAGTCAAGTTGTGCAAGGTGAATGAGAATGTTTTAAGCACGTCGAGAGGTATAATGTAAAACTTGGGTAAAAACTTAATCGCAGTCGAAACTTCTGTAAACTTTTTGAAATCTTTTTAAGAAACTCACAGCTAGGCTCGCGACAGAACACTCGGTTAGGTAAGGTAAAGTAAGTTAGGTTAGGTTAGGTTAGGTAAGGTAGGTTTTTTTTTCTGAATGTTCTTTCTATTATTTACCTTGCTTATTATATTTATCAAGGTTTATTTTCAACTGTGACTTTACTTTTCTGTGTGTTTTCACTTTATATCTTTGCATAAAGGAGAGGGCTGGGTGTTTAGTATTAAAAAAAAAAAAAAAAATTACCTCAATTTATGCAAAAAAAAATTGCAAGTCAAGTTGTGCAACGTGAATGAGAATGTTTTAAGCACGTCGAGAGGTATTATGTAAAACTTGGGTAAAAACTTAATCGCAGTCGAAACTTCTTTAAACTTTTTGAAATCTTTTTAAGAAAATCCCCGCTAGGCTCGCGACAGATCACTCGGTTAGGTAAGGTAAGGTTAGGTTAGGTTAGGTTAGGTAGGTTTTTTTTTCTGAATGTTCTTTCTATTATTTACCTTGCTTATTATATTTATCAAGGTTTATTTTCAACTGTGACTTTACTTTACTGTGTGTTTTTACTTTATATCTTTGCATAAAGGAGAGGGCAGGGTATTTAGTATAAAAAAAAAAATTTAAAAAAATTACCTCAATTTATGAAAAAAAAATTGTATGTCAAGTTGTGCAAGGTGAATGAGAATGTTTTAAGCACGTCGAGAGGTATAATGTAAAACTTGGGTAAAAACTTAATCGCAGTCGAAACTTCTTTAATCTTTTTGAAATCTTTTTAAGAAAATCCCCGCTAGGCTCGCGACAGATTACTCGGTTAGGTTAGGTAAGGTAAGTTAGGTTAGGTTAGGTAAGGTCAGGTTAGGTAGGTTTTTTTTTGTGAATGTTCTTTCTATTATTTACCTTGCTTATTATATTTATCAAGGTTTATTTTCAACTGTGACTTTACTTTACTGTGTGTTTTCACTTTATATCTTTGCATAAAGGAGAGGGCTGGGTGTTTAGTATTAAAAAAAAAAAAAAAATTACCTCAATTTATGCAAAAAAAATTTGTAAGTCAAGTTGTGCAAGGTGAATGAGAATGTTTTAAGCACGTCGAGAGGTATAATGTAAAACTTGGGTAAAAACTTAATCGCAGTCGAAACTTCTGTAAACTTTTTGAAATCTTTTTAAGAAACTCACAGCTAGGCTCGCGACAGAACACTCGGTTAGGTAAGGTAAAGTAAGTTAGGTTAGGTTAGGTTAGGTAAGGTAGGTTTTTTTTTCTGAATGTTCTTTCTATTATTTACCTTGCTTATTATATTTATCAAGGTTTATTTTCAACTGTGACTTTACTTTTCTGTGTGTTTTCACTTTATATCTTTGCATAAAGGAGAGGGCTGGGTGTTAAGTATTAAAAAAAAAAAAAAAAATTACCTCAATTTATGCAAAAAAAAATTGCAAGTCAAGTTGTGCAACGTGAATGAGAATGTTTTAAGCACGTCGAGAGGTATAATGTAAAACTTGGGTAAAAACTTAATCGCAGTCGAAACTTCTTTAAACTTTTTGAAATCTTTTTAAGAAAATCCCGGCTAGGCTCGCGACAGATCACTCGGTTAGGTAAGGTAAGGTTAGGTTAGGTTAGGTTAGGTAGGTTTTTTTTTCTGAATGTTCTTTCTATTATTTACCTTGCTTATTATATTTATCAAGGTTTATTTTCAACTGTGACTTTACTTTACTGTGTGTTTTTACTTTATATCTTTGCATAAAGGAGAGGGCAGGGTATTTAGTATAAAAAAAAAATTTAAAAAAATTACCTCAATTTATGAAAAAAAATTTGTATGTCAAGTTGTGCAAGGTGAATGAGAATGTTTTAAGCACGTCGAGAGGTATAATGTAAAACTTGGGTAAAAATTTAATCGCAGTCGAAACTTCTTTAAACTTTTTGAAATCTTTTTAAGAAACTCACCGCTAGGCTCGCGACAGATCACTCGGTTATGTAAGGTAAGGTTAGGTTAGGTAAGGTTAGGTTAGGTTAGGTTAGGTAGGTTTTTTTTTCTGAATGTTCTTTCTATTATTTACAATGCTTATTATATTTATCAAGGTTTATTTTCAACTGTGACTTTACTTTACTGTGTGTTTTTACTTTATATCTTTGCATAAAGGAGAGGGCAGGGTATTTAGTATAAAAAAAAATTTAAAAAAATTACCTCAATTTATGAAAAAAAATTCGTAAGTCAAGTTGTGCAAGGTGAATGAGAATGTTTTAAGCACGTCGAGAGGTATAATGTAAAACTTGGGTAAAAACTTAATCGCAGTCGAAACTTCTTTAAACTTTTTGAAATCTTTTTAAGAAACTCACCGCTAGGCTCGCGACAGAACACTCGGTTAGGTAAGGTAAGGTTAGGTTAGGTTAGGTTAGGTTAGATTACGTTAGGTAGGTTTTTTTTTCTGAATGTTCTTTCTATTATTTACCGTGCTTATTATATTTAACAAGGTTTATTTTCAACTGTGACTTTACTTTACTGTGTGTTTTTACTTTATATCTTTGCATAAAGGAGAGGGCAGGGTATTTAGTATAAAAAAAAAATTAAAAAAAACTACCTCAATTTATGCAAAAAAAAATTGTAAGTCAAGTTGTGCAAGGTGAATGAGAATGTTTTAAGCACGTCGAGAGGTATAATGTAAAACTTGGGTAAAAACTTAATCGCAGTCGAAACTTCTTTAAACTTTTTGAAATCTTTTTAAGAAAATCCCCGCTAGGCTCGCGACAGATTACTCGGTTAGGTTAGGTAAGGTAAGTTAGGTTAGGTTAGGTAAGGTCAGGTTAGGTAGGTTTTTTTTTGTGAATGTTCTTTCTATTATTTACCTTGCTTATTATATTTATCAAGGTTTATTTTCAACTGTGACTTTACTTTACTGTGTGTTTTCACTTTATATCTTTGCATAAAGGAGAGGGCTGGGTGTTTAGTATTAAAAAAAAAAAAAAAATTACCTCAATTTATGCAAAAAAAATTTGTAAGTCAAGTTGTGCAAGGTGAATGAGAATGTTTTAAGCACGTCGAGAGGTATAATGTAAAACTTGGGTAAAAACTTAATCGCAGTCGAAACTTCTGTAAACTTTTTGAAATCTTTTTAAGAAACTCACAGCTAGGCTCGCGACAGAACACTCGGTTAGGTAAGGTAAAGTAAGTTAGGTTAGGTTAGGTTAGGTAAGGTAGGTTTTTTTTTCTGAATGTTCTTTCTATTATTTACCTTGCTTATTATATTTATCAAGGTTTATTTTCAACTGTGACTTTACTTTTCTGTGTGTTTTCACTTTATATCTTTGCATAAAGGAGAGGGCTGGGTGTTTAGTATTAAAAAAAAAAAAAAAAATTACCTCAATTTATGCAAAAAAAAATTGCAAGTCAAGTTGTGCAACGTGAATGAGAATGTTTTAAGCACGTCGAGAGGTATTATGTAAAACTTGGGTAAAAACTTAATCGCAGTCGAAACTTCTTTAAACTTTTTGAAATCTTTTTAAGAAAATCCCCGCTAGGCTCGCGACAGATCACTCGGTTAGGTAAGGTAAGGTTAGGTTAGGTTAGGTTAGGTAGGTTTTTTTTTCTGAATGTTCTTTCTATTATTTACCTTGCTTATTATATTTATCAAGGTTTATTTTCAACTGTGACTTTACTTTACTGTGTGTTTTTACTTTATATCTTTGCATAAAGGAGAGGGCAGGGTATTTAGTATAAAAAAAAAAATTTAAAAAAATTACCTCAATTTATGAAAAAAAAATTGTATGTCAAGTTGTGCAAGGTGAATGAGAATGTTTTAAGCACGTCGAGAGGTATAATGTAAAACTTGGGTAAAAACTTAATCGCAGTCGAAACTTCTTTAAACTTTTTGAAATCTTTTTAAGAAAATCCCCGCTAGGCTCGCGACAGATTACTCGGTTAGGTTAGGTAAGGTAAGTTAGGTTAGGTTAGGTAAGGTCAGGTTAGGTAGGTTTTTTTTTGTGAATGTTCTTTCTATTATTTACCTTGCTTATTATATTTATCAAGGTTTATTTTCAACTGTGACTTTACTTTACTGTGTGTTTTCACTTTATATCTTTGCATAAAGGAGAGGGCTGGGTGTTTAGTATTAAAAAAAAAAAAAAAATTACCTCAATTTATGCAAAAAAAATTTGTAAGTCAAGTTGTGCAAGGTGAATGAGAATGTTTTAAGCACGTCGAGAGGTATAATGTAAAACTTGGGTAAAAACTTAATCGCAGTCGAAACTTCTGTAAACTTTTTGAAATCTTTTTAAGAAACTCACAGCTAGGCTCGCGACAGAACACTCGGTTAGGTAAGGTAAAGTAAGTTAGGTTAGGTTAGGTTAGGTAAGGTAGGTTTTTTTTTCTGAATGTTCTTTCTATTATTTACCTTGCTTATTATATTTATCAAGGTTTATTTTCAACTGTGACTTTACTTTTCTGTGTGTTTTCACTTTATATCTTTGCATAAAGGAGAGGGCTGGGTGTTAAGTATTAAAAAAAAAAAAAAAAATTACCTCAATTTATGCAAAAAAAAATTGCAAGTCAAGTTGTGCAACGTGAATGAGAATGTTTTAAGCACGTCGAGAGGTATAATGTAAAACTTGGGTAAAAACTTAATCGCAGTCGAAACTTCTTTAAACTTTTTGAAATCTTTTTAAGAAAATCCCCGCTAGGCTCGCGACAGATCACTCGGTTAGGTAAGGTAAGGTTAGGTTAGGTTAGGTTAGGTAGGTTTTTTTTTCTGAATGTTCTTTCTATTATTTACCTTGCTTATTATATTTATCAAGGTTTATTTTCAACTGTGACTTTACTTTACTGTGTGTTTTTACTTTATATCTTTGCATAAAGGAGAGGGCAGGGTATTTAGTATAAAAAAAAAAATTTTTAAAAAATTACCTCAATTTATGAAAAAAAAATTGTAAGTCAAGTTGTGCAAGGTGAATGAGAATGTTTTAAGGACGTCGAGAGGTATAATGTAAAACTTGGGTAAAAACTTAATCGCAGTCGAAACTTCTTTAAACTTTTTGAAATCTTTGTAAGAAACTCACCGCTAGGCTCGCGACAGAACACTCGGTTAGGTAAGGTAAGGTTAGGTTAGGTTAGGTTAGGTTAGGTTACGTTAGGTAGGTTTTTTTTTCTGAATGTTCTTTCTATTATTTACCGTGCTTATTATATTTAACAAGGTTTATTTTCAACTGTGACTTTACTTTACTGTGTGTTTTTACTTTATATCTTTGCATAAAGGAGAGGGCAGGGTATTTAGTATAAAAAAAAAATTAAAAAAAACTACCTCAATTTATGCAAAAAAAAATTGTAAGTCAAGTTGTGCAAGGTGAATGAGAATGTTTTAAGCACGTCGAGAGGTATAATGTAAAACTTGGGTAAAAACTTAATCGCAGTCGAAACTTCTTTAAACTTTTTGAAATCTTTTTAAGAAAATCCCCGCTAGGCTCGCGACAGATTACTCGGTTAGGTTAGGTAAGGTAAGTTAGGTTAGGTTAGGTAAGGTCAGGTTAGGTAGGTTTTTTTTTGTGAATGTTCTTTCTATTATTTACCTTGCTTATTATATTTATCAAGGTTTATTTTCAACTGTGACTTTACTTTACTGTGTGTTTTCACTTTATATCTTTGCATAAAGGAGAGGGCTGGGTGTTTAGTATTAAAAAAAAAAAAAAAATTACCTCAATTTATGCAAAAAAAATTTGTAAGTCAAGTTGTGCAAGGTGAATGAGAATGTTTTAAGCACATCGAGAGGTATAATGTAAAACTTGGGTAAAAACTTAATCGCAGTCGAAACTTCTGTAAACTTTTTGAAATCTTTTTAAGAAACTCACAGCTAGGCTCGCGACAGAACACTCGGTTAGGTAAGGTAAAGTAAGTTAGGTTAGGTTAGGTTAGGTAAGGTAGGTTTTTTTTTCTGAATGTTCTTTCTATTATTTACCTTGCTTATTATATTTATCAAGGTTTATTTTCAACTGTGACTTTACTTTTCTGTGTGTTTTCACTTTATATCTTTGCATAAAGGAGAGGGCTGGGTGTTTAGTATTAAAAAAAAAAAAAAAAATTACCTCAATTTATGCAAAAAAAAATTGCAAGTCAAGTTGTGCAACGTGAATGAGAATGTTTTAAGCACGTCGAGAGGTATTATGTAAAACTTGGGTAAAAACTTAATCGCAGTCGAAACTTCTTTAAACTTTTTGAAATCTTTTTAAGAAAATCCCCGCTAGGCTCGCGACAGATCACTCGGTTAGGTAAGGTAAGGTTAGGTTAGGTTAGGTTAGGTAGGTTTTTTTTTCTGAATGTTCTTTCTATTATTTACCTTGCTTATTATATTTATCAAGGTTTATTTTCAACTGTGACTTTACTTTACTGTGTGTTTTTACTTTATATCTTTGCATAAAGGAGAGGGCAGGGTATTTAGTATAAAAAAAAAAATTTAAAAAAATTACCTCAATTTATGAAAAAAAAATTGTATGTCAAGTTGTGCAAGGTGAATGAGAATGTTTTAAGCACGTCGAGAGGTATAATGTAAAACTTGGGTAAAAACTTAATCGCAGTCGAAACTTCTTTAAACTTTTTGAAATCTTTTTAAGAAAATCCCCGCTAGGCTCGCGACAGATTACTCGGTTAGGTTAGGTAAGGTAAGTTAGGTTAGGTTAGGTAAGGTCAGGTTAGGTAGGTTTTTTTTTGTGAATGTTCTTTCTATTATTTACCTTGCTTATTATATTTATCAAGGTTTATTTTCAACTGTGACTTTACTTTACTGTGTGTTTTCACTTTATATCTTTGCATAAAGGAGAGGGCTGGGTGTTTAGTATTAAAAAAAAAAAAAAAATTACCTCAATTTATGCAAAAAAAATTTGTAAGTCAAGTTGTGCAAGGTGAATGAGAATGTTTTAAGCACGTCGAGAGGTATAATGTAAAACTTGGGTAAAAACTTAATCGCAGTCGAAACTTCTGTAAACTTTTTGAAATCTTTTTAAGAAACTCACAGCTAGGCTCGCGACAGAACACTCGGTTAGGTAAGGTAAAGTAAGTTAGGTTAGGTTAGGTTAGGTAAGGTAGGTTTTTTTTTCTGAATGTTCTTTCTATTATTTACCTTGCTTATTATATTTATCAAGGTTTATTTTCAACTGTGACTTTACTTTTCTGTGTGTTTTCACTTTATATCTTTGCATAAAGGAGAGGGCTGGGTGTTAAGTATTAAAAAAAAAAAAAAAAATTACCTCAATTTATGCAAAAAAAAATTGCAAGTCAAGTTGTGCAACGTGAATGAGAATGTTTTAAGCACGTCGAGAGGTATAATGTAAAACTTGGGTAAAAACTTAATCGCAGTCGAAACTTCTTTAAACTTTTTGAAATCTTTTTAAGAAAATCCCCGCTAGGCTCGCGACAGATCACTCGGTTAGGTAAGGTAAGGTTAGGTTAGGTTAGGTTAGGTAGGTTTTTTTTTCTGAATGTTCTTTCTATTATTTACCTTGCTTATTATATTTATCAAGGTTTATTTTCAACTGTGACTTTACTTTACTGTGTGTTTTTACTTTATATCTTTGCATAAAGGAGAGGGCAGGGTATTTAGTATAAAAAAAAAATTTAAAAAAATTACCTCAATTTATGAAAAAAAATTTGTATGTCAAGTTGTGCAAGGTGAATGAGAATGTTTTAAGCACGTCGAGAGGTATAATGTAAAACTTGGGTAAAAACTTAATCGCAGTCGAAACTTCTTTAAACTTTTTGAAATCTTTTTAAGAAACTCACCGCTAGGCTCGCGACAGATCACTCGGTTATGTAAGGTAAGGTTAGGTTAGGTAAGGTTAGGTTAGGTTAGGTTAGGTAGGTTTTTTTTTCTGAATGTTCTTTCTATTATTTACAATGCTTATTATATTTATCAAGGTTTATTTTCAACTGTGACTTTACTTTACTGTGTGTTTTTACTTTATATCTTTGCATAAAGGAGAGGGCAGGGTATTTAGTATAAAAAAAAATTTAAAAAAATTACCTCAATTTATGAAAAAAAATTCGTAAGTCAAGTTGTGCAAGGTGAATGAGAATGTTTTAAGCACGTCGAGAGGTATAATGTAAAACTTGGGTAAAAACTTAATCGCAGTCGAAACTTCTTTAAACTTTTTGAAATCTTTTTAAGAAACTCACCGCTAGGCTCGCGACAGAACACTCGGTTAGGTAAGGTAAGGTTAGGTTAGGTTAGGTTAGGTTAGGTTAGGTTAGGTTAGGTAGGTTTTTTTTCTGAATGTTCTTTCTATTATTTACCTTGCTTATTATATTTATCAAGGTTTATTTTCAACTGTGACTTTACTTTACTGTGTGTTTTTACTTTATATCTTTGCATAAAGGAGAGGGCAGGGTATTTAGTATAAAAAAAAAATTAAAAAAAACTACCTCAATTTATGCAAAAAAAAATTGTAAGTCAAGTTGTGCAAGGTGAATGAGAATGTTTTAAGCACGTCGAGAGGTATAATGTAAAACTTGGGTAAAAACTTAATCGCAGTCGAAACTTCTTTAAACTTTTTGAAATCTTTTTAAGAAAATCCCCGCTAGGCTCGCGACAGATTACTCGGTTAGGTTAGGTAAGGTAAGTTAGGTTAGGTTAGGTAAGGTCAGGTTAGGTAGGTTTTTTTTTGTGAATGTTCTTTCTATTATTTACCTTGCTTATTATATTTATCAAGGTTTATTTTCAACTGTGACTTTACTTTACTGTGTGTTTTCACTTTATATCTTTGCATAAAGGAGAGGGCTGGGTGTTTAGTATTAAAAAAAAAAAAAAAATTACCTCAATTTATGCAAAAAAAATTTGTAAGTCAAGTTGTGCAAGGTGAATGAGAATGTTTTAAGCACGTCGAGAGGTATAATGTAAAACTTGGGTAAAAACTTAATCGCAGTCGAAACTTCTGTAAACTTTTTGAAATCTTTTTAAGAAACTCACAGCTAGGCTCGCGACAGAACACTCGGTTAGGTAAGGTAAAGTAAGTTAGGTTAGGTTAGGTTAGGTAAGGTAGGTTTTTTTTTCTGAATGTTCTTTCTATTATTTACCTTGCTTATTATATTTATCAAGGTTTATTTTCAACTGTGACTTTACTTTTCTGTGTGTTTTCACTTTATATCTTTGCATAAAGGAGAGGGCTGGGTGTTTAGTATTAAAAAAAAAAAAAAAAATTACCTCAATTTATGCAAAAAAAAATTGCAAGTCAAGTTGTGCAACGTGAATGAGAATGTTTTAAGCACGTCGAGAGGTATTATGTAAAACTTGGGTAAAAACTTAATCGCAGTCGAAACTTCTTTAAACTTTTTGAAATCTTTTTAAGAAAATCCCCGCTAGGCTCGCGACAGATCACTCGGTTAGGTAAGGTAAGGTTAGGTTAGGTTAGGTTAGGTAGGTTTTTTTTTCTGAATGTTCTTTCTATTATTTACCTTGCTTATTATATTTATCAAGGTTTATTTTCAACTGTGACTTTACTTTACTGTGTGTTTTTACTTTATATCTTTGCATAAAGGAGAGGGCAGGGTATTTAGTATAAAAAAAAAAATTTAAAAAAATTACCTCAATTTATGAAAAAAAAATTGTATGTCAAGTTGTGCAAGGTGAATGAGAATGTTTTAAGCACGTCGAGAGGTATAATGTAAAACTTGGGTAAAAACTTAATCGCAGTCGAAACTTCTTTAAACTTTTTGAAATCTTTTTAAGAAAATCCCCGCTAGGCTCGCGACAGATTACTCGGTTAGGTTAGGTAAGGTAAGTTAGGTTAGGTTAGGTAAGGTCAGGTTAGGTAGGTTTTTTTTTGTGAATGTTCTTTCTATTATTTACCTTGCTTATTATATTTATCAAGGTTTATTTTCAACTGTGACTTTACTTTACTGTGTGTTTTCACTTTATATCTTTGCATAAAGGAGAGGGCTGGGTGTTTAGTATTAAAAAAAAAAAAAAAATTACCTCAATTTATGCAAAAAAAATTTGTAAGTCAAGTTGTGCAAGGTGAATGAGAATGTTTTAAGCACGTCGAGAGGTATAATGTAAAACTTGGGTAAAAACTTAATCGCAGTCGAAACTTCTGTAAACTTTTTGAAATCTTTTTAAGAAACTCACAGCTAGGCTCGCGACAGAACACTCGGTTAGGTAAGGTAAAGTAAGTTAGGTTAGGTTAGGTTAGGTAAGGTAGGTTTTTTTTTCTGAATGTTCTTTCTATTATTTACCTTGCTTATTATATTTATCAAGGTTTATTTTCAACTGTGACTTTACTTTTCTGTGTGTTTTCACTTTATATCTTTGCATAAAGGAGAGGGCTGGGTGTTAAGTATTAAAAAAAAAAAAAAAAATTACCTCAATTTATGCAAAAAAAAATTGCAAGTCAAGTTGTGCAACGTGAATGAGAATGTTTTAAGCACGTCGAGAGGTATAATGTAAAACTTGGGTAAAAACTTAATCGCAGTCGAAACTTCTTTAAACTTTTTGAAATCTTTTTAAGAAAATCCCCGCTAGGCTCGCGACAGATCACTCGGTTAGGTAAGGTAAGGTTAGGTTAGGTTAGGTTAGGTAGGTTTTTTTTTCTGAATGTTCTTTCTATTATTTACCTTGCTTATTATATTTATCAAGGTTTATTTTCAACTGTGACTTTACTTTACTGTGTGTTTTTACTTTATATCTTTGCATAAAGGAGAGGGCAGGGTATTTAGTATAAAAAAAAAATTTAAAAAAATTACCTCAATTTATGAAAAAAAATTTGTATGTCAAGTTGTGCAAGGTGAATGAGAATGTTTTAAGCACGTCGAGAGGTATAATGTAAAACTTGGGTAAAAACTTAATCGCAGTCGAAACTTCTTTAAACTTTTTGAAATCTTTTTAAGAAACTCACCGCTAGGCTCGCGACAGATCACTCGGTTATGTAAGGTAAGGTTAGGTTAGGTAAGGTTAGGTTAGGTTAGGTTAGGTAGGTTTTTTTTTCTGAATGTTCTTTCTATTATTTACAATGCTTATTATATTTATCAAGGTTTATTTTCAACTGTGACTTTACTTTACTGTGTGTTTTTACTTTATATCTTTGCATAAAGGAGAGGGCAGGGTATTTAGTATAAAAAAAAATTTAAAAAAATTACCTCAATTTATGAAAAAAAATTCGTAAGTCAAGTTGTGCAAGGTGAATGAGAATGTTTTAAGCACGTCGAGAGGTATAATGTAAAACTTGGGTAAAAACTTAATCGCAGTCGAAACTTCTTTAAACTTTTTGAAATCTTTTTAAGAAACTCACCGCTAGGCTCGCGACAGAACACTCGGTTAGGTAAGGTAAGGTTAGGTTAGGTTAGGTTAGGTTAGGTTAGGTTAGGTTAGGTAGGTTTTTTTTCTGAATGTTCTTTCTATTATTTACCTTGCTTATTATATTTATCAAGGTTTATTTTCAACTGTGACTTTACTTTACTGTGTGTTTTCACTTTATATCTTTGCATAAAGGAGATGGCTGGGTGTTTAGTATTAAAAAAAAAAAAAAAAAATTACCTCAATTTATGCAAAAACAATTTGCAAGTCAATTTGTGCAACGTGAATGAGAATGTTTTAAGCATTATTTAATTTTAAATAAAATCTGTTGAGAGGTATTATTTAAAACATGGGTAAAAAAAACTTAATCGCAGTCGAAACTTCTTTAAATTTTTTGAAATCTTTGTAAGAAACTCACCGCTAGGCTCGCGACAGAAAACTCGGATAGGTAAGGTAAGGTTAGGTTAGGTTTGGTTAGGTTAGGTTAGGTTAGGTAGGTTTTTTTTTCTGAATGTTCTTTCTATTATTTACCTTGCTTATTATATTTATAAAGGTTTATTTTCAACTGTGACTTTACTTTACTGTGTGTTTTTACTTTATATCTTTGCATAAAGGAGAGGGCAGGGTATTTAGTATAAAAAAAAAATTTTTTTAAAAATTACCTCAATTTATGAAAAAAAATTTGTAAGTCAAGTTGTGCAAGGTGAATGAGAATGTTTTAAGGACGTCGAGAGGTATAATGTAAAACTTGGGTAAAAACTTAATCGCAGTCGAAACTTCTTTAAACTTTTTGAAATCTTTTTAAGAAACTCACCGCTAGGCTGGCGACAGATCACTCGGTTAGGTAAGGTAAGGTTAGGTTAGGTTAGGTTAGGTTAGGTTAGGTAAGGTAGGTTTTTTTTTCGGAATGTTCTTTCTATTATTTACCTTGCTTATTATATTTATCAAGGTTTATTTTCAACTGTGACTTTACTTTACTGTGTGTTTTCACTTTATATCTTTGAATAAAGGAGAGGGCAGGGTATTTAGTATAAAAAAAAAATTTAAAAAAATTACCTCAATTTATGAAAAAAAATTTGTAAGTCAAGTTGTGCAAGGTGAATGAGAATGTTTTAAGCACGTCGAGAGGTATAATGTAAAACTTGGGTAAAAACTTAATCGCAGTCGACACTTCTTTAAACTTTTTGAAATCTTTTTAAGAAACTCACCGCTAGGCTCGCGACAGAACACTCGGTTAGGTAAGGTTAGGTTAGGTTAGGTTAGGTTAGGTTAGGTTAGGTTAGGTTAGGTAGGTTTTTTTTCTGAATGTTCTTTATATTATTTACCTTGCTTATTATATTTATCAAGGTTTATTTTCAACTGTGACTTTACTTTACTGTGTGTTTTCACTTTATATCTTTGCATAAAGGAGATGGCTGGGTGTTTAGTATTAACCCATTTGCTTGTTTAGGAATAAATACATCCCAAAACACGTAATCGCGTTATACTTTCATAAGACCAAAAACGTCCCGAGCGACCTTACATTTTAAAAGCTATATAGCTTCAATATCTCTCTTCTTCTCATGCAAACATATGTATTTTTCTTTTATCCAGAAAGAGAACGAAATAATGCTTCTTATTGTCTTTGAGATATGAAAGTTATCTTGCATAGATATTTTACAATCTCAATCCAAAATGACGGTTTTAGAATTTACGCGCAAAATCCAGGCTTCCGATTTGTGAGGTGCAAATATATTGAACCAAGCAGACGGGTTAAAAAAAAAAAAAAAAAATTACCTCAATTTATGCAAAAACAATTTGCAAGTCAATTTGTGCAACGTGAATGAGAATGTTTTAAGCATTATTTAATTTTAAATAAAATCTGTTGAGAGGTATTATTTAAAACATGGGTAAAAAAAACTTAATCGCAGTCGAAACTTCTTTAAATTTTTTGAAATCTTTGTAAGAAACTCACCGCTAGGCTCGCGACAGAACACTCGGTTAGGTAAGGTAAGGTTAGGTTAGGTTAGGTTAGGTTAGGTTACGTTAGGTAGGTTTTTTTTTTGAATGTTCTTTCTATTATTTACCGTGCTTATTATATTTATCAAGGTTTATTTTCAACTGTGACTTTACTTTACTGTGTGTTTTTACTTTATATCTTTGCATAAAGGAGAGGGCAGGGTATTTAGTATAAAAAAAAAATTTAAAAAAATTACCTCAATTTATGCAAAAAAAAATTGTAAGTCAAGTTGTGCAAGGTGAATGAGAATGTTTTAAGCACGTCGAGAGGTATAATGTAAAACTTGGGTAAAAACTTAATCGCAGTCGAAACTTCTTTAAACTTTTTGAAATCTTTTTAAGAAAATCCCCGCTAGGCTCGCGACAGATTACTCGGTTAGGTAAGGTAAGGTTAGGTTAGGTTAGGTTAGGTTAGGTTAGGTTAGGTAGGTTTTTTTTTCTGAATGTTCTTTCTATTATTTACCTTGCTTATTATATTTATCAAGGTTTATTTTCAACTGTGACTTTACTTTACTGTGTGTTTTTACTTTATATCTTTGCATAAAGGAGAGGGCAGGGTATTTAGTATACAAAAAAAAATTTAAAAAAATTACCTCAATTTATGAAAAAAAATTTGTAAGTCAAGTTGTGCAAGGTGAATGAGAATGTTTTAAGCACGTCGAGAGGTATAATGTAAACTTTGGGTAAAAACTTAATCGCAGTCGAAACTTCTTTAAACTTTTTGAAATCTTTTTAAGAAACTCACCGCAAGGCTCGCGACAGAACACTCGGTTAGGTTAGGTAAGGTAAGTTAGGTTAGGTTAGGTAAGGTCAGGTTAGGTAGGTTTTTTTTTTGTGAATGTTCTTTCAATTATTTACCTTGCTTATTATATTTATCAAGGTTTATTTTCAACTGTGACTTTACTTTACTGTGTGTTTTCACTTTATATCTTTGCATAAAGGAGAGGGCTGGGTGTTTAGTATTAAAAAAAAAAAAAAAATTACCTCAATTTATGCAAAAAAAATTTGTAAGTCAAGTTGTGCAAGGTGAATGAGAATGTTTTAAGCACGTCGAGAGGTATAATGTAAAACTTGGGTAAAAACTTAATCGCAGTCGAAACTTCTTTAAACTTTTTGAAATCTTTTTAAGAAAATCCCCGCTAGGCTCGCGACAGATTACTCGGTTAGGTAAGGTAAGGTTAGGTTAGGTTAGGTTAGGTTAGGTTAGGTTAGGTAGGTTTTTTTTTCTGAATGTTCTTTCTATTATTTACCTTGCTTATTATATTTATCAAGGTTTATTTTCAACTGTGACTTTACTTTACTGTGTGTTTTCACTTTATATCTTTGCATAAAGGAGAGGGCTGGGTGTTTAGTATTAAAAAAAAAAAAAAAATTACCTCAATTTATGCAAAAAAAATTTGTAAGTCAAGTTGTGCAAGGTGAATGAGAATGTTTTAAGCACGTCGAGAGGTATAATGTAAAACTTGGGTAAAAACTTAATCGCAGTCGAAACTTCTTTAAACTTTTTGAAATCTTTTTAAGAAACTCACCGCTAGGCTCGCGACAGAACACTCGGTTAGGTAAGGTAAGGTAAGTTAGGTTAGGTTAGGTTAGGTTAGGTTAGGTTAGGTTAGGTTAGGTTAGGTTAGGTTAGGTTAGGTTAGGTTAGGTTAGGTTAGGTTAGGTTAGGTTAGGTTAGGTTAGGTTAGGTTAGGTTAGGTTAGGTTAGGTTAGGTTAGGTTAGGTTAGGTTAGGTTAGGTTAGGTTAGGTTAGGTTAGGTTTTTTTTTTTTTTTTTTTTTTTTTTTTTTCCTTGAGTGTTCTGTTATTTACCTTGTTTATTATTTATCAAGGTTCATTTAAACTTTTTGATTTTACAATTTGAGCTATTGATTTGACTTTTTCATGCATGTTGGGATAGGTGATGGGTCATGCAAATATGGGATGTGGAGAGGGGTTAGTGGGTAAATAGGTTAGTATGTCTGTCTAACATGGGCTATCAACTGCTCCAACATTTGTTTAACGGCGTGAGGGAACCATGTAAAACCTCAGCCGGAGCAGTATTGTGTATCTGAAAGAAATGGGGATGTTCTGTTAAGGTGGTCATTGCTTTCCCTCTTAACGGAACCATTTGTAGGAAGGTAGTGTTCTTTAGCGTTCTAGCGTTCTCACGTATCGTTATAGATTGATCGGATAGCTTAGCTTTAGTCGTGCTTGATATGATTTAATGTTAATGTAATTTCTTTTAATAATTAATTATTTTGTTCCTTAATTTTACTTATGATATTTTTTGCGAACTTTATGAAGATTTTTCGGAGAGGTATAATTTGTATGACATCAGAGATGTCAGTCAAATTTATATTTCTCCTCTGGCATTCTTTGGTTATTTGCCATCTTTCCATCGTGAACATTGGGCAGTTTAACAACAGATGTTTCACTGTTTGGTCCGATAGTTTGTCACAAGGGCAAGCCGGACTATCTTTAAGCTTGAATCTGTGAAGGTAGGATAGGGTCGCTCCATGACCGGTAAGGATTTGCGTGAGTTCGAAAGTTGGAGTTGTCTTTTTTCCAAACTCTTTGGCTTCCATTATACTCCTGAAAAATAGCCGTGTTCCTTTACCTGTGTCAGAGTTTTTATACCTTTGGTCCCATTCTTCAAGAATTGCCTCCTTTATTTTGAACTTTGCGTAGCTCAGTGGAAATTCCGAATAGAGTTTTTGTGTCTTCGTTTTTAATGCAGCGTCTTTTGCTAGCTCGTCTGCTCTTTCATTTCCGTGGATTCCGTTGTGCCCACGTATCCACAAAAATTTACAAGCAGATCCTCTTTCTCTCAAAAGTTGAGCCAAGCATTGTATTTTGAAGACCATTGGGTTAGTAGGTGTCCCGGACTCTAGGGCGTGGGCAGCGCTTTGTGAGTCTGTCAAGACATTAACTTTTTCCCAATGCTTTTGCAGTTTGTGAGCCCACTCAAGTGCTTGCATTATTGCGAAAAGCTCTGCTTGAAAAACTGAGCAGTAATCAGCCAAGGGCAGTTTCCTTGCTGTAATTTCTCCGCTAGCATTGAACACAGCGAAGGCCGCACCCACTTTTCCTCCAGTTTTGCTTCCATCTGTGTAGATATCTATTTCGTTCTCTTCAAAGGAGTTTCTCTCGTATGTTCCTGGAAAGATGACATTTTCTCCAATTTGTTTACTAGGATGGGGTAGATGAGTGACCTTTATGATTCCCTGGTACTTCCTATCATCAGGTAGTAGATGTAAAGTTCTGATCCTTTTTGTCTCACCAATAAGTCTGAGTTCTTTGAGTTTTAGGTCCATAGGTATTAGTCCCCCTATTGCCTGCACGGAAGTGAGGGACGTAGTGCGGTAAGCTTTACATATTCTGATGCCGATAGTCCTTTGGACTCTATCTAGTTTTCTGCGAATATTTTTTCGTTTTGCAGCTGTTGCCCATACCGTCGCAGCGTATGTTATTATTGGTTCGACTACGCCTATGTAGATTGTCCTTAATATTTCAGAACATAGACCCCAAGTAGGTTTAGCCATAAATGCAAGTTTCTTGGTTATATTGACAGCTTTTTGGCATACCATGTCCACGTGCTTGCTCCAATTTAACTTGTCGTCTATGACGATCCCTAGAATTTTGCAGTCCCGGGAGAGTGGAACAGTTTTACCATTCATCACAATGTTTGGTGACAGTGTCTTCCTGTTACTAATGAATAGAACTTTTGTTTTTTCCTCAGAGAATTGCAGTTTTACTTTTTCACCCCAGTCAGTTATTAAGCAGAGGGTATCTTTAATTATTTTTTGTAGTTCTGCCACATCTTTATGAGTTATTATAACTAAAACGTCGTCAGCAAATGCTTGTATGCGTACGTTAGAGTCGAATTTAAGGTTTAGCAGTTCGTCCAAAACTATGTTCCATAGAATTGGTCCACATGCAGATCCTTGTATACAGCCCTTGTTCGAGTGTTTTTGCGCCCATGCGCCTGCGTAAATTGTTTCTACAATTCTGTCCGACAGGTAGTCTTTAAAAACTTTGTATATGTTAAGTGGACAGCCTTTATTGGTAAGTTGCATTTTTAGGTAGGGCCACCATGCGTTGTCGAATGCCCCTTTTATGTCCAGTGATATTAGGCATGCATGAAGTCCTTCTTTATTCGCTTTCTTGATGTGGTTTACAGCGTCAAGCATTGCGTCTTCTGTGCTTTTTTGTTGCGTGAACCCGTATTGGTTTGAATTAAGTTTCCCCTTCGTGCTGAAGTGCCAGGTTACTCTCTTAATGAGTATTTTTTCTAGTACCTTGCCAAATACCGGGAGGAGACCTATAGGTCGGTATGAAGAGATATTACCGTAGTCTTCTTTTCCTGGCTTCGGAATAACCTTAATTCTAGCGACCTTCCAAAGGATTGGGAAGCAGCCAATTCGGAGACATGCATTGTATAATGCCGTAAAAATATCTGGGAGACTTTCGAACGCTTTCTGACATATGTCGGCTGTAAAGTGATCTCTTCCTGGGGACTTCTTTGTATCTATGGATGCAAGTATTTTATTTATCTCGGTTCTTGTAAACGGGGGGTCGATTTCGCTAAGGCGGTCTTCTTCCTCATTATTCCGAATACGTGTTTGTTCTTCTGTTTCACTGACTGGAGAGTCATTAGGGAAGAAATGATCTAAGAGTGTGGACGCCGTCTCTTGGGCTGACGTTGTGGACACAGTATTGAATTGTAGCGTTTCTGGTGGTGACTTTTGAGTTGCTTTAAGAACTCTGAGTACCGTGGACCAGACTGTATCTTTTCCTTGGCTGCTGCAAAATTCTTTCCAGTTTTGGATTTTTGCTGCAGCAATTTCCTCCTTGTAGCGTTCTCTCAGCTCGAGGTATGCTGGTAGTGTGACCGCATCTCTTCTTGCTGGTCCTGAGTTCATCAGCTTCCTCTTTGCAGCGAGAACGTCTTTCTTCAGTTTTTCCAATTTATCATTCCACCAGGGGCAGATTTTTTGTCTAGATTTTTTCAGTGGGGGGATAGCCGTTCTGCATGCATCCGATACGGCATCCATGAGGACTGAAACTTGTCTGTTGAGGGTACCAGCTTGATTATTCGACTCAATCGCCTGAACTGTTATTCTCTTGTCTTCAACATTGGATTTTAGTGTCTTGTCGAATTCTATCCAATTTGCCTTACTGGTCTTATATAGGAATGTTGAATTTAGAATTTCTTCTGCTGATGATTTATTGAATTGCGCATCGAAAGTTATTCCATTATGGTCAGACATGGCAGCAATTCTTTTGTCAACTTTCCAGTTCTTTACGAGTCCAATTACGTTGTCGGAACACAAGGTTACGTCGATTACGCTGCTCAGTAGCGCGTTTTGTCGAACGGTTTCAAATGTTGGTGTTGTTCCTTCGTTGACAATATGTAATTGTTTCTGGGCAATAAAGTCGCTCAGTTTGTCTCCTCTTTTGTCTGTCTTTTTGCTGCCCCACCAAATACTTTTGGCATTGGCGTCCGCTCCAATGATGATTTTCTTGTTGTTTGTGTCTATTAGCCTGCTAGCTTTTTCTAGGCTGATGTCGATATCTTCATTTGGGGGACAATATATTGAACCTATTATTAGTGGGGTTCCCTGGGATTGTGCTTCAATAAATACATTGCAGTTGTTGCTGAATTTGTGGAGGAGGACACATGTGTCCGCAATACTTTTATTCAAAACTATTATTGCCGCCTTGACTGGGCAGTCCACACTTGTTTTTTGAAAAATGGGTCCATTGTACGATGATTTATTAATTTTTCCCGTATTTCCTGTATATGGCTCCTGTATGATGACGATATATATTTTCCTGTTAATCGCGTTTTGTAAAAAGTTGACGGTAGCAGCTTCGCACCTCTGTAGGTTTGCCTGCGCAAACTTAATTACCATAGTCAATCAAGGTCCTATATATCTCCACATTCCTTTTGTAGATAGGACATTCCAGAGATTGGGCCATGTGGTTTGTTGGTTTTGTTAGTTTTTGCCTTTTGTTCGCTGCTACGCAGCTTTGGCAACAGATCACACCTGTATTTGGGGCTTGGCATGTTTGAACTTTGTGGTCTCCACCACAGCGCCAGCATACTTCCTTGTTCTTACAGTGAGCTATCGTGTGGCCATATCCCAAGCACTTTTGGCAGCTAAGAATTGAAAGGTATTCACTGACGCCGGCTTTATAATATCCGATGTTCAGCACCTTTTTGTCGATTATATATTGCCATACATGTGGCGCTACCGCTATCACCGCACATTTGCGGGTCGCATCCTTTTTAAAGGGGATTTTGTGAATTAATTTTATAACATCTTCGGGTTGATGCTCTCCCAAGAGAGAGGCAAACCCGCTATTTTGATTTATTATTGCCGTAACAATTTCCCTTTCCGTTAAATCGGCACCAATTCCTTTAAGTATAAGTCTGGGTTGAAGTTTAACCCCCTTTTGGCTCTGCAGATGTTCCATTTTGGACACTTCGGTCGAAAATTTCTTGCATTGTTCTTCTGTGTCGCATTGAACGTATACTCTATTGTTTGCCAACTTTTTTATCTTTTTTATGCCAATCCCTAAGGATGTGACATTTATATTTTCTTTAATGGTTTTTTCTAGAGTCTCGCTTGCTATGGGAGATTTCCCTGAGACGACTATGGAGTACATTTTCTCTACAGGGGCAGTAGTTACCGGAGAGCTTTCTGAATTCGGTGCGTGTGCTGTGGGGGACTGTCTGGATCCACTTTTTCTACTAGTTGCATCTGCGTAACTAGTGGAGGTATTGTTTTTCTCCACATCCGATCGATGGACTGTCGGTTCGTTATTGATCGTATTTTTGTCCCCTTTTTGATTGGCGATCATTACTAATTGTTCCGTGTGTCGCTTTTCCTGCTCATAAAGTTCCTTTACATGTTCCGCTTTGAGGATCAGCATTTCTTCTCTCAATTTATGGTAATCTTTGGCTTCTCCTCCTAGATCCACTTGAGAAACTGTTAATGTTGCCATTTCTTTGGCATTTGCAACCATTTTTTCTATTGCTGCGGTCACAGCGGCTTTGTGGGTGCCTTTTATGTTCCCACAGGAAGCTAAGGCCTTCTTGGCAGAGTCTGCTTGTTCCAAGGTGTTTTGGAAAATCAGCTCCATAGTTTCGCTGCTTGCTGATGCAGTCTCCGCCTCTGAGAAAATCTTGACTGGCTCAGTCTCTATGAAATCCGGTACAATAATCGGAGGATGTGGCGAAGATCCTGCGCTATCATTAAACTTTACCGGAGTTCTTTGCATTTTTGATGGTTGCTGGTTTCCGTCGGATAGTATTTAGTACAGAACAGAATCAGGTACAAGATGAAAACAATAGTAAGAGATGCAGCGTGTTGAGAAAAAATAAAAAAAAATAAAAATTTCAAATTTGGGCGCAATTTGTGCAAAAAAAATTGCAAGTGATTTTGTGCAACGTGAATGGAAACGTTTTAAGCACTATTTAATTTTTATGCAAATCTGTTGAAACGTTGAGAGATATTATTTAAAACTTAGGTAAAAACTTAAACGCAGTCGAAACTTCTTTAAACTTTTTGAAATCTTTGTAAGAAACTCACCGCTTGGCTTGCGAAAGAACACTGGTTGACCCGGCTTCTTGCCTGCCAACAGCGGGTAGGTTTGGGTGGAAACTCCACAGATTAAAAGGCTCGCGGTGTAACGACACGGGAAAAAATAAATGCGAAATTAAATTCACTTTGATTTTAAGGAACGTGAATGGAAACGTTTTAAGCACTATTTAAATTTTATGCAAATCTGTTGAAACGTTGAGAAATATTATTTAAAACTTAAACGCAGTCGAAACTTCTTTAAACTTTTTGAAATCTTTGTAAGAAACTCACCGCTTGGCTCGTGAAAGAACACTGGTTGACCCGGCTTCTTGCCTGCCAACAGCGGGTAGGTTTGGGTGGAAACTCCACAGATTAAAAGGCTCGCGGTGTAACGACACGGGAAAAAATAAATACGAAATTAAATTCTTTTTGATTTTAAGAAACGTGAATGGAAACGTTTTAAGCACTATTTAATTTTTATGCAAATCTGTTGAAACGTTGAGAGATATTATTTAAAACTTAAACGCAGTCGAAACTTCTTTAAACTTTTTGAAATCTTTGTAAGAAACTCAGCGCTTGGCTCGTGAAAGAACACTGGTTGACCCGGCTTCTTGCCTGCCAACAGCGGGTAGGTTTGGGTGGAAACTCCACAGATTAAAAGGCTCGCGGTGTAACGACACGGGAAAAAATAAATACGAAATTAAATTCTTTTTGATTTTGTGCAACGTGAATGGAAACGTTTTAAGCACTATTTAATTTTTATGCAAATCTGTTGAAACGTTGAGAGATATTATTTAAAACTTAGGTAAAAACTTAAACGCAGTCGAAACTTCTTTAAACTTTTTGAAATCTTTGTAAGAAACTCACCGCTTGGCTTGCGAAAGAACACTGGTTGACCCGGCTTCTTGCCTGCCAACAGCGGGTAGGTTTGGGTGGAAACTCCACAGATTAAAAGGCTCGCGGTGTAACGACACGGGAAAAAATAAATGCGAAATTAAATTCACTTTGATTTTAAGGAACGTGAATGGAAACGTTTTAAGCACTATTTAAATTTTATGCAAATCTGTTGAAACGTTGAGAAATATTATTTAAAACTTAAACGCAGTCGAAACTTCTTTAAACTTTTTGAAATCTTTGTAAGAAACTCACCGCTTGGCTCGTGAAAGAACACTGGTTGACCCGGCTTCTTGCCTGCCAACAGCGGGTAGGTTTGGGTGGAAACTCCACAGATTAAAAGGCTCGCGGTGTAACGACACGGGAAAAAATAAATACGAAATTAAATTCTTTTTGATTTTAAGAAACGTGAATGGAAACGTTTTAAGCACTATTTAATTTTTATGCAAATCTGTTGAAACGTTGAGAGATATTATTTAAAACTTAAACGCAGTCGAAACTTCTTTAAACTTTTTGAAATCTTTGTAAGAAACTCAGCGCTTGGCTCGTGAAAGAACACTGGTTGACCCGGCTTCTTGCCTGCCAACAGCGGGTAGGTTTGGGTGGAAACTCCACAGATTAAAAGGCTCGCGGTGTAACGACACGGGAAAAAATAAATACGAAATTAAATTCTTTTTGATTTTAAGAAACGTGAATGGAAACGTTTTAAGCACTATTTAATTTTTATGCAAATCTGTTGAAACGTTGAGAGATATTATTTAAAACTTAGGTAAAAACTTAAACGCAGTCGAAACTTCTTTAAACTTTTTGAAATCTTTGTAAGAAACTCACCGCTTGGCTCGCGAAAGAACACGGTTAGGTTAGGTTAGGTTAGGTTAGGTTAGGTTAGGTTAGGTTAGGTTAGGTTAGGTTAGGTTAGGTTAGGTTAGGTTAGGTTAGGTTAGGTTAGGTTAGGTTAGGTTAGGTTAGGTTAGGTTAGGTTAGGTTAGGTTAGGTTAGGTTAGGTTAGGTTAGGTTAGGTTAGGTTAGGTTAGGTTAGGTTAGGTTAGGTTAGGTTAGGTTAGGTTAGGTTGTATGGATTGTTAGTATCTTCTATGGGTACCTTGCTTGTTACGCACAAGGTTTCTCCTAATTCTTTTTTCTTACTATATGTATCTTTAAGTTATTTATTTAGTTATCTATTGTTTCGTTAATTTCTTTTATTCTTTTGGTAATTTTTTCTAAGTACGCTATATATATTTCGCTTGGTTTTTTCTGATTCCAGATTTCTTGCCTATTTTCTTCTGTTATTCCATAGTTTTTTAGTTCAAAATTTAGTCTGAATCTCTCTGCATCAAAGATAGAGCATTTTTCTAGTACATGTACGCTGTCCTGTATTGATGTTTTGTCGCACGGGCATTTGTCATCATCTATTATTTTAAAACGTTTGAGATATTCTTTGAAGCACCCATGTCCTGTCAAGATTTGGGTTGCAGTAAAACTGTTTTTAACGTGTTTTCCTTTTTGAAGTGCCGTGCTTATATTTGGTAAGTATTTTTTTGTAATTTTTCCCGTGCTTTCCTCTATATATCTTTTGTTCCATTTATTTTCAGTTACTTTCTTTAAAGTTATTTTTGTGTAGCTTTGAGGTACCTTGCTATAGTCTGGTCTTTTTTTAAGTGTTCTTCCCCTTTTCGCTGCTGTATCTGCCCTTTCATTACCTTCTAAGCCGTTGTGCGCTCTTACCCATTGAAAATTTACCCTGTTTTTATTTTCTCTGCATGTTCCTAGTTTTTCTAAACATTCTCTTGCTATTTTATTTGTTGTTCTCTCTTTGCTCAGCGTTTCTAAAGATGATTTACTATCTGAATTTATAGTTATATCTTTCCCTTTTATATTGTTTATTTGTACCCATTCTATTGCTTTTTGAATTGCAATCATTTCCGCCTGGTATACAGTGCAGTAATCTTCTAACTTATAAGATTTTGATACCCAATCTTGTCCATCTACTTTTATAACTACCCCGGCGCCCACTTTACCTTCTTGTTTACTTCCGTCTGTATAAATTTGTATAGCATCTTCATTAATCTTATTTCCTTTATCTAGTTCAATTGTTATATTTTCTTTAACTGTTTTCCCTGGGTGCGGTAGTTCGTTAACACTGCACGTGGTCATTATTTCCCTGTCAGCCGGAAGGAAGTTAGCTGTTATTCCCCTTCTATTAATTCTGTACACATCTTTTACTTCGTCTATTTTTAGATCTATTGGTGGTGTTCCCGCTAAGGCTAAAGCTGAGGTGGTGGAGATTGTCCTGTACCCTTTACAAATTCTAATTGCATATTGTCGCTGAGCGCTGGCTAGTTTCTTCCTATTCTTAACTTTCTTACACGTGTCTCCCCAGACCCCTGATCCATACGTAAATATTGGTACGATTGCCCCGTCATAGATAGTTTTTAAAATTTCAGGCGATAGTCCCCACGTTGGTTTTGCCGCTCTACATAAGGCTTTGAATATTCTTGAGGTTTTACAGCAAATATAATCTATGTGTTTATCCCATCTAAGCTTATTGTCCATTACCATACCCAAAATTTTTACTTCCTTTACTGGTTTTATTTCTTTACCGTTCATTTTTATGTTAATTGTTTTATCCCGGAGCTTACTCATTACCATGATCTGCGTTTTTTTTTCTGAAAATTCTAATTTTACTTTTTTACCCCAACTGCTTACTTTTCCTAATGCTCTTTCCGCCGTTTCTTTAGTGGTTTGTAGGTTTTTTCCGTTTACAATCAGAAGGACATCGTCAGCGTACGCTTGGATGTAAACGTCTGGGCCAAGATCCATTTGCAGTAGTTCATCCAGTGATACGTTCCAAAAGATTGGCCCGCCAATCGATCCTTGAATGCAGCCCTTTGAGACATTTTTTTCGCTCGAATGGATTCCGTGTTTTATTCTTACTTTTCTATTTTCTGTGTAACTTCTTACTAATGTAACTAGGCTGGAAGGGCAATCTTTTTCTACGAGCTGTTTTAATAATTGTGGCCACCACGCGTTGTCGAAGGCTCCTTTGATGTCAAGAGATATGACAATTACTTCGTCATTTTCCTTCATTTTTCTTTTTATGACTTCGACTGCATCATAAATTGCATCTTCGGCTGATTTTTGCGCGGTGAAACCATATTGTTTTGAGCTTAATTTCTTCCCTTTGCCAAGGTTCCATTTTATTCTGTCTATTAGGATTTTTTCAAATAATTTCCCTAGAACCGGTAGAAGTCCAATCGGCCTATAGTTTTCCAGACTGCTGTAGTTGTCCTTTCCTGGCTTAGGTATGATTATGATTATGGCCTCCTTCCATATTTTTGGGAAATATCCTATGTCAAGACACTTCTGGAACAATTTTGTGAGTATCTCTGGGAAGCTATCATTGAAGTGAGTAAGAGTGTCAGATGTGATCCCATCCGCCCCAGGGCACTTCTTCGGGTCAATTGATCTAAGGGCGTTTTTTAGCTCATCTTTTGAAATTTTTGGTTCCTGGTCGACTGTTGTCTTATGCGTTGCTTTTGTTCTTATTTCCATTTGTTCAGGAGTTTCATTTATCACATTGTCATCTGGGAAGAAGTGTTGAAGAATTTCTTTAGCAGTTTCTTCAGGGTTATTGCTTTTAAAAGTTGATGTGGGTGCCCTGTTTGGTGGGTTCGTGAGGACTCTATAGATATTGGACCAAGTTGTTTCCTTCGTTTGTTTTTGGCAGAAGTCTTTCCAGCTACTGGTTTTTGACTCTCTTAACTCGTTTTTAAAATTTTCTTTGGCTTCCAAGTATTTGGGTAAAGTCACCTCAGATCTTCTTTGTCCGCATGAATTTTGAAGTTTCCTTTTTGCAGAGACCAGTTCCGATTTTAATAGTGTCAGTGAGTCAGACCACCATGGGCAGTTTTTTCGTTTTCCTCCTGGTTTAGGGATAGACCTTTCGCAAGTTGTTTTGATGATTGAGGAGATAGTTTCTACCTGTTTTTCAAGATTTATTGGGTTACTGGAATAGACGGGGTCTTCAATTGTGATGTTTGCCTTTTGCAACATTTCTTTCGCGACTTTTTCGAACTTGGTCCAGTCTGCAAGCTTTGTTCTGTACCTTGGGGTTGTTGATTCAGGGGGCATTATTGTGTCTGATATACTCATCGTTATAACATTGTGATCAGATAGTCCTGTTTGTTCCACACCCCAGTTTGTGACTTTGTCCATAATATTGTTGGAGCAGAAGGTTACGTCTATGAATGAGGTTAAATGGTTGCCGGATCTCCAAGTTTCAAATGTTGGAGTGCTGCCGTCATTTAATATGTGAGCATCCAGCGTTGCTATCGTCTCTGCTAGTTCCTCGCCTCGTTTATCTGTTTTTGGACTACCCCACCACGAGCTTTTTGCGTTGAAATCACCGCCTATCAGAATGCTCTTGCCTTTTTTCTTGTTTTCTTCATTAAGTTTGGTGATTGTAAGTATCTGGGGTGCAAGAGGATTATTTGGTTCAACATATACTGATCCTAGAGTTATAGTTCCAACTCGTGTTTCTATTTCTATGTATGTTGAGTTCTCGGATGTGATTGAAGATATCATTGTTGCTTTAATACTATTGTTGACGAGAATTGCTGACTTGTTTGGGCTTTCTCTGGTTCCTTTAGTGGATTGGTAAACTTGCCATCTTTTCGTTTTCAGCTGCCCTGTGTTTCCTGTGTAAGGTTCCTGCAGCAGAATAATGTCCGATTTGTCCGTATTAACCACACTGTCTGTCGCGGATTGGCATCTTTGCGCGTTCCATTGTTTGATTTTAATTTTTCCTCCCATATTGAATTTGTGCTGTCCCGGTTTTTGCACGTATTTATTTGCATTTTTTTTCCTATTCATAATTTGTGTGGTCAATAGATCTTTCGATTTCTCTCCTGTAGAGTGGACATTCGTGCGTTCCTGATCTATGTCTTGACGGAGCTGAGGTTTTCCTCTTCCGGTTTTCATTAACACATGACCCGCATTTTACTTCGTCAGCTTTACCTTTATTTGGACATTGTGCAAGCGTGTGTTTCCCGGCGCAGTGCCAGCACCTCGTTTCCATATCACAATGCTTCTTTAGATGACCAAATCCCAGACAGTTCATGCATTGCATTGTTGAAATGAAGTTTTCAGCACAGATTCTTTGAAATGCGATATTTACTCTGCCTAGGTTAACCATTTTCTTCCATATTTTGGGGTTTGTTTCGATCACGACGTTTGTTAGGCACGGATTTTTATTTTTTTGGAAAAAGAGTATTTTTGAGTCTTCTTTTAGGCCAGCGAGGTCCTCGTTCTGCTCTTCCATTATTTCTATTAACTCTGCAGAGTTCAGATCCTTCTGAATACCTTTTAAGATAATTTTGGGATTTCTTTTCTTGGCGCAGATCGCAGATACTTTTTCCGACGACAGAGTTTTCATTATAAGTTCTGCGTCTTCTTTCTTCTCGCAGCTTATGATTGCTCTCCCGTTAGTAGATTGTCGGATATTTGTTATGCCCACCTTCAGTTTCCGTGGGTCTAGGGAATTTTTAACTCCTTTTAAAACCTCGGCACTGTCTTTCTCGTCTTTGTGGCTGACGACCACGGCGTGTCTTGGAGTAGGAAGTGGTGGAAACCTTCGATCCATTTCGCCATCCTCTTTTTCTTTTTCATTGTCAGGTTTTGTCCTGTTCCATGGTGAAGACGGCGCAGTAATTTTATCTTCTATCCTTCTGATTTGTTCCGCCATTGTATTTATAGCACTTAACATAATCGGACATTCTTTAGCTTGGGACGGATTATCAGTTTTAATAAGTTCCATTATTTTTTCGGTAGCACTGATGATGTCTTGGGATTTCGCTTTTCGAAGGATCGTTTCGCATAATTTTATTATTTTATCATCCCGATTTCCGATAACCATGGAGTCGTTTTGACTTTTGGTGAATTCCGGCATAAGGTCGTACGTTTTGTCGACATGTGCGCATGACTTGTTTGGTGAGCGCATCATTTTGGCGTAAGGATAAAGCTGCCGCGCAGCGGTAAATTTTTTTTTTTTTTTGATAAACTTGAGCCTAGAATGGCGTGAAATATTCTGCGGTCGCCGGAAGGACGCCGAACAAGGCTTTAAGATGATTCTACTGAATTTAAAAGAAACTGAGACAAAAACTCGTGAAAACTGAATTTAAGTTGAAATTTAAACGAATCTAAAACACGTCACTGAATTTAAATGAAATTAAAGAGATTCTGCGGTCGCCGGAAGGACGCCGAACAAGGCTTCTATGATGATGCTACTGAATTTAAGAAAAAAAAACTGAGACAAAAACCCGTAGAAGTGAATTTAAGTTGAAATTTGAACGATTCTAAACCACGGTCGCCGTGGGGGCACCGAGATCAAAAGGCGGTGAACACAAGCTAGAAAGCGTGCAAATAAGAGACACAAAAACACGAAACAAAGTAATGTGGTTAGTTAGACAGGAATTGGCTGTGTGAAATATTCTCACCGATAGCTGCACTCCCTTCGGAACTTCACTTGATACTGACGCGACGTGGCTATAATTTTACTATTGAAGTGTTGCCATAGAGAAGAATTCAACGTCAGAAAGAGAAAATGAATATAATTTTTTTTTTTTTTTTTTTTTTTGAGTGGTGGCAACAAATGGTGATGTGACGGCTATGATGCTTTAAAAATGGCGGCTATGATGCTTTCCAAATGAATTTAAATTTTTAATCACAAAGCGGTAAATTTTTATTTTGATAAACTTGAGCCTAGAATGGCGTGAAATATTCTGCGGTCGCCGGAAGGACGCCGAACAAGGCTTTAAGATGATGCTACTGAATTTAAAAGAAACTGAGACAAAAACTCGTGAAAACTGAATTTAAGTTGAAATTTAAACGAATCTAAAACACGTCACTGAATTTAAATGAAATTAAAGAGATTCTGCGGTCGCCGGAAGGACGCCGAACAAGGCTTCTATGATGATGCTACTGAATTTAAGAAAAAAAAAACTGAGACAAAAACCCGTAGAAGTGAATTTAAGTTGAAATTTGAACGATTCTAAACCACGGTCGCCGTGGGGGCACCGAGATCAAAAGGCGGTGAACACAAGCTAGAAAGCGTGCAAATAAGAGACACAAAAACACGAAACAAAGTAATGTGGTTAGTTAGACAGGAATTGGCTGTGTGAAATATTCTCACCGATAGCTGCACTCCCTTCGGAACTTCACTTGATACTGACGCGACGTGGCTATAATTTTACTATTGAAGTGTTGCCATAGAGAAGAATTGAACGTCAGAAAGAGAAAATGAATATAATTTTTTTTTTTTTTTTTTTTTTTTTTTTTTTTTTTTTTTTGAGTGGTGGCAACAAATGGTGATGTGACGGCTATGATGCTTTAAAAATGGCGGCTATGATGCTTTCCAAATGAATTTAAATTTTTAATCACAAAGCGGTAAATTTTTATTTTGATAAACTTGAGCCTAGAATGGCGTGAAATATTCTGCGGTCGCCGGAAGGACGCCGAACAAGGCTTTAAGATGATTCTACTGAATTTAAAAGAAACTGAGACAAAAACTCGTGAAAACTGAATTTAAGTTGAAATTTAAACGAATCTAAAACACGTCACTGAATTTAAATGAAATTAAAGAGATTCTGCGGTCGCCGGAAGGACGCCGAACAAGGCTTCTATGATGATGCTACTGAATTTAAGAAAAAAAAAACTGAGACAAAAACCCGTAGAAGTGAATTTAAGTTGAAATTTGAACGATTCTAAACCACGGTCGCCGTGGGGGCACCGAGATCAAAAGGCGGTGAACACAAGCTAGAAAGCGTGCAAATAAGAGACACAAAAACACGAAACAAAGTAATGTGGTTAGTTAGACAGGCATTGGCTGTGTGAAATATTCTCACCGATAGCTGCACTCCCTTCGGAACTTCACTTGATACTCGGTTAGGTTAGGTTAGGTTAGGTTAGGTTAGGTTAGGTTAGGTTAGGTTAGGTTAGGTTAGGTTAGGTTAGGTTAGGTTAGGTTAGGTTAGGTTAGGTTAGGTTAGGTTAGGTTAGGTTAGGTTAGGTTAGGTTAGGTTAGGTTAGGTTAGGTTAGGTTGTATGGATTGTTAGTATCTTCTATGGGTACCTTGCTTGTTACGCACAAGGTTTCTCCTAATTCTTTTTTTCTTACTATATGTATCTTTAAGTTATTTATTTAGTTATCTATTGTTTCGTTAATTTCTTTTATTCTTTTGGTAATTTTTTCTAAGTACGCTATATATATTTCGCTTGGTTTTTTCTGATTCCAGATTTCTTGCCTATTTTCTTCTGTTATTCCATAGTTTTTTAGTTCAAAATTTAGTCTGAATCTCTCTGCATCAAAGATAGAGCATTTTTCTAGTACATGTACGCTGTCCTGTATTGATGTTTTGTCGCACGGGCATTTGTCATCATCTATTATTTTAAAACGTTTGAGATATTCTTTGAAGCACCCATGTCCTGTCAAGATTTGGGTTGCAGTAAAACTGTTTTTAACGTGTTTTCCTTTTTGAAGTGCCGTGCTTATATTTGGTAAGTATTTTTTTGTAATTTTTCCCGTGCTTTCCTCTATATATCTTTTGTTCCATTTATTTTCAGTTACTTTCTTTAAAGTTATTTTTGTGTAGCTTTGAGGTACCTTGCTATAGTCTGGTCTTTTTTTAAGTGTTCTTCCCCTTTTCGCTGCTGTATCTGCCCTTTCATTACCTTCTAAGCCGTTGTGCGCTCTTACCCATTGAAAATTTACCCTGTTTTTATTTTCTCTGCATGTTCCTAGTTTTTCTAAACATTCTCTTGCTATTTTATTTGTTGTTCTCTCTTTGCTCAGCGTTTCTAAAGATGATTTACTATCTGAATTTATAGTTATATCTTTCCCTTTTATATTGTTTATTTGTACCCATTCTATTGCTTTTTGAATTGCAATCATTTCCGCCTGGTATACAGTGCAGTAATCTTCTAACTTATAAGATTTTGATACCCAATCTTGTCCATCTACTTTTATAACTACCCCGGCGCCCACTTTACCTTCTTGT
Source organism: Limnephilus rhombicus (assembly GCA_929108145.2). Classification (NCBI taxonomy): domain Eukaryota; kingdom Metazoa; phylum Arthropoda; class Insecta; order Trichoptera; family Limnephilidae; genus Limnephilus; species Limnephilus rhombicus. Next base: position 45,247 of record OV815271.1, on the reverse strand, counting down.
TTACTTCCGTCTGTATAAATTTGTATAGCATCTTCATTAATCTTATTTCCTTTATCTAGTTCAATTGTTATATTTTCTTTAACTGTTTTCCCTGGGTGCGGTAGTTCATTAACACTGCACGTGGTCATTATTTCCCTGTCAGCCGGAAGGAAGTTAGCTGTTATTCCCCTTCTATTAATTCTGTACACATCTTTTACTTCGTCTATTTTTAGATCTATTGGTGGTGTTCCCGCTAAGGCTAAAGCTGAGGTGGTGGAGATTGTCCTGTACCCTTTACAAATTCTAATTGCATATTGTCGCTGAGCGCTGGCTAGTTTCTTCCTATTCTTAACTTTCTTACACGTGTCTCCCCAGACCCCTGATCCATACGTAAATATTGGTACGATTGCCCCGTCATAGATAGTTTTTAAAATTTCAGGCGATAGTCCCCACGTTGGTTTTGCCGCTCTACATAAGGCTTTGAATATTCTTGAGGTTTTACAGCAAATATAATCTATGTGTTTATCCCATCTAAGCTTATTGTCCATTACCATACCCAAAATTTTTACTTCCTTTACTGGTTTTATTTCTTTACCGTTCATTTTTATGTTAATTGTTTTATCCCGGAGCTTACTCATTACCATGATCTGCGTTTTTTTTTCTGAAAATTCTAATTTTACTTTTTTTCCCCAACTGCTTACTTTTCCTAATGCTCTTTCCGCCGTTTCTTTAGTGGTTTGTAGGTTTTTTCCGTTTACAATCAGAAGGACATCGTCAGCGTACGCTTGGATGTAAACGTCTGGGCCAAGATCCATTTGCAGTAGTTCATCCAGTGATACGTTCCAAAAGATTGGCCCGCCAATCGATCCTTGAATGCAGCCCTTTGAGACATTTTTTTCGCTCGAATGGATTCCGTGTTTTATTCTTACTTTTCTATTTTCTGTGTAACTTCTTACTAATGTAACTAGGCTGGAAGGGCAATCTTTTTCTACGAGCTGTTTTAATAATTGTGGCCACCACGCGTTGTCGAAGGCTCCTTTGATGTCAAGAGATATGACAATTACTTCGTCATTTTCCTTCATTTTTCTTTTTATGACTTCGACTGCATCATAAATTGCATCTTCGGCTGATTTTTGCGCGGTGAAACCATATTGTTTTGAGCTTAATTTCTTCCCTTTGCCAAGGTTCCATTTTATTCTGTCTATTAGGATTTTTTCAAATAATTTCCCTAGAACCGGTAGAAGTCCAATCGGCCTATAGTTTTCCAGACTGCTGTAGTTGTCCTTTCCTGGCTTAGGTATGATTATGATTATGGCCTCCTTCCATATTTTTGGGAAATATCCTATGTCAAGACACTTCTGGAACAATTTTGTGAGTATCTCTGGGAAGCTATCATTGAAGTGAGTAAGAGTGTCAGATGTGATCCCATCCGCCCCAGGGCACTTCTTCGGGTCAATTGATCTAAGGGCGTTTTTTAGCTCATCTTTTGAAATTTTTGGTTCCTGGTCGACTGTTGTCTTATGCGTTGCTTTTGTTCTTATTTCCATTTGTTCAGGAGTTTCATTTATCACATTGTCATCTGGGAAGAAGTGTTGAAGAATTTCTTTAGCAGTTTCTTCAGGGTTATTGCTTTTAAAAGTTGATGTGGGTGCCCTGTTTGGTGGGTTCGTGAGGACTCTATAGATATTGGACCAAGTTGTTTCCTTCGTTTGTTTTTGGCAGAAGTCTTTCCAGCTACTGGTTTTTGACTCTCTTAACTCGTTTTTAAAATTTTCTTTGGCTTCCAAGTATTTGGGTAAAGTCACCTCAGATCTTCTTTGTCCGCATGAATTTTGAAGTTTCCTTTTTGCAGAGACCAGTTCCGATTTTAATAGTGTCAGTGAGTCAGACCACCATGGGCAGTTTTTTCGTTTTCCTCCTGGTTTAGGGATAGACCTTTCGCAAGTTGTTTTGATGATTGAGGAGATAGTTTCTACCTGTTTTTCAAGATTTATTGGGTTACTGGAATAGACGGGGTCTTCAATTGTGATGTTTGCCTTTTGCAACATTTCTTTCGCGACTTTTTCGAACTTGGTCCAGTCTGCAAGCTTTGTTCTGTACCTTGGGGTTGTTGATTCAGGGGGCATTATTGTGTCTGATATACTCATCGTTATAACATTGTGATCAGATAGTCCTGTTTGTTCCACACCCCAGTTTGTGACTTTGTCCATAATATTGTTGGAGCAGAAGGTAACGTCTATGAATGAGGTTAAATGGTTGCCGGATCTCCAAGTTTCAAATGTTGGAGTGCTGCCGTCATTTAATATGTGAGCATCCAGCGTTGCTATCGTCTCTGCTAGTTCCTCGCCTCGTTTATCTGTTTTTGGACTACCCCACCACGAGCTTTTTGCGTTGAAATCACCGCCTATCAGAATGCTCTTGCCTTTTTTCTTGTTTTCTTCATTAAGTTTGGTGATTGTAAGTATCTGGGGTGCAAGAGGATTATTTGGTTCAACATATACTGATCCTAGAGTTATAGTTCCAACTCGTGTTTCTATTTCTATGTATGTTGAGTTCTCGGATGTGATTGAAGATATCATTGTTGCTTTAATACTATTGTTGACGAGAATTGCTGACTTGTTTGGGCTTTCTCTGGTTCCTTTAGTGGATTGGTAAACTTGCCATCTTTTCGTTTTCAGCTGCCCTGTGTTTCCTGTGTAAGGTTCCTGCAGCAGAATAATGTCCGATTTGTCCGTATTAACCACACTGTCTGTCGCGGATTGGCATCTTTGCGCGTTCCATTGTTTGATTTTAATTTTTCCTCCCATATTGAATTTGTGCTGTCCCGGTTTTTGCACGTATTTATTTGCATTTTTTTTCCTATTCATAATTTGTGTGGTCAATAGATCTTTCGATTTCTCTCCTGTAGAGTGGACATTCGTGCGTTCCTGATCTATGTCTTGACGGAGCTGAGGTTTTCCTCTTCCGGTTTTCATTAACACATGACCCGCATTTTACTTCGTCAGCTTTACCTTTATTTGGACATTGTGCAAGCGTGTGTTTCCCGGCGCAGTGCCAGCACCTCGTTTCCATATCACAATGCTTCTTTAGATGACCAAATCCCAGACAGTTCATGCATTGCATTGTTGAAATGAAGTTTTCAGCACAGATTCTTTGAAATGCGATATTTACTCTGCCTAGGTTAACCATTTTCTTCCATATTTTGGGGTTTGTTTCGATCACGACGTTTGTTAGGCACGGATTTTTATTTTTTTGGAAAAAGAGTATTTTTGAGTCTTCTTTTAGGCCAGCGAGGTCCTCGTTCTGCTCTTCCATTATTTCTATTAACTCTGCAGAGTTCAGATCCTTCTGAATACCTTTTAAGATAATTTTGGGATTTCTTTTCTTGGCGCAGATCGCAGATACTTTTTCCGACGACAGAGTTTTCATTATAAGTTCTGCGTCTTCTTTCTTCTCGCAGCTTATGATTGCTCTCCCGTTAGTAGATTGTCGGATATTTGTTATGCCCACCTTCAGTTTCCGTGGGTCTAGGGAATTTTTAACTCCTTTTAAAACCTCGGCACTGTCTTTCTCGTCTTTGTGGCTGACGACCACGGCGTGTCTTGGAGTAGGAAGTGGTGGAAACCTTCGATCCATTTCGCCATCCTCTTTTTCTTTTTCATTGTCAGGTTTTGTCCTGTTCCATGGTGAAGACGGCGCAGTAATTTTATCTTCTATCCTTCTGATTTGTTCCGCCATTGTATTTATAGCACTTAACATAATCGGACATTCTTTAGCTTGGGACGGATTATCAGTTTTAATAAGTTCCATTATTTTTTCGGTAGCACTGATGATGTCTTGGGATTTCGCTTTTCGAAGGATCGTTTCGCATAATTTTATTATTTTATCATCCCGATTTCCGATAACCATGGAGTCGTTTTGACTTTTGGTGAATTCCGGCATAAGGTCGTACGTTTTGTCGACATGTGCGCATGACTTGTTTGGTGAGCGCATCATTTTGGCGTAAGGATAAAGCTGCGGTCGCCGGAAGGACGCCGAACAAGGCTTTAAGATGATTCTACTGAATTTAAAAGAAACTGAGACAAAAACTCGTGAAAACTGAATTTAAGTTGAAATTTAAACGAATCTAAAACACGTCACTGAATTTAAATGAAATTAAAGAGATTCTGCGGTCGCCGGAAGGACGCCGAACAAGGCTTCTATGATGATGCTACTGAATTTAAGAAAAAAAAACTGAGACAAAAACCCGTAGAAGTGAATTTAAGTTGAAATTTGAACGATTCTAAACCACGGTCGCCGTGGGGGCACCGAGATCAAAAGGCGGTGAACACAAGCTAGAAAGCGTGCAAATAAGAGACACAAAAACACGAAACAAAGTAATGTGGTTAGTTAGACAGGAATTGGCTGTGTGAAATATTCTCACCGATAGCTGCACTCCCTTCGGAACTTCACTTGATACTGACGCGACGTGGCTATAATTTTACTATTGAAGTGTTGCCATAGAGAAGAATTCAACGTCAGAAAGAGAAAATGAATATAATTTTTTTTTTTTTTTTTTTTTTGAGTGGTGGCAACAAATGGTGATGTGACGGCTATGATGCTTTAAAAATGGCGGCTATGATGCTTTCCAAATGAATTTAAATTTTTAATCACAAAGCGGTAAATTTTTATTTTGATAAACTTGAGCCTAGAATGGCGTGAAATATTCTGCGGTCGCCGGAAGGACGCCGAACAAGGCTTTAAGATGATGCTACTGAATTTAAAAGAAACTGAGACAAAAACTCGTGAAAACTGAATTTAAGTTGAAATTTAAACGAATCTAAAACACGTCACTGAATTTAAATGAAATTAAAGAGATTCTGCGGTCGCCGGAAGGACGCCGAACAAGGCTTCTATGATGATGCTACTGAATTTAAGAAAAAAAAAACTGAGACAAAAACCCGTAGAAGTGAATTTAAGTTGAAATTTGAACGATTCTAAACCACGGTCGCCGTGGGGGCACCGAGATCAAAAGGCGGTGAACACAAGCTAGAAAGCGTGCAAATAAGAGACACAAAAACACGAAACAAAGTAATGTGGTTAGTTAGACAGGAATTGGCTGTGTGAAATATTCTCACCGATAGCTGCACTCCCTTCGGAACTTCACTTGATACTGACGCGACGTGGCTATAATTTTACTATTGAAGTGTTGCCATAGAGAAGAATTGAACGTCAGAAAGAGAAAATGAATATAATTTTTTTTTTTTTTTTTTTTTGAGTGGTGGCAACAAATGGTGATGTGACGGCTATGATGCTTTAAAAATGGCGGCTATGATGCTTTCCAAATGAATTTAAATTTTTAATCACAAAGCGGTAAATTTTTATTTTGATAAACTTGAGCCTAGAATGGCGTGAAATATTCTGCGGTCGCCGGAAGGACGCCGAACAAGGCTTTAAGATGATGCTACTGAATTTAAAAGAAACTGAGACAAAAACTCGTGAAAACTGAATTTAAGTTGAAATTTAAACGAATCTAAAACACGTCACTGAATTTAAATGAAATTAAAGAGATTCTGCGGTCGCCGGAAGGACGCCGAACAAGGCTTCTATGATGATGCTACTGAATTTAAGAAAAAAAAAACTGAGACAAAAACCCGTAGAAGTGAATTTAAGTTGAAATTTGAACGATTCTAAACCACGGTCGCCGTGGGGGCACCGAGATCAAAAGGCGGTGAACACAAGCTAGAAAGCGTGCAAATAAGAGACACAAAAACACGAAACAAAGTAATGTGGTTAGTTAGACAGGAATTGGCTGTGTGAAATATTCTCACCGATAGCTGCACTCCCTTCGGAACTTCACTTGATACTGACGCGACGTGGCTATAATTTTACTATTGAAGTGTTGCCATAGAGAAGAATTGAACGTCAGAAAGAGAAAATGAATATAATTTTTTTTTTTTTTTTTTTTTGAGTGGTGGCAACAAATGGTGATGTGACGGCTATGATGCTTTAAAAATGGCGGCTATGATGCTTTCCAAATGAATTTAAATTTTTAATCACAAAGCGGTAAATTTTTATTTTGATAAACTTGAGCCTAGAATGGCGTGAAATATTCTGCGGTCGCCGGAAGGACGCCGAACAAGGCTTTAAGATGATGCTACTGAATTTAAAAGAAACTGAGACAAAAACTCGTGAAAACTGAATTTAAGTTGAAATTTAAACGAATCTAAAACACGTCACTGAATTTAAATGAAATTAAAGAGATTCTGCGGTCGCCGGAAGGACGCCGAACAAGGCTTCTATGATGATGCTACTGAATTTAAGAAAAAAAAACTGAGACAAAAACCCGTAGAAGTGAATTTAAGTTGAAATTTGAACGATTCTAAACCACGGTCGCCGTGGGGGCACCGAGATCAAAAGGCGGTGAACACAAGCTAGAAAGCGTGCAAATAAGAGACACAAAAACACGAAACAAAGTAATGTGGTTAGTTAGACAGGAATTGGCTGTGTGAAATATTCTCACCGATAGCTGCACTCCCTTCGGAACTTCACTTGATACTCGGTTAGGTTAGGTTAGGTTAGGTTAGGTTAGGTTAGGTTAGGTTAGGTTAGGTTAGGTTAGGTTAGGTTAGGTTAGGTTAGGTTAGGTTAGGTTAGGTTAGGTTAGGTTAGGTTAGGTTAGGTTAGGTTAGGTTAGGTTAGGTTAGGTTAGGTTAGGTTAGGTTAGGTTAGGTTAGGTTAGGTTAGGTTAGGTTAGGTTAGGTTAGGTTAGGTTAGGTTAGGTTAGGTTAGGTTAGGTTAGGTTAGGTTAGGTTAGGTTAGGTTAGGTTAGGTTAGGTTAGGTTAGGTTAGGTTAGGTTAGGTTAGGTTAGGTTAGGTTAGGTTAGGTTAGGTTGTATGGATTGTTAGTATCTTCTATGGGTACCTTGCTTGTTACGCACAAGGTTTCTCCTAATTCTTTTTTCTTACTATATGTATCTTTAAGTTATTTATTTAGTTATCTATTGTTTCGTTAATTTCTTTTATTCTTTTGGTAATTTTTTCTAAGTACGCTATATATATTTCGCTTGGTTTTTTCTGATTCCAGATTTCTTGCCTATTTTCTTCTGTTATTCCATAGTTTTTTAGTTCAAAATTTAGTCTGAATCTCTCTGCATCAAAGATAGAGCATTTTTCTAGTACATGTACGCTGTCCTGTATTGATGTTTTGTCGCACGGGCATTTGTCATCATCTATTATTTTAAAACGTTTGAGATATTCTTTGAAGCACCCATGTCCTGTCAAGATTTGGGTTGCAGTAAAACTGTTTTTAACGTGTTTTCCTTTTTGAAGTGCCGTGCTTATATTTGGTAAGTATTTTTTTGTAATTTTTCCCGTGCTTTCCTCTATATATCTTTTGTTCCATTTATTTTCAGTTACTTTCTTTAAAGTTATTTTTGTGTAGCTTTGAGGTACCTTGCTATAGTCTGGTCTTTTTTTAAGTGTTCTTCCCCTTTTCGCTGCTGTATCTGCCCTTTCATTACCTTCTAAGCCGTTGTGCGCTCTTACCCATTGAAAATTTACCCTGTTTTTATTTTCTCTGCATGTTCCTAGTTTTTCTAAACATTCTCTTGCTATTTTATTTGTTGTTCTCTCTTTGCTCAGCGTTTCTAAAGATGATTTACTATCTGAATTTATAGTTATATCTTTCCCTTTTATATTGTTTATTTGTACCCATTCTATTGCTTTTTGAATTGCAATCATTTCCGCCTGGTATACAGTGCAGTAATCTTCTAACTTATAAGATTTTGATACCCAATCTTGTCCATCTACTTTTATAACTACCCCGGCGCCCACTTTACCTTCTTGTTTACTTCCGTCTGTATAAATTTGTATAGCATCTTCATTAATCTTATTTCCTTTATCTAGTTCAATTGTTATATTTTCTTTAACTGTTTTCCCTGGGTGCGGTAGTTCGTTAACACTGCACGTGGTCATTATTTCCCTGTCAGCCGGAAGGAAGTTAGCTGTTATTCCCCTTCTATTAATTCTGTACACATCTTTTACTTCGTCTATTTTTAGATCTATTGGTGGTGTTCCCGCTAAGGCTAAAGCTGAGGTGGTGGAGATTGTCCTGTACCCTTTACAAATTCTAATTGCATATTGTCGCTGAGCGCTGGCTAGTTTCTTCCTATTCTTAACTTTCTTACACGTGTCTCCCCAGACCCCTGATCCATACGTAAATATTGGTACGATTGCCCCGTCATAGATAGTTTTTAAAATTTCAGGCGATAGTCCCCACGTTGGTTTTGCCGCTCTACATAAGGCTTTGAATATTCTTGAGGTTTTACAGCAAATATAATCTATGTGTTTATCCCATCTAAGCTTATTGTCCATTACCATACCCAAAATTTTTACTTCCTTTACTGGTTTTATTTCTTTACCGTTCATTTTTATGTTAATTGTTTTATCCCGGAGCTTACTCATTACCATGATCTGCGTTTTTTTTTCTGAAAATTCTAATTTTACTTTTTTACCCCAACTGCTTACTTTTCCTAATGCTCTTTCCGCCGTTTCTTTAGTGGTTTGTAGGTTTTTTCCGTTTACAATCAGAAGGACATCGTCAGCGTACGCTTGGATGTAAACGTCTGGGCCAAGATCCATTTGCAGTAGTTCATCCAGTGATACGTTCCAAAAGATTGGCCCGCCAATCGATCCTTGAATGCAGCCCTTTGAGACATTTTTTTCGCTCGAATGGATTCCGTGTTTTATTCTTACTTTTCTATTTTCTGTGTAACTTCTTACTAATGTAACTAGGCTGGAAGGGCAATCTTTTTCTACGAGCTGTTTTAATAATTGTGGCCACCACGCGTTGTCGAAGGCTCCTTTGATGTCAAGAGATATGACAATTACTTCGTCATTTTCCTTCATTTTTCTTTTTATGACTTCGACTGCATCATAAATTGCATCTTCGGCTGATTTTTGCGCGGTGAAACCATATTGTTTTGAGCTTAATTTCTTCCCTTTGCCAAGGTTCCATTTTATTCTGTCTATTAGGATTTTTTCAAATAATTTCCCTAGAACCGGTAGAAGTCCAATCGGCCTATAGTTTTCCAGACTGCTGTAGTTGTCCTTTCCTGGCTTAGGTATGATTATGATTATGGCCTCCTTCCATATTTTTGGGAAATATCCTATGTCAAGACACTTCTGGAACAATTTTGTGAGTATCTCTGGGAAGCTATCATTGAAGTGAGTAAGAGTGTCAGATGTGATCCCATCCGCCCCAGGGCACTTCTTCGGGTCAATTGATCTAAGGGCGTTTTTTAGCTCATCTTTTGAAATTTTTGGTTCCTGGTCGACTGTTGTCTTATGCGTTGCTTTTGTTCTTATTTCCATTTGTTCAGGAGTTTCATTTATCACATTGTCATCTGGGAAGAAGTGTTGAAGAATTTCTTTAGCAGTTTCTTCAGGGTTATTGCTTTTAAAAGTTGATGTGGGTGCCCTGTTTGGTGGGTTCGTGAGGACTCTATAGATATTGGACCAAGTTGTTTCCTTCGTTTGTTTTTGGCAGAAGTCTTTCCAGCTACTGGTTTTTGACTCTCTTAACTCGTTTTTAAAATTTTCTTTGGCTTCCAAGTATTTGGGTAAAGTCACCTCAGATCTTCTTTGTCCGCATGAATTTTGAAGTTTCCTTTTTGCAGAGACCAGTTCCGATTTTAATAGTGTCAGTGAGTCAGACCACCATGGGCAGTTTTTTCGTTTTCCTCCTGGTTTAGGGATAGACCTTTCGCAAGTTGTTTTGATGATTGAGGAGATAGTTTCTACCTGTTTTTCAAGATTTATTGGGTTACTGGAATAGACGGGGTCTTCAATTGTGATGTTTGCCTTTTGCAACATTTCTTTCGCGACTTTTTCGAACTTGGTCCAGTCTGCAAGCTTTGTTCTGTACCTTGGGGTTGTTGATTCAGGGGGCATTATTGTGTCTGATATACTCATCGTTATAACATTGTGATCAGATAGTCCTGTTTGTTCCACACCCCAGTTTGTGACTTTGTCCATAATATTGTTGGAGCAGAAGGTTACGTCTATGAATGAGGTTAAATGGTTGCCGGATCTCCAAGTTTCAAATGTTGGAGTGCTGCCGTCATTTAATATGTGAGCATCCAGCGTTGCTATCGTCTCTGCTAGTTCCTCGCCTCGTTTATCTGTTTTTGGACTACCCCACCACGAGCTTTTTGCGTTGAAATCACCGCCTATCAGAATGCTCTTGCCTTTTTTCTTGTTTTCTTCATTAAGTTTGGTGATTGTAAGTATCTGGGGTGCAAGAGGATTATTTGGTTCAACATATACTGATCCTAGAGTTATAGTTCCAACTCGTGTTTCTATTTCTATGTATGTTGAGTTCTCGGATGTGATTGAAGATATCATTGTTGCTTTAATACTATTGTTGACGAGAATTGCTGACTTGTTTGGGCTTTCTCTGGTTCCTTTAGTGGATTGGTAAACTTGCCATCTTTTCGTTTTCAGCTGCCCTGTGTTTCCTGTGTAAGGTTCCTGCAGCAGAATAATGTCCGATTTGTCCGTATTAACCACACTGTCTGTCGCGGATTGGCATCTTTGCGCGTTCCATTGTTTGATTTTAATTTTTCCTCCCATATTGAATTTGTGCTGTCCCGGTTTTTGCACGTATTTATTTGCATTTTTTTTCCTATTCATAATTTGTGTGGTCAATAGATCTTTCGATTTCTCTCCTGTAGAGTGGACATTCGTGCGTTCCTGATCTATGTCTTGACGGAGCTGAGGTTTTCCTCTTCCGGTTTTCATTAACACATGACCCGCATTTTACTTCGTCAGCTTTACCTTTATTTGGACATTGTGCAAGCGTGTGTTTCCCGGCGCAGTGCCAGCACCTCGTTTCCATATCACAATGCTTCTTTAGATGACCAAATCCCAGACAGTTCATGCATTGCATTGTTGAAATGAAGTTTTCAGCACAGATTCTTTGAAATGCGATATTTACTCTGCCTAGGTTAACCATTTTCTTCCATATTTTGGGGTTTGTTTCGATCACGACGTTTGTTAGGCACGGATTTTTATTTTTTTGGAAAAAGAGTATTTTTGAGTCTTCTTTTAGGCCAGCGAGGTCCTCGTTCTGCTCTTCCATTATTTCTATTAACTCTGCAGAGTTCAGATCCTTCTGAATACCTTTTAAGATAATTTTGGGATTTCTTTTCTTGGCGCAGATCGCAGATACTTTTTCCGACGACAGAGTTTTCATTATAAGTTCTGCGTCTTCTTTCTTCTCGCAGCTTATGATTGCTCTCCGTTAGTAGATTGTCGGATATTTGTTATGCCCACCTTCAGTTTCCGTGGGTCTAGGGAATTTTTAACTCCTTTTAAAACCTCGGCACTGTCTTTCTCGTCTTTGTGGCTGACGACCACGGCGTGTCTTGGAGTAGGAAGTGGTGGAAACCTTCGATCCATTTCGCCATCCTCTTTTTCTTTTTCATTGTCAGGTTTTGTCCTGTTCCATGGTGAAGACGGCGCAGTAATTTTATCTTCTATCCTTCTGATTTGTTCCGCCATTGTATTTATAGCACTTAACATAATCGGACATTCTTTAGCTTGGGACGGATTATCAGTTTTAATAAGTTCCATTATTTTTTCGGTAGCACTGATGATGTCTTGGGATTTCGCTTTTCGAAGGATCGTTTCGCATAATTTTATTATTTTATCATCCCGATTTCCGATAACCATGGAGTCGTTTTGACTTTTGGTGAATTCCGGCATAAGGTCGTACGTTTTGTCGACATGTGCGCATGACTTGTTTGGTGAGCGCATCATTTTGGCGTAAGGATAAAGCTGCGGTCGGAAGGACGCCGAACAAGGCTTTAAGATGATTCTACTGAATTTAAAAGAAACTGAGACAAAAACTCGTGAAAACTGAATTTAAGTTGAAATTTAAACGAATCTAAAACACGTCACTGAATTTAAATGAAATTAAAGAGATTCTGCGGTCGCCGGAAGGACGCCGAACAAGGCTTCTATGATGATGCTACTGAATTTAAGAAAAAAAAACTGAGACAAAAACCCGTAGAAGTGAATTTAAGTTGAAATTTGAACGATTCTAAACCACGGTCGCCGTGGGGGCACCGAGATCAAAAGGCGGTGAACACAAGCTAGAAAGCGTGCAAATAAGAGACACAAAAACACGAAACAAAGTAATGTGGTTAGTTAGACAGGAATTGGCTGTGTGAAATATTCTCACCGATAGCTGCACTCCCTTCGGAACTTCACTTGATACTGACGCGACGTGGCTATAATTTTACTATTGAAGTGTTGCCATAGAGAAGAATTCAACGTCAGAAAGAGAAAATGAATATAATTTTTTTTTTTTTTTTTTTTTTTTTTAGTGGTGGCAACAAATGGTGATGTTACGGCTATTATGCTTTAAAAATGGCGGCTATGATGCTTTCCAAATGAATTTAAATTTTTAATCACAAAGCGGTAAATTTTTATTTTGATAAACTTGAGCCTAGAATGGCGTGAAATATTCTGCGGTCGCCGGAAGGACGCCGAACAAGGCTTTAAGATGATGCTACTGAATTTAAAAGAAACTGAGACAAAAACTCGTGAAAACTGAATTTAAGTTGAAATTTAAACGAATCTAAAACACGTCACTGAATTTAAATGAAATTAAAGAGATTCTGCGGTCGCCGGAAGGACGCCGAACAAGGCTTCTATGATGATGCTACTGAATTTAAGAAAAAAAAAACTGAGACAAAAACCCGTAGAAGTGAATTTAAGTTGAAATTTGAACGATTCTAAACCACGGTCGCCGTGGGGGCACCGAGATCAAAAGGCGGTGAACACAAGCTAGAAAGCGTGCAAATAAGAGACACAAAAACACGAAACAAAGTAATGTGGTTAGTTAGACAGGAATTGGCTGTGTGAAATATTCTCACCGATAGCTGCACTCCCTTCGGAACTTCACTTGATACTCGGTTAGGTTAGGTTAGGTTAGGTTAGGTTAGGTTAGGTTAGGTTAGGTTAGGTTAGGTTAGGTTAGGTTAGGTTAGGTTAGGTTAGGTTAGGTTAGGTTAGGTTAGGTTAGGTTAGGTTAGGTTAGGTTAGGTTAGGTTAGGTTAGGTTAGGTTAGGTTAGGTTAGGTTAGGTTAGGTTAGGTTAGGTTAGGTTAGGTTAGGTTAGGTTAGGTTAGGTTAGGTTAGGTTAGGTTAGGTTAGGTTAGGTTAGGTTAGGTTAGGTTAGGTTAGGTTAGGTTAGGTTAGGTTAGGTTAGGTTAGGTTAGGTTAGGTTAGGTTAGGTTAGGTTAGGTTAGGTTAGGTTAGGTTAGGTTAGGTTAGGTTAGGTTAGGTTAGGTTAGGTTAGGTTAGGTTAGGTTAGGTTAGGTTAGGTTAGGTTAGGTTAGGTTAGGTTAGGTTAGGTTAGGTTAGGTTAGGTTAGGTTGTATGGATTGTTAGTATCTTCTATGGGTACCTTGCTTGTTACGCACAAGGTTTCTCCTAATTCTTTTTTCTTACTATATGTATCTTTAAGTTATTTATTTAGTTATCTATTGTTTCGTTAATTTCTTTTATTCTTTTGGTAATTTTTTCTAAGTACGCTATATATATTTCGCTTGGTTTTTTCTGATTCCAGATTTCTTGCCTATTTTCTTCTGTTATTCCATAGTTTTTTAGTTCAAAATTTAGTCTGAATCTCTCTGCATCAAAGATAGAGCATTTTTCTAGTACATGTACGCTGTCCTGTATTGATGTTTTGTCGCACGGGCATTTGTCATCATCTATTATTTTAAAACGTTTGAGATATTCTTTGAAGCACCCATGTCCTGTCAAGATTTGGGTTGCAGTAAAACTGTTTTTAACGTGTTTTCCTTTTTGAAGTGCCGTGCTTATATTTGGTAAGTATTTTTTTGTAATTTTTCCCGTGCTTTCCTCTATATATCTTTTGTTCCATTTATTTTCAGTTACTTTCTTTAAAGTTATTTTTGTGTAGCTTTGAGGTACCTTGCTATAGTCTGGTCTTTTTTTAAGTGTTCTTCCCCTTTTCGCTGCTGTATCTGCCCTTTCATTACCTTCTAAGCCGTTGTGCGCTCTTACCCATTGAAAATTTACCCTGTTTTTATTTTCTCTGCATGTTCCTAGTTTTTCTAAACATTCTCTTGCTATTTTATTTGTTGTTCTCTCTTTGCTCAGCGTTTCTAAAGATGATTTACTATCTGAATTTATAGTTATATCTTTCCCTTTTATATTGTTTATTTGTACCCATTCTATTGCTTTTTGAATTGCAATCATTTCCGCCTGGTATACAGTGCAGTAATCTTCTAACTTATAAGATTTTGATACCCAATCTTGTCCATCTACTTTTATAACTACCCCGGCGCCCACTTTACCTTCTTGTTTACTTCCGTCTGTATAAATTTGTATAGCATCTTCATTAATCTTATTTCCTTTATCTAGTTCAATTGTTATATTTTCTTTAACTGTTTTCCCTGGGTGCGGTAGTTCGTTAACACTGCACGTGGTCATTATTTCCCTGTCAGCCGGAAGGAAGTTAGCTGTTATTCCCCTTCTATTAATTCTGTACACATCTTTTACTTCGTCTATTTTTAGATCTATTGGTGGTGTTCCCGCTAAGGCTAAAGCTGAGGTGGTGGAGATTGTCCTGTACCCTTTACAAATTCTAATTGCATATTGTCGCTGAGCGCTGGCTAGTTTCTTCCTATTCTTAACTTTCTTACACGTGTCTCCCCAGACCCCTGATCCATACGTAAATATTGGTACGATTGCCCCGTCATAGATAGTTTTTAAAATTTCAGGCGATAGTCCCCACGTTGGTTTTGCCGCTCTACATAAGGCTTTGAATATTCTTGAGGTTTTACAGCAAATATAATCTATGTGTTTATCCCATCTAAGCTTATTGTCCATTACCATACCCAAAATTTTTACTTCCTTTACTGGTTTTATTTCTTTACCGTTCATTTTTATGTTAATTGTTTTATCCCGGAGCTTACTCATTACCATGATCTGCGTTTTTTTTTCTGAAAATTCTAATTTTACTTTTTTACCCCAACTGCTTACTTTTCCTAATGCTCTTTCCGCCGTTTCTTTAGTGGTTTGTAGGTTTTTTCCGTTTACAATCAGAAGGACATCGTCAGCGTACGCTTGGATGTAAACGTCTGGGCCAAGATCCATTTGCAGTAGTTCATCCAGTGATACGTTCCAAAAGATTGGCCCGCCAATCGATCCTTGAATGCAGCCCTTTGAGACATTTTTTTCGCTCGAATGGATTCCGTGTTTTATTCTTACTTTTCTATTTTCTGTGTAACTTCTTACTAATGTAACTAGGCTGGAAGGGCAATCTTTTTCTACGAGCTGTTTTAATAATTGTGGCCACCACGCGTTGTCGAAGGCTCCTTTGATGTCAAGAGATATGACAATTACTTCGTCATTTTCCTTCATTTTTCTTTTTATGACTTCGACTGCATCATAAATTGCATCTTCGGCTGATTTTTGCGCGGTGAAACCATATTGTTTTGAGCTTAATTTCTTCCCTTTGCCAAGGTTCCATTTTATTCTGTCTATTAGGATTTTTTCAAATAATTTCCCTAGAACCGGTAGAAGTCCAATCGGCCTATAGTTTTCCAGACTGCTGTAGTTGTCCTTTCCTGGCTTAGGTATGATTATGATTATGGCCTCCTTCCATATTTTTGGGAAATATCCTATGTCAAGACACTTCTGGAACAATTTTGTGAGTATCTCTGGGAAGCTATCATTGAAGTGAGTAAGAGTGTCAGATGTGATCCCATCCGCCCCAGGGCACTTCTTCGGGTCAATTGATCTAAGGGCGTTTTTTAGCTCATCTTTTGAAATTTTTGGTTCCTGGTCGACTGTTGTCTTATGCGTTGCTTTTGTTCTTATTTCCATTTGTTCAGGAGTTTCATTTATCACATTGTCATCTGGGAAGAAGTGTTGAAGAATTTCTTTAGCAGTTTCTTCAGGGTTATTGCTTTTAAAAGTTGATGTGGGTGCCCTGTTTGGTGGGTTCGTGAGGACTCTATAGATATTGGACCAAGTTGTTTCCTTCGTTTGTTTTTGGCAGAAGTCTTTCCAGCTACTGGTTTTTGACTCTCTTAACTCGTTTTTAAAATTTTCTTTGGCTTCCAAGTATTTGGGTAAAGTCACCTCAGATCTTCTTTGTCCGCATGAATTTTGAAGTTTCCTTTTTGCAGAGACCAGTTCCGATTTTAATAGTGTCAGTGAGTCAGACCACCATGGGCAGTTTTTTCGTTTTCCTCCTGGTTTAGGGATAGACCTTTCGCAAGTTGTTTTGATGATTGAGGAGATAGTTTCTACCTGTTTTTCAAGATTTATTGGGTTACTGGAATAGACGGGGTCTTCAATTGTGATGTTTGCCTTTTGCAACATTTCTTTCGCGACTTTTTCGAACTTGGTCCAGTCTGCAAGCTTTGTTCTGTACCTTGGGGTTGTTGATTCAGGGGGCATTATTGTGTCTGATATACTCATCGTTATAACATTGTGATCAGATAGTCCTGTTTGTTCCACACCCCAGTTTGTGACTTTGTCCATAATATTGTTGGAGCAGAAGGTAACGTCTATGAATGAGGTTAAATGGTTGCCGGATCTCCAAGTTTCAAATGTTGGAGTGCTGCCGTCATTTAATATGTGAGCATCCAGCGTTGCTATCGTCTCTGCTAGTTCCTCGCCTCGTTTATCTGTTTTTGGACTACCCCACCACGAGCTTTTTGCGTTGAAATCACCGCCTATCAGAATGCTCTTGCCTTTTTTCTTGTTTTCTCCATTAAGTTTGGTGATTGTAAGTATCTGGGGTGCAAGAGGATTATTTGGTTCAACATATACTGATCCTAGGGTTATAGTTCCAACTCGTGTTTCTATTTCTATGTATGTTGAGTTCTCGGATGTGATTGAAGATATCATTGTTGCTTTAATACTATTGTTGACGAGAATTGCTGACTTGTTTGGGCTTTCTCTGGTTCCTTTAGTGGATTGGTAAACTTGCCATCTTTTCGTTTTCAGCTGCCCTGTGTTTCCTGTGTAAGGTTCCTGCAGCAGAATAATGTCCGATTTGTCCGTATTAACCACACTGTCTGTCGCGGATTGGCATCTTTGCGCGTTCCATTGTTTGATTTTAATTTTTCCTCCCATATTGAATTTGTGCTGTCCCGGTTTTTGCACGTATTTATTTGCATTTTTTTTTTTTCCTATTCATAATTTGTGTGGTCAATAGATCTTTCGATTTCTCTCCTGTAGAGTGGACATTCGTGCGTTCCTGATCTATGTCTTGACGGAGCTGAGGTTTTCCTCTTCCGGTTTTCATTAACACATGACCCGCATTTTACTTCGTCAGCTTTACCTTTATTTGGACATTGTGCAAGCGTGTGTTTCCCGGCGCAGTGCCAGCACCTCGTTTCCATATCACAATGCTTCTTTAGATGACCAAATCCCAGACAGTTCATGCATTGCATTGTTGAAATGAAGTTTTCAGCACAGATTCTTTGAAATGCGATATTTACTCTGCCTAGGTTAACCATTTTCTTCCATATTTTGGGGTTTGTTTCGATCACGACGTTTGTTAGGCACGGATTTTTATTTTTTTGGAAAAAGAGTATTTTTGAGTCTTCTTTTAGGCCAGCGAGGTCTTCGTTCTGCTCTTCCATTATTTCTATTAACTCTGCAGAGTTCAGATCCTTCTGAATACCTTTTAAGATAATTTTGGGATTTCTTTTCTTGGCGCAGATCGCAGATACTTTTTCCGACGACAGAGTTTTCATTATAAGTTCTGCGTCTTCTTTCTTCTCGCAGCTTATGATTGCTCTCCCGTTAGTAGATTGTCGGATATTTGTTATGCCCACCTTCAGTTTCCGTGGGTCTAGGGAATTTTTAACTCCTTTTAAAACCTCGGCACTGTCTTTCTCGTCTTTGTGGCTGACGACCACGGCGTGTCTTGGAGTAGGAAGTGGTGGAAACCTTCGATCCATTTCGCCATCCTCTTTTTCTTTTTCATTGTCAGGTTTTGTCCTGTTCCATGGTGAAGACGGCGCAGTAATTTTATCTTCTATCCTTCTGATTTGTTCCGCCATTGTATTTATAGCACTTAACATAATCGGACATTCTTTAGCTTGGGACGGATTATCAGTTTTAATAAGTTCCATTATTTTTTCGGTAGCACTGATGATGTCTTGGGATTTCGCTTTTCGAAGGATCGTTTCGCATAATTTTATTATTTTATCATCCCGATTTCCGATAACCATGGAGTCGTTTTGACTTTTGGTGAATTCCGGCATAAGGTCGTACGTTTTGTCGACATGTGCGCATGACTTGTTTGGTGAGCGCATCATTTTGGCGTAAGGATAAAGCTGCCAAAATTTTTTTTTTTGATAAACTTGAGCCTAGAATGGCGTGAAATATTCTGCGGTCGCCGGAAGGACGCCGAACAAGGCTTTAAGATGATTCTACTGAATTTAAAAGAAACTGAGACAAAAACTCGTGAAAACTGAATTTAAGTTGAAATTTAAACGAATCTAAAACACGTCACTGAATTTAAATGAAATTAAAGAGATTCTGCGGTCGCCGGAAGGACGCCGAACAAGGCTTCTATGATGATGCTACTGAATTTAAGAAAAAAAAACTGAGACAAAAACCCGTAGAAGTGAATTTAAGTTGAAATTTGAACGATTCTAAACCACGGTCGCCGTGGGGGCACCGAGATCAAAAGGCGGTGAACACAAGCTAGAAAGCGTGCAAATAAGAGACACAAAAACACGAAACAAAGTAATGTGGTTAGTTAGACAGGAATTGGCTGTGTGAAATATTCTCACCGATAGCTGCACTCCCTTCGGAACTTCACTTGATACTGACGCGACGTGGCTATAATTTTACTATTGAAGTGTTGCCATAGAGAAGAATTGAACGTCAGAAAGAGAAAATGAATATAATTTTTTTTTTTTTTTTTTTTTTTTTTTGAGTGGTGGCAACAAATGGTGATGTGACGGCTATGATGCTTTAAAAATGGCGGCTATGATGCTTTCCAAATGAATTTAAATTTTTAATCACAAAGCGGTAAATTTTTATTTTGATAAACTTGAGCCTAGAATGGCGTGAAATATTCTGCGGTCGCCGGAAGGACGCCGAACAAGGCTTTAAGATGATTCTACTGAATTTAAAAGAAACTGAGACAAAAACTCGTGAAAACTGAATTTAAGTTGAAATTTAAACGAATCTAAAACACGTCACTGAATTTAAATGAAATTAAAGAGATTCTGCGGTCGCCGGAAGGACGCCGAACAAGGCTTCTATGATGATGCTACTGAATTTAAGAAAAAAAAACTGAGACAAAAACCCGTAGAAGTGAATTTAAGTTGAAATTTGAACGATTCTAAACCACGGTCGCCGTGGGGGCACCGAGATCAAAAGGCGGTGAACACAAGCTAGAAAGCGTGCAAATAAGAGACACAAAAACACGAAACAAAGTAATGTGGTTAGTTAGACAGGAATTGGCTGTGTGAAATATTCTCACCGATAGCTGCACTCCCTTCGGAACTTCACTTGATACTGGTTAGGTTAGGTTAGGTTAGGTTAGGTTAGGTTAGGTTAGGTTAGGTTAGGTTAGGTTAGGTTAGGTTAGGTTAGGTTAGGTTAGGTTAGGTTAGGTTAGGTTAGGTTAGGTTAGGTTAGGTTAGGTTAGGTTAGGTTAGGTTAGGTTAGGTTAGGTTAGGTTAGGTTAGGTTAGGTTAGGTTAGGTTAGGTTAGGTTAGGTTGTATGGATTGTTAGTATCTTCTATGGGTACCTTGCTTGTTACGCACAAGGTTTCTCCTAATTCTTTTTTCTTACTATATGTATCTTTAAGTTATTTATTTAGTTATCTATTGTTTCGTTAATTTCTTTTATTCTTTTGGTAATTTTTTCTAAGTACGCTATATATATTTCGCTTGGTTTTTTCTGATTCCAGATTTCTTGCCTATTTTCTTCTGTTATTCCATAGTTTTTTAGTTCAAAATTTAGTCTGAATCTCTCTGCATCAAAGATAGAGCATTTTTCTAGTACATGTACGCTGTCCTGTATTGATGTTTTGTCGCACGGGCATTTGTCATCATCTATTATTTTAAAACGTTTGAGATATTCTTTGAAGCACCCATGTCCTGTCAAGATTTGGGTTGCAGTAAAACTGTTTTTAACGTGTTTTCCTTTTTGAAGTGCCGTGCTTATATTTGGTAAGTATTTTTTTGTAATTTTTCCCGTGCTTTCCTCTATATATCTTTTGTTCCATTTATTTTCAGTTACTTTCTTTAAAGTTATTTTTGTGTAGCTTTGAGGTACCTTGCTATAGTCTGGTCTTTTTTTAAGTGTTCTTCCCCTTTTCGCTGCTGTATCTGCCCTTTCATTACCTTCTAAGCCGTTGTGCGCTCTTACCCATTGAAAATTTACCCTGTTTTTATTTTCTCTGCATGTTCCTAGTTTTTCTAAACATTCTCTTGCTATTTTATTTGTTGTTCTCTCTTTGCTCAGCGTTTCTAAAGATGATTTACTATCTGAATTTATAGTTATATCTTTCCCTTTTATATTGTTTATTTGTACCCATTCTATTGCTTTTTGAATTGCAATCATTTCCGCCTGGTATACAGTGCAGTAATCTTCTAACTTATAAGATTTTGATACCCAATCTTGTCCATCTACTTTTATAACTACCCCGGCGCCCACTTTACCTTCTTGTTTACTTCCGTCTGTATAAATTTGTATAGCATCTTCATTAATCTTATTTCCTTTATCTAGTTCAATTGTTATATTTTCTTTAACTGTTTTCCCTGGGTGCGGTAGTTCGTTAACACTGCACGTGGTCATTATTTCCCTGTCAGCCGGAAGGAAGTTAGCTGTTATTCCCCTTCTATTAATTCTGTACACATCTTTTACTTCGTCTATTTTTAGATCTATTGGTGGTGTTCCCGCTAAGGCTAAAGCTGAGGTGGTGGAGATTGTCCTGTACCCTTTACAAATTCTAATTGCATATTGTCGCTGAGCGCTGGCTAGTTTCTTCCTATTCTTAACTTTCTTACACGTGTCTCCCCAGACCCCTGATCCATACGTAAATATTGGTACGATTGCCCCGTCATAGATAGTTTTTAAAATTTCAGGCGATAGTCCCCACGTTGGTTTTGCCGCTCTACATAAGGCTTTGAATATTCTTGAGGTTTTACAGCAAATATAATCTATGTGTTTATCCCATCTAAGCTTATTGTCCATTACCATACCCAAAATTTTTACTTCCTTTACTGGTTTTATTTCTTTACCGTTCATTTTTATGTTAATTGTTTTATCCCGGAGCTTACTCATTACCATGATCTGCGTTTTTTTTTCTGAAAATTCTAATTTTACTTTTTTACCCCAACTGCTTACTTTTCCTAATGCTCTTTCCGCCGTTTCTTTAGTGGTTTGTAGGTTTTTTCCGTTTACAATCAGAAGGACATCGTCAGCGTACGCTTGGATGTAAACGTCTGGGCCAAGATCCATTTGCAGTAGTTCATCCAGTGATACGTTCCAAAAGATTGGCCCGCCAATCGATCCTTGAATGCAGCCCTTTGAGACATTTTTTTCGCTCGAATGGATTCCGTGTTTTATTCTTACTTTTCTATTTTCTGTGTAACTTCTTACTAATGTAACTAGGCTGGAAGGGCAATCTTTTTCTACGAGCTGTTTTAATAATTGTGGCCACCACGCGTTGTCGAAGGCTCCTTTGATGTCAAGAGATATGACAATTACTTCGTCATTTTCCTTCATTTTTCTTTTTATGACTTCGACTGCATCATAAATTGCATCTTCGGCTGATTTTTGCGCGGTGAAACCATATTGTTTTGAGCTTAATTTCTTCCCTTTGCCAAGGTTCCATTTTATTCTGTCTATTAGGATTTTTTCAAATAATTTCCCTAGAACCGGTAGAAGTCCAATCGGCCTATAGTTTTCCAGACTGCTGTAGTTGTCCTTTCCTGGCTTAGGTATGATTATGATTATGGCCTCCTTCCATATTTTTGGGAAATATCCTATGTCAAGACACTTCTGGAACAATTTTGTGAGTATCTCTGGGAAGCTATCATTGAAGTGAGTAAGAGTGTCAGATGTGATCCCATCCGCCCCAGGGCACTTCTTCGGGTCAATTGATCTAAGGGCGTTTTTTAGCTCATCTTTTGAAATTTTTGGTTCCTGGTCGACTGTTGTCTTATGCGTTGCTTTTGTTCTTATTTCCATTTGTTCAGGAGTTTCATTTATCACATTGTCATCTGGGAAGAAGTGTTGAAGAATTTCTTTAGCAGTTTCTTCAGGGTTATTGCTTTTAAAAGTTGATGTGGGTGCCCTGTTTGGTGGGTTCGTGAGGACTCTATAGATATTGGACCAAGTTGTTTCCTTCGTTTGTTTTTGGCAGAAGTCTTTCCAGCTACTGGTTTTTGACTCTCTTAACTCGTTTTTAAAATTTTCTTTGGCTTCCAAGTATTTGGGTAAAGTCACCTCAGATCTTCTTTGTCCGCATGAATTTTGAAGTTTCCTTTTTGCAGAGACCAGTTCCGATTTTAATAGTGTCAGTGAGTCAGACCACCATGGGCAGTTTTTTCGTTTTCCTCCTGGTTTAGGGATAGACCTTTCGCAAGTTGTTTTGATGATTGAGGAGATAGTTTCTACCTGTTTTTCAAGATTTATTGGGTTACTGGAATAGACGGGGTCTTCAATTGTGATGTTTGCCTTTTGCAACATTTCTTTCGCGACTTTTTCGAACTTGGTCCAGTCTGCAAGCTTTGTTCTGTACCTTGGGGTTGTTGATTCAGGGGGCATTATTGTGTCTGATATACTCATCGTTATAACATTGTGATCAGATAGTCCTGTTTGTTCCACACCCCAGTTTGTGACTTTGTCCATAATATTGTTGGAGCAGAAGGTAACGTCTATGAATGAGGTTAAATGGTTGCCGGATCTCCAAGTTTCAAATGTTGGAGTGCTGCCGTCATTTAATATGTGAGCATCCAGCGTTGCTATCGTCTCTGCTAGTTCCTCGCCTCGTTTATCTGTTTTTGGACTACCCCACCACGAGCTTTTTGCGTTGAAATCACCGCCTATCAGAATGCTCTTGCCTTTTTTCTTGTTTTCTCCATTAAGTTTGGTGATTGTAAGTATCTGGGGTGCAAGAGGATTATTTGGTTCAACATATACTGATCCTAGGGTTATAGTTCCAACTCGTGTTTCTATTTCTATGTATGTTGAGTTCTCGGATGTGATTGAAGATATCATTGTTGCTTTAATACTATTGTTGACGAGAATTGCTGACTTGTTTGGGCTTTCTCTGGTTCCTTTAGTGGATTGGTAAACTTGCCATCTTTTCGTTTTCAGCTGCCCTGTGTTTCCTGTGTAAGGTTCCTGCAGCAGAATAATGTCCGATTTGTCCGTATTAACCACACTGTCTGTCGCGGATTGGCATCTTTGCGCGTTCCATTGTTTGATTTTAATTTTTCCTCCCATATTGAATTTGTGCTGTCCCGGTTTTTGCACGTATTTATTTGCATTTTTTTTTTTTCCTATTCATAATTTGTGTGGTCAATAGATCTTTCGATTTCTCTCCTGTAGAGTGGACATTCGTGCGTTCCTGATCTATGTCTTGACGGAGCTGAGGTTTTCCTCTTCCGGTTTTCATTAACACATGACCCGCATTTTACTTCGTCAGCTTTACCTTTATTTGGACATTGTGCAAGCGTGTGTTTCCCGGCGCAGTGCCAGCACCTCGTTTCCATATCACAATGCTTCTTTAGATGACCAAATCCCAGACAGTTCATGCATTGCATTGTTGAAATGAAGTTTTCAGCACAGATTCTTTGAAATGCGATATTTACTCTGCCTAGGTTAACCATTTTCTTCCATATTTTGGGGTTTGTTTCGATCACGACGTTTGTTAGGCACGGATTTTTATTTTTTTGGAAAAAGAGTATTTTTGAGTCTTCTTTTAGGCCAGCGAGGTCTTCGTTCTGCTCTTCCATTATTTCTATTAACTCTGCAGAGTTCAGATCCTTCTGAATACCTTTTAAGATAATTTTGGGATTTCTTTTCTTGGCGCAGATCGCAGATACTTTTTCCGACGACAGAGTTTTCATTATAAGTTCTGCGTCTTCTTTCTTCTCGCAGCTTATGATTGCTCTCCCGTTAGTAGATTGTCGGATATTTGTTATGCCCACCTTCAGTTTCCGTGGGTCTAGGGAATTTTTAACTCCTTTTAAAACCTCGGCACTGTCTTTCTCGTCTTTGTGGCTGACGACCACGGCGTGTCTTGGAGTAGGAAGTGGTGGAAACCTTCGATCCATTTCGCCATCCTCTTTTTCTTTTTCATTGTCAGGTTTTGTCCTGTTCCATGGTGAAGACGGCGCAGTAATTTTATCTTCTATCCTTCTGATTTGTTCCGCCATTGTATTTATAGCACTTAACATAATCGGACATTCTTTAGCTTGGGACGGATTATCAGTTTTAATAAGTTCCATTATTTTTTCGGTAGCACTGATGATGTCTTGGGATTTCGCTTTTCGAAGGATCGTTTCGCATAATTTTATTATTTTATCATCCCGATTTCCGATAACCATGGAGTCGTTTTGACTTTTGGTGAATTCCGGCATAAGGTCGTACGTTTTGTCGACATGTGCGCATGACTTGTTTGGTGAGCGCATCATTTTGGCGTAAGGATAAAGCTGCCAAAATTTTTTTTTTTGATAAACTTGAGCCTAGAATGGCGTGAAATATTCTGCGGTCGCCGGAAGGACGCCGAACAAGGCTTTAAGATGATTCTACTGAATTTAAAAGAAACTGAGACAAAAACTCGTGAAAACTGAATTTAAGTTGAAATTTAAACGAATCTAAAACACGTCACTGAATTTAAATGAAATTAAAGAGATTCTGCGGTCGCCGGAAGGACGCCGAACAAGGCTTCTATGATGATGCTACTGAATTTAAGAAAAAAAAACTGAGACAAAAACCCGTAGAAGTGAATTTAAGTTGAAATTTGAACGATTCTAAACCACGGTCGCCGTGGGGGCACCGAGATCAAAAGGCGGTGAACACAAGCTAGAAAGCGTGCAAATAAGAGACACAAAAACACGAAACAAAGTAATGTGGTTAGTTAGACAGGAATTGGCTGTGTGAAATATTCTCACCGATAGCTGCACTCCCTTCGGAACTTCACTTGATACTGACGCGACGTGGCTATAATTTTACTATTGAAGTGTTGCCATAGAGAAGAATTGAACGTCAGAAAGAGAAAATGAATATAATTTTTTTTTTTTTTTTTTTTTTTTTTTTTTTTTTTTTTTTTTTTGAGTGGTGGCAACAAATGGTGATGTGACGGCTATGATGCTTTAAAAATGGCGGCTATGATGCTTTCCAAATGAATTTAAATTTTTAATCACAAAGCGGTAAATTTTTATTTTGATAAACTTGAGCCTAGAATGGCGTGAAATATTCTGCGGTCGCCGGAAGGACGCCGAACAAGGCTTTAAGATGATTCTACTGAATTTAAAAGAAACTGAGACAAAAACTCGTGAAAACTGAATTTAAGTTGAAATTTAAACGAATCTAAAACACGTCACTGAATTTAAATGAAATTAAAGAGATTCTGCGGTCGCCGGAAGGACGCCGAACAAGGCTTCTATGATGATGCTACTGAATTTAAGAAAAAAAAACTGAGACAAAAACCCGTAGAAGTGAATTTAAGTTGAAATTTGAACGATTCTAAACCACGGTCGCCGTGGGGGCACCGAGATCAAAAGGCGGTGAACACAAGCTAGAAAGCGTGCAAATAAGAGACACAAAAACACGAAACAAAGTAATGTGGTTAGTTAGACAGGAATTGGCTGTGTGAAATATTCTCACCGATAGCTGCACTCCCTTCGGAACTTCACTTGATACTGACGCGACGTGGCTATAATTTTACTATTGAAGTGTTGCCATAGAGAAGAATTGAACGTCAGAAAGAGAAAATGAATATAATTTTTTTTTTTTTTTTTTTTTTTTTTTGAGTGGTGGCAACAAATGGTGATGTGACGGCTATGATGCTTTAAAAATGGCGGCTATGATGCTTTCCAAATGAATTTAAATTTTTAATCACAAAGCGGTAAATTTTTATTTTGATAAACTTGAGCCTAGAATGGCGTGAAATATTCTGCGGTCGCCGGAAGGACGCCGAACAAGGCTTTAAGATGATTCTACTGAATTTAAAAGAAACTGAGACAAAAACTCGTGAAAACTGAATTTAAGTTGAAATTTAAACGAATCTAAAACACGTCACTGAATTTAAATGAAATTAAAGAGATTCTGCGGTCGCCGGAAGGACGCCGAACAAGGCTTCTATGATGATGCTACTGAATTTAAGAAAAAAAAACTGAGACAAAAACCCGTAGAAGTGAATTTAAGTTGAAATTTGAACGATTCTAAACCACGGTCGCCGTGGGGGCACCGAGATCAAAAGGCGGTGAACACAAGCTAGAAAGCGTGCAAATAAGAGACACAAAAACACGAAACAAAGTAATGTGGTTAGTTAGACAGGAATTGGCTGTGTGAAATATTCTCACCGATAGCTGCACTCCCTTCGGAACTTCACTTGATACTGGTTAGGTTAGGTTAGGTTAGGTTAGGTTAGGTTAGGTTAGGTTAGGTTAGGTTAGGTTAGGTTAGGTTAGGTTAGGTTAGGTTAGGTTAGGTTAGGTTAGGTTAGGTTAGGTTAGGTTAGGTTAGGTTAGGTTAGGTTAGGTTAGGTTAGGTTAGGTTAGGTTAGGTTAGGTTAGGTTAGGTTAGGTTAGGTTGTATGGATTGTTAGTATCTTCTATGGGTACCTTGCTTGTTACGCACAAGGTTTCTCCTAATTCTTTTTTCTTACTATATGTATCTTTAAGTTATTTATTTAGTTATCTATTGTTTCGTTAATTTCTTTTATTCTTTTGGTAATTTTTTCTAAGTACGCTATATATATTTCGCTTGGTTTTTTCTGATTCCAGATTTCTTGCCTATTTTCTTCTGTTATTCCATAGTTTTTTAGTTCAAAATTTAGTCTGAATCTCTCTGCATCAAAGATAGAGCATTTTTCTAGTACATGTACGCTGTCCTGTATTGATGTTTTGTCGCACGGGCATTTGTCATCATCTATTATTTTAAAACGTTTGAGATATTCTTTGAAGCACCCATGTCCTGTCAAGATTTGGGTTGCAGTAAAACTGTTTTTAACGTGTTTTCCTTTTTGAAGTGCCGTGCTTATATTTGGTAAGTATTTTTTTGTAATTTTTCCCGTGCTTTCCTCTATATATCTTTTGTTCCATTTATTTTCAGTTACTTTCTTTAAAGTTATTTTTGTGTAGCTTTGAGGTACCTTGCTATAGTCTGGTCTTTTTTTAAGTGTTCTTCCCCTTTTCGCTGCTGTATCTGCCCTTTCATTACCTTCTAAGCCGTTGTGCGCTCTTACCCATTGAAAATTTACCCTGTTTTTATTTTCTCTGCATGTTCCTAGTTTTTCTAAACATTCTCTTGCTATTTTATTTGTTGTTCTCTCTTTGCTCAGCGTTTCTAAAGATGATTTACTATCTGAATTTATAGTTATATCTTTCCCTTTTATATTGTTTATTTGTACCCATTCTATTGCTTTTTGAATTGCAATCATTTCCGCCTGGTATACAGTGCAGTAATCTTCTAACTTATAAGATTTTGATACCCAATCTTGTCCATCTACTTTTATAACTACCCCGGCGCCCACTTTACCTTCTTGTTTACTTCCGTCTGTATAAATTTGTATAGCATCTTCATTAATCTTATTTCCTTTATCTAGTTCAATTGTTATATTTTCTTTAACTGTTTTCCCTGGGTGCGGTAGTTCGTTAACACTGCACGTGGTCATTATTTCCCTGTCAGCCGGAAGGAAGTTAGCTGTTATTCCCCTTCTATTAATTCTGTACACATCTTTTACTTCGTCTATTTTTAGATCTATTGGTGGTGTTCCCGCTAAGGCTAAAGCTGAGGTGGTGGAGATTGTCCTGTACCCTTTACAAATTCTAATTGCATATTGTCGCTGAGCGCTGGCTAGTTTCTTCCTATTCTTAACTTTCTTACACGTGTCTCCCCAGACCCCTGATCCATACGTAAATATTGGTACGATTGCCCCGTCATAGATAGTTTTTAAAATTTCAGGCGATAGTCCCCACGTTGGTTTTGCCGCTCTACATAAGGCTTTGAATATTCTTGAGGTTTTACAGCAAATATAATCTATGTGTTTATCCCATCTAAGCTTATTGTCCATTACCATACCCAAAATTTTTACTTCCTTTACTGGTTTTATTTCTTTACCGTTCATTTTTATGTTAATTGTTTTATCCCGGAGCTTACTCATTACCATGATCTGCGTTTTTTTTTCTGAAAATTCTAATTTTACTTTTTTACCCCAACTGCTTACTTTTCCTAATGCTCTTTCCGCCGTTTCTTTAGTGGTTTGTAGGTTTTTTCCGTTTACAATCAGAAGGACATCGTCAGCGTACGCTTGGATGTAAACGTCTGGGCCAAGATCCATTTGCAGTAGTTCATCCAGTGATACGTTCCAAAAGATTGGCCCGCCAATCGATCCTTGAATGCAGCCCTTTGAGACATTTTTTTCGCTCGAATGGATTCCGTGTTTTATTCTTACTTTTCTATTTTCTGTGTAACTTCTTACTAATGTAACTAGGCTGGAAGGGCAATCTTTTTCTACGAGCTGTTTTAATAATTGTGGCCACCACGCGTTGTCGAAGGCTCCTTTGATGTCAAGAGATATGACAATTACTTCGTCATTTTCCTTCATTTTTCTTTTTATGACTTCGACTGCATCATAAATTGCATCTTCGGCTGATTTTTGCGCGGTGAAACCATATTGTTTTGAGCTTAATTTCTTCCCTTTGCCAAGGTTCCATTTTATTCTGTCTATTAGGATTTTTTCAAATAATTTCCCTAGAACCGGTAGAAGTCCAATCGGCCTATAGTTTTCCAGACTGCTGTAGTTGTCCTTTCCTGGCTTAGGTATGATTATGATTATGGCCTCCTTCCATATTTTTGGGAAATATCCTATGTCAAGACACTTCTGGAACAATTTTGTGAGTATCTCTGGGAAGCTATCATTGAAGTGAGTAAG
The DNA here is from genome assembly GCA_929108145.2 of Limnephilus rhombicus. NCBI lineage: Eukaryota > Metazoa > Arthropoda > Insecta > Trichoptera > Limnephilidae > Limnephilus > Limnephilus rhombicus. The sequence goes on along the minus strand of OV815271.1, from coordinate 16,092 downwards.
AGTGTCAGATGTGATCCCATCCGCCCCAGGGCACTTCTTCGGGTCAATTGATCTAAGGGCGTTTTTTAGCTCATCTTTTGAAATTTTTGGTTCCTGGTCGACTGTTGTCTTATGCGTTGCTTTTGTTCTTATTTCCATTTGTTCAGGAGTTTCATTTATCACATTGTCATCTGGGAAGAAGTGTTGAAGAATTTCTTTAGCAGTTTCTTCAGGGTTATTGCTTTTAAAAGTTGATGTGGGTGCCCTGTTTGGTGGGTTCGTGAGGACTCTATAGATATTGGACCAAGTTGTTTCCTTCGTTTGTTTTTGGCAGAAGTCTTTCCAGCTACTGGTTTTTGACTCTCTTAACTCGTTTTTAAAATTTTCTTTGGCTTCCAAGTATTTGGGTAAAGTCACCTCAGATCTTCTTTGTCCGCATGAATTTTGAAGTTTCCTTTTTGCAGAGACCAGTTCCGATTTTAATAGTGTCAGTGAGTCAGACCACCATGGGCAGTTTTTTCGTTTTCCTCCTGGTTTAGGGATAGACCTTTCGCAAGTTGTTTTGATGATTGAGGAGATAGTTTCTACCTGTTTTTCAAGATTTATTGGGTTACTGGAATAGACGGGGTCTTCAATTGTGATGTTTGCCTTTTGCAACATTTCTTTCGCGACTTTTTCGAACTTGGTCCAGTCTGCAAGCTTTGTTCTGTACCTTGGGGTTGTTGATTCAGGGGGCATTATTGTGTCTGATATACTCATCGTTATAACATTGTGATCAGATAGTCCTGTTTGTTCCACACCCCAGTTTGTGACTTTGTCCATAATATTGTTGGAGCAGAAGGTAACGTCTATGAATGAGGTTAAATGGTTGCCGGATCTCCAAGTTTCAAATGTTGGAGTGCTGCCGTCATTTAATATGTGAGCATCCAGCGTTGCTATCGTCTCTGCTAGTTCCTCGCCTCGTTTATCTGTTTTTGGACTACCCCACCACGAGCTTTTTGCGTTGAAATCACCGCCTATCAGAATGCTCTTGCCTTTTTTCTTGTTTTCTCCATTAAGTTTGGTGATTGTAAGTATCTGGGGTGCAAGAGGATTATTTGGTTCAACATATACTGATCCTAGGGTTATAGTTCCAACTCGTGTTTCTATTTCTATGTATGTTGAGTTCTCGGATGTGATTGAAGATATCATTGTTGCTTTAATACTATTGTTGACGAGAATTGCTGACTTGTTTGGGCTTTCTCTGGTTCCTTTAGTGGATTGGTAAACTTGCCATCTTTTCGTTTTCAGCTGCCCTGTGTTTCCTGTGTAAGGTTCCTGCAGCAGAATAATGTCCGATTTGTCCGTATTAACCACACTGTCTGTCGCGGATTGGCATCTTTGCGCGTTCCATTGTTTGATTTTAATTTTTCCTCCCATATTGAATTTGTGCTGTCCCGGTTTTTGCACGTATTTATTTGCATTTTTTTTTTTTCCTATTCATAATTTGTGTGGTCAATAGATCTTTCGATTTCTCTCCTGTAGAGTGGACATTCGTGCGTTCCTGATCTATGTCTTGACGGAGCTGAGGTTTTCCTCTTCCGGTTTTCATTAACACATGACCCGCATTTTACTTCGTCAGCTTTACCTTTATTTGGACATTGTGCAAGCGTGTGTTTCCCGGCGCAGTGCCAGCACCTCGTTTCCATATCACAATGCTTCTTTAGATGACCAAATCCCAGACAGTTCATGCATTGCATTGTTGAAATGAAGTTTTCAGCACAGATTCTTTGAAATGCGATATTTACTCTGCCTAGGTTAACCATTTTCTTCCATATTTTGGGGTTTGTTTCGATCACGACGTTTGTTAGGCACGGATTTTTATTTTTTTGGAAAAAGAGTATTTTTGAGTCTTCTTTTAGGCCAGCGAGGTCTTCGTTCTGCTCTTCCATTATTTCTATTAACTCTGCAGAGTTCAGATCCTTCTGAATACCTTTTAAGATAATTTTGGGATTTCTTTTCTTGGCGCAGATCGCAGATACTTTTTCCGACGACAGAGTTTTCATTATAAGTTCTGCGTCTTCTTTCTTCTCGCAGCTTATGATTGCTCTCCCGTTAGTAGATTGTCGGATATTTGTTATGCCCACCTTCAGTTTCCGTGGGTCTAGGGAATTTTTAACTCCTTTTAAAACCTCGGCACTGTCTTTCTCGTCTTTGTGGCTGACGACCACGGCGTGTCTTGGAGTAGGAAGTGGTGGAAACCTTCGATCCATTTCGCCATCCTCTTTTTCTTTTTCATTGTCAGGTTTTGTCCTGTTCCATGGTGAAGACGGCGCAGTAATTTTATCTTCTATCCTTCTGATTTGTTCCGCCATTGTATTTATAGCACTTAACATAATCGGACATTCTTTAGCTTGGGACGGATTATCAGTTTTAATAAGTTCCATTATTTTTTCGGTAGCACTGATGATGTCTTGGGATTTCGCTTTTCGAAGGATCGTTTCGCATAATTTTATTATTTTATCATCCCGATTTCCGATAACCATGGAGTCGTTTTGACTTTTGGTGAATTCCGGCATAAGGTCGTACGTTTTGTCGACATGTGCGCATGACTTGTTTGGTGAGCGCATCATTTTGGCGTAAGGATAAAGCTGCGGTCGCCGGAAGGACGCCGAACAAGGCTTTAAGATGATTCTACTGAATTTAAAAGAAACTGAGACAAAAACTCGTGAAAACTGAATTTAAGTTGAAATTTAAACGAATCTAAAACACGTCACTGAATTTAAATGAAATTAAAGAGATTCTGCGGTCGCCGGAAGGACGCCGAACAAGGCTTCTATGATGATGCTACTGAATTTAAGAAAAAAAAACTGAGACAAAAACCCGTAGAAGTGAATTTAAGTTGAAATTTGAACGATTCTAAACCACGGTCGCCGTGGGGGCACCGAGATCAAAAGGCGGTGAACACAAGCTAGAAAGCGTGCAAATAAGAGACACAAAAACACGAAACAAAGTAATGTGGTTAGTTAGACAGGAATTGGCTGTGTGAAATATTCTCACCGATAGCTGCACTCCCTTCGGAACTTCACTTGATACTGACGCGACGTGGCTATAATTTTACTATTGAAGTGTTGCCATAGAGAAGAATTGAACGTCAGAAAGAGAAAATGAATATAATTTTTTTTTTTTTTTTTTTTTTTTTTTTTTTTTTTTTTTTTTTTGAGTGGTGGCAACAAATGGTGATGTGACGGCTATGATGCTTTAAAAATGGCGGCTATGATGCTTTCCAAATGAATTTAAATTTTTAATCACAAAGCGGTAAATTTTTATTTTGATAAACTTGAGCCTAGAATGGCGTGAAATATTCTGCGGTCGCCGGAAGGACGCCGAACAAGGCTTTAAGATGATTCTACTGAATTTAAAAGAAACTGAGACAAAAACTCGTGAAAACTGAATTTAAGTTGAAATTTAAACGAATCTAAAACACGTCACTGAATTTAAATGAAATTAAAGAGATTCTGCGGTCGCCGGAAGGACGCCGAACAAGGCTTCTATGATGATGCTACTGAATTTAAGAAAAAAAAACTGAGACAAAAACCCGTAGAAGTGAATTTAAGTTGAAATTTGAACGATTCTAAACCACGGTCGCCGTGGGGGCACCGAGATCAAAAGGCGGTGAACACAAGCTAGAAAGCGTGCAAATAAGAGACACAAAAACACGAAACAAAGTAATGTGGTTAGTTAGACAGGAATTGGCTGTGTGAAATATTCTCACCGATAGCTGCACTCCCTTCGGAACTTCACTTGATACTGACGCGACGTGGCTATAATTTTACTATTGAAGTGTTGCCATAGAGAAGAATTGAACGTCAGAAAGAGAAAATGAATATAATTTTTTTTTTTTTTTTTTTGAGTGGTGGCAACAAATGGTGATGTGACGGCTATGATGCTTTAAAAATGGCGGCTATGATGCTTTCCAAATGAATTTAAATTTTTAATCACAAAGCGGTAAATTTTTATTTTGATAAACTTGAGCCTAGAATGGCGTGAAATATTCTGCGGTCGCCGGAAGGACGCCGAACAAGGCTTTAAGATGATTCTACTGAATTTAAAAGAAACTGAGACAAAAACTCGTGAAAACTGAATTTAAGTTGAAATTTAAACGAATCTAAAACACGTCACTGAATTTAAATGAAATTAAAGAGATTCTGCGGTCGCCGGAAGGACGCCGAACAAGGCTTCTATGATGATGCTACTGAATTTAAGAAAAAAAAACTGAGACAAAAACCCGTAGAAGTGAATTTAAGTTGAAATTTGAACGATTCTAAACCACGGTCGCCGTGGGGGCACCGAGATCAAAAGGCGGTGAACACAAGCTAGAAAGCGTGCAAATAAGAGACACAAAAACACGAAACAAAGTAATGTGGTTAGTTAGACAGGAATTGGCTGTGTGAAATATTCTCACCGATAGCTGCACTCCCTTCGGAACTTCACTTGATACTGGTTAGGTTAGGTTAGGTTAGGTTAGGTTAGGTTAGGTTAGGTTAGGTTAGGTTAGGTTAGGTTAGGTTAGGTTAGGTTAGGTTAGGTTAGGTTAGGTTAGGTTAGGTTAGGTTAGGTTAGGTTAGGTTAGGTTAGGTTAGGTTAGGTTAGGTTAGGTTAGGTTAGGTTAGGTTAGGTTAGGTTAGGTTAGGTTAGGTTAGGTTGTATGGATTGTTAGTATCTTCTATGGGTACCTTGCTTGTTACGCACAAGGTTTCTCCTAATTCTTTTTTCTTACTATATGTATCTTTAAGTTATTTATTTAGTTATCTATTGTTTCGTTAATTTCTTTTATTCTTTTGGTAATTTTTTCTAAGTACGCTATATATATTTCGCTTGGTTTTTTCTGATTCCAGATTTCTTGCCTATTTTCTTCTGTTATTCCATAGTTTTTTAGTTCAAAATTTAGTCTGAATCTCTCTGCATCAAAGATAGAGCATTTTTCTAGTACATGTACGCTGTCCTGTATTGATGTTTTGTCGCACGGGCATTTGTCATCATCTATTATTTTAAAACGTTTGAGATATTCTTTGAAGCACCCATGTCCTGTCAAGATTTGGGTTGCAGTAAAACTGTTTTTAACGTGTTTTCCTTTTTGAAGTGCCGTGCTTATATTTGGTAAGTATTTTTTTGTAATTTTTCCCGTGCTTTCCTCTATATATCTTTTGTTCCATTTATTTTCAGTTACTTTCTTTAAAGTTATTTTTGTGTAGCTTTGAGGTACCTTGCTATAGTCTGGTCTTTTTTTAAGTGTTCTTCCCCTTTTCGCTGCTGTATCTGCCCTTTCATTACCTTCTAAGCCGTTGTGCGCTCTTACCCATTGAAAATTTACCCTGTTTTTATTTTCTCTGCATGTTCCTAGTTTTTCTAAACATTCTCTTGCTATTTTATTTGTTGTTCTCTCTTTGCTCAGCGTTTCTAAAGATGATTTACTATCTGAATTTATAGTTATATCTTTCCCTTTTATATTGTTTATTTGTACCCATTCTATTGCTTTTTGAATTGCAATCATTTCCGCCTGGTATACAGTGCAGTAATCTTCTAACTTATAAGATTTTGATACCCAATCTTGTCCATCTACTTTTATAACTACCCCGGCGCCCACTTTACCTTCTTGTTTACTTCCGTCTGTATAAATTTGTATAGCATCTTCATTAATCTTATTTCCTTTATCTAGTTCAATTGTTATATTTTCTTTAACTGTTTTCCCTGGGTGCGGTAGTTCGTTAACACTGCACGTGGTCATTATTTCCCTGTCAGCCGGAAGGAAGTTAGCTGTTATTCCCCTTCTATTAATTCTGTACACATCTTTTACTTCGTCTATTTTTAGATCTATTGGTGGTGTTCCCGCTAAGGCTAAAGCTGAGGTGGTGGAGATTGTCCTGTACCCTTTACAAATTCTAATTGCATATTGTCGCTGAGCGCTGGCTAGTTTCTTCCTATTCTTAACTTTCTTACACGTGTCTCCCCAGACCCCTGATCCATACGTAAATATTGGTACGATTGCCCCGTCATAGATAGTTTTTAAAATTTCAGGCGATAGTCCCCACGTTGGTTTTGCCGCTCTACATAAGGCTTTGAATATTCTTGAGGTTTTACAGCAAATATAATCTATGTGTTTATCCCATCTAAGCTTATTGTCCATTACCATACCCAAAATTTTTACTTCCTTTACTGGTTTTATTTCTTTACCGTTCATTTTTATGTTAATTGTTTTATCCCGGAGCTTACTCATTACCATGATCTGCGTTTTTTTTTCTGAAAATTCTAATTTTACTTTTTTACCCCAACTGCTTACTTTTCCTAATGCTCTTTCCGCCGTTTCTTTAGTGGTTTGTAGGTTTTTTCCGTTTACAATCAGAAGGACATCGTCAGCGTACGCTTGGATGTAAACGTCTGGGCCAAGATCCATTTGCAGTAGTTCATCCAGTGATACGTTCCAAAAGATTGGCCCGCCAATCGATCCTTGAATGCAGCCCTTTGAGACATTTTTTTCGCTCGAATGGATTCCGTGTTTTATTCTTACTTTTCTATTTTCTGTGTAACTTCTTACTAATGTAACTAGGCTGGAAGGGCAATCTTTTTCTACGAGCTGTTTTAATAATTGTGGCCACCACGCGTTGTCGAAGGCTCCTTTGATGTCAAGAGATATGACAATTACTTCGTCATTTTCCTTCATTTTTCTTTTTATGACTTCGACTGCATCATAAATTGCATCTTCGGCTGATTTTTGCGCGGTGAAACCATATTGTTTTGAGCTTAATTTCTTCCCTTTGCCAAGGTTCCATTTTATTCTGTCTATTAGGATTTTTTCAAATAATTTCCCTAGAACCGGTAGAAGTCCAATCGGCCTATAGTTTTCCAGACTGCTGTAGTTGTCCTTTCCTGGCTTAGGTATGATTATGATTATGGCCTCCTTCCATATTTTTGGGAAATATCCTATGTCAAGACACTTCTGGAACAATTTTGTGAGTATCTCTGGGAAGCTATCATTGAAGTGAGTAAGAGTGTCAGATGTGATCCCATCCGCCCCAGGGCACTTCTTCGGGTCAATTGATCTAAGGGCGTTTTTTAGCTCATCTTTTGAAATTTTTGGTTCCTGGTCGACTGTTGTCTTATGCGTTGCTTTTGTTCTTATTTCCATTTGTTCAGGAGTTTCATTTATCACATTGTCATCTGGGAAGAAGTGTTGAAGAATTTCTTTAGCAGTTTCTTCAGGGTTATTGCTTTTAAAAGTTGATGTGGGTGCCCTGTTTGGTGGGTTCGTGAGGACTCTATAGATATTGGACCAAGTTGTTTCCTTCGTTTGTTTTTGGCAGAAGTCTTTCCAGCTACTGGTTTTTGACTCTCTTAACTCGTTTTTAAAATTTTCTTTGGCTTCCAAGTATTTGGGTAAAGTCACCTCAGATCTTCTTTGTCCGCATGAATTTTGAAGTTTCCTTTTTGCAGAGACCAGTTCCGATTTTAATAGTGTCAGTGAGTCAGACCACCATGGGCAGTTTTTTCGTTTTCCTCCTGGTTTAGGGATAGACCTTTCGCAAGTTGTTTTGATGATTGAGGAGATAGTTTCTACCTGTTTTTCAAGATTTATTGGGTTACTGGAATAGACGGGGTCTTCAATTGTGATGTTTGCCTTTTGCAACATTTCTTTCGCGACTTTTTCGAACTTGGTCCAGTCTGCAAGCTTTGTTCTGTACCTTGGGGTTGTTGATTCAGGGGGCATTATTGTGTCTGATATACTCATCGTTATAACATTGTGATCAGATAGTCCTGTTTGTTCCACACCCCAGTTTGTGACTTTGTCCATAATATTGTTGGAGCAGAAGGTAACGTCTATGAATGAGGTTAAATGGTTGCCGGATCTCCAAGTTTCAAATGTTGGAGTGCTGCCGTCATTTAATATGTGAGCATCCAGCGTTGCTATCGTCTCTGCTAGTTCCTCGCCTCGTTTATCTGTTTTTGGACTACCCCACCACGAGCTTTTTGCGTTGAAATCACCGCCTATCAGAATGCTCTTGCCTTTTTTCTTGTTTTCTCCATTAAGTTTGGTGATTGTAAGTATCTGGGGTGCAAGAGGATTATTTGGTTCAACATATACTGATCCTAGGGTTATAGTTCCAACTCGTGTTTCTATTTCTATGTATGTTGAGTTCTCGGATGTGATTGAAGATATCATTGTTGCTTTAATACTATTGTTGACGAGAATTGCTGACTTGTTTGGGCTTTCTCTGGTTCCTTTAGTGGATTGGTAAACTTGCCATCTTTTCGTTTTCAGCTGCCCTGTGTTTCCTGTGTAAGGTTCCTGCAGCAGAATAATGTCCGATTTGTCCGTATTAACCACACTGTCTGTCGCGGATTGGCATCTTTGCGCGTTCCATTGTTTGATTTTAATTTTTCCTCCCATATTGAATTTGTGCTGTCCCGGTTTTTGCACGTATTTATTTGCATTTTTTTTTTTTCCTATTCATAATTTGTGTGGTCAATAGATCTTTCGATTTCTCTCCTGTAGAGTGGACATTCGTGCGTTCCTGATCTATGTCTTGACGGAGCTGAGGTTTTCCTCTTCCGGTTTTCATTAACACATGACCCGCATTTTACTTCGTCAGCTTTACCTTTATTTGGACATTGTGCAAGCGTGTGTTTCCCGGCGCAGTGCCAGCACCTCGTTTCCATATCACAATGCTTCTTTAGATGACCAAATCCCAGACAGTTCATGCATTGCATTGTTGAAATGAAGTTTTCAGCACAGATTCTTTGAAATGCGATATTTACTCTGCCTAGGTTAACCATTTTCTTCCATATTTTGGGGTTTGTTTCGATCACGACGTTTGTTAGGCACGGATTTTTATTTTTTTGGAAAAAGAGTATTTTTGAGTCTTCTTTTAGGCCAGCGAGGTCTTCGTTCTGCTCTTCCATTATTTCTATTAACTCTGCAGAGTTCAGATCCTTCTGAATACCTTTTAAGATAATTTTGGGATTTCTTTTCTTGGCGCAGATCGCAGATACTTTTTCCGACGACAGAGTTTTCATTATAAGTTCTGCGTCTTCTTTCTTCTCGCAGCTTATGATTGCTCTCCCGTTAGTAGATTGTCGGATATTTGTTATGCCCACCTTCAGTTTCCGTGGGTCTAGGGAATTTTTAACTCCTTTTAAAACCTCGGCACTGTCTTTCTCGTCTTTGTGGCTGACGACCACGGCGTGTCTTGGAGTAGGAAGTGGTGGAAACCTTCGATCCATTTCGCCATCCTCTTTTTCTTTTTCATTGTCAGGTTTTGTCCTGTTCCATGGTGAAGACGGCGCAGTAATTTTATCTTCTATCCTTCTGATTTGTTCCGCCATTGTATTTATAGCACTTAACATAATCGGACATTCTTTAGCTTGGGACGGATTATCAGTTTTAATAAGTTCCATTATTTTTTCGGTAGCACTGATGATGTCTTGGGATTTCGCTTTTCGAAGGATCGTTTCGCATAATTTTATTATTTTATCATCCCGATTTCCGATAACCATGGAGTCGTTTTGACTTTTGGTGAATTCCGGCATAAGGTCGTACGTTTTGTCGACATGTGCGCATGACTTGTTTGGTGAGCGCATCATTTTGGCGTAAGGATAAAGCTGCGGTCGCCGGAAGGACGCCGAACAAGGCTTTAAGATGATTCTACTGAATTTAAAAGAAACTGAGACAAAAACTCGTGAAAACTGAATTTAAGTTGAAATTTAAACGAATCTAAAACACGTCACTGAATTTAAATGAAATTAAAGAGATTCTGCGGTCGCCGGAAGGACGCCGAACAAGGCTTCTATGATGATGCTACTGAATTTAAGAAAAAAAAACTGAGACAAAAACCCGTAGAAGTGAATTTAAGTTGAAATTTGAACGATTCTAAACCACGGTCGCCGTGGGGGCACCGAGATCAAAAGGCGGTGAACACAAGCTAGAAAGCGTGCAAATAAGAGACACAAAAACACGAAACAAAGTAATGTGGTTAGTTAGACAGGAATTGGCTGTGTGAAATATTCTCACCGATAGCTGCACTCCCTTCGGAACTTCACTTGATACTGACGCGACGTGGCTATAATTTTACTATTGAAGTGTTGCCATAGAGAAGAATTCAACGTCAGAAAGAGAAAATGAATATAATTTTTTTTTTTTTTTTTTTTTGAGTGGTGGCAACAAATGGTGATGTGACGGCTATGATGCTTTAAAAATGGCGGCTATGATGCTTTCCAAATGAATTTAAATTTTTAATCACAAAGCGGTAAATTTTTATTTTGATAAACTTGAGCCTAGAATGGCGTGAAATATTCTGCGGTCGCCGGAAGGACGCCGAACAAGGCTTTAAGATGATGCTACTGAATTTAAAAGAAACTGAGACAAAAACTCGTGAAAACTGAATTTAAGTTGAAATTTAAACGAATCTAAAACACGTCACTGAATTTAAATGAAATTAAAGAGATTCTGCGGTCGCCGGAAGGACGCCGAACAAGGCTTCTATGATGATGCTACTGAATTTAAGAAAAAAAAAACTGAGACAAAAACCCGTAGAAGTGAATTTAAGTTGAAATTTGAACGATTCTAAACCACGGTCGCCGTGGGGGCACCGAGATCAAAAGGCGGTGAACACAAGCTAGAAAGCGTGCAAATAAGAGACACAAAAACACGAAACAAAGTAATGTGGTTAGTTAGACAGGAATTGGCTGTGTGAAATATTCTCACCGATAGCTGCACTCCCTTCGGAACTTCACTTGATACTGACGCGACGTGGCTATAATTTTACTATTGAAGTGTTGCCATAGAGAAGAATTGAACGTCAGAAAGAGAAAATGAATATAATTTTTTTTTTTTTTTTTTTTTTTTTTTTTTTTTTTTTTTTTTTTTTTTTTTTGAGTGGTGGCAACAAATGGTGATGTGACGGCTATGATGCTTTAAAAATGGCGGCTATGATGCTTTCCAAATGAATTTAAATTTTTAATCACAAAGCGGTAAATTTTTATTTTGATAAACTTGAGCCTAGAATGGCGTGAAATATTCTGCGGTCGCCGGAAGGACGCCGAACAAGGCTTTAAGATGATGCTACTGAATTTAAAAGAAACTGAGACAAAAACTCGTGAAAACTGAATTTAAGTTGAAATTTAAACGAATCTAAAACACGTCACTGAATTTAAATGAAATTAAAGAGATTCTGCGGTCGCCGGAAGGACGCCGAACAAGGCTTCTATGATGATGCTACTGAATTTAAGAAAAAAAAACTGAGACAAAAACCCGTAGAAGTGAATTTAAGTTGAAATTTGAACGATTCTAAACCACGGTCGCCGTGGGGGCACCGAGATCAAAAGGCGGTGAACACAAGCTAGAAAGCGTGCAAATAAGAGACACAAAAACACGAAACAAAGTAATGTGGTTAGTTAGACAGGAATTGGCTGTGTGAAATATTCTCACCGATAGCTGCACTCCCTTCGGAACTTCACTTGATACTCGGTTAGGTTAGGTTAGGTTAGGTTAGGTTAGGTTAGGTTAGGTTAGGTTAGGTTAGGTTAGGTTAGGTTAGGTTAGGTTAGGTTAGGTTAGGTTAGGTTAGGTTAGGTTAGGTTAGGTTAGGTTAGGTTAGGTTAGGTTAGGTTAGGTTAGGTTAGGTTAGGTTAGGTTAGGTTAGGTTAGGTTAGGTTAGGTTAGGTTAGGTTAGGTTAGGTTAGGTTAGGTTAGGTTAGGTTAGGTTAGGTTAGGTTAGGTTAGGTTAGGTTAGGTTAGGTTAGGTTAGGTTAGGTTAGGTTAGGTTAGGTTAGGTTAGGTTAGGTTAGGTTAGGTTAGGTTAGGTTAGGTTAGGTTAGGTTAGGTTAGGTTAGGTTAGGTTAGGTTAGGTTAGGTTAGGTTAGGTTAGGTTAGGTTAGGTTAGGTTAGGTTAGGTTAGGTTAGGTTAGGTTAGGTTAGGTTAGGTTAGGTTAGGTTAGGTTAGGTTAGGTTAGGTTAGGTTAGGTTAGGTTAGGTTAGGTTAGGTTAGGTTAGGTTAGGTTAGGTTAGGTTAGGTTAGGTTAGGTTAGGTTAGGTTAGGTTAGGTTAGGTTAGGTTAGGTTAGGTTAGGTTAGGTTAGGTTAGGTTAGGTTAGGTTAGGTTAGGTTAGGTTAGGTTAGGTTAGGTTAGGTTAGGTTAGGTTAGGTTAGGTTAGGTTAGGTTAGGTTAGGTTAGGTTAGGTTAGGTTAGGTTAGGTTAGGTTAGGTTAGGTTAGGTTAGGTTAGGTTAGGTTAGGTTAGGTTAGGTTAGGTTAGGTTAGGTTAGGTTAGGTTAGGTTAGGTTAGGTTAGGTTAGGTTAGGTTAGGTTAGGTTAGGTTAGGTTAGGTTAGGTTAGGTTAGGTTAGGTTAGGTTAGGTTAGGTTAGGTTAGGTTAGGTTAGGTTAGGTTAGGTTAGGTTAGGTTAGGTTAGGTTAGGTTAGGTTAGGTTAGGTTAGGTTAGGTTAGGTTAGGTTAGGTTAGGTTAGGTTAGGTTAGGTTAGGTTAGGTTAGGTTAGGTTAGGTTAGGTTAGGTTAGGTTAGGTTAGGTTAGGTTAGGTTAGGTTAGGTTAGGTTAGGTTAGGTTAGGTTAGGTTAGGTTAGGTTAGGTTAGGTTAGGTTAGGTTAGGTTAGGTTAGGTTAGGTTAGGTTAGGTTAGGTTAGGTTAGGTTAGGTTAGGTTAGGTTAGGTTAGGTTAGGTTAGGTTAGGTTAGGTTAGGTTAGGTTAGGTTAGGTTAGGTTAGGTTAGGTTAGGTTAGGTTAGGTTAGGTTAGGTTAGGTTAGGTTAGGTTAGGTTAGGTTAGGTTAGGTTAGGTTAGGTTAGGTTAGGTTAGGTTAGGTTAGGTTAGGTTAGGTTAGGTTAGGTTAGGTTAGGTTAGGTTAGGTTAGGTTAGGTTAGGTTAGGTTAGGTTAGGTTAGGTTAGGTTAGGTTAGGTTAGGTTAGGTTAGGTTAGGTTAGGTTAGGTTAGGTTAGGTTAGGTTAGGTTAGGTTAGGTTAGGTTAGGTTAGGTTAGGTTAGGTTAGGTTAGGTTAGGTTAGGTTAGGTTAGGTTAGGTTAGGTTAGGTTAGGTTAGGTTAGGTTAGGTTAGGTTAGGTTAGGTTAGGTTAGGTTAGGTTAGGTTAGGTTAGGTTAGGTTAGGTTAGGTTAGGTTAGGTTAGGTTAGGTTAGGTTAGGTTAGGTTAGGTTAGGTTAGGTTAGGTTAGGTTAGGTTAGGTTAGGTTAGGTTAGGTTAGGTTAGGTTAGGTTAGGTTAGGTTAGGTTAGGTTAGGTTAGGTTAGGTTAGGTTAGGTTAGGTTAGGTTAGGTTAGGTTAGGTTAGGTTAGGTTAGGTTAGGTTAGGTTAGGTTAGGTTAGGTTAGGTTAGGTTAGGTTAGGTTAGGTTAGGTTAGGTTAGGTTAGGTTAGGTTAGGTTAGGTTAGGTTAGGTTAGGTTAGGTTAGGTTAGGTTAGGTTAGGTTAGGTTAGGTTAGGTTAGGTTAGGTTAGGTTAGGTTAGGTTAGGTTAGGTTAGGTTAGGTTAGGTTAGGTTAGGTTAGGTTAGGTTAGGTTAGGTTAGGTTAGGTTAGGTTAGGTTAGGTTAGGTTAGGTTAGGTTAGGTTAGGTTAGGTTAGGTTAGGTTAGGTTAGGTTAGGTTAGGTTAGGTTAGGTTAGGTTAGGTTAGGTTAGGTTAGGTTAGGTTAGGTTAGGTTAGGTTAGGTTAGGTTAGGTTAGGTTAGGTTAGGTTAGGTTAGGTTAGGTTAGGTTAGGTTAGGTTAGGTTAGGTTAGGTTAGGTTAGGTTAGGTTAGGTTAGGTTAGGTTAGGTTAGGTTAGGTTAGGTTAGGTTAGGTTAGGTTAGGTTAGGTTAGGTTAGGTTAGGTTAGGTTAGGTTAGGTTAGGTTAGGTTAGGTTAGGTTAGGTTAGGTTAGGTTAGGTTAGGTTAGGTTAGGTTAGGTTAGGTTAGGTTAGGTTAGGTTAGGTTAGGTTAGGTTAGGTTAGGTTAGGTTAGGTTAGGTTAGGTTAGGTTAGGTTAGGTTAGGTTAGGTTAGGTTAGGTTAGGTTAGGTTAGGTTAGGTTAGGTTAGGTTAGGTTAGGTTAGGTTAGGTTAGGTTAGGTTAGGTTAGGTTAGGTTAGGTTAGGTTAGGTTAGGTTAGGTTAGGTTAGGTTAGGTTAGGTTAGGTTAGGTTAGGTTAGGTTAGGTTAGGTTAGGTTAGGTTAGGTTAGGTTAGGTTAGGTTAGGTTAGGTTAGGTTAGGTTAGGTTAGGTTAGGTTAGGTTAGGTTAGGTTAGGTTAGGTTAGGTTAGGTTAGGTTAGGTTAGGTTAGGTTAGGTTAGGTTAGGTTAGGTTAGGTTAGGTTAGGTTAGGTTAGGTTAGGTTAGGTTAGGTTAGGTTAGGTTAGGTTAGGTTAGGTTAGGTTAGGTTAGGTTAGGTTAGGTTAGGTTAGGTTAGGTTAGGTTAGGTTAGGTTAGGTTAGGTTAGGTTAGGTTAGGTTAGGTTAGGTTAGGTTAGGTTAGGTTAGGTTAGGTTAGGTTAGGTTAGGTTAGGTTAGGTTAGGTTAGGTTAGGTTAGGTTAGGTTAGGTTAGGTTAGGTTAGGTTAGGTTAGGTTAGGTTAGGTTAGGTTAGGTTAGGTTAGGTTAGGTTAGGTTAGGTTAGGTTAGGTTAGGTTAGGTTAGGTTAGGTTAGGTTAGGTTAGGTTAGGTTAGGTTAGGTTAGGTTAGGTTAGGTTAGGTTAGGTTAGGTTAGGTTAGGTTAGGTTAGGTTAGGTTAGGTTAGGTTAGGTTAGGTTAGGTTAGGTTAGGTTAGGTTAGGTTAGGTTAGGTTAGGTTAGGTTAGGTTAGGTTAGGTTAGGTTAGGTTAGGTTAGGTTAGGTTAGGTTAGGTTAGGTTAGGTTAGGTTAGGTTAGGTTAGGTTAGGTTAGGTTAGGTTAGGTTAGGTTAGGTTAGGTTAGGTTAGGTTAGGTTAGGTTAGGTTAGGTTAGGTTAGGTTAGGTTAGGTTAGGTTAGGTTAGGTTAGGTTAGGTTAGGTTAGGTTAGGTTAGGTTAGGTTAGGTTAGGTTAGGTTAGGTTAGGTTAGGTTAGGTTAGGTTAGGTTAGGTTAGGTTAGGTTAGGTTAGGTTAGGTTAGGTTAGGTTAGGTTAGGTTAGGTTAGGTTAGGTTAGGTTAGGTTAGGTTAGGTTAGGTTAGGTTAGGTTAGGTTAGGTTAGGTTAGGTTAGGTTAGGTTAGGTTAGGTTAGGTTAGGTTAGGTTAGGTTAGGTTAGGTTAGGTTAGGTTAGGTTAGGTTAGGTTAGGTTAGGTTAGGTTAGGTTAGGTTAGGTTAGGTTAGGTTAGGTTAGGTTAGGTTAGGTTAGGTTAGGTTAGGTTAGGTTAGGTTAGGTTAGGTTAGGTTAGGTTAGGTTAGGTTAGGTTAGGTTAGGTTAGGTTAGGTTAGGTTAGGTTAGGTTAGGTTAGGTTAGGTTAGGTTAGGTTAGGTTAGGTTAGGTTAGGTTAGGTTAGGTTAGGTTAGGTTAGGTTAGGTTAGGTTAGGTTAGGTTAGGTTAGGTTAGGTTAGGTTAGGTTAGGTTAGGTTAGGTTAGGTTAGGTTAGGTTAGGTTAGGTTAGGTTAGGTTAGGTTAGGTTAGGTTAGGTTAGGTTAGGTTAGGTTAGGTTAGGTTAGGTTAGGTTAGGTTAGGTTAGGTTAGGTTAGGTTAGGTTAGGTTAGGTTAGGTTAGGTTAGGTTAGGTTAGGTTAGGTTAGGTTAGGTTAGGTTAGGTTAGGTTAGGTTAGGTTAGGTTAGGTTAGGTTAGGTTAGGTTAGGTTAGGTTAGGTTAGGTTAGGTTAGGTTAGGTTAGGTTAGGTTAGGTTAGGTTAGGTTAGGTTAGGTTAGGTTAGGTTAGGTTAGGTTAGGTTAGGTTAGGTTAGGCTAGGTTAGGTTAGGTTAGGTTAGGTTAGGTTAGGTTAGGTTAGGTTAGGTTAGGTTAGGTTAGGTTAGGTTAGGTTAGGTTAGGTTAGGTTAGGTTAGGTTAGGTTAGGTTAGGTTAGGTTAGGTTAGGTTAGGTTAGGTTAGGTTAGGTTAGGTTAGGTTAGGTTAGGTTAGGTTAGGTTAGGTTAGGTTAGGTTAGGTTAGGTTAGGTTAGGTTAGGTTAGGTTAGGTT